>CM071854.1:37788782-38409009 GCA_036507275.1 Sicyos edulis | reverse complement strand
TAAATCAGTGGGTGATCAACTAAACTAATTCATTCAAAAATTGAATATAAGTCTCAATAACTATAAACCATAAATAACCAAGCTCAAGTTTTACCACTCAATTATAACTTAAACTTTAAACTTATGGTTATGGTACATAACTATAACCAAAACTTTATAGAATTTTGAATAGGCTTGCATAATTCACGTAAACCACCAAACACATAAATTCACTTTAATCACCACCTTTAAGATCTCAATTCCAACTATAAATTAGATAAAATCGTCAATTAGTGATCTTAATTGATTGTTTGAATCTCATAAAAGGAAAAATATCATTTGAATTAAATTCTAAAGTTGTGTCATTACAACATGTGTTAGTTAATTAGATAAGTTCTTAACATATTGGTAAGAATCATGCACTAATAAGATAGGTGACTTAAGTTTAAGTATAGTCTCATGTTTTCTTTTTCTTTTTCTTTTTTATATGTATTTACAAGCCATAAGTTAAAGCTCGGAGAGAAAAAAGAAGATTAACACAACACAAAAACTCAAACCAAGTTAAATTCCTCTAATATATAGGGTTTCACGAGTTCGCAGAATGGACCAATCCAAAAATTTAATTTAGTAAAAAAAAATACCCCTAGTATTAAGTAAGACAATTACCAACAAATACAATAACTCATCTATTTGAGATTGTATCAAATAAAGCATTTCCTAACCATTACAATAGCTTAACATGTTCATAACTATTTATACTTTTGTTGTTGTACTAAAAAAATAATAATAAAAAAAAAATGCACAAACCACCCATAAACTATAAATTTGTAATAATTATTGTCATAAACTTTAAATTTGATCAATTAATCTCCAAAAGTACAATAAATGTTGCAATTAACTACAAAAAAAGTGAAAATTGAGTGAAGTAAGAAAGGGTAAAATTGTCTTTTTACAAAAATAAAGAAGGTTTATCTCTCTTTCTTTGCCTTCTTCCTCAACTTTCGCTGCAAACAGGTGGGTGCGAGATGAACGAACCATAGATTCCAAACCCAATATAACACAAAAGTGAAAGAAAACTCATCCAAAAACAAACTCACCGTGTGAGATGAATGCAACAATTTTGCTTAAATTAAAGACAAATGGAATTAAATAATAATAATAACAACACTGAGACACTTTTCTTAATTTATAATCAATAGAACTCCATGGGAGATTAGAGAACATGGGGTTTCAAAGATAGTGCCCATTTTGGGCTCACCAATCTTAAATCGAATCTCAATTTTATTTTTGTTGGACCAATATCCGTTTGAGTTTTATGAACTCTAATACTATATTAGATAACATAGAGTTCTACCTCAAAACCAATTGGCGATGAAGAAAGTAACTCATATCTCTTTTATATTGATGTTAGACTCTCCATTTTTCTAGGGACAATTGTGAGATC
The DNA here is from genome assembly GCA_036507275.1 of Sicyos edulis. Taxonomy (NCBI): domain Eukaryota; kingdom Viridiplantae; phylum Streptophyta; class Magnoliopsida; order Cucurbitales; family Cucurbitaceae; genus Sicyos; species Sicyos edulis. The sequence continues at coordinate 38,407,586 of CM071854.1, read as the reverse complement.
CTAACATGGGCAATATTGTATAAATAAATTTCAATAGCAACTCCTACACCTCATCTCAAATTCTGATGGGACTTGATTTCTTCAACATTAATCATAAAACCAGAGTTTTTCTCTTCCAAATGTTGAAAGTAACAAACATTTATTCAACTTATATCTAAACATAACAAGCAGTTTATTTATTCATCATCTTCAAACCCCCACCATTCTCCACCTTTCCCAACTTCTAAAAGCCTGCATTAGAAACAACCCAAAAACAAAACACAGTTTCTCAAGAGTCATCAAAAAAAAGAAAAAAAAAACAGAAAATGTTAGGAGAAGCAAGCAAAATCAAAGTTACATGGTTTGAAATTCGTAGCGCATTTCTGATGCAGCGCCATAGCCGAGCTGTAATCGATACCCGAAACCGGAGGAGCATTCAACACGTTACAGAGACAAGGCTGGCTGAGAGCTTTGAGGGCATTGCAACAGTCAGCGCTTGGTGGGATGGGATGGGATGTGGACAGTGATGGACTGCAAGGAATCAGCTGAACAAGTGAATAAATCAAGCTGTTTGAACAGAAATTGGCTTTACCTGACTCAAGAAAGCTTGTAATTGCCATCATGAACACCAGGAATTGCAGGGGTTTGAAGCTGGATTGATTCATCCTTGACCTGAAATGAATTCTTCAGAGAAATAATGGGGGTTTTGTTGGGATTAGGAATGTATTTTCTTGTGTGCTTTTATGGAGAGATGATATGAAACTTGGTCATGCTTTTCTGTATTGTCTTCCTAACCCAATGCACACTTGCAGTGCAATGTGCAATTTCTGGTTTATCTTTCTATTCCTATCTGGGTTTTGATCTTTTAGGGTGTTTGGGACTCCATTTAAGGGCTCGTTAGATTGAGTTTTGTAATAACTCAACCCATGTTTGGGACATCGGTTATTAGTGCATTAACTATTGGGATACTAACAAACAAAGTATACCATATTGTATAGATGAGAGAAAAATCATACTACAATGCATTTGAGTCAGACCAAGAACAAATACTACATCAAAGTAGAAAATATCATAACAATGTGAAAATTCAGGTAGGATTGTCGTCAACCTCCATGTATAATAACTGAACAGTTGCAAAATTTGTGTTTTTTGTGCAGGTAAAACAGAAGGAAAGCACCTGGTTGGTGAAGTGAAACAATCACCAACAGCTACACATAATGCTACCAGAAATCTGAGCTCAAATTTTTAATTTGAAGTATGAATAATGTCAGTGAATGATGTATGAAGATATTCAAGAGGAAGAACTCATCCAAAAATATTGGTTATGAAAGCCAAGTAACCTGAGTCGTTTATAACCTAAAACCTGAAATATACAGATCTCTTAAACAAAGAACACAAATCACAGATTAAGAAAAGGAGAATAATGCGAGAACTTGCAATGCAATGTGCAATTGTAACTTTATCTTTTCTATTTCCCTCTGGGTTTGATCTGTTTATATTTAGAGAATGTAACAAAATTTGTACCTTTTAATACAGTTGAAAGTTGAAACCCTAGAAAAACAACAGGTTGGTAGGAAGGGCATTGGTCATTAACTCAGGTTGCAATTAAAGTGTAACAATCAACAAAGCTACACATGACATAATGTTACCAGAAATATTCGTTCAAATTAGTCATTTGAAATATTTAACTCAAATATGAACAATGCAAGTGAACCAATAGTGGTCAAAGAGGGTCTTGAAGTGCTAAAGCCTATGATAATGGATTCAATCCATGGCAGTCACTTACAGAATTAATTTTCTATGAATGTTGCTGGTTGAGATGCACACAAGCTACCAGTCATGAATATCAAAGAAAAACAAAAAGAACAATGCAAGTGAATGAAGCATACAGATGTTCATTAAGAACACCTCTTCAAAACAAGTTTTATAAACTTATAAACTGAACTTGTTCAACCTAAAACCAGTAATATACAGAACACTAACTCAAACAAGAACATAAACCACTCAAAAAGAATTACACCAAGAGGAGTTGCAAGAGAACAATCTAATTAGCCATCCAGCTCAATGAACACAATCAATCTTTAAGTCAATTAAGTGCAACCATAACAAGTTGGAATCAATAAACTATAGACCTTAAGAGAAATTGGTAAATTCATATGGAACCTAGATATTAAAAATCCCAAACAGTTGTGATTTACAATATACCCAAAAGATTGTCCCCAAGGGGATAGCACATTGGTTAAAAACTTACACTTTGAGAGTACGCTTCTCTAAGGATACCAAGTTCAAAACTCACCTATGACATTATGTCTCTAGTTCCTTCACTATCTCTACCACCTAGCCTAGAGACAAGCATGGTTATCTTTATTTCCATAAAAAAACATACCCAAAGGATTAAAACCAAAACGCAGCAGATTACAAAGATAATTTACAGACCACTAACTCAAACAATAACATAATCATAGATTCAAAACAAAATGTAATACAAGCTTATTCCCACTCGCAACAACCATACAGTTTAACAAGATAAAATATAATAATAATAAAGGACCCAAACAGAAAAACATTAAATCACTTGATTAATTACAGACTTACGCCAAGAAGAGTTGCATCAGAACCATTATACTAAACACAATTAGTATTCAAGTCAATTACGTGCAAATTTGAAACATAAAACAAACATCAGTAAGATTAAGCAATAGTTTTTAGGAGAAAATGATATTCCAATTAGTACCCAGATTCTAGAAATCCCAAACATTAATGACTTGCAATATTCCAAAGGGATTGAAACCAAAAACGCAGCAGATGTACACTAAGGCAGAAATCAAACAAAAACATACAAAAAAGACTAATAAAAGCATCTAAGCCCTTTCGCCTCTAATCCTCCTAGCCAATTGAATATCCTTAGGCATAATCGTAACCCTCTTCGCATGAATCGCACAAAGATTCGTATCCTCAAACAGACCTACAAGATACGCCTCCGCCGCCTCCTGCAGCGCCGACACGGCGCTGCTCTGGAACCTCAGATCCGTCTTGAAATCCTGCGCGATCTCGCGAACCAATCGCTGAAACGGAAGCTTACGGATCAGAAGCTCGGTGCTCTTCTGGTACTTTCGGATCTCGCGGAGCGCGACGGTTCCGGGCCGGAACCGGTGGGGCTTCTTCACTCCGCCGGTCGCCGGCGCTGACTTCCGGGCGGCTTTCGTCGCCAATTGCTTCCTCGGTGCCTTTCCTCCGGTGGATTTTCTGGCGGTTTGCTTGGTGCGAGCCATTGGAGATAATTGAAGGTTTTGAATTTGGGGATTTGATTTTGGATTTGAGCGATGATGAAATTTTTGTTGGGGTTTGGAAATGGATATATAGGGTTTGGATTGAGATGAAAAAGCGGGAGATTTTTCATTTGGGGGAAATTTTGGCGGGTGATCAATTTATTGAAGGATGACCGTTGGATCTGTGGGAGATTGGACGGTCGATGTTGATGGGTTTTGTATGTTTAAGGATGGTGATCCGTGGCGTAACTGAACAAGCAATTGCTTTCCGCCACGTGGTTTTTATTTTATTTTTTTATTTTTTAAATCACCCGCCTTTTCCTTTTCACTTTTGACGATTTGGAGGGAACCAATTATGATTATGTGGGGATAATATATTGGGTTAATGTATAATTAACCATTTATTTTTATTAACTTTATATTTAATTGGATACATGACCGTTTTATTTTAATTGTATTGATTTAAATAGGTAGATAACTTAATTCTGTTATTTTTTTTCTATTTCTTTTTAATATAATATTGTTATTTGAGAGTCTGTAGTTTGTTTGACATATTTTGGTAGAATTTAGTTTAAGGAATTATATTGAGGAGTTAAACTAGTTTGGATGTAGTTTTTGTATAGTAAAATTAAAGTCAGAACTTTGTTTATATTAGATTTAAAATGAGTAGTTATTTTTAGTAGTTAAAAAACAAATAATTAAAAATGAATTATTTTGATTAATTTGAAATGAATGATTAAAAAAGAGTGGTTATAAATGATTGAGTGATTATAAATAAATTATTATAAATAAGAGTTATTTTTAAAAGTAAAAGTAATGAGAAGTTGGTAAAAAATTTGCTTAGATGTAAATTTTAAAAAATGAGTTAATAAATCTCAAAACTAAATTCTACTTAAATATGTCAAAGAAATAGCCCCTTAAAGATTTGAGGAAATATACCATGCTTATCTTTATTCATTCTAGATCTTGAGTTCAAGATTCACATGTTATATTATTGTACCGATATTTTGACTGTCTTACTTAAAAGACGGATGCGGTAATCCTTCGTTTAAAAAAAAATCATATTTTCTATTTTATTTTGACTTAGACATTCTCAAAACCCATTCCACAAAATTCAAGGATTCGGACCATAAACTGTATTTATTGTCTGCTCCTCACAAAAAGCATAGTAAATGTATGAAAAAATAAATCGTAACTTTTTTTTTTGTCAAACATTTAATTTCTTAAACCAAATATGATTGTGGGAAGGAAAGAAAGGCAAACCAATGCTTTGACAAAAATATATAGTTTCATAGGATTCATTTTAACATTGTGTTAACTTAACTACTTGAAAGAGATAAATTATTATGGAGATGAAGAAGAATGCAAAAATAATAATTTTAAGAGTCAAATAAGATGCCTATTATTTGGAACATAATTAACCCAAACCATTTCATCAATAACAATCCCAATTCCATTAGGGTGTGTTTGGAGCACTGGTTTGGTTATAATAGACGGTAGGTTATGATAAACGGTGAGTTATTATAAATAGTATTTGAGGAAAAAATTATTATAACAAGAATTATGATAAACAGTATTGTGGGGCTAGTTATGCAACAAAAGCTGATATATGTAAGGTTTAGATAAACGAGCACGTAAGTTTAAATAAACAAACACAGAGGTTTAGGTAACCACCGTTCATAATAAACGGTGAGGCAAACATCAGTTGAGTTATTATAACCAACATAGCCATTTACATATCGGAGCCCAAACACACAAACTTTATGCCAACAATCAATCATTATAGTAGATTACCTTTCCATCAATGAATTTCCACACAATAATTAACAGTAACTAACAAAAACATAAAATTGCATTAAAAAAAAAAAAGAGATTGAATTTTGTATATGCCCATTACACTTATAGTTCAATAAAATAAACATATACACAATCATTCATCATATGAATAAATTTTCATGTTATTATCTTTGAAATCAATTTAAAATTTACATAAAATTAAAAAATCTCCACAATTTTGATCCCAAAATCATAAGAGATTAAAAAAGTTACAAAAATCAGTTATCTTAATATTATACTGACTTTCAAGAACAAGGAACAGAAACCAGTAAAGCTTCTTTCACTAAGATAAATCAGATTCAAGATCATCATATACAATCCTTAACAAGATTCAAGAGAACAAATAAACATAATCAAAAGAAGATTTGCAGATTTCACCAGAAAATCACCATATACAATTCTTAATCAAAATAAGATCAGACAAATGAACACAAACAATAGAAGATTGGAAGAGAAAGTAGAAATTCATACCTTAATCAGATTATTCAAGATCAACATATACCTTATTGACTAGGATCCAAGAAAAAAAAACATTAAGAGAAATTAAAGAATTAAAGATTTCAAGAAAAAGTAGCAATCCATTCCATAATCAGATTCAAGATCAGCATATACATTCCTTGAAATTCAAGAACAGATGAACAGAAGCAAAAGATCTGAAGATTAGAAGCGAAAATAGCAATTCATTACCAAATCAGACTCAAGATCACCATATACATTCCATCATCAACAAATCTAAACCCTAAACCACAAGAACAACCTAACAAACACCAAAACCACAATCAATCCAGAACCTCAAGCTCTTTCACCTCGAATCCTCCTCGCCAATTGAATATCCTTCGGCATGATCGTAACTCTCTTAGCGTGAATCGCACACAGATTCGTATCTTCAAACAAACCGACGAGGTACGCCTCCGCCGCCTCCTGCAGCGCCGCCACGGCGCTGCTCTGGAACCTCAGATCCGTCTTGAAATCCTGTGCGATCTCGCGAACCAATCGCTGAAACGGAAGCTTACGGATCAGAAGCTCCGTGCTCTTCTGGTACTTGCGAATCTCACGGAGCGCGACGGTTCCGGGCCGGAAGCGGTGGGGCTTCTTCACTCCGCCGGTGGCCGGCGCCGACTTCCGGGCGGCTTTGGTGGCCAGTTGCTTCCTCGGCGCCTTGCCGCCGGTGGATTTTCTGGCGGTTTGCTTAGTGCGAGCCATTGGAGAAAGTTGAAAGAGAACTGAAGAATTTGGAAATGTGATCTGAAATTTTTTGTTGTGAGTTATGGTTTTGGTGAGGAAGATGAAGCGGGAGGGTTTTATATAGTTTCGATTTTGGGAGGGCGAAGGATGGCCGTTGGATTGCGGAAGTTTTGAACGGATGGATTTTGTTGAATGGTTTGTTTAAGGATTGGGATCCGTGGCAAGACTCAACAAGCAATATTATTTCGCCACGTGTAGCTTTGCCTCCGCTTTTTTTTTTACGGTTTCGATTTTCTTGGGAATTATTTGTTTTTTGTCACATGACCATGTTTAAGTTTTTATACAATTTGAATAATAAAAAAAAAAGTTCTAGCTTCTAGTTTTTTCTATAACATTTTAAATGAGTTTACATTTTATTTTATAGAATATGGATTTAATTGCCAATAAAGAGTATAGTTGTATTGGTAACTTATAGAATTTAACAACAATCAGATTATTGATTCGAATTTCCATCCTCGTATAAAAAAATATGAATTTAATTATGATTAGTGGAAAAAAATCATCCATTAAAATTAAACTTTATTGATTTGATCAATTAAAACTTAGATGAATGGTTTTAATTAAAATCTTTTGTAAGATATTTTTTTTTAGATTACAAAAATGGGGTGGAGGTCTCAAATCCAATACCTCTCGATCATCAGGTATGCACTGATATCACTCACCTATTGTTCTTGTTAACCTTTTGTGGCATACTTAGATTAACTTATAACTATAATTGTCATTGACATGTACTATTGGTTTGAATTCTCTACTCGTACATTATTTGTGTAAAAAAAGATTAAAACACTTGGGGCTTGTTTGGCTAGGGTGGGAAGGGAAAGAAAAGGAAGGGAAGGGAAGGGAAATGAAGGAAAGTGAGAGTAAATTATTGTTTGGTGGGAATGGAAGAGAAGTGATGTGATAATAAATTGGTGTTTGGTGGGATGGGAAGGGAAGAGATGTATATATATTTTTTATTATAAATAATAGATGCTTAATAATCAAAATAATAAATAATAGACATTTGATAATTATTTTAAAATAATAAATAAATAAAAAGTTAAAGTTGTAAAATATTAAAAATACATTTTTTTCCAAAATACTATTCCATAAATAATTACAAATATTGGCTAAATAACATGATATATCAAATAAATAAATGATATAATACATTTTGTAGAAAAGAGATACAAATAAATCAAATATAATGTATAAAATAGTTATATAAGTTAAATGAACGAGTGTTCGATGATATTAGTTGTGTTAAGTTCGAATTTTAATTTTTGACAAATTACATACCCTTAGTTTTGATAATATGCCTTTAAATAAATACAATAATAAAAATATAAGTAACAAAATAATTAAAGAAAAGAAATATTAAAATTATATAAATAAAAAACTGATAATATAAAAAAATTAAATTGGAAACATATTAGGAACAAAAGAAAAAAAATAGTGTAAGAAAAATTAGAAAAATATTGACTTCAAATAAATTGAAAACAGATTTAAAAAAAAAAGATTAAAACAGAAAGTACAAAACGAAGTATGAAAAAGAGATTGAAAGATTTTTTTAAAAAAAATTGACATACACGCGCCGTGATAATCCAAGCCACGTGCCAACTTAATACATTCCTACCGATTTATTTTTTCTCAACCGGCCAAACAAGAATTTATAATTTATCTCTTCATTTCCTCCCTCAACCCTCCCCCAAACATGCCCTTGGTTAATTTGGAAGTATGCAAGTGAAGATTGCACTTCTATATTTTGCATTACAAACTAATGGCATAAGTTGTAAAATGTGTGATGTGATGTTGTCAAACTTGTAACAAATAAGACTCAAAACTTAGAAAAGAATTTTGTTCAAACATCATAGTTCTAGTAATGAATATTAGAGAATAAGACAGGTTGTTCGTTCGAATCGTTATTGAGCTTTTTGTGGTTAAAATGTGGGTAGCTCAACGGATGTTAGTCCGTTCGCGGTATAAGGGTCGATTTTGTACGAGTGTTATCTGTTTTGACAAGCTTTTTATCGTGAAAGTTAGGGTTCTTTGCTTCCTCTCTTATTTGTTAGTGTTAAGAACGGGAAGAAGATGAATAAGAAGGAAAAATATGGGGGAGGAAGGCCCCAGCAGAAATTGACAAAGTTGAAGAATCACTGTTTAGATGGAAAGGGATATGCAAGAGTCAACATCATATGGCTTTTTGTTCAAACTGTTGGATTTTTCGAGCCTGATTGGTTTGGGGTCTGAACCACCGTGTCGCACGATCTAGGTCGAGTTTGGACCCATCTATTGGCTGGATCGATTTTGATACCCAATTATGGACTCCTACTTAATGTGTTTTTTTTTCTTTCATATTCTTACTTCCTTTTGGTTTTTGTTGGATATAGTCTTTATTGGTTAGGTGTTCATACTTTCTAGTTAGGTAAATTTTCTTCTTTTTCCGAAGTGTCGGCTAATTTTGATAAAAGTGTGCGTGTGTTGATGTGGAATGGATTCGAACTTGATGACAAAGGTAAATATGCTTCTAGGATTTCAGTTGTTTAGTGGGGGAAAAAAGAAGCTTCTTTATGGAGGCGTTTTCACTCCTCTTTACTTTGAAGGAGTCCTATACTTCAGGTAATGATATGGACATCATATTACCTCTCAAAGATTATAATAAAAAACACTTCGAAAATCAAGGCACAAATAGATTTTGAGTAGTCTCAATTGGAGCGTTTCAAAATTCTAAGGTATGACAATGGTTCGGAAGTATGGCCTATTTAGGAGGTTGGATCATGTTCTAAGCTCGTATTTGTTAAGAGGTCACACACCGACTTGTGGTGACAAATCCTTGTGTTGGCCCATGTATGAGGGGGATATGGTTTTGATGGTTTAAGGAAGTTAGTTTGTTGTAAAAAAAAACAAATATTGGAGAATAATTGAAGTTGGCTTGTTGAGTTTCATAAGGCATTCTCAATCAATTAGTTCGTCTTCTCGGCCTCGTTTTTATAAATAGTCACATCAAACACATCTCAACATTGTAAAGTAGCCAGGGCTCTATCGCAAAAAAAAAAAAAAATTCTTAGAACAACATGAGATGTAAAAATGTATGTGGTAATAGTGACAAAGACAAAGTTAGAATCTATCCCTTTTATTCTCCCTTTCCATTTCTCTAACTTAATTAAGTTAATTTACATTTGTTATGTAAGAAAGTTTACAACTCTTTTGTATAAATGTGTATGTTACTATACCTGAATGATTAAGAAAAGAATGCAAATTACTCTCATACATAACTTCAATTTTCTCAAGACAACATTTATATAAAAGATGTTTGGTTTGCATAGATTCCCTAAAACTATAATCTAAATTTGAATTGTGTGTTTCCTTTTTTCAGGATTCATAGAAACCCCCTAAAATTAAGAGAATTTGCACTGTATAGCAACTTTTTGACACCAGTTTACAATTATAGCAACTTTTTAAAAATAATTTGTTTATAGAAAATTCTACCTATTATTTTTTTTAAAAAATCCATGTCTACAATTTTGTATCGACGACTTTGATATAATCTATCATTCTTTAATTATGGAAGTCTATCAATTTACTATGATAAAAGTCTATCAATTTACTATTGATTGAATCAACTTTTCATTCAAAGATTTTAGTTACTTTTCAAAATGCTTATTTATTAGTAATTGATTCTATCAGCCTCTATTGATAGAATCTATCGATCTTATGTGATGGAAGTCTATCAATTTACTATTGATAAAGAAAAGGGAAAGCTCGATGCTTAAAATTTTAAAAGTCCTATTTGAGCAGATGGTTTAAAAGCGGTTGAATCACGTAATGGGCCTTTTGGTATTTTTAATAGGCTCGTTTCCATTTTTTGCTATGCATGCAAATATTTTCATTATTATGCTATTCATTGAATATTTTAGTCCTTTTGAAGTATACATGCAAAAGCTTTTAATTACAAGTATATGATCTCTCAAGAAGTGTGGTAGTTTGGAAACGTGACTATGCCTTCTTAGCATATGTGACTTTTAGAAGTTGTTCCTCATCATATTGTGATCATTTGAGTGAATGTAGCTTCTTTAGCTTCATAATGACCTAATCACTTGTTCGAGTTTGTATGTTTGTCTACGAGATTAATCTCCATCATTTTAATGTAGGGATTACTTTCTTGGAAGGTTGTATTGGGTGGAATTTTATAGTGTTTGTCAAGATGGTATATGTGAGCTAAAAGCTTGATCTTGTAGGAGGTGAAGTTGGAGTAATGTCTATGACCGTCTTACACTAGTAGTTAGGTTGGGTGTTACTGACAGAAGGTTAGATATGAGTTTAGTATGGTGAGGCGGTGTGCTATATATCGGATTGAGAATTCAATTTTCAATAGTTGTAGTTATTCTAGCAAGAATGAGGAGAGTTTGCTTCGCTCTGTCAAAAAGCTATTTACTATATATTTTTATACTCATCATTTCTTTAAATGATTTCTTTTGCAGGATGGCGGGGCCGTGGTGATGACACTTATTGATATTTAATATGGTTCTCCAAGGTGGCTTAAAGGTTATAGTCTTAATTTTATAACTCACTTGGTCAGGTTCCCCATATGTGTGGGGTTGTGATTACAATATGTTTTTGGGGTGTTACAAATTCAATCACTAGCAAACTGATAAAGTCGATCATTAACAAATTTATTGAAGTGGGCTTTTCAGTCTTTTTAAGCATACCATTTCCTTTTTAGGCCCAAATGAATTAGTTTGGAAAATTAATTGTGAAAAATGAGTGAACGCTATCAGTTGAAACTAATTGAAGACTATCAACTGAAAATTGATTAAAGGCTATCACCTAAAATTGATTGAAAACTATCAATTGAAAATTGCATACCATTTTTATGCTACATATGAAATATTTTCAAAAAAGTGTTATCGATGATATATATATTTTTTTGTTCTTTTTTGCTATTCATGTAAAACCCTCTAAAATTAATATATTAAAAAGTTTTAATTGATTCAACAAACTAATTCACGAGTATAAAATTGTTTGTTTTTCCAGCTATGTTATGTTTGTCTTAACCTAAACATAGCACAACAATCAAGTATTCCTACTTATCCCATGAGATTGTACATGTATATGCATTATTTCATTAGGTATACGAAGAATGTAATGTAGGATATACATACAAGTGTCTTCCAAAGAGATTTTGATGATATTCATTACTAGCAAATATATATATATATATATATATATATATATTAGAATAAATAAATTTGTTAGATAATATAAAAAATGGAGAACAAGAAACCCCTAAAAGAACTTCAACATTGATCCACAACTCGAACCAAGACCAAATAATAGAAGAAAAGTTGTTTAATATTTATTGATTTCGACATTGGTCCACATGGCATCAAATATGTTCGATATCAAACAATATGAAAATCCTAGTGAATTGGAATTAAGAACGTATAAATCGACTCAAGTGAACATCGATTAATCTTACAAGACAACCACTTGATCCTGTTATTCAGTATAAATTAATTCCTTAGTAGAAACTCAATCCCTAAATTTAACCTTTGAAATATACACATTAATCAAACAAACAAAAAAGAACATCCAAGCTCATTATGATAAATAAAAGCCAACAAATAATGTCTATACAATGTAAACCACGGTATTTCTACTGTATGGCGTTCGACACTCGCCTAAATACAACCAATAATACTCCTACAAAACTTCCGTATGGGTGGCTCCTGATAATTCCATAGCAGAACCCTACCATTTTTCTTCCTTTCTAAAACTGGAGAATTTGCTACAACAAAATAAGATTTTTTTTAAAGAAAAAGAATAGCTGTTAGAATGATGTATCTAACCGGATGCTCCAGCAGCGGTGCGTTTCCCGACTTCTCCTTGTTCTTCCTTGGAGAATTCTTCGATTAATTCGCGCTGCCTTGGAGTAAGAGTCCTGAGGATGAAAAGACAAATATCATCTTCATAAGAATAGTCTAAAGAACAGATGTGCAGCACTTTAAACGCATATGTTGCAAATGTGTACTATTAAAAATAAAGACAGAGGAATTTCAGCTTGACAGAGATGCGGGGATAGGTAGACTCACGTCGGTACGCTCACGTTGAAGTGCACGTATTGATTGCCGAATGAGTAAGAAGTTCTTGTTTTTATACCTGCAAGAGAGCATCTAATAAGTTCACTTCAATTGTATTTTTTATGTCTAGCATACAATCTCAATTTGGAGTGCCTTTTGTAACTCTTGTCGTGAAGTGTATCTCCTCCACTCCCTTACCTTCCCTTATCAAGATTTTGTTTTTTAACCCGGAAATTCCCGGGAGCTTCACTCTATACCTAGGAAAACTATGTCCGTCCCTAGGCAAGGAACCGAAAGACATTGAAGGAATGAAGACACGAAAAGTGTCTACAAATTAATGTCACAAGTGAGTATCAAACCTAAGTCCTTAAGGGGAGCACATCTTCAAAATCCAAACCTTCGAGATTGGAAATCTATTTTGTTGAATACTCTGGCTTTGAATGAGGCATTTAGATTGTCCCTGTTGTTTTTCTCTAATGTATGATATACTTTTTAAAAACATTTATATCTGCGAGACTGAAAGTGTGCTTACGCGCACTTCTATTATTCTCACAGGACATACTGCCTTCACCCTATAATATTTGGATGTCAAAAAAACTCATAGAAAATTATTCTTGAGTAAGTGGCCACCATGATTAACCTATCACCTCTCGAATCCCAAGACCCTCCCCTCTTGGACTAACCCATGATGGTACTTAACAGGTCTGTGTCCGATGCCATCAAGAAGACCTAAAAAGATGATATTGGTGAAGCTAAAATTTGGTTATATTACCTCTCTTCTTCAGAACAACCTTCTGTCCAGGTTGAGTGCCAGGACGAACCTAATAATTGGAAGTCAATATGGTCATTAATGGCATTAAATCCACATTACTGATAACGCATGATTTCGATATTAACATATTACCAACCTTAAGGACAACGTCTCCCGTTAGAGTCGGAACCTGTATAGTGCCTCCTAATATAGCCTGCACCGAGAAAATAAATTAGGTACTAGATAATTTAAAAATTGATACATTTTTTTTTTGGAAATAAGAGTAACTCTGTCCCTAGGTCAGGTACCAGGAGACATCGAAGGAGTAATGTCACAAGTGAGTCTCGAACCTGGGACTTTAAAAAGGGAGCATATCTTCAAAGCCTAGGAGACATCGAATGAGTAATATTGGGGAGAAATTTAAAATTTGATACTGGCATAATATATATTTTTTTAACAGTAAATAATTAACATGTCACAATATTATGAAATGAGAACAACTTCTATCCTCAATGTATACTGGTACACAAAATACCATTCCCAACTTTAAGTCTATGGTTTTAAACTTTTGAGATTATTTCTTTTTTATAAAAAAAGTCAAGCTTTCATCCAGAGAATTTAAAGATAGTTCCTAAATTTTAGGAAATTTATGGTATATAGCAAATTCTAACCTCCCTATTTTTTCTATAAAAAAAACCACCCTATTTTAATTATAGCAACTTTTTAAACATATTTCATACATGACAAAATATTTCAATTTTCATTGGTTCTGAAACCATTTGTTTCGCGCAATTGAAACCATTTGTTTTGCGCAATTGAAACCAACAGTTTCGTGCTATTGAAACCACCAATTTCAGGCGATTGAAACCATCAGTTTCACTTGGATGTGTAACCCTCTTTTAGGGTTGGCTTCTTTCGTGCAACTTTTTCTTTTATACCCTTCATATATTCTTTCACTATTATTCATGAAAGATTGGTTTCTTTCTTATCAAATTAAAAAGAAAGAAGAAATCACTACCTGAGTGATGCTTAAAACAGCATCCACATGAATGTCAGAACCTTCTCTTTTGAAAACTGGGTCTTCACGAACCTTTTATAAACAAGAGGGTTGTCACATCAGCCAAGAGAGATAAACCGAATGATACAAAATTGAAAAAGGAAATGAATGAAAATTCATAGTCACCTTAATATTAACATATAGATCACCAGGTTGATTTCCATCAGGATCTGCACCTCCACTCCTGAACACCTTCATAGTTTCATTATCATCTACCCCTGAATAAGGCATCAATAACACCAATTCAACATGGCCCACAAGTGCGAAAAAGGCGAAATAGCTTCTTTCTAGAAACATCCAAGAGATTTTATTTTTTTTTGAAACAAAAGTAACCACGCCCGTCTCTAGGCCAGGCACCGGGAGACATCAAAGGAGTAATGTCACAGCTAAGTCTTGAATTTGAGACCTTGAGGAGAGCATACCCTCAAAACCCAAGTCTTCAACCATTGTGCCACCCCTTGGGGACACATCCTAGAGATTATAAAACACAAAATGGAAACGAAAGGCTTTTTTTAGGGAAACTTACAAGATTAGTCATATTCACAAAATAATTACAAATATGGTCACTTATAAAAAAAATTTAACAACCATAGACATATGTATTAATAATATATAATATTGTATTTATGAGTATCAATAATACAATATTGAAACGTATCAGATGAAAATATCTTAAAATTTGACTACATTTATAATTAATTTGTTAGAATAGTCCATCCATTACAATTTCCCTTTTTTGTATTAATAAAAGAAACCAGAAAGACTTACCTGCCATTATGTCCAGCTTAACCGTTTTCAATTTATTCACAACTCGTTCTCCATTGCATGACTTGCAGGCGTTCTGAAAGGTTTTTCTTTTGATTAGAAACCAGTTTTTCATGATTGAAAGATTTTACATTTTTTCATTTTAAAAAAAGGCTAAAAGAAAAGTGCAACATACCGATACAATTTTTCCAGATCCACCACATTGAGAACAAGTAGCTTGCACTTTAAAAGGACCAGTTTGCATGAACGTCTAGTGTTTGAGCATGAAAAATGAAATCGTCTTAGATCTCACAAAACCACATTCATAGGGAAAATGACTCATGGAATAGTGTTGTATCACAGATAAAACTAACCATGCCTGAGCCCTTACAACGCCTACATGTCTCGGGTATTGTTCCGGGTGGGACACCAGTTCCACCTGTAAAATCAAGTCATATATCTATCAAAGAACTGGAGGCAATCAACTAGAAGACAAAAGTTTCAAGAAGTTAATTGATTTTGCCTACCACAAGTATCACATCGCACAGCAGCATTAAATGCCACATTTTTTGAGCATCCCTGGACAGCTTCCATGAAGGATATCTCCAAAGAAACCTACCAAAACAAACAAACATTAATATGTGTGCTGCCTACGAATGACGCCGAGAGCATATAACCAGATCGGGTTAGCACCTTGATATCTTCTCCACCAAAGTCCCGGTGAAATGGATTGAACTGATCGCCAGATGCAAGAGAACACATGAAAAAAACTATGTAATCAAGGAAATATATATACACACACACATATATCTCGTCACAAGAGAAATCAATAGACAATTGGCTTACATCAAAGTCTCTAAACGGGTTAAAGCCGTCGCCAGGGAAGCCACCCTGATGGTCTTCTCGTGAAAAATTTTCATGCCCAACCTATGACATCGTAGTAGAAACAGAACAATTGCATCTTAAATCTTGAATGCTTTCTTCTCAGGAAAACAAACGATTTACAAAAATATTTCCAATTCACCACTGATGATATCTTAGAAAACTTCAAGAAGAAGAAAGTAAGACTGTGATCCATCACGGGTACTTAGGTCATATATCCTCCATTTTGAAATTTCTCATGGTTTTCTCTAAGTGATAACAAACATTTTCTAAGCCAATATTTTTTACTTTCTAAAATACCCAACTAAGTAGAATCTATAAATAGCCAGCTTGAATGTAGATTGAAAGTCTTGATAAACAGGTAGAAATTTCACAGAAATATGAAGAGAGGCCTATTTGTTTACTTTCTATCATTGAAAGTAAATAGGATAAGCCATTTGTGAGCAGAACATATGAAGACTTCAATCTCCACAAGGATTAATGAGGAGATGCATCTCCCATCGCACACCTTATAAATTTTAGAGCATCAAATTAAATGACCAAGACATTTATGTGGGATTTAAAATCATACCCGATCATATTGTTGGCGTTTAACCTCATCCTTTAAAACCTAAGACAAAAAAGCAGAAACTTTTTAAACATGAATTGTAGAAATGAAAAAAAGGGTACATATTTTTACTCACATCTCAGCAAAAACCGTAGATGTATGGGGATTACCTCATAAGCCTTGCTGACTTCCTGAAATTTCTTTTCAGCATCAGGGTCATCCTTGTTTGTATCTGGATGAAGCTTTTTTGCTAGCTGCCAAAAAAGCATGTTCAATTCTTCACTATAAGGAAACTTCTCGGTCTTAAGACTTCAACAAAATTGTTGAGGTGCGCAAGCTGACCCGAACAGTCACGAATATAAAAAAACAAGACACTTATTTGCAGAATAGAACCACGGCTAACAGAGTGTCATGCGGTCAAGCTAGACACTAGATATCCAACTTATTCTACAAAGACACTTATTGCATAAGCTTACCCCATAGTAGGCTTTCTTAATTTCCGATGCAGTTGCGTTCTTGTTCAAACCAAGCGTCTCATAATAATCTCTAGCAGACATATGTGCTGATTCAAAAAGTAGAAAAATGACAATGAACTTTATGTATTATTAATACGTCAGTATATTAAAATTGATAACATATAATATAATAGGAGTAACATGTTTGATGCAACAATAATATCAGTAAACATCACTCCAAATGGAAGCAACAGAGGAAAGCAATCGAAGGGAGCATGATAGGAAGTAAATAAATTTATTCTGAATAGTATACAATCTCATACCAGTGCCATGAATTGATTTTGCTTCTCCATGGTTGGCACCAAGAACTCCCAACTTAAACCAGTTCTTCTTATTCGCTGCACCACACAAAACCACAAAAAAAAAATAATAATAATAATAAAATAAAATCAACCAAATGGTACATACTACATACGCAACTCATGAAAAATATTCTAATCCCATTCCAGAGAGAACATACATCCATCCCGCTTTTAATAAATAAGAAAAACGAATAAAAGATAACAAGTTTTTTTTTCTTTTTCTTTTTTTGAAATTTTAACAAGATGACAAGTTTTCAATTGAGGGAAACTAACAAAAACTAATCAAATCTAATAATTATAAATACAATCGCTTTTTTTTTTTTAATAATCATTTGTATATTAAAAGAATTTACCATCAGCAGCACATTCTACCTCTTGTATTATATTTGCAGCATAATTTTTAAAATAATTCATCTATAGTATATTTATTTCTATCACTCGACTAGTGATAGAACTCAATTTAGATTTCTATCACCGATAGAAAATTCAAGCAGTGATAGAATGAGTCTATCATTGATTGAATTCTATCACTCATAGAACTCAACAAGTAATAGAAATCAATTTAAATTTTCTGCTACAAATAAATTATTTTTAATTTTATGCTATAGATAGAAATATTTTATCATTTTTTGTTATACATGCAAAATTCCCTTATATTAATTAGTATTGTCACGTACTTTCTTATAATACTAATGTTAATGAGTATTTACAATAAAATATCAAAAAGTATTAATGGATGCAAATACTTTTGGTAATTACTTTGAGAGAAAAGTCATCGAGTACAATTTCTCATTAATTAAACCCCATATATATATATATATATATATATATTTGGAAGCCTGGAAATTGAAACTTCGCTTCACTATAATCGGGATAACCGCGTCTATCACTAGGTTAGACACTAAGAGACAGACATGTGAAGTGTCTACAAATTATGTGACCGGCGCGTCTCGAACTTACACCCAGAAAAAAGCACACCTTCAAAATTCAAGCCTTTAAACACCGCGCCACCCTTTTAGGGACGATTAAACCCCATATATTGTAATCTCAATTTCATTCAACTCAACGCAACAGGAACGAACAAAAACCAGGAATTAGACAACGGAACATGCATACCATTCTTCGAACCGCAATTCCCAATGCAAACCCCAGAATTGAATCGCCTACAACTCCCTCTGAAAATCGCGTCATTTACCTATATATACAGAATCAAACAAACCCGAAACAAGATCAATACTCAATAGTTCGATTACGAGACAGAATCAAACGAAATCGACATACGGAGGTGGAGGATTGGAGAGGGAGGTGGGAAATGAGAGAACGACGAGCCAACGAACGGATGAGCCGGAGGCCATTGGAGCGACCCATTTGGAGCTTCAATCTCTGTGTGTAGATCTGGTCGAGACGGAATTGGGGAATTGCTTGTGGAATTGATAAACCCCGAAAAACCCTAATTGGGGGGTTCTAGCACAGAGAAAATGCCAAAATGGGGAGGAGAATATTTTTTAATATATTGTTTTCCAAAGTTAAAGGCTTTGGCTTTTTTTTTTTTAACTAAAAATGTGGTTTCTTAAAATATAAAACGAAAATTGGACCGATTAGTTAAATTTCACAAAATAATTGAAAAATTAGTCAATTTTAATTTTTTTTTATATTCATGATCAAATATAATACAATATTATATATTAGTTATTTTTAAAAAAACAAGGTGATCACGCTCGTCTCCTAAATAGCTGAGAATGAGATTTTGAAAGGAGCATACCTTCAAAATTCAAGTCTTCAATCACTGTGTCACCCCCTTCGAGACAATATTATATATTAATTATACTCTATAATTTTTATACAGTATGACTATGATTGCTTTTTTTTTTTTTTTGCCTAGTATTACAAATACTTTTCCAATTTAGCCCATTATAAAAATAAGAACAAAAAAACATTTTTAGTCACTTCTTTTGTATTTAAAAAAAAACTAAAAATGCTCTTTTTTTGGTACTAAAGTTTACTATTTAGTTTCAATTTTTTAAAATTGAAAATTTTTATATCAGATATTTTGACATTGTTTTCTTTTAGTTTTCACATTAGTTTTAAATTTACTTTTATACATACTTTCGTTTAAAAATTAAATTCAAAATTTAAAAATAATTTATTCATCATTTTAGACAATATTAGTTGGGCTTTTTTCATAAATAGACCCTATTTAAAAAGTATTTGCAAATATATATATCTACAAAAATATTAGCAAAAGTAGATTTTGTTTTAATACATTATAAAATCCGAAAATAATGAATTACAATCATACCCTCATATTGGTTGTTTTTTTAATTTTGGAAGAAAAATTTCAAAAAAGGAAAAATATTTCACATTCCAAAACCACAAATCGCAAATTTATGGGCATTAATTGTAGAAAAATATATCATTTGAAATCACATTTATTAGAGACGTTTCATCTTTCTTTTTTAATACCTTATAAATTTAAAAAATAACGATCAAATTATTGGTTTTTCATTTAGGGAGTAAAATTTTAAAAAAGGAAATTCGTCTCACATTCCAAACCAGAAATCGCCAATTTATGGTGCATTAATTGTAGGACGAGAGTGGCGACAATACATTGTTAGATGTACTTGTGTTGTGATTTACATACGATTATAGTTAAGTAATGTACATGTTATTTAATTCTAGTAAGTTTATTTATAAATAAACCGTATGAGCTATTTGAACGCTCAATTTCGTTGATTAAAACTAGAACACGTTTGATAACCACACAGTATTGAAACAACTTAGTATATACGGTACAACCATAATATATCATGTATCATACCGTATTTTTAAAACTTTGTGTGTTTTTTTAAAGTGTTTAATTTGTTGATATGGATACTTGTAGTGTGATTTAATATGTTTGCGACAACGAACAAGTAATTTTGAATGTACAATACCGTATAGTAAAACATTGAGAAATAACATATGTAATATTTGTGAATTGATAGAGATTAAATCTTGTTGGAACAACTTCACACAAAATTACTATTCAAAGTGAGATCAATAGTAAATAAAAAAGGTTTCATGGGTTACAAAATTGAAATTGAAAGCATTAGACATAAAAAAAAGACTGTAATGTAAAATCATCATTGAGTGAATGCGTTCCTCAATATTTATGCGACGCTCTTCAGCTACTTCATGATTATGGTACATCTCATTTTCATCCCTCGACCATTATGTGCAATCTGATTGAAATGCTTGTTGAACCTATAAGGAAAAGTTGTATAGTATTACAAAAATGTCCAAATAATATTGCTTTATATTATAAGTCGTATAATATACATGTATAAACAATACCGTATTGCGGAATGAAAATTTAATGAATAGTAATATGAGTACGAAAAATGTATTATACATGAATCAAAAAGAATAATAAACCATAAATGTATTGTGTAACTTATACAATATGTATAATGAAATAATGAACATATAGAATTTTGTATAGTTTACACAGTAATATAACGTACGGTACATGGAAAACTACAGTAGATAATACTCAAGTATACAGGACTTGAACATTTTAGTATGTAGATAATATTGTTCTACATATGATTTAAATACATTTCTAAACAGAAATATTGACATTGTAAATAACACTATGTGCAATTTCAAATGGAATGGTTAATGAACCTATAAGGAAAAGATGTACAATATAACTAACCTAAAAATATAGTATGAACATACGATATATAGTCAATTATACAATTTCTTTGACTATATAGAAATCGAGGACGTGTGAATATACGGTATATACTCAATTATACAGTTTTGTAGATGTATATACAGTCAATTATACCACAATATGAATTGGAAAGTACGAAGATACTACTGTTCTACATATGATTTTACTATATTTTCTAAACATGATTTTTGACATTCTAAAGATTGGAATATAAATGAATTAAATGTACAAAATTGACATAAATAGAAATAAAACATATCATACTAAACAATCTGAGACATATCGAATCACGACTATAGTGAAAATGAACGGTAACATGCTAATGGTGATGGATAAGTAACAAAAACGTGATACAAATACTATGAAAAACGGAGATTATTGAGAGAATATGACTTAACTCGTATGATTATATCATCCGATCGGAGCTTTGTGGTCGAAGAAAATTTACATTTTACGTGGTGGCCGAAATGTGAAAAGAGAGAATGAATAGAGCTGAAGAAACGAAAATGGAGGAATGGAGAATGGAGGAAGAAGAGTGAAACAGAAAAGGAAAAGGAAAAAAGATGGAAGATAAACGAGAAAAGGAATTAAAATCTTTTGCATTAAAAGAGTTGACAATTAAATATGGTATGTTTTAAAAGAATGGAAAATATGTTTAAATGGGTGTTTTAATTCAAAAATTTAGTATTAAGCGTGATAAAGGGCAAAATGGTATTAATGAAAAATTAATAATTACGAATTTTAATAAAAAAATTAACTTTGCAAAAAAAAACTTGAGCACCTATATTTGCAAATACTTTTCGGATATGGTCTAGTTACTATAATTTCCCATATTAGTTTGTGTAACCAAGAAGTTTATTATTTAAAAAACAAAATGTTAGCAGATATAAAAGTATGTATTTAATTTTGAGTTATGCAAATTAAATTCAACTTGACTATGAACTCATGAACTAAAACATTTTTTTTTCAATTTTTTTATTGACCAGAATATGTTAAAATTTAAACGGTATAAATTGAAAAAGGAAAACTACAAACTCTAAGAAGTAACAATTTTTCTCAAATAAGTATCGAATTCAATTAAAACAACAAAATCAACACATTGCCAACATTTTTTTTATTATTACAATTTTAATAACTTTATAAAAGTAGTTCTTGTTAAGTATAGAACATAAGTTTGTCAAGTAAAAACAAAAAATCAATAGTTTGAATTTTGCGTTTTATGGAGCATTCATCTCGACTCCACTAAATAGATTATAATTCAAACTTTAAGTGGATTACTATTTTTAGGTTATAGTTATGCTTATTATTTTTCATTGCAAGTATATAGATTTAACATGACATTGTAGGATGCTTCAAACAAAAACATAACATTGTTGGACGTTCAGAAAAAAAAAAACCCACAGTTGGAGCAAGATGATACATTTAACACATCATGCGAGGCTAACTAAAAAAAAGAATAGACAGAATGGAACAAAGGCGCAATGGTTTCATTGTTTAATTGTAAACCAGTTTGAATCCAAGAATCGATATTTGTTCCTCTCCCTCAATATGTACTAAAAAAAAAACTAAAAAAAGAATAGTATCTTAAAAACTTAACTTTGCTATAATTTATACAAAAATGAGCATTCACTCCTCATTTTATTACATACTTTATTTAAACCGTTTGTGCTACAAATAGTTTCTTCTAACTATTATATAATTGCAAATTTCTTAACCACAATATATGCAATCAAACAATATAGGCAATTAATTGAAGGAAACCAATCATAGTTCAAGTGATTCGACAAAGGAGTGATTACAGAACCAACAAAGAAAATGAAAACGATATTCCATAAGAACAAATAAATTGCGAAACATGGAATCTCTATTAAGAATCAAAATTGGGACAAGGCAACTATTATAAGTCATAACCAAGTTCGGATAAACAAAAACCATGGTGATAATAAAAAAAACTAAACCCCTTAACTAAAAGACAAGCTCATGAGGTTTCATTCCTGCCTTGAGAGAAAATCTTGCTGCCAAATACACCTTCAACTCCGGAACGCCCTCGATCGACTTTATCAATGGAGTATCCACAGCTTTCTGGTCATCCTTCTTTTCCGCTGGGAGGGCACTTTTCTCCTACAATAAGAATTTATAATCGAAAAATTAGTTCGATTCAAGAATCGATGAGAGCATAGAGATATGCAATGCAGGTTCTCCTACCTCTTTCTCTGCCTCGAAGAATTCGCCTTCACTCTTCTTCTTCTTCTTCTGGACTTCCTTCGAGAAATACTTATCATCAAACTTTTCTGCGTTAACTCCGGAGATGTCTACTTTGGTGGAAGTTGCAATCACGTATGACTGGTTCACCCGTCTAAGAGGAACACCATTAATCTTGAAAGGACCTGTATTCATAAACACATGTTATTAGTTTCCTTTGAAAACACACCCATTTTCATAATAAAACAAACGCTGAATTGGATTGGCATAACTCATTCAAATGCACATTTAAATCCAAGCTCCAACACTATGAATAAGGCTACAACTTTGGTGTGAAAACAAATACATGGTCAAATCACAAGCAATGACCGAGAATCAGAGTTCCCACCCCTATACTTTGGACTAGGGCACACACACGACACACCCATTCCACGGTCCAAACCCAGCATCAAGAGATTCAAACTCACTCGAGGATCTCAAACCAGAGACCTCCAAGAGAGCAAACCTTGGAAGCCCTAAGAATTAATCAAAGAGGCCAATGATTATATAAAATTCAAGTCTTTTGTATTGATAATGAGCAATAGAAAAATTTCTCAGCCGATCACAGAAAAAAGTGTAGACAAACGCTTATACTAAAAAAACAGGCAACCATACTAAATCACAAGGCATAAGATGCAAACATTATATAGAATAAATAATTCGAGTTGGCAACTAAAAAGGACTAATGTTTTTTTTGAAACAAGGTAACCACGCCTGTCCCTAGGCCAGGCATTGGAGACATCGAAGGAGTAATGTCACAGGTGAGTCCCGAACTCTTAGCTAAGAAGATCTGGTGTAAACAAACAACAACATGTAAATTACAATATAATTTCTCAATCAAATCAATCATGCATAAACAAATGTAAACCGCCAATAATAACACAGAAATCAAATTGAAAAAAGAGAAACAGTCATCAAAGTTTCCCCACAAATCACTGATTGAATGGCCAAGCCAAGTCTAACAAAGAAATAAAGAAACTCACCAGTAACAAGAAGCAACCCAGATGGCAACTGTTTCAAAAACACAACTCTCTTCCCCTTGAATCTCCCAGCAAGAACAATCAACACAGTACCAGGAGTAATGCTGGCCCTAAAATCAGAAATAGAATAAAATTATAAAGATAAAATTGAAAAAAAATCAACTTAAAAAATGTTTAACCAACTATTATTTGGAATTCAACTAATTCTATATTTTTTCTTACTAGATATCTACATTTTAAAAACCAGACTGAAATTTGAAAACAGAACAAAATAACTTCCAAAAGTTTGTTTTAATTTTTAAAATTTGATTAGCATTCACATACCATTTATACTCATATTAAGAAAGATTGAACACATAATACAATTTGAATAAAAACAAGCTTAAATTCAAATCAAATGGTTATTGAGCTAGACCTACACGAGAGACAAAACAACAATTCGCAATACAAAAACAGAACAAAATTAATCAAATCAAGAAAAAAAATGAAGCGGCCATACCTCAACTTGGTGAGTCTAGCCTTGCGCTTGTTAACAAGTGGCTTCTTCACGTCATCGGCAGGGTAAAACTTCGGCGGCTTCACGGCGGCGACATCCGCTTCCGGCTTGGCATCGTGACGGGGAAAAACTCCGCCGTTCTTGGCCTTGATGGCCCAAAGGCCTCGCTTGTGATACATCTTGGATCTGGAGAACTTGCCAACGCCACGGATCAGATCCGGGTTTCTGGTAGTTCTAGGGTTTTTGGGCGCCATTGGAGAGCTTCTGCGAGAATCTGTTCTTCTTCCCCGACGCAATGAGAAAGAAGATACTGGCAGAAACCCTAATTTTTCAGATAGGGTTTATATATTAGGGTTTTTTTTTTTTTCAATCAATGGCCCTAATTCGAATTTTGAAGGTCTTTGAAAGTTTGGGCTTCAGTCCAAGCCCAACTTTTGTGAGTGTGTTATTATTTGTGGATTTTAGAATAAGTCATCAAATATTCTTCCATTTTTACTTTTATTGTTTTTTTTTTCTAATATTTTTACCCATTTTAGTATGAAAATTTACGGTGTATAGCAACTTTTTTACCACAGTTTACAATTATAACACATTTTAAAAAATAATTCTTTTATAGCAAATTCTGTCATTTAAAAAAAAATTTATTTACCTTTTTTATAGAAGACTTTGATAGAATCTATCGTTCTCTAGTGATGGAAGTCTATCAATTGTATCAGTGATTGATTCTATCAGTTCTTATCGATAATCTCTTTATAGAATCTGATAGAAGTCTATCAATTTACTTTATTTATTAGTAATTGATTCTATCACCCTTTTATCGATAGAATTTATCAATATGAAGTCTGTCAATTTACAATTTTTGCTATATGTGCAAATATTTTCATTACTGTGCTATTCATGTAATATTTTATTCATTTTGTAATATATATGCAAAAACCTTTTTTAGTATTAATCATCGTGTTATTTTTAATTAAAAAACATGTTATATGTTATAAAACTAATGTCAAACTGTTAAAAAAAATAATGTCTAGATTATTATACAAGATGAACTAGTGAATAGTATATTGAGAGAAGATAATGTATCGAAAAAATGAGATGATTCTTATTCGATAGTATATTTTACAAATGATAACTCTTATTTTACAGGTTTAACAAGATGTAAGATGGCATCACAAGTACCATAAATTATGGGAAAATGGCTTGTTTAATGGGTGAGTGGAGTGGGTAGATTAAGTTGTAAAAGGATACAACTTAATATTTATATTTTTATTATACTTCATATTTATATTTTAAAGGGTAAATATAATTTAATATTGACGTATGTATTCCAATAATCAAAATGTTATAAATTCGAATAATACGTCATAATTATGAGAAATATTTGTTGCCTAGGCAGCATTTAGTCACCATGTGCGAAAATCCTAGCCATTAATTTTGTTTTTAGTTTAGAGAAATTTATTTTTTTAAAAAAGAAAAAAAATCAATGGCTCAGATTATGAAACATGGGTAGCTGCATGCATGCAAATATCAAAATTGATCTGTACGAATAAAGGTAGACTATTTTTTTTAACGACAATATATGAATATTAATGAGTTCAAAATTTTGTTATCTAAGTCGATGATATATGACAACAATATTTTTTAATTATAATACATGATAAAAAGAAAATCAATTAGAATACATTCAAATGTAATGATATTGAGGATGATTGATAACTGCCAAATAAAGCAATAATTAAAAAATGTCGTGTTGGATCTCGACTTTAAATTGTAGAACTAAAATAAGTAGTTAAACTAAAAAAAATTATAATGAATATTGTAAAAAACAAAAGACATGCAAAAAAAAAAGAAAAAAAGAAAAGATAATTCTCTCATCTCAAATGTGGTAGAATTAAAAAATTCTATGACGTGTTAATTTTAATGCAATTTAATTAAACCTTAAGGTCATGCACTCGTTTTATTGAGAAAAAAAATATAGTTATATTTATCTTATTAAATTAAAAACAAATGTCAATACAATGAATGAATCAATGTTACAATAATTTAATTGTTCTTTTGTAAACCAATTCAACACCAATTTAATAGATTCGATCTGATTGTTAAAAAAAAAACAGATCCTATCTCCAACATCTATATTCGTCCCTTCTCTATAAGTAAAAAAAAGAAAAAACAAATGTCATTACTTAAAAAAAAAAAAGGAAGGCCACGTGCGAGCAGCACGTGTGTAGCTCAATCTTCTTCTCGACCGGATAAACCTCAACCTCGCCCAAGGCTCTGCAATTTTTCTTTCTCACAGTCGTAACCAAAACCTCCAGAGACCAAAAATGGCTTCAATCTCATCAGTGTTATCTTCAACAAATTTCATCCACAGTTCCAAAAAACCCATTGAAATCCCACAAAAATCCCCCAAACAATTTTTTAAACCAACCCCATTTCACCGCCGTCAAACCCTCCTTCAAATCTCCGCCGCAAAACGGCCGACGAGACTTTTCGCCGTCGCAGAAGCGGCGGTTGCCGCCCAGGATTCCACCTCGGTGGCGGCGAGGAAACTGTACGTTGGGAATATACCTAGAAATGTGAATAATGAGGAACTTACTCGGATTGTTGAAGAACATGGGGCTGTGGAGAAGGCTGAGGTGCGTAATTTATCAATTGATTTTTTCTTTTTGGGATTTTGAATTTTGTTGGGGTTTTCTGTATGTTAGGATTACATGTCGTAAGAGTGAGACCTCGTAGTAATATAGATAAGAAAGGTGGACTACTAATCTCGTTTTTGAGATGAACATCTAAACGGTTATTCGGTCCAATAAAAAATGAAAGGAAAACTTGCAAGAAAATAATTACAAATTTAATCCCTTTTAAAAATAGCAATTATAGTCATCAGTAATAATACTTTATTAATGTCGAATGACGCAATGATTTCATTATTTGGTTGTAAATCAGTTCAATACCAGCATCACAGGTTCGATCTTGAGTATCGGTACGGTACATGTTCCCCCTCCCCCGATATGTACTAAAAAAAAAAACCTTTATTAACATATTAGTATTAATGACTATAGAAGCAAATTCTTTAAAATTTGCGCATATTTATAATTATTTTGTGGGAAGAGCAGACTTAGTACAATTCCCAAAATGAAATTAGGCACTGTATTGAGGGGCATGTTAGGATCTCACATCGGAAAGAAGATCTGTTAGTATATATATTAGAAAGATGGATTACTCCTCTCATCACTAATTAGTTTTGAGATGGACGTATATGTTCTTAGTTTGTCTTTTGAACGATTCTTGAGTTTACTTGGTTGTAAGTTCATCAAAACTGCCGGATGTAGCCTGATTTTGGCCTAAATTTGTCGACCATTTACTTCAAAATGTATTAATTTGGAGAAGGTTATCCAAATCATGATGGAAAAAGTTTGAACCCTTCTTTATACTTTTAGTTTTGAACAAGATTTCGAGGTTGGATTTGGATCTTGTCATCCATGAACCGATCACATAAGCTGTATCCATTGCTGTCGAGATTAGGGATTTGGATTTCATGGCATATGTGTTTATTCCCATGATTAAGAGGTCATTAGTTTAAATCTCCCTCATCTAATTGTAGTTGAACTTAAAAACAGATATCTTATTCAGAAGCCACTGATTAACTATCATGGAGTCGTTTAGTAGTCAAGAGGATTTTAAGTAAGTAAGAGGTTGGTATCCACCTACCTAAGAATGAATTTCCTTGAACCAACAAGGAATACTCATCCTTACATGAATCTATTATCTATTTGGCCCTGTATTGGTGTCACTCCAGCCCTGTAGCTATAATTTATCTACTTTAATTACACAATGGCATCACTTCCTTTAATGTTTTGATATGACTGTATTTTTCATATATCAATGAAAGTTTTTGTTTCCTATAAAAAAAAGAATGAATTTCCTTGACATTCAAATGTTGTAGGGTAAGACCATATATTTCGTGACAAAAGTCGAGGTGTGTGTAAACTAGTCTTAATGAAGAGAATAAAAAATTGTTATAAGGGTCCTCAAGGGGTGGCGCAATGGTCAAAGGCTTGAGTTTTGAAGGTGTGCTCCCCTCAAGGTCTCAGGTTCGATGCTCATATGTGACATTAATTTGTAGACACCTCCAGTGTCTCCGTTCCTTCGATGTCTCTTGATGCCTGGCCTAGGGACGGACGTGGTTATTATGGGTATAGTGGAGCGAAGCTACGATTTCTCAATTTTAAGGAAAAAAAAAGGTTATAAGAGAATGAAAATTGATTATGAGGAGAATATAAAGTAGTTATGGAGAAAATAAAAGGTGAGTATGGAGAAATGAGATTATGAGGAAAGATTATTGGTGGCTCTTACATGAGTAACAAAACGATTTCTCCATGTTCATTCTCATCCTTCTTGCCCCGAACACCCCCTTAGTTCTTGCTGCTTTCGGTAGTTTATCACTTCAGGTTTGTTGCATATGTATGAGAGTGTCTAACTGAGTACCTAGCTAGCTCTTTAGTCTGCTTATTGATATTTGACTCGAGTCTTCTTGGTGATAAATTCAAAGGGAAACTGATTTCAGCACTTGAAAGTTAAATGTCTTAGGCACTTTATCATATTTTTTAAAACCGTAAGAATCTGGGTCATTGTACACGCACCTCGATTACTATTACAATGCAATTGTACCATAGACATTGTATCATTTGGTTTACCGTCTTTGGACATGAATCTGACGCATGGAGATATTATTGATCTTAACTGCAGCTCTTCATTGCTAGATAAGTTACAAGACAATCTGTAATATTAGAGGATATCAATATTCAATTCTTTTACAATGTAGCCAGTTTCCCTTAAAAGTCAGTTTTTTTTCTCGGCAAGGCCATTGTACAAAACCGTCTCTAAAATCAAGTAGTTGTGACTGGCCTAGAAACGGACGTGGTTACCCCGAGTATACTGGAGGGAAGCTCCGATTTCCTAATTTCAAAAAAAAAGAGAAGAAGTAATTATGACATTTTTTGAAACCGAAAAATCGTACATTCGCTCCACTATAGTCGGAGTAACCACGCCGTTCCTAAGCCAGACATTCACGAGAGGTGTCTACAAATTAATGTAACAAATGAGTCTCGAACCTGAGACCTTAAGGGGAGCATACTTTGAAAAATTCAAGCCTTCGACCACCGCACTATCCCTTGTGGACAGCTGTTACATTTTTTATTGATAGATTATTCTTGCAATCAATTGACTTGAAGAATTCTAGCATAGTACCCTTGTTCTTAATGTTGACTTGCTAACTGTTGGTATTGGCTTTAAAACTCCAATTTTGTTCCATTTTCAGGTCATGTATGACAAATACTCTGGTAGAAGCCGCAGATTTGCCTTTGTTACTATGAAAACAGTTGACGATGCAAATGCAGCAATTGAGAAACTGAATGACACGGTAAGTTAATACTAATATAATACCAATAAAATGCAACTAAATTTGAAAAATAAACAAGAAGAACAAGACAATTGTTCCTTACCATTCACTAGATTCTACATAGATAATTTGTGCTGACGATATCAGTCTAATGACAGGAAGTTGGAGGGCGTACGATTAAAGTCAACGTAACCGAAAAGCCTTTGGTAAATACAGTAGTTGATATGTCACTTCTTCAGGCAGAGGAATCCCAATTCATCGACAGTCCCTTCAAAGTCTATGTAGGAAATCTTTCGAGTACAGTTTCTACTGAAACACTCAAAAACTTATTCGCCGAGAAGGGTAAAGTTCTCAGTGCAAAGGTTTCACGGGTTCCCGGTACCTCAAAATCAAGTGGCTATGGTTTTGTTACCTTTTCTTCGGAGGAGGAAGTCGAAACTGCCGTTTCATCGTTTAACAATGCTGTGAGTAATTTGCTTCCATTCTCTATCTTATCGAATGTTGTGATGCATATACCGATTTATGCAGACTCTATCTCATTTTCTGGTCCATTTCTCACAATGTCCCTTGGTTTGGTTTCATGCATTTGCAATATCTTTACTCTTGCTTGGTAGAGTTAGACATTGTCTTGTTGAGCATTCCTTGTTTCATTTTGAGTGTCCCTAAACCAGCGTTTGGGATAAGGAGGATGAGAATGATTATGAGAAAATAAAGATAAGGAAGAGAATATGAGGAAGAATGATTATCTATTTTTAGGGTGAAAAGAATGATTATGGACGAACCGGTACCTGTATCTGAGGTGCAGAGAATGGTTATGGAGAGAATTATAACTTATGTTTGGGGTGTAGTCCAAAGAATGGTTACAGGGCAACAAAATAGTGAGTATAGAGAGAATTAAAAGTGGTTTGTTTGGGAGAATGAGATTGTGAGAAAGTGAATAATGATTATGGGGGAATGATTCTCGGTGATTCAAACGTGGATAAGAGAATTGTTCTCTCCTAATCATTATTATTCTCTTTGCCTCAAACACCCCCTAAACAAGTGCATATAGAGTAACATTTTTTATCACCAACTTCTAAGAAACATTTCTTGAACTAGTTGACGGGGATGCCAACTTGAACATCTTTCGTCAGTTATCGATATTACTAACGGTTGGACGAGCTATGTTTTCTAATACGATTGACATATTACCCCGAAAACTCTCATGTACATTTTTTTGTTTCCGAATGGTTGAAAGAATCTTGTATCTGATATGTTTTTCATTGATGCAGGTGTTGGAAGGTCAAGCAATTCGTGTAAACAAGGCATAATTTTGTAGGATTTTTGTAACACAAATGTACGAAAATTTCACTTTTGCCTCTTGGCATGAAATTGATGAACAGAAGAGTGCAGTTTTTTTTCTCTCAATTTCTCTGTGGTGACCATTGATGCATAATCTTGTTTATTTACTGTTTAAGCATCCTGTTACTCTGATGAGAATGAAAATGCAAATCTTTGATTACATTTCAAACAAAAACATGTAGTGCATTGTTTTTGCATTTAAGAACACATTGTTTTCGTATTAATTAATTATTCATTTACATGTTAAGTTTAATTAATTAATGTGAAAACAATGCTTGGAATCTAAAATTCACATTTTTAAGCATGAAAAACAAAAAGAAAGGAGCACAACTCAACTTACCTTAAGTTGTCAAGATTTGTTCAAAATTTGTTAACTTACTGCAAATTGACATATATTTTCGATTAAAAGGTTTATGTTTAAATTCCTCAACTTCTAAACATTATTGTTAAACTCTAAACAAAAACTTACATTAAGCTTGTACTATTCATGCCCTCAAGGCCAGAGGTACAATTTCCCACCCTACTTATTCTAAACCAAAAAAAAAAAAAAAAAAAAACTCAATCTTACAATTGTGTTGTCACTTAATTTTTAACAACTCTTTTTAAGTTATGTTTTCTTTGTCACTTCAACAACATTTTATGTAGTTGAAATGTTGTTAGGGATACAAATAAATTGTAACAAAATATTAGTGTGAAACGTTTTCTCTTAAGTGAAAGTAAAAGCTAAAAAGACTTTTATAAATCTAAGAACAACTATGAAGGTCAACCTTTGGCGACACAGAAACAAAAATCAATGAACAAAGTTTATAAAAAAATAATTCTACAAACACCATTACATCAAAATCAATAAACCAAACGAATCAAAATGATGAAAACAAGGCAAGAACTTCATCTTCTTGAGCTGTCTGATTGAAGAACAGAGTTCATAATGGAAATCACAAGCGAGACAAATTTGCAGAAACAGGGAAATAAGAAACAATTATAGGAGCTTGTGAGGACTTTGAATCTGATTTAGGTTTCTGTTTTTTGGATTTTGAATTTGAATGTTCTTCTTTTTCTTCTTCTCCATGTGAGACCTTTGGAGAAACAGAAGGAACAAAGCATTCCAACAAATCTGAGAGAAAAAAAGGCATTTTTTTGATTTGGGTTTGATTTTAAGAAACAAAAACAGAAGGATTACAAAAAACAGAGAAGTGGGTTGGTTTTGATTTTTGTCATATTGAAAGAAATGAAATAAAGATTATGTATTTATAGTGCCAATGAGGACTGCAAAAAAGTTGAATAATCAACTATGAAATTTGGGGAACAAGTCAAAGTTCCTTCCTTTTTCTTTCCATTTTCTTTTCTTAGGTTTTAAAATTTTCTTCCATAGGAAGGCACAGTGTATGGTCACACCACTTTTTTTTTATTTTTTATTTTGACTAAATGTTTCTTCCTAGCAATTATACTTTAAACTGTCATATTTTCTTTTCGGTCGATATTGGAATCCATTTATGCACATTTTAACTATTTTTATGCATTGTTTCTCAAAAAAAAAAAAAAAACTATTTTTATGCATTATATAATTTTACAATATTTAAATGTCAAAAAAATTTATCAATTTTTTTTAGATAAATGATTGTTATAGATTAAAGGGAATTTAAACTGTATACAAACTTTTTTTTATCACAGTTTATAATTATAGTACATTTTTAAAAATAATTCTTTTATAGCAAATTCTGCCATTTTTAAAAACAAAAATTTATTTACTTTTTTTTTATAGAAGACTTTGATAGAATCTATCATTCTCTAGTGATAGAAGTCTATCAATTTACTTTATTTATTAGTAATTGATTCTATCAGCCACTATCGATAGAATCTATCAATATGAAAGTCTATCAATTTACATTTTTTGCTATTTGTACAAATATTTTCATTATTGTGCTATTCATGAAATATTTTAACCATTTTATAATATACATGCGAAAACACTTAGATTAAACTTATAATCTCTTGATCTTCAAGGTTGTCTTTGATTACTAGATCGATCCATAATAATTTCGTTAAAAAACCAATTAAAATTTAACTGATCACTATTCATTTAAATTAAACTTTGTGTTATGCCTTGAACTCAATAATACCTTGCGATTAGCAATCGAGGGTCTCAGTACCCGGTCAGCGGCCAAAAGAGGTATCATTTTGAGAAGCATGTTAGGATCTCACAAATATTGCACATTGGAGAAAGTCTTGCCAATTAGTTTTGAGATGAAACCCATATTCTCTAATAAATGAAGGTGGCTATATAACTCGAATTAAACCCTAGCCATATAATGATATAATATGTATATCTGTAAATTTTCATCCCTCTCAATAATATTGCTATCCTCCTCTGCCCGTGACTAGCCAACACAATGTTAGTCCACCACATAAATTCTG
Source organism: Sicyos edulis (assembly GCA_036507275.1). Classification (NCBI taxonomy): domain Eukaryota; kingdom Viridiplantae; phylum Streptophyta; class Magnoliopsida; order Cucurbitales; family Cucurbitaceae; genus Sicyos; species Sicyos edulis. The sequence continues at coordinate 38,373,811 of CM071854.1, read as the reverse complement.
TGTGTTGTTTTCCGGATGGATGGCTGAGAGATTAGTTCATGAAGAGCTATATATGCAATAAGTTATTTAATTCATGAAGAGCTATTTTGTGTACTCTATTCGACAACGATTACAAATGATGATGATTATTTATTTATTTATTTTTATATTTTTGATTTTTCAGATCAACTTGTATATACCTCGATTATTTATAAAATTTTATCAAATCATAAAAATTAAATTACAACGTGGATGGCATATTTCTTAAAGATGTAACATTAAATCACATTTAATAAGACAAAAACATTAAATCATATTTAATATGAGTGACGTCTTTAGGGGCCGTTTGTTTGACATATTTACGGAGTTAGTTTTAGGATTTACTAACTCCTCCTCAAAACCTACATCCAAACGAGTTTTTAACAATTCCTCCTCAATTTTACTTTTGAAAATGACTCTCATTTCTAACTATTCATTTTTAATAATTCATTTATAACTACTCAATCATTTTTAACCACTCATTTTTAATCATTCCTTTCAAATCAATCAAAATAACTTATTTTTAACCACTCATTTTTAATTATTTATTTTTTAACTACTAAAAATAACTATTCATTTGAAATTTACATCCAAATAAAGTTTTGACTATAATTCATCTAAACAAAAACTACATCCAAACAAGTTTTTGACACAACTCTCAATGTTTTACTACTCAATATAACTTATCAATATAACTTCTTAACCTAAAAATGACTTAAATATATCAAACAAACACTCGCTGAGTTTAAAAAGAGACCCATTTTAATAAAAAAGTTTCTATAAGAGACCCATCTTAGCAAATTCCACTAAGAAGAAGGATAAGGGAATTTGTGCTGGTCCTGTTGCTTGCTCCACACGGATGAGGCCAAAAAGTCAAATTTATTCCACTCGTCCCTGTATTATGTTATTATTCCTTTTTGTGTCTGTTTGTCTCATTTTTTCTAATATTTTATAATTTTATTAATTATTACAGAATGTTGGGACTCTAATTATTATATGTTATTTTTATGTTTGTTGTTTGGCAGGAGCGGATCCAGCTTCTAACATTTGGAGAGCTTTTGTTTTTGTTTTGTTAGCTTTTAAGTTTTTATACTTTCAATTACTTTTTTTTTGTTATTAAAACTCGTATAAAATTAATTTTTGGTTGGTTGACAGACTTTATATTGAATTCATTATTTTTAATTCTATAAGCATTAGAATTTAAAATGGTTAATTTAAAAAATAAATAAATAAAATGGTTGAGGGCTCGAAATTATGTTTCATAAATAAATTAAAAAGAGTTAAAATATCATGAGAAATTGCGATGAATGATATAGTTTAATAAAATAATTACAAAATTTAAATTTGAAAATATTTTTAAATATAGTTAAATATACAGTATTACTAATACTCATTCTACCGTATTATTTAGGATATTAATACATTATTATGTATCATTAATACAATATTATATGTTATTAGTAAAATATTGTATATTAATATAATAATTATGGCATGACTATGATTGATATTTTTTTTTTGTCGGATATGGTAAATATTTTTCTAATTTGGCGTACTCCTAAAAATACCCCAAATATCATTTAGTCCCCCGATTTTGAGTTTTGTTCAATTTTTGTTCATAAAATTTCAAAAGTCTAATTTTAGTTCGTAGACTTTTAAATTTTTCTATATTGATTCTTGAACTTTGAAATATCTCAAAAAAGTTTAAAATTGGTGTTTTCAATATATTTGAAGTTACTATTTATTGAAATTGGCTCAATAATGTTTATAAATTTAATGGATATGTTTTTTTTTTGAAATCAAATTTAATGGATATGTTAATATATTTATAAAATTTTAGGAAGAAAGATGATAATTTTTTTAAATAAAAATCAACAAGTTTTTTTTTTCATTCATAAGTATAAATTTAAATTTGAATTAAAATTGAACATTTAAAACTTTAGGGATACAAACGAAACAAATTTAAAAATACATAGACCAAAATATAACAAACACTTAGAAAATGGAGACAACCACTAAAAAATTCATTTTATTGTTTAAACAATTGTAAATTATATACAATAACTAAATTATTTGAAAAGTTTTGGCCGTTGTAGTTTGGTATGTTTCCCATATATTATTACTATGACTTGTTTACAAATTATATCTTTTCAAAAACGGGTCACTTGGTTCGTAAGCATCCTAAAAGCCTATAAATAGAGTAGAAGATTAAAGAGAAGGTGCCCCGTTCGGTTGGTGCAATACCAGTTCGGTTGGCGATGATGCCTATTTTTCGAGGGTTTCTTCCCTCATCCGAGAGTAGAGGATTCGAATGGAGTTCATGATCGCAAGTGACAACCGAGATCTTGTTCTTCAACAGTGCCAATTTATCGCTTTTCTATTACTTCTTAGCTTAGGATTTTCTTTGATAGTTGCAATTTCAATTCGTTAGTAGTAGTTTACAAATGTAGTAACCAACTTTATGTTTCCACTATTTCAAGCATTGCATATAATATTTTCTTATGTAAGTTAATCCTAATATAAAGTAGACACATCTTAAGCAAAGACTAAGGGACTAGGTGTAGATTGTGCGACTTAAGGTAGAGGAAGATGATAAATTATTTATGAGAGTTAATTAAATTAATATGGTCGTCTGACAATCCACTTTATGTTTACTTAAAGTTTGCCTTGGGATTGGGAGCAATAAGAGAACCACTAACTTGTAATCATTAGTGTAATACAAGAACTCTTGTATTTTTTATCGAATGGGTCGGTGACGCAGTTGGTTATTTTGATTGGTGTTAATCTATTTTAATTTCATGGTCACAAGTTTGAGCTTGGATATCTGTATTTGACTCTCATATTGTTTTGAAAATAGTTGTGTCTGTGCTGTGTAATGTGACTTCGAACGAAAGGGTAAAACATTGATGAATATTCGTATCATTTGTACTATTCCTGCACTCAAGACGAGAGGTACAATTTCCCACTCTCTTTATTGTAAAAAAAAAAAAACTCAATTTACAACTTTTTCTTAATTAATTATAACAACTCTTCTTGTAGATACATTTATCCAGTCATGTTTCCTTTGTCCCTTCAACAACACTCTATGTAGTGGAAATGTTAAAAGTTGTGTTAAGAATACAAATAAAATGTAGTTAGCCCAAAACAATCATTTATTACCCAAGTCTTCTTAAGTAAATATTAGTATGAAGCTTTTTGAATGAAAATAAAAGCAAAAAGTAAACAATATCATACAAAATGTAAAGAGTCGTATATTTTCTTTTAGAGTACAAGTCGGGGTAGAGGGATTAAATACCAATTCTAAGAATCAAATCCGTGACCGTGGAAATAGATTAACACCAAACCAGATAACCAATCGTGCCACTATCTTATTCGATTGCAAAGAGTCGTAAATAATCCAAACAAATCAAAGAACAAAGTTTCTACAAACACCATTACATCAAAATCAATAATCCAAACGAAATAAAATGATGAAAACAGGGCAAGAACTTCATCTTCTTCAGCTATCTGATTCAAAGAACAGAGTTCATAATGGAAATCACAAGCGAGACAAATTTGCAGAAACAGGGAAATAAGAAACAATTATTGGAGCTTGTGAGGACTTTGAATCTGATTTAGGTTTCTGTTTTTTGGATTTTGAGTTTGAATGTTCTTCTTTTTCTTCTTCTCCATGTGAGACCTTTGGAGAAACAGAAGGAACAAAGCATTCCAACAAATCTGAGAGAAAAAAAGGCATTTTTGTGATTTGGGTTTGATTTTAAGAAACAAAAACAGAAGGATTACAAAAAACAGAGAAGTGGGTTGGTTTTGATTTTTGTCATATTGAAAGAAATGAAATAAAGATTATGTATTTATAGTGCTAATGAGGACTGCAAAAAAGTTGAATAATCAACTATGAAATTTGGGGAACAAGTCAAAGTTCTTTCCTTTTTCTTTCCATTTTCTTTTCTTAGGTTTTTTTTTTCCTTGCAAAGGAAGGTACAATGTAGGGTCACACCACATCTTATTTTATTTATTTTAACTAATGTTTCTTCCTATGAACTATACTTTAAACTGTCATTTTCTTTGCAAACATTTTTTTTTCTTCATAATTATCCAAATTAGTATGCAGACATCACAACTATTTTTATGCTGAGGTATGATTAAAAAATATTTGAATGCCAAAAAGATCGAAATAAATTAATTATCAGATAAATGATTATTAGTGATTGAACTCATGATTTTTTTACTTTTAAAATAACATATTTGACCGATAGACCAATCTTTAGTGATTTTGTTGAAGAATCAATTATGTGCATAATGAATATCATTTAAATGAAAACTTTCTTATGTGCCTGTTTGATTGTAGAGAAGAGGAGAATATAGTAGAAAAATCTTGTTTGGAATCTAGAAAAGAGAATTGATGAATAAATCTTGTTTAAGGTATATGTTTCCAAATGTAAAAAAATTAAATAGCTCCTTTTAAAATTATATAAAGAGAATTTTATATGTATAATAAAAAATAGATAACTTAAAATCAAAACTAATTCATTTATTTTAAAAAATTCAAATTGAGTTCTATCACTAGTTGAGTTTTATCGGTGGTAGAATTCAATTGATGGTAAATTTATTTTATCACTAGCTGAATTGTATCATCAATTGAAAATTATAATCTATCGTTTGTTGAATTATATACTATAGGTAAATTATGTTGTAAATATAATATTAGAGTTAGAATGCGTATTAGAAGAAAAATTCTCTTATATAAATTTAATTAAATTTTTTTTACCGTGGAGAAGAATGTACCGTTGAAGAAAAATTCTGTTATATAAATTGAATTGAATTTAATTTTTACTGGGGATGGATCAGGGAATTTATGTTGGTCCAATTGCTTGCTCCACACGGATTAGGCCGAAAGGTCAAATTTATTCTACTCATTATTTTAATATTTTATTATTCATTTTTTGACTGTTTGTCTCATTTTGTTTTTTAATATTTTATAATTTCATTACAGAAGGTTGAAACCGTAATAATTATTATTTTATTTGCAGTTTGGCATTTTCCCCATTATTAATTACTACTTTTTTAAATTGCCTATTTTTTAGATTAATTCATGGCATGAATGGCTGCTTCATGCGTGACATCCACGGCCAGTTCTTCTTCATTACAATCTATAAATTGAACATTAATAATGAAAATAAATCACATGATCTCTTCCAATTGAGCAACAATATCCATTGCAATGAAGTTCTTCCCTAAAATGTTTCGGTGTTGCTTTTTCTCGGTCGAGGCCCGGAAGGAAATCCCGACGAAGAATCCGAAATCGGAGAAGAAATTAATAGAAGCATCTAAGAGTGTTAATTATTCATATCGTTCTCATTTGTATTGGCGATGACAATGGTTATTGTTTTGAAATATGTATGTTGGCCATAAAATGTTTGTGATGTTCAAGAAATTAGGGGCAATTTGAAAAACTATATATTTTTCTGTTGATCTTTTATTTAGTGGTTTTGTTTCTATTTTTGTATTCAGCCCAATCAATGTATAAATATTTTGTTGAAGAAATTTATGTTTTTTAGTTTTTAGTTTTTGAAATTTAAGTTTATTTCTACCCAAATTTCATACCACGTGTTTATCTTTTCTACAATATATCCATCTTTTCTTAAAAAAGTATTGTGAATGCTAATCAAATTTCAAAAATAAAAATAAACTTTTGAAAACTTTTTTTTTTGTTTAGTTTCTATAAATATAGGTGAGATGCAGATGTTTAAGTAAGAAACAATATATGGTAAAGTAGTTGTTGTAGGTTTAAATTTCAAAAACAAAAAAATTAAAAACAAAATGCTTATGAAATGGGACTTAATATTTAAATTCCAACTATATACTCATAATTGTTTAATATTACATTATTTTATTTATTTATTTTTTTGAGATTATAACAATTAGGGGTGGGGGACTCGAACCCAAGACCTCTGGTCATTGAGCATACACTAGTGCTGTTGAGCAATTGCTCATGTTCGACAATTTTAACTATATACTAGCAAATTCAAAATATAAGGAAAATGATAAAGAACAAATACTCAACAAAAAATTTGCTATAGTAGGCTTAGTCTTTTAATAATTGGCCTGTATTTGACTATGCTACATTATTATTAATGATTTTTTTAGTGCTGAGAGCGACATTAAAACTTGTTATATTTTGTCTATGATATTCATTAAATTTATGTTTGACATTTTGTAAATTACGTGTTAAATTGCTCCACTTAAAATTAATTATAAAATCCAGTTTACAAGTTTTTAATGAATAACAAAATTGCATCAGGTATCACGTTTTTTCCCCCCTGATTTCAATAATGCACCTCAAATGCTAACACTCCAAATATATTTTTAGTTTTCTGACCTTTTTTTTTTTTTTCAAGTATATATTGGGGGAGGGAAGATATATACCGATTTTCGGATCGAACCTGTGATGCTGGTGTTTTCTGACTAATTTTCATTCTAGCATCTTAACCGAATGAGTCCGTGACGCAATAATTTTATTGTTTGGTTGTTAACTAGTTTAACATCAACGCCACAGTTCAATTATGAGAATTAGTAAGTGTCCCCTCCCCCAATATATACTCAAAATAAAAAAATTTCTAGCATCTCAAACACTGATTTCATTATTTTTCAATAATCTTATTTCATTCTCTCAATCAAACACCCCTGCATAATCTAGTCCTTAGTCTGATGAGATGATAATATTTTTATTTAAAAAAATAAGTGGAAAAAGCCAAGTAAGTCGTTGATATATTAAATAATATAAGAAAAGTGGATGTAATAATGAAAATGAGGGGAGAATAAATAATTATAATAATAATAATTTGACCTTAATGACCAGTGGATTTTGGGAGCCACGGCTTGATCCGTGTAGAGCAAGCAAATGAATCAATCATAAACTTTCTTCTTCTTTACACAACTCTATAAAATTGAACATTAATAATTAATTCGGACTCATATATTTCAATTTCCTCGCAAAGAACAACATCCCTTAATATTGAAATGGCCTTCTTCTCTGAAATGTTTGGCTGTTGCCTCTCCGGCCGAGTCGCCGATGGGAAGGAGATGTCGTCGAAGAATACGAAACCGAAGAAGAAAGCGAAAGCCGAGCCTAAGGGAGCTCCGATTGTGGTGTCGTATTTTCCTGTTAATTCCTATCCTTCTCGCTTATAGTCAAACGATGCTCGATAATTGAAGGTGGAAAATTCGAATTCAGATTGAGCTATACTTCAAGTAACCGTACAAGATTTAGTTGTATGAAAAAAGAGTGCGATATTTCTGTATTAGTTAGAAACTTTCTTGTTGATGATAGGATTATAATCCATCTCATCAATTGTTGGTTATCTTTTTGTTTGTAAATGTTGTGTTATCAACTATATTGTTTGCTCAGACATTATGAATCTCTACTAAGGTGTAAAATGTTCAAAAACTTCTAAATGAAGTGCTAAATTAAAGACATTCCATAAAACACGTTGTATGAATATTAATTTTATTTTTCCTTTTTGAGTTACAATAATTGGTAGTGAGGATTTGAAAATTGAATCTATAATATTTTGATATGATACGTACATTAATGTCGCTGAATTATTGTTCTTGTTGACTTAATATTATAATTCTTTAAAAAAATCTATGAACTATATTCTCGAAGTTATTCTAGACTCACTCAAATAATCAAAATGTTAAGATGCTATAAAGTTAAGTTTGATAGTTGTTATTTTTATTATTTTAGAGCTTGTTAAAAATTGAACTGGTAAGTACTCGGTTAAGGATATGAGTGGAAGCTACGAGTTTGTTATGGATTCTGACTTTTTAATCAAAAGCTTGTGATATCGAGATTCAGTGGTGCAGTTATTGATCAAGATGCTGTTATTCTAGAAATTAATATTTAGCTATCATATTAATTGATCGTAGTTGTGTCTTCTATATAGGATTTGTTGGTCAATTTTCTCCCAATTTCTACTCAAAACAATCAAAAGCTTCCGATTTAGTTTTCAAGAAAGCAAGCTAATAGTTCACAATTAGTAAACTCAATATATATACATATAGAAAGGGTTTTGATGTGAAATTATAGAGTCATTATTAATGAGAAGTTATTTTGAATGATTATGAGTTGTAGTCAATTACTCATATTTGTGAATGTTGTAGAAAATGAGTGATTAGTTTGAAGTGTTAGAAATTCATAGTGCCTACATACCTAAAAATTAATTTCATACGAATTTCTTTGACATCCAAATGTTGTAAGGTGAGACGATATGTCATGTGACATTAGTCGAAATATATGCAAGTTCGTCCGGACAATCATGAATATATATATATAATTATTAATGTTCATTTGTAATTATTAACGTTCAATTACGCATTTCTAATACTTTATATATATATATATATAAAGTATTAGAAATGCGTAATTGAACGTTAATAATTACAAATGAGTGGTTATAAATAAATAATTATTTTGAGCAGTTAGAAATAAATTATTAAAAATGAGTGATTAAAATAACTCAACTGTAATTATTCGAAGAAGAATTATATAAACACATGTTTATAATTACTCGTTAAAAAAGAGTGTAGTGGAAGACAATGAAATGGTTAATAGTAGTTTGAGAGTGGTTAACTTCTCATTTAAAGATCGAGGTTAATAATAGTGGAGTAATCAACTACTTATTTAGAAATTAAAGTTAATAATTTTTTATAAAAGAATTGAAGGGTGGTCAGCAGTTTATTAAAAAAAAAATGAAGTTTTTGAGTAGCATGTCCTAAAAACAAACACACCTACAAGAGTAAAATTTGGACAATATTCATTTTTTGCAGCCACATATGGCTCAACCACATCCATCAACTTGTTGAAGTAGTTTTTCAAAAAAACTAAATTCATTTTTAAATTTTTTTTTTTTTTTAATTTGACAACCCTCCCTCCCTCTCCTCCCTCTCTCTCCTAATCTTTTTTAACTTTTTTGCTTTTCTTTTAATTTGTCAACATTTTCTCTCTCTTCTGATTCTATTTCTTTCTTGTGTCTTCTTCATTCAATTACATTAAGATTTCTTCATCAATAAACTCAAATCTCCAAAATCTAGAATGTTAAAATACCATTTTGAGAAATTTATTCCATCTTTATTTTTTAAATTTCAAAAGTACAATTTTAGTCACTCAATCTTTTATTTTAAAACTTATTTTATTTTTGTCAACTTTCAAATATATAAATTTAGTACTTATACTTTCTCAAAACTTAAAATTGTTTTTTTATAATAAATTAGAAATTTGAAATTGGTTCAATACTATTAATCCTTTTAATATAATAGAAAGATATTAAATGGGTCGGTGACGAGATTGATTATCTGGTTTGGAGTTAATATACTTTCATTCTACGATCACGAGTTTGATCTCTGGATAGAACCATTTTCCACGGAAAGCCTTTGTCGTAAATCATATTCATTTTTAAGCTTAAATGTTCATTGTGATTGAAAGATAATATATTGTGATTGAAAGAGATAATATCCTAAACCAATCTCCAAGAGACAAGGAAGCTTCATTGCAATTCAAATTTAACAGATTTAGTTGCTTCTCATGTGAATTGGCCAATCTCAACATCTTATTCTTGGTGGGGCCCCTAAAAATTGACTCCTTAGTTATGTTTTTGGAATAAAAGTCAAAGAAAATCAAGAAGAAACAAACATTTCAATACATCAATTTATACTTTAATGGGTGTGATACATTGTACCTTCCTATGCAAGGAAAAAGAAAGTTCAAAGGGAAAGAAAAGGCAAAAGGGTGTTGGGTGTGATACATTGTACCTTCCTATGCAAGGAAAAAGAAAGTTCAAAGGGTGTTAGGATTTATTAACCCTTGTATGAAAACTTATATTTAAACGAGGTTTTATTGATTTTTCCTCATTTTTACTTTTAAAAACAATTTTTAAATTTATAATCATATATTTATAATTATTTAATTATAATTACTCAATCATTTCTAACAACTCATTTTTAATCATTTTTTTCAAATAAATTAAATAACTCATTTTTAACTATTTATTTTTAGTCATTTCTTTTTTAACTACTAAAAATAATTACTCATTTTAAATCTACATCTAAATAAAGTTTTGACTTTAACTCCTCTACACAAAAATTACATTCAAATTAGTTTTTGACTACATCTCTCAATTTTTAAATACTCAATATATCTCCTCAGCTAAATCCTACCTAAATATGTCAAACAAATACTCCCAAGTTTCACATTTTGACTACTTTATACATCATATGCTCGGTGAATAACAGATAACTTATAGTTAAGATGGTACGGAAGAATCAAAAGAATGTAAATTTAATTTAGGATAACAATCGACATAAAAATTAATGTTATACGATTTTTTTTACATCCACATATCGTAAGTCAGACAATATATTTCATTAGAATAATAAATTACGTGTAAACTGCCTAGACATTTAGGGGTGCATAGATAACAAGAAAGTTGTGTAAATTGATTTTTACCTAATGTTTGTTTAGGATAGAATTTTTTTTTCTTTCATCCTCTCATTCTAACCTCTTCTCTCAATAAAAGTTTCCTACAATCCCCTTCAAAATAAGATTTTTTTTCCTACAACTATTCCTTCAAACAATTTTATCTAAACATGGTTTTCATACAACCACTCTTTCAAACCCAAATTTTTATATAACTCCTTAAATAAAACCTTTATTCAAACATGATTTGTATACCATCTCTCATTCAAACTCTACATTTAAATTACTCAATTTTTCACCTTACACCTACCTTCTTCTATCCTGACATGCCCACACCACATTTTTTTATATTTGATTTTGACTAAATGTTTTTTTCCTAGCAATTTTTTTTTTGAGAAGCTTCTTCCTAGCAATTATACTTTAACCTAAGAAAAGAAAAAAGAAAAGATTTTATCATAAATAAAAAGGAAAGAATGTTCCAAATTCCATGGTTGATTATTCAAACTTTTTTGCAGTCCTCATGAACACTATAAATACATAATCTTCATTTCATTTCTTTCCATATCTCAAAAATCAAAACCAACCCACTTCTCTGTTTTCCATAATCCTTCTGTTTTTATTTCTTAAAATCAAACCCAATTCACAAAAATGCCCTCTTCTCTCTCAGCTTTGTTGAAATGCTTTGTTCCTTCTGTTTCTCCAAAGGTCTCACATGGAGAAGAAGAAAAAGAAGAACATTCAAACCCAAAATCCAAAAAACAGAAACCTAAATCAGATTCAAAGTCCTCACAAGCTCCTATAATTGTTTCTTATTTCCCTGTTTCTGCAAATTTGTCCCGCTTGTGATTTCCATTATGAACTCTGTTCTTCAATCAGACAGCTGAAGAAAGATGAAGTTCTTGCCTTGATTTTCATCGTTTTGATTCCTTTGTGTTATTGATTTTGATCTAATGGGTGTTTGTAGAAGGAGTTCTTTGTAGTTTCTAGCTGTGTTTTTTTTGGAGAAACTTTGTTCAGTGATTTGTTTTTTATGTTTTTTGTTGGAGATTTATATGTATAACATTTATTATTATTATTATTTTTAATTTCTTGGTTTCTTTTGTGGGTCTTGTTTTTTTCCCTCTTATCTTTAATGGGTCTTAAATAAAATGTTAAAATAATCCCAAAGTTTATATTTTTTCATTGGCCTGTGACAGTCACCTTTTTGGACAATTGAAAGGGTATAACATTTAACATGACTAAGAGAGTACAAATTTCAATTCTCTTATCTTAAATATTGTTAAACTTTTCCAAAGAAATATAAATCAGTTTCCCAAAGAGTTCAATGCAATAAAACTAAATTTGAAAGTTTGGAAGGATTAAATGCAAAATTAGAAATTATGTAACCTAAAAATTTCTTTAATAACCAAATATTATAAGATCAAATAATTTGATTAAGAATTGTCTATATGCGTTTAAGCTGGCTCAAATTCTCACCAATACAAAAAAAAAATATGTCGATAGATAAAATTATATGCAAATAAATTAAATGAACTGTCAATGAAATTATGATCTTCATTCAAATTTCTGTTGATGTTTCAAGGTTGCTCGAGTTGAACGATACGTAGCGACCTCGCAAAATAAGATCTATTACCCTTCAAATTTGCTGTTCTTGTGTCCATTGCTACTCAATCCCCTGCCCTTTTCTGATAAGAGATTAGGATTCTAAATGATGAATATCAAAACTGATCTATCAAAAGAAGGCTTACTTGGAAGAGATTTGCCTTTCAACTCTACCAGGTTGCTTCACGATTAAGAGCAACAACTCGCACGGATCGGAGCATCTATCGTCGTAGTTTACCATATCAAACGAGGGACAAACTTTTCACCAAATGGATTATATCAGTAAAATTTGTTGCTAGCAACAATAAGTATTTAAGAGTAAACAATATGGTATCGAAGCTAATCTCATACTGCGAAACGAAATAGCTCGGTTTCTCTGCTTTGTGGAACACACTGTAGAAGTACTCAACATCCTTTTCAAGAGAACTTCAAGCAGCTTAGTTGGTGTAAAGTGATAAATTCTCAGCTAAAACTATTCCCATGAATCTTGTATACTCTAGCCTTCTTAGACCATAATAATGATGGATGAATTCAATTTATGAATGTTGCAAAACTATATCTGTGCGATTAGAAGTTCATTCCATGTGTCCGGTACGCCAGGCATGCACCAATGCAAGCAATCACTTGTGTTAAGGATTGCTCGACGAGTGTAACGCGATATGTGGCCTTCGTCTCGCAACTGAGAGATAGCAGTTATATCCAGGATCTTTACTTTGGTACCCTTTAAAGCACTTTCAACAACAGTGTCACTAGATCCATCTTGGACAACCTCGCTTCCGCCCGACATTGGAATCATATTATCACATGATCCCCCAGTGTTCCAATCCCCATTGAAGAAATGCCTCGGTGAAATTGTTCTGAAAAAAACTTTTAGATTGCGAGGATGCAGGGGAAGTTGCGAATCGACCCATCTGACAATGCTGTACACAGTCAAGTTCTTGGCAATCCCCATATCCCAAGGCTTGTTTTCTTCTGCTGGTTTTCCATCAGCATACATCACCCACTTATTTGCTTGAAGCTTTCCCCTGTTCCAATGGTGTCCTGTATTTAAAACCAACACATCAAACTGATGGAAGAACTTTCTCATCAAAGCCGGGGGTCGGTCCAAATGCATTGCAATATTTGTTGCCGGATCTGTTCTATTAAGAGGTACTAGATCGGAAAGGCTCGCTGACCAGTAATATAGAATTGTAGTGTTCGTGTTTGGAAACCGATACACCCATCCGTCTGGTCGAAGAGCCCTGGGAGCTTTGGCAAGATCGTATTCTTCTCCCACGTCTTCAACTTCGGGGCTTTCTTCACCACCAGTGAGCATACACATTAAGGATTGAAACTGCTGCCTACCCAAGGAATCTCCTATAAATGCAAGTGTTTTGTTCTGCATTCTAGAAACCAAAATGACATTCAATATCTACAAATAACAAGGTATAAGGCCTACTATAAACAGCCCCCAATTTGCATAACTGCAAAACCATGCCCAAGGACAGTTCACCAATTTCAGCAGAATGATTTTCAAAGTGTGACATAATACTGGAGAAAGAAAGTTAATCCTAAACGATGAAATATGCTCGTGAGGTCGTAAATTCAAATGCATAGCTATTCTAATGAAGAAAGAAACAATATATTAGGTGTAAGTAACACATGAGATTAAATTCTCAAATACCTTCTCAAGAATGAAGAAGGCTCAAACTCGGGCATGAAGCAATTTTCTGGTTGCCATCTATATCCTTCATACGAAAATTCCTTTCTGTTCGTAAGTCTACAAGCCCACATTATCGATAGCCATCGTTTACATCCTAATCCGGAGTACAACGGCCGCCTGCTGTCTTCAACCCATCTACCTTTGGCGTAGTTGCAAACTGAAAGGACAACATTAAAACAGTTCAATCCATGGATGAATGAAGCAAATGTGGTTGATGGCATGTTTACAATTTGAGAGTCTAAATCCTACCTTTTGATGAAGGAGACAAGATGACACCATCTTCATTTTCTTTCAATTCAAGAGAGGACTTGGCGACAGAATTGGCATCCGAGTAGTCTGTGCCTTTTCCTGGTTTTTCGTTTTCATCGGCTTTATCACTTCTTTCGATTATTTTATCCTCAAACTTAGCCATTTCATCCTTTAGCTTAGTTGATGTTGATGAACTATTTGTCACGTCTAAAGCATAGTCTAAGTCATGATAGAGAAAACTAATCCATAAGTTATCAACTTAGTACAAATTACAAAACTGGGCACTCACAAAAATATGGGGGAAAAAAAAAGAGAAAACATGGCCAAGATGATATACAAATCAAGTTTCAGCCACTCTTCTCAGAGGAGTTAGAAAGACATGCTTGTTTCAGGGGCCATGCAATAGCTGATTAGTATACTGATCTTTAGATGATAAAGAAATCAAGAAAGTTATGAGACCTACGCGCTAGCCAACTGCGCAATCATTCAAATTTACATTCTAAAAACAACAGAAATGACAACAAGAGAAATAGCTCAACCGACATAAGAGTGTGCCCAACCAAGAGGTAATAAGTTCAAATCACCCCGCCCGTAATTGTTGTTGAACTCAAAACAACAGTCGATATGGAAATGAAAACATTATTAAAATGATCATTCAATTTCACGTGATAGATGAAAACTTTAACACCGTATGACCAATTACAAACCAGGAAAGAGATCCATGACCCAATTAAGCATAAAGTCAAGTTGCCAGAAAGAAGTCTCAGAATTCTACCATTCTACCACTTTTATCCCATCAAAGCATTGCATATCAATCCCATTCATAACATAGAATAACAAGAAACACTTCAACAGTAGAAAGAAACATCTCAAATACCTGGAATTGGAATCATGAATTGCTCTCTTGTTACTGAAAGAAAACTGGCAAAATAACTTCTATCCCAAGCCCATAGCAAAATGGTTGTAAGCATAAAAACAACCAAGGCAATGGAAATATGTCCCCCTCTCAGCCTAATGAAGTTTCCACCTTTCATCTCTTGTTTATATGAAATGGATTGGAAAAGCTCCCACATGTCACACTAGGAGCATTCCTTCACCTCATTTTGTTGTTTAGAAGAAGACTGACCATGTAACATCTGCGTCAGCATAAGAAATTTTTCGAACAAATTACAAAGAACAAAATGAATGTTGAGGATCTCATATTAGAAAAGTGAAGAGACCTCCCAATATTTATATGATACGATGTAAACTACTTCTCTCATTACCAAATAATTATGAAATGAAATGAAACCTCATATTATCACATTCCCATTAAACCGAAACAAATATTTAGACTATAAAAAATGAAATTATGATCAGATTCAAGATTGATAAACCTAAAAAAGCACCATCTGGAGATGCATGTAAAAGATCCCACATTAGAAAATTGAGGAGATCTCACTGCATTTCTATGAGGGGTGGACTACTTTTCCCACAACCAATTGATTTTGAGATGAAACTTCTTACTATAATATTCTCATTAAACTCAAACAGGTATTCTATGAAATTGGAATTCGATCCGAGGTTGGTGAACCCTAAAAGACACCATCTTGAAGAGACATGTTAAGGATTCTACGTTAGAAAAGTGAGGAGACCTCATGCATTTATGTGATATGTGGGCTTGCTACCCTCGTCGCCAATTGATTTTGAGAAGAAACCTCATACTATCATATTCTCATTAAACTTAATCGGGTATTTAGTCTAATAAAAATGAAATTGAGATCCCATATCGATGAACCCAAAGACGCCCATTAGTTTTGAGATGGAATCTCAAATTATCTAATATGAAACTCATAGCAAAAAAATCACAAAGCATACTCAACTCCATTCTCCTAAACATCATAATTATTATTATTATTATTTTTATTTTAGAAAAAAGAGCCATAGGAAGTTAGGGTGTGCTTGGGCCCCCATTTATGTAAACGACCGGGTTGATTATAATAACCCAACTGATGTTTACCTAAACTTGTGTGCCCGTTTATCTAAATCTTACGTATATTACTTTTTGTTACATAACCAGCCCCTCTAACACCGTTCATCATAAACCATATTATAATAACTTGCCCCTCAACACCATTTATAATAACTCATCGTCTATCATAGCCCACCGTTTATCATAAGCTTCCGTCTATCATAACTAAACCGGTGCTTCGTTTACAACAAATCCAATGCCATTAAAACAGCTAACATCCACAAGGGCTTCTAAAAACAAATGCAAATTGGGTAAGTATAACCTAAAACCATCAGCAATCCTAAAGCAAAACCGATCAAATAGAGACTTAAAAAGACAGAGACAACAAAATCAATCACAACCCAGATACGAATTCGTTCAATTAATCCACAAAAACGACTCGACCCATTATAATTTCTAAGAAAACAAAAAGAGGGTAATGAAGCAAAAGCTACAACAATGGAGATTTCAGTCAAGAATCTGAACAGAATAAGAAAATTCACTCACCCAAATGTTGGGAAAAGGGAGATTTAGAGGCTGGCGTGGTTTATTGGGATAAAATCTGAAGCATTTTCGATTGGCAGAGAGAATTACAGAGCTGTGTTCTTGAAACTTTGAGATCCAAAAGTGGAATTTAGAGCGATTATGAGATAATGGAGTGCTTTTATTAGCAGGAAAGATTGGCTACAGAGACCGCGGTTGGGGATTTTTTGAAAATGACTAAACTACCCTTTAACTTTTCCACGTGGCGGACTTTGGTTGTTTGTACCTAGAGAAGTGAGAGGGTAGTTCGATCTTCGAGGTCGATTTTTTTTTATATATTTTATTTAAATTGTTCTTTTGAGAATCATTGTGTTTAGGATTGTGTTTTTTTTTGGAAAAACTAAATTTTAATAACCAGCGGGGATTTTGGATGTATAACAAAAAAAAAAAAGGTAAATATTTTTATGTATAATACAAAATCAAAATTAATTCATTTGTAGAAAAAAAAATTAAATTGAATTTTATCATTAGTACCTTCATAAATACCCCGAGTATACTTCATAATCTCATTTTTATTTGCTTGAAATCAAATTCATTCTACATTATCACTATTTAAATATAAATTATGACTATTTCATAATTATATATATATATATATATATATATATATTTAGCCAGTGCCAGAATTTCCAATTTGTTCTCTTGCATAAGTCCCTCCTTTTTAGACTTGTAAAAAAAAGATCATTTATATATATGTATAAAATTTTGGTAAGATTTAAAAAAAAGAGTAACTGAAATGAGGATGTGTCCAAGAGTTCTTTTGTTTCTTTTTTGTTTTTTCTGTTTAGTTTCTTGGTTTACTTGTTCTAAAATTTTCTTTATCTTGAGTAGAACTTTAAGAATTAACATAAAAAAAAACACCAGTTGAAGATACTAGAAAGTAAAAATCTCTCTTATTTAAAGACTATGACATAGTTTCCATCGTTCTTAATTGAAAAGCTTTTTTGTAATATATTTTTAGTATGCTCCTTGCATGCATTTGGAATGGAATGAATGTGTCTTTTTCCAAAAAAGAAGATACCAAAAAGTAAGAATATAACAAAATTTAAAGATATTTAGAAATATAAACTCATAAGATGTTGTGTAATGCAAACATAAATGTTTTTGTTACAGTTAGAAAACTTTCATTTTTCTTCTTTGTAATTTTTTTTGAATAAAGTAAGCCTAAACTTCTCCAAAGGAAGTCATAAAATCAAAAGCAAAACAAATTATGATTACAAGCTAATAGTTATATGTTGGTTTAGGTTATTTTTAGTAAAATAATATTTTTATTTTTTTAATTATATTTTCCTTTTAAGATTAGATTATATATATATTTTTTTTATATCTTTTACTTTTATAACTAGGTAGAATATTTTCTTTTTAGGTAATTTTTTTTATAATTAGATATTATATTTTCCTTTTATAAATATGTTATCTATTTAAATCCAGTTTATTATTAAAAAAGAAATTTAGACAATTTAAATTTTCATCTTTTCAACATTATATTTGAACTTTTTGTGATGATTTAAACCGAATCAATTAAAAAAGCTACATAATGACAACTTCATTTATTATACCAAATCCATGAGTTTGAACAAGTTTAAATCAATTTACAAAACAACAGTACTACATTCAAGATTCTAAACATTTTACTAGAAACCAACCTAGTAAAAGTGCAAAAAGGGAAGAAATTCCCAACATAAACCAAAACACATTTAATTTAACCAACTCCACCCCCTTATTCATAAGAGACTCCATTGGGAAGAAGGAACTTCATCAACCAGTAAGCAGAATCCTTAAGGTACCTTCCCAAATCGTTCCTGAAATCGACGTAAACGAGGCCGAACCGAACCGTGTAGCCTGCATCCCATTCGAAGTCATCCAAAAGAGTCCATGAGTAGTATCCCTTCACATCCACCCCTTCCCTGTCATTTCAAAAAACTCAACCATTAGAGAAGTTTTGAGTTCATCTGTTCTTATCAATGGAGTTCTTTTTTTTAAAAAAATGTTTATGAGATCAGTCTTACTTAATGGCTTGGAGAAGAGATTCAAGATGGCTATGATGGTATCTTATCCTTATTTCATCTTTCAAAGCTTCCTTAATTGGTTGTTCTTTATTGTCTGAATAAGCCATACCTGAAATCCAACCAAATATTTAGTTGATAACTACACTTAAAATATGAAATACAAATTTCAATAAAATACTATTTTGGTCCTAAACTTTGCGATTTGTTCCGTTTTGGTTTTTGGATTTTTCAAAAGTTGAATTTTAGTCAATGAACTTTGAAATTTGTTCCATTTTAGTTCATGAACTAAGAGGTGATGGATTCAATCCATGACATCAAATTTTCTTGACATTCAAATGTTGTAAGTGCACAAGCTGGTCTGGACAATCATGAATATAAAAAAAACAAACTTTTAAAATCCAATTTTAGTCCTTATACTAAAAAAAAAATATACATATATAATTAATCAATTAAGTAAATTTGAGTTAATATCAATCAAAATTGGTTCAATAATGTTAATAATTTTAAAACAATCAAAAACAAAATTTGAACATATTTTAAAATTTATAGAGGAATATGATAAACTTTTTAAAGGAAAAATAAACAAATTTTTTTTTTCTTTCTAGTGATTAATTTTAATTTTTTTTTGAAAGTTCACGAATTGAAATAAACAAGTTTCAAAGTTCAATCAAGTTCATGACCTAAAATGAAACAAACTAAATAATCATTGATCCGAGAATGAGAGGGTACCATTTTCAGTGATGTAAATAGGTGGGTTATTGTACTCTGCTTTAATATATTTCAAAAGTAGACGAATGCCATCTGGGTAGATGAAAAGCCAGTCCAAATCAGTCTGCAAAAAAAACAAAAAAAATGTAAGGGAGTTCCACATTTTGATGACGTGACATCATTAGATGCCACAAAAATTTATATACATTTTAATATTTTTCATGTATGGGAGAGTTTTACTCTAATTTACATAGAGTTCAATCTTTAATGGCTCAACTACTAATTACAAAACTGAAAATAACACCGAGAGAGAGCGAGATTTCGAACCTTAGGTCCAATCAGAATGCCATCTTTCTGCGCTATAACAATAGATTGAAACAATAGAAAACTTCAGATCAACTAAATAAATCACCTAAATTTGACGATATGTATCAATTTTCACACTAAGACTCCGTTTGATAACCATTTGGTTTTTTGTTTTTGGTTTATGAAATTTAAGCCTATTTCTATTCAAATTTCCTATCATGTGCTCCGTCTTTCTTACAATGCATCTATCTTTCTTTGAGAAAGTAGTTGAATACTAATCAAATTTAAAAAACAAAAACAAGTTTTTAGAAGATACTTTTGTTGTTTCCAAATTTTGGTTTTGTTTCAGATATCCAAATAAGAAAAAAGTTATGGTAAAACAAAATGGTTATCAAACGAGGCCTAAATTTTCAACTTCATTTACATTATTCACTAGATTTCAAACCAAAAAAAGTAAAAAAAAAGAAGAACATATCAAATATGAGTTAGATACCAATCTAAGGGTATCTACAAATCTCCAACTCATCCACTTAACGTGCCAAATTAGGGTAAATTGTCAAATGGGGTCTGTTTTAGAAACTTATTATGGAAATGGGTCTAATTTCAAACTTTTTTTAAAAATGGGTCTTTGCGTCTTTAGGAGAGACGCAACTCCCTTTAGTTTTTTGTTTCAATTTTTTAAGAAACGTGGCAAAATTTGAGTTTTGACTTTTTTCTTCTCTTATTTATTTCTTTAATTTGGTTTTTACTTTACTTTTTTTTTTCCTTCTTTTCTCTTTTGCCGATATGTACGTGCTTTAAAAAACATCTGCTTCCTTTCATATATTTTTTCGTTTTCTTTGTTTTATTTTATTTTTCTTTATAATATTTTGTTTGTTACAAATATATACTAAATTTGTAAACTTTTCTTCATGAACATATATATTTAAGAATGTCTATTTTAATATAAGTAATTTATCATTATGTTAAAGTATAATGAATGATTTTTTTGCATGATCGATTTAGAGTTATAATGATTTAAGAATGGTTCTAAAAAATAATAATAATTATTATAATTTAAGAAAGTAATTTTATTTATAATCATGTTAAAATTATAATGTAATTTATGTGGTAAAGATTAAAATAAATGACAAGTTAATATATATGGAATGCATATCTATTTGAAAAAAAAATAACTTGAATACTTTTTTATCTTAAAAACTTACAACTATTGATCACATAAATGAACAATGAACATATTTTAATCATTTATATTTATAATGATATTTGTCAAATTCAACTTCAATTTTTGGGTGTGCTACAGATAAGAGTCAAGTATTTCATTGGACTTCTTGATTCGAACCTTTAATCTCATGGTTATCATGTTATACAAAAATGTCGGTAGCATTCAATGTATATTTTTTAACCTTAATAACTATTAGTAATTTTTTATAATTTTTACAACATAAGTTACATTATAATCATAACATTCTTTTTTTTAAATCTATAATCCTAACATAATAATAAATGAACTAAGTATGCACTCTTAAAATATTATAACTAAACTAACATGCAAAAAATCATTCATTATAAGTCATTCATTTTAATCTTTACAACATAAATTACATTATAATTTTAACATGATAATGAAAAAAAAAAATCTTTCTTAATTTTCTCAAAAAAAAAATTCTTAATTTATTATAACCCTAAATTAACATGCAAAAAATCATTCATTATAATTTAAATATAATGATAAATTACTTATATTAAAATATAAATTCTTAATATGTATGTTCATGAGAAAAAAATCTCTTTTTCGAAGGTTTAAAAAAAGGAAAAAAAATCACAAGTTAAATATATATTTGTAACAAACAAAATATTTTAAGAAAAATAAAACAAGGAAAAATAAAATAAAGAAAAACAAAGAAAACGAAAAATATATGTGAAAGCAAGCAGATATTGGAAAAGAGAAAAGAAGAGAGAGAAAAAGTAAAATAAAAACGGAATTAAAGAAACAAATAAGAGAGAGAAAAAAGTAAAAAACTTTATGTTAACCAAATTTTGACACGTGTGATCAATTGAGTTTCTTCAAAAATTAAAACAAAAAAGTAAAGGGAATTGCGTCTCTAAAGACGGAAAGACCCATTTTTATAATATGTTTGAAATTAGACCTATTTTCTTAATAAGTTTCAAAATCAGACCCCATTTAATAATTTACCCGCCAAATTATGATAAAATTCTTGTCATTAACAAATTTCAACCCAAATTCAACCCTCGGCCAATATCATATTTTCCTAAATTTAAATTCCTAACATATAAATTACATAGCTTATTCAAGTTTAAGATAGATATCTCAATCAAAACTGCCAGAGTTAAATACATCCACCTTTTGCACCAAAATTTAATGATCTGATCAAAGAAAAAAAAAGAAGAAGACATACTAGAGAGCAAAATGTGCATATCAGAAGAGTAGCTTTTGTCAGCCGAAATCGAGGAAGGAACGTCGTCAACGAAATTCCCAGTATAGTAATTCAATCCAAGAAAATCGAATGATCCTTTAACGGTTGTCGACTCCATTGAAGAGAATTTCGGCAGCCTATCTCCGACGTACCGACGCATCGATTTAGGGTAATCGCCATAAGTAATCGGATGCATAAACCTACAAATTTTGATTTCATCCATTTAGGGCTAACATTTCTCAATTAATGATTCTAATCAAAACGCTCACCATCCAAAAAAGAAATCAAGAGCTCGATATGCAGCCGCTTGCGAAGCTGGCGTGTCACGTAAAGGCCTAAACCAGTGAGTCGCCAATGTGATTCCAATCCGCCCTTTCTGCCTCGCCTGTAGATCGTGGATCGGCAAAAACAGTGTCCAAAACAAGATTTTGATTTTCGATCGTATAGTTTAGGTCCCGTTTGATAACCATTTTGTTTTTAATTTTTTGTTTATGAAATTTAAACCTACAACAACTACCTCACTATACCTTTTTCCTTATTTGGATATCTACATCTTACCTATATTTTAATAAACAAAACTAAAATTTGTAAACAAAAAAAAGTAGCTTCCAAAAACTTGTTTATGTTTTTGAAATTTGATTAGTATTCTCCTACTTTCATGAAGAAAATTGTGGGAAAGATGGGACATGGTAGGAAATTTGAATAGAAATAGGCTTAAATTTTATAAACAAAAACCAAAAAACAAAATGGTTATCAAACGGAGCCTTAAGAATTTGGTTGTTGAATACAGACCTGATACGTTTGCTTGTAGACCTGGACGGCAGCGACGTGGGAGAGAATGAGATAGTGAGCGACGGTATAGGGCTCGGTGCCGGAGTTGCCGGCGGCGCATTTTCCGACGTAGTTTGAGCATCTTCCGGGAGCGAAAGTGCCGACATTGTACCCAAAATTGCTAAAGGAATAGGGTTCATTTAGGGTTACCCAATACTTTACCCGATCGCCGAATAATTTGAAGCACAAGTCTGCATAATCTCGGAAATCATCCCTATTTAATCACCAAAATTACCTTAATTAATTCTTAACCAACAAAAAATCGTAATAACCAACATGTATATAAAGTAACTAGGGGTTGACGGTTTGAGTTCAAATCCGTTCGGTTATAATTTAGAAGTTAGTTTGAAATATATTTGAGTAGTTAAAAAAGAATGATGAAAAATAAATTATTTTGATGAGTGAGAAATGAGTGGTTAGATGTGAACGAAGAGTTATTTTGAGTAATTAGAAATGAGTGATTAGTAATGAGAAGTTATTTTTATAGTAAAAATGAGAAGTTATTTTGAGTAATTACACAAACTCATTTGAATGTAGTTTTTCAAATAGAAATTAGTAAATCCTCAATCTAAATCCAGCTTAAATATGGAAACAAACACCCGACAAGGATTCAAAAAATAAAAT
This sequence comes from Sicyos edulis, assembly GCA_036507275.1. NCBI lineage: Eukaryota > Viridiplantae > Streptophyta > Magnoliopsida > Cucurbitales > Cucurbitaceae > Sicyos > Sicyos edulis. The sequence continues at coordinate 38,350,317 of CM071854.1, read as the reverse complement.
TAAATAAAAGACATACACAACTTTGGTGCTTAGAAATCCTTCATACTCATCTTCAAGTACTTGAGGAATATCCCAATGAAAGAGCGTCACATATGGCACTATTCCTGTATTTATTTTTAACCAATACATAATTCAATAATTAATTATTCATATATCAATGGATTAGTGGCGCAATGATTTCATTGTTTGGTTGTAAAACAGTTCAATATTAGCGTCACAGGTTCCTGAGAATTGATATTTGTCCCCATTCCCTAATATGTACTAAAAAAAAAATCATATTATATAAAATACTATAACTATAGTATGTCAAAGACATATATCTTGATTTTAATTTTTTTAAAAATCGACAAATATTTAAAATAAAGATATTGGAATTTATGATATTTAAAATAATAAGTCATATATCATTTCAGTTAAGTTTTCACTTATAATTTTAATGATTAAAAATAGGTATTTATTTTCAATATTTATAAAAGATTTAAAATTAATATTTATTAACTACTCCTAAATTACATTCAAAAGAGTTTTAATAACTATTCAAAATAGCTATCATTTTTATTATTCAAAATAACTTATCATTTTTAAGCCGTTATTTCTAATCAATTATGTTATGAAAAAGACAATCAACAATCCTAAAACGAAGTTATGAAGTACAGATAATGGTAAACGTGAGAGAGAAAAGAAAACAACACAGAAGTTACGTGGTTCACCAACATTGTGTTGGCTAGTCCACCGGCAGAGGAGGAGAGCAATATTATTGAGAGAGATAAAAATTTACAGATACAGAGATTATGTCATAATAAGGTTAGAGTTTAATTCGAGTTTATATAAACACTCTAATTAAACCCTATTACAGAATGCAAGCATTAAACGGAATGCAGATCTACTACTACTAATTGCAGGACATCAATCCGTTCAAGGCATAATACAACAAATTATTTATAACTACTCAAAAGAAGTCCTCAATACTAGCCACTCAAATCAAACCATTTATTTTTATTCAATCATTTATAACTATTCAAAAGAACTCTTCAATACTAGCCACTCATTTCTAATTTTTCAAAATAACTCATTTTTAATTTTTTTTAACTACCGAAAATAACTACTCATTTTAAATCCATATTCAAACAAACAATTGTCTCTAACTCCTCTACAAAAAAGAAAAAAAAATTCACATCTATACAAATTTTTTTAGTACAACTCTTAATTTTTAACCACTCAAAATAACTTTTTAAACTATCTTATTATTCAGATTACTTATTATTAAAAACAAATTGAGTACGAAAATTTCACCAAACTGTTAATTTGTTTTTGTAAAAAGAAATTACCATTGGCAAGGAGCTCGTTGATGACATTGTTGTAGAATTTGACGCCATCTGGACTCACTCCCCCACTAAGTTTTCCCTCTATTAATTTTTTTACAAAAAGGAAAGATAAAAAGTAATAATCAAAATTTTACCATGGAGTGAATATGGTAATAAAATAAAATTGAAATAATTAATTTTGTGGGGTAAATCTTACTTGGCAGGATCCTTGACCAAGACAGGGAGAATCTGAAAGAGTCCAACCCAATTTTTTTCATTATTTGTATATCCTCCTGCAAACTCAACCAAACATTATCATCTTCAAAGAAAAAAAAATGGTCAATATACTAATTTATATTATTAATTCAATTATAATAATTTATATTCACAACACAGGTAACAAAATATAATGTACAAGTTTAAACGATCATATACCATGTTAAAAATAAATATATTCAATATTCCGACAAAAACAATAGCTAGTCATATCGATGCATATTCAGTCTCTCAAAAAAAAAAAAAAAAAATCAATGAATATTCAATAATTTTTCTCAAAAAAAGAAGTGGATATTCAATGATAATAAAAGTATGTATTCGAATTTCCTAATTATTATAAAATTATATATATATGTATACTCAATATTTTTAAATTAATGATCTAATTAACTTGAGAAATAAAAACCGAGGGTTAGTGGCGCAGTTGGTTAACTTGTCTGGTGTTAATCCATTTCAACTCTACGGTCACAAGTTCGAGCCCGAAAATCGGTATTTGGCTCCCATATCATTTGAGAGCAGTTGTGCCCTCTATGTAGGGTTTGTTGGTCCCCCTCCTCCCACTATGTATTTATAGTGGTCACCTATCACTCTACATCAGTGTGTTAATGTCTTTTTCCTCATTCTTTACTTTTGATTATGTTCATCTCAATTTGATATTGGTTTGATTTTGGGATTGGATCTACATTTTTCTTGAATTTAGAAGCATGGATCCCGAATTTTGCACAACATTTTTAATTGACACAAAAATAAAACTTGAATAACCCTATTTGCAATAAATTTGAAAGTTTGAAGAGGTGGGATGAATATGCCTTTTTTTTTTTTTTTGAAAATCAAAATATGCCTTTTGGACCTTGGTGTGGATGATAGAAATCTCAACACTTCATTATAACTTAAAATTAAGTTGTTAAAAAAGGCTATTTATTGTGACATCATATATAATTTGAACCTTCGGTAATTATGAAATAAAAAGTTCAAAATTTTTTCCTACCATAATTGTTTTTATTATAGATTCGTAAGTTTTCAGATTGATTCGAATTTATAATTGTTTAATAGTTCTTGTATCAATAGTCAATAATAAGTTTTAATTTGGTTAAAATATCATTTTAGTCCCTCAACTATCATGAAAGTTCCATTTTGGTCCCTCAACTTTCAAAGGTCCAATTTTAGTCTTTCAACTATCATTTTTGTTCCATCTTTGGTCCCTCAACTTTCAAATGTTCAAATTTAGTCCTTAAACTTTCTAAAAAATTTAAATACAGTCCTTTAGTTAAAATTAAAATTTAACCATGATTAAAAAGGGTGATGTGGCATAAAAAATAATAAAAAAAATTCCCATCATCATCTTCTCCTTCACATCCCACCCCTCTCAAGCACCTGCACATTAATTAACTTATTCCTCACTTGGGCCATCGTTTAATCTTCAAGATTTTCCTAAGGTGCCAATCCAATTTCTGCTCAGCTCTTCCTTTTTTCAATTGGGTCAAATATGATCTGGGTCTTAGCTCATAACTATTGTATTATTGTTCATATATTGACTTGATCTCAACAATTTTCTCTGGAAAGAGATTGCCAAAGGACAAATGAAATTAAAGATGAATTTCAAGAGAATGAGAAGGTGTAGTAGAGAAAGAATAGGCATTAAATCAATTTATGCTCTGTTTTTTTTTTTTTGAAGTGGAGGTGTTTGAGAGAGGGGTGGGATGTGAAGAAGAAGATGATAAAAATTTACTATTATTGTTTTTTATGCCACAAATCACTCCTTTTAACCATGGTTAAATTTTATTTTTAACTAAAGGGCTATTTTTAAACTTTTTAGAAAGTTCAAGGACTAAATTTGAACATTTGAAAGTGGAGGGACTAAGATGGAACAAAAATGATAATTGAGGAACTAAAATTGGACTTTTAAAAGTTGAGAGACCAAAATGATATTTTAACCTTTTAATTTTATTATAAATACTCATTAATAATGTATTATGTATTATAAATACATATTAATACAGTATGATTGATTAATATCAATGACTATATTTACTATTTTTTTTAAGTGATCATATTTATAATTATTTTTTAGATTTATCCCATCTTGTAAATTTCAATATGATTATTAAGATCAACAATAATTAAAGATATAAAATTTTATTCCTAATCTCTTAATAATTGAGATATAGAGATATAATCGGTTGATTTTTTTAGTCATTATATTATATGCTAATTAAACTATGATTTATTCTAAAAAAAAAAAAAACTATGATTTTGTTGGCAAAGCTGAGTAAATCATACCTTATAACGATGGTAGAAATCGGTAGCCACTTCTCCATTGCTATTGTCCCATATTTTTTCTGTTTTATTTGTTTATTTTTGTCAACAACCAAACAATATATATATATGTTAGCACAACATATTATAAATAAGAGGAATATTTATATCATGCCTGAGCATGATGTGTAAAATAATGTCCACTCATATGATTTAATATGGGTCATAATTTATTTGATTTTAAAGTCAAAAGATAAAATGAATAGAATAAATAAAAATAGATTGTGACTCATATTGAACCACATAGTGTACATTATTTTATACATCATGCTCGGACATGATGTAAATATTTCTCTTATAAATAATTGACATGTAATTTTTTGCATGGTTTTCAACATGGAATGAAGTTTTAATGTATATAGGAAATTTCTATACCGAGGGGCGGATCCAGACTATGAGGTTTGAGGGCCATTATTTTATATATGATTGTCATTAAAATTTGTAAGAAATTAGTTGTCAAAAAGTCGACGATCTTGAATTAAATTCATTTTTCTTTTCCACAAAAACCACAAGCCAAGATCATAGGGTCGAAAACTGTGTTTTTATAAATATATTTACAACTCCTCAAAAGTAAAACTATTTTTAATATAAAAGGGAAAATAATTACCTTTTTAGTCCACGAGATCTAAATTTAATTTGATTTCTATATTATAAAATTTAATATTTTTACTTTTGACATTTCAATAATATTCATTTTTAATTTTTGTATATCTTTTTTGTTTATTACTATACTTATTTTCTTTTAAATATTAAATATACGTGAAAATTAAAACAATCCATTTATCTTATATTCAAATTTAAAATTAAAATTAATCTAATCATCATTTTAGTCGACATTATATTATGTAATTAAGGCTTTAGTTATTTCAAATACTAAAAGTGAGTATTGTTGAAATGTCATGAAATTTTTTTTTAAAAAATAAAACTAAGATAGGAAAAAATAAAACTATGATAGTGAGTATTTGTGACACGACCCACTGAATAAAATGGAAACCTAGCTATTTAAATAAAGAAAAATGTTTAAGTTATTCTCAAACAAAAAACGAAGAACGAGCTAAAGGAGGGATATAGAATTGTGTCACTTCAATCCGAGGCATAATTGGTCCATCTCTAGACTTTGGCATCGAGAAAATCATGGGACCACGATTCACCATGAAAATAAACTCTTTAATTTCTCTACAATCTTCTACAAATAATTGGATTGTGCTATGTGTAGAGTGTTCAGCTGACGATTTCGATTTAGCTCCATCCCTAGGATTCTCTTTGCGCTTCCTAGATCTTTCATCTCAAAAGACTCTTTTAAACATCTTTTCACACCTGTGATCTCATTCTAAGTTGTTCGAACAAATTAGAATGTTGTCTACATATAGGACTTGTATAGAGGTATGTTTTACAACTGGTGCGAAAACCTCATTAAAATCTACCCCGTCTTCTTGAGTATACCCCTTTGCAACTAATCATGCTTAACGAGGTTTATGTACTCCATCGATTCCTGGTTTTATCTTATACATCCAGTTGCAAGGTATGACCTTTTGCTTGTCTGGTTTGGGAACTATGATCCATGTTTTATTCTTAATCAAGGATTCATATTCCATCTTCATTGCAACTATCCAGTCTTCTGAATCAGAGGTGCTTGTATGGCCATTTTGTATGATGCAGGTTCCTTTAATTTTATGTGCTCATAACAGTTTAAAGAGGTTCATATATGGATGGCATTGTGACTTTTCCAACATCGCGTTGCTCAAATTTGACAAAGAAATGTTCATGTAGAGATATATGAAAGGGTGCACCCTCAGTCAACGTCTTTTTCATTTGTCCAATAATTTTATGCATATTCAGTTTTCAATTTATAAAATTAATATGCATATTCAACATATTCATTTGCTTGCTCTACAAGGAACAAGCCATGGCTCCCAAAAACCACTGGTCATTTATTTGTTTATTTTTAATTGGACACAAATTACTTGGCAATGATTCGAACTTATCACATTCTCAATGTTGAATTATTTTAAACTACCGATTAATACAATAGAGGGCTTGCCTCCTTAGCCATAAGGACGCAAGTTTTTCTCTAAAATTAATGAACATCATAAATAAAATATAATAAGTTTTAATGTTGCTCTCATACTGAATGAGTCGGTGGAGCGATTAATTATGTGGTTTGGTGTTTATCCATTTTCACTCCACTCTCACTAAAAAAACGGAATGGTTATCAAACACAGCCTAAAACACTAAACCTACTATAGCAAATTTTTTATTGACTATTTGTTCTTCATCATTTTCCTTATATTTTGAATTTGCTGGTATATAGTTAAAATTTACCCATGACATATAATATTTATATATCAAGAAAAACATTTTGAACTTTTTATCTTATGAATGTTTCCTTTTTCTTTTTTCTTTTAATTCGTTAAAACATGATTTTGGTTCTTGTATATTTTATGTTGTGTTAATTATATTTAATTTTAATTTTTATATTTTTAAATGTTCAATTTTCATCTTTATAATTATAATAAATCTTAAAATTTCTCGAAAAAGAATTATTAATTTTGGAAACATGTTTTTTAATAGATGAAAATTGCTATTTAACCAATTTTATCAAAATTTAGTTTTGATGGACTAATTTTAACACATGCATATAATTATAATAGACGGTTTAGTGTTTGAAAAAAAAATCCTAAAAATATTTTGGTAATGAATGAAGTGAAACCTTTGTGAGTCTTAGTGAAAGTATCCCAAATACATGGTCCTCTTCCATGTGTACTTGCTGCTCCTTCTAACTACAAAATAAAATGAAAATTTATCATCAGCACATTCTACCTCTTATATTATATTTGTAATAAATTTCTTAAAATAATTCATCTATAATATATTAATTTCTATCACTCAACTAATGATAAAACTCAATTTGAATTTCTATCACCGATAGAAAACTCAAACAGTGATAGAATGAGTGAGTCTATCATTAATTGAATTCTATCACTAATATAATTCAATTAATGTTAGAAATTAATTTAAATTTTTTGTTATAAATGAATTACTTTTGATTTTGTTCTATAGATAGAAATATTTTGTCTTACATGCAAAATTTTCAAATAAAATATATTTTTGAAAAAAAAGCAATTGCCGACATGTCGGAACTGTAAAAATGGATGGAGAGAGCGAAACCTGGTAAGCGGCTGAGCCAGATCCGAAAAGAAACCCGGCCGGGAAACTGCTCCGGTTTAACGGAACCGGACTAAGACTAAGTTCAACCAACGGGCTACTCGAACCGCCGGCAATAGCCGCCGCCATGAGCGTTACAAGAATCACCGGAGCTTTACTTGCCGCCGCCATGTCGCCGTTGGATTTTGTGCTCAGCCTCAATCCCAAACTCCCATTTATATTCGAAGAATCGTTGGATATTTTTTTTTGTGGCATTTAGTGAATATCCCATTCCACAAAATTGGCAGGTGAAGAAAACTTATCAAAATTCATATTGGTCCAAAAAAATACAATATTTTTTAAAAGAAATAAAAAAATTTATGACAAATAGGATCACATCACCTAGCTTGCCTCCTTAGTCAGGAGGCAAGTACTGCTCTTAGTCAAATTTAGAATTAGTATTATTGAATTTATAATATATAATATTATATAAAGGACAATTCATATGATTGTTTTTCTCATCATTATGGGGCTGTTTGTTTGACATGTCTTAAGTAGTTTTTGTGTTAATGAATTATATTGAAAAGTTCTATTGAGTAGTTAAAAATTGAGAGTTGTGTCAAAAATTCATTTAGATGTAGTTTTTGTGTAGAGGGGTTTGAGTCAAATCTTGTTTGGATGTAGATTTAAAAATAAGTAGTTATTTTGATTGATTTGATAGGAATAATTAAAAATAAATAGTTAGAAATGATTGAGTAATTATAAATGAACGATTAAAAATGAATGGTAAAAAATGAGAGTTATTTTTAAAAGTATATATGAGCAGGAAGTAATAAAAACTCATTTGGGTATAGATTTTGAGGAGAAGTTGATAACTCCTAATACAAACTCTTACCTAAATATGTCAAACAAACAACCCCTATGTGTATTACAAAGATATACATAATATTATATGTGTATTGTTAGGGTATTTATAATAACTTTGACGTCGATGTTGAATTCATAATACTAGTATTTTATTGTAATGTCTAGTATTACAAATATATGTGTATAGGATTTTGTATTCATAAGATGTTTATGCTAGTCATGTGTATTTTTAAGATATTTGGTCAATAATATTGTAAATCTTTTAATATATTATATGTATGTATACAATTTGTATTCATAGGTTGTTTTATATATTATAGGTATATATACAATTTTATATTAATATTTTTTCTATTTTTTAAATATTTGAACAGACTTGTTAATATTTTAATATTCCAATACCTTCATAATTTATAGGTTATTTTCTTAATTTTTAGAACTCCTTTAATATTTTAAAAATTTTAAATACAAAAATCAAAATTGTTTTTCAAAAAAACCTATTTTTAAAAAAATTAAAAAAAATGAAAGGATTATCAAACATTAATTAATTAATTTATTTAAAATTTTGGTCAATGATGCAGAGCTCTCTGCAACAAATCAACAGTCCAACAATTTTATTATTTGGGTGGCATAATTGGTTGCCTTAATCATTGTTTATTTATTTCAAACTCTATAATAATAAGTTTAGACCCAAAAATTGATATTTATCATTTATATAATTTGAAACAAATAGTGTCTTTTAAATAAAGTTTGTTGATCTCTCTCCTAGCATATATATTCAATAAAAAAAAATTTACAAAAATTTACAATGCTTTATTAATTGGATCGCAATGTCCAATATTTAATTAGGATGTCAGTTTGATGAGACTTGACGGCTCAACGACAAAAAGGAAAGTGCCAAAAAAAACAACAACAAAAAAAGAATGATAATAATAAAGAAAGATAAAGTAGGTTCATGCATAACCTTTTCTTTTAAAAAAAAAATAATAATAATAATAAACCAATCATAGGAGAATTAAAAAACCGGCAGTGGAAAATAATGGAAAATTATAGATAATGTTTACCTTTGATATATTTATTAAAAAACTGTTTTTTTTTTCACTTTAAATCATTGTATTATTTAAAATTTTGGGAGAAGAGATAATTATATTATCTCCAAAATGTCTGTGATTTAATTGAATTATTTAATTTATTAAATAATTTTAAAAAACACAATTAAATCTCTATTAAAATATATCAAATCCAATACGCATAAAATAAGGAGGAAATAACTTATTTTAACTCAAAATATATTTATCAAACAATATTGGTATAAAAGGTCTAACATTTGTTATAAAATATTTTATCAAACCATTCACAAATGACTATGACCGCTGCCAAAATTTTAAAAATATTCAAATCTCATTCTATTGATTGTGTTCTCTTCTTCTCCAATCTCAATTACCTTATTTCTTTTCCTCATTTCCTATCCCTTGATCCTTCTCATTATTTTCAATTACAATTATATTCAATGGAGATTGAAATGACGGAACTTTACATTCAAATTATAAGGTTGGTCGTTCGTTCTTATGAAAATTTAAGTTATTTTCGTTTTTCTTGAAATTTCTTTCTTCCTCCAACCTTTTCTCTTCCAAATAGGGGGTAAGTCCTTTTTTTTTCTTCAAATTCTTATTTTCAATTTCTTCGTATTCCAACTCACATGTCATCTCCTACATACGACAATTTTTTTCAACTTCTATGTAATTTGATCTTTACCACACTACATTTCTAGATAAGTATTAATGTTTTTGTTTTCTAGATTGGTCGACACCAATATTCCATTAGTCACACATGATTTGATGTAACAATGAGACTATCCCCACTGTCGTGTACTCCTCCAGTCTACAATATTTCTGATTTTATATAGTTCTAGGTGGAGCAAACGTTGTCCACGAGTACACACAAGTGTAAGTACGTTTAACATGCATTCCCTTGGTGTACACATGAGTACACATGAATTCCAGTAAAATTTGATTTTTGGTTTGTAGATTGATCATCATCAATGTTCTAATGGCCACACATAATTTGATTTAGCAAGAAGAGTATCTCCATTTTCGTGTCCTCCTCCCGTCTACAATTTCTCTAAATTTTATACACTTTCAGATAGAGCAACGACTGGCATCCATAAGTATACAAACAAGTGTAAGTATGTTTAACATGCATCCTTTAGTGTACATATCAGTGCACAGTTAATTCGAGTAAAATTTGATTTTTTTTTGTGCATATTTGTCATCATCAACGTTCCAATGGTCACACATGATTTGATGTAACAAGGAGAATACCCTCACCATTGTGTACTTCTCCAACCTACAATCTTTTTTATTTCATACAGTTTCAGGTGGAGAGAATACGCAAACAACTGTAAGCACGTTTAACCTACATCTATTGGTATACATATGGAAACATAGTGAATTTTAGCAAAATTTACAATTCTAGCTACCGTATTGTCGGATACTGTGTTATTTTTTTTATTGCTTACTAAATTTTCGTTTAAGAATTTAGTATTCATTTACTACAATGTGTGTAAAGATGTGTACCTTATGTACCGTCAAATTTATGTTGTTTTATTTTCCATATTTCATAATAAACTAATCTTAACAACTTTATAAAAAAAAAACAAAACAAAATGAAGGGTTCAAATATTTTTTTTAATTATCAAATTTATTTTTGGGTGATTAGAAATATATATTTTATATTATTTAAATATTTAATTTTTTGTTGGTGATTAGGAACGAATCTAAACGTATTGTAATAATTCACATCAATTAAGAGTATTAAAAAAGATATAATAGTCAATTGTAATCTAATTAATTATTGAAGTTTTTTGAATTGTAGATATTTAATAAATATATATCTAAAAAGTAGATATTTCGTCGTTCTGAAAAAAATTGTGTTTGGCGCATTAAAAAGTTAGTGAGGCCTTATCTGGCGCGTGGGCTCCATATCGCGCAAGTAGACCTTTATTTTTTATTACTTTTTATACTTTTTATTTACTTTTAATATATTTTTCTTTTAATTTCTAAAGAAACGTTTTTTCTTTAATTTTTTTAGTTACTTTTATTTTTAATAATTCCATTTTTTATTCTAGGCCATTTTTTCAAAATTAAAATTTGAATCTAAAATCTCTCTTGGATGAAGAATTAATATTGTTATCTTCGTGGAATAAAAAAAAATTGATATCTTTGTACAATTAATCTATCTTAATTTATTTTTATTCTTTTATTTATTATATATTATTTATGTATATGTTTTTTCTTTTAAAATAAAATATCTGTCAAGTAATTTACAAAATATTACAAAAGAATTAATGGTTGATTTCAATATTTGGTATGTAGCTTTCATATTATTTGAAAGTAGTATTGCTCTCTAATATTTTTTAATTTAGAATATTTTTAGGCAAAATTATATATGATGTAAAAAGCATGGATTTCATTCTTTTATAAAAAAAAGAAAAAAGAAAAAAAAAGCATGGATTCCACATCTAAAAAAAAAAAGTTATCCTATAAATTTCAATTTATAATAATTTAGATCTCTTTTTATTAACTATTTAATTTTTTAGTTTTGAAAATCAAGTTAATTATTCTAATTTATTTACTGTGACTTATATTTTTTTAAGGAAGAATTAGGATTCGTAACCAATTTATGAACGATGATTTAGTTTTTGAAAACATGATAAAAGGTAGATTTTTCTCTTTTAATATATGTACTAACCATTATAGAATGTCTCTTAGTAGTAAAGGACTTTAAATAGTCAATACAAATATTAGTTTATTGACATTAGTGTATATCTAATAATCAAGATTATTAGTGGTTGTGCCTTAAATACCTTATGATTTATAATTAAAGAGAACATTTATTGTATATTTAATTATAATTTTTTTAAAATCATATTTAGTTGTAATTAATAAAGACTTATTAATTATTTCAATTGTTATTTAATTTTATTTTAGGAAATTTATCTTGGGTAGCAACTTTTTAACACTTCTATTAAATTTGTAGTATTTTTCTTAAAATAATTTATATGTAGCACATTTTCAAATGGATTTTTTTACTTTCCAAGTTTACCCCTCCTTTCTCTTTCTTCAACTTTGCAATTTCCTTCCGTGTTCTGCAAAAAAAATTGTTCTTCTTCCTTCGTTCAAATTCTTCTTTTCTTTTTCAATTTTGTTCAAAATCCTCTTTCTCTTTTGAATTCCGGTTTCCTTCATTCATCTCTTTCTTTTTCTTTTTCTTTTCAACTCCCAACTTTTCTTAGAAGGAACATCAACAAAATTTCCCACCTTGGTTACTTCTCCCTTGTCCTTTTCGTCCTTGTCTGTTGATTTGCTTCTTTAATTTGAGTATTTATTCGGTTGATTTGGTGGGTATTCAAATTTGAAGACGAGTAATGGCTGGGATTGTTTGTGTCGGTCGTCGTAGCGGTTGTAGTGATTCAGGCGGCGTCGGTTCTGTGTGGATTTCCGGTTCACATGATGTTGAAAAGGGCTTTTTCGATGAACCGCGAAGAAATGATGGTTGGCGATTTGGGGACACTGGAAAATTAGAATTAAAGCATCAAATTACTTCGAGCAGGAGTTTTCACAAGGATAACCGATTGAAGTCTATCAGTTGAACTAGTTGAACTATAGAATTCTATCAGTTCAACTGATAGACTAATGGACATTTTAGTCATTTTACCAGGTCTATTTGACTTTTCTTCCCCAAATGAATAAGTTTAGGAATTGTGCTATACATAGAATTATTTTGTTTTTTTTAATATACATGCAAAATCCCATTTGTATTATCCTAGCCGAACACATAATTAGATTCACGACGTAAACTCAAGGTTATTATTATGAACATTGGACAAGTATGTTGAACATATATGTACTTAGGTTGGGCGCCTCGTCTTTGTAATTTTGTTGGTATGTCCTACATTGAAAATGGTTCCAAATAACTTGATTCTAGTTTTTCACGTGGAGACATGTTAGTAGAGATGTTATGCAAAGAGTTTGCATAACATCGGACCAAAAGACATTTGATATGTCTAAGTAATTATGTTATAGACTATTTGATATCTCTCCTTTATTATTTTATAACCGCCAACCCCATTATTAAATCTATTTCAATTCCACTAATATTTCCATACCAAACATGAGTAATTAAGTTATGAAGTTGGATCCAAATGAAAAGACATCTCATCAAACTTGAAACCCAAACAAATAATTCCAAAATTTATGAAGTATTTAAAAATGAATATTTACTAACTACTCACATCATCGTAAAAGTTCAAAAGTTCAAACCCACGGAGGGTTGAAGCTAAAACTTACTATGACGATTTAAGCAAATTCAATTAAAGAAAGTTATATAATAACTTCATTTATTAAGCCAAATCCATCGGTTAGAACAAGTTCGATCGATTTACATTCAAGATCATAAACATTTTACTAGAAACCAACTGAATAAAAAAGCAAAAGGGAAGAAATTCCCAACACAAACCAAACACAAACATTTCTTATTTAATTTGGCTCCATCCCATTATTCATAAGAGACTCCATTGGGCAGAGCAGATCAATGGAGAAGGAACTTCTTCAACCAGTAAGCAGAATCCTTAAGGTACCTTCCCAAATCGTTCCTGAAATCGACGTAAACGAGGCCGAACCGAACCGTGTAGCCTGCATCCCATTCGAAGTCGTCCAAAAGAGTCCATGAGTAGTATCCCTTCACATTCACTCCCTCCCTGTCATTTGAAAAAACTCAACCATTAGAGAAGTTTGAGTTCATCTGTTCTTATCAATGGATATATATATATATTAATGTTTATGAGATCAATCTTACTTGATAGCTTGAAGAAGAGATTCAAGATGGCTATGGTGGTATCTTATCCTTATTTCATCCTTGAGAGCTTCCTTAATTGGTTGTTTTATATCGTCTGAATAAGCCATACCTGAAATTCAACCAAATATTTTGTTGATACTTACATTTGAAATATGAAATACGAACTTCGAAATTTGTTCCATTTTTTGTTCTTGGACTTTTCAAAGTCCAATTTTAATTTCTAAAGTCCCGTTGGATAACTATTTCATTTTTTGTTTTTTATTTTTTGGAAATAGGTCTGTTTGAAAAACTTTTTAAAAATATTTAAGAAAATCTATATAAAAAAAAAAAGCTTTTAATAACGGCTTTTTATTTTCGTTTTTAAAAAAGTATGAAAAAATCTAGATTAAATAGTAAAAAACTAAAAATTCAAAACAAAATGGGATGTTTGAAAATAAAAAACAGTTATCATACATGTTTTTTTGTTTTTAATTTTTAAAAACATAAAACTAAAATAAGTTATCACACACATACAAATTATTTTTCAAAACAAAAAAGTAAAAATGAAAAATTAGAAACAAAAAACAAAAAACGAAATGGTTATCCAACGAAGCCTAAACTTTAAGATTGATTTTATATTAGTTCATGAACTAAGAAGTGATGCGTTCAATCTATGGTGGAACATAGAAATTAATTTCTCACAAATTTTTTTGACATCCAAATCTTGTAATGTCATGTGTGACAACACAGTGGAGGTGCGGGTAAACTGACTCGGATAATTACAGATATAGAACTTTCAAAATCAAATTTTAGTCATTGTACTTAAAAAAAAACTTCAAATTAGTTTATAAAGTAGATTTGAAGTTAATATTAATCGAAATTGGTTCCAGAAAGAGATGGGTACCATTTTCAGTGATGTAGATAGGTGGGTTGTTGTACTTTTCTTTGATGTATTTCAAAAGTAGACGAATGCCATCAGGGTAAATGAAAAGCCAGTCCAAACCAGTCTACAAAAACAATAATATCCATTTTACAGTTCAATCATCAATGGCTCAGCTTCTAATTACAGAACTAAAAACAACAACTATAGAGAGAGTGAGATTACAAACCTTTTGTCCGATTAGAATGCCATCTTTCACCGCTGTAGCAAGAATCGAGAGAAAACTTTAGATCAACTAAATAAAATCTTTTATTTTATATCCTTGACGCACATTCCGACTATGGTCAAAATATATTGTCTGATTCTATAATATTTGAATGTAAAAGAAACTTTTATTAATTGAATCCATCACTTCTTAATTTCTTACGATCTCTTCACCATTAAACTACCTTATGATGGCCGGTGTTATTATCCATTATTGTTCTTATAAGGATCAAAATCCTAACACTATAAACTATCAAACTTAGGCTCCGTTTGATAATCATTTTGTTTTTTGTTTTTTGTTTCTAGTTTTTCATTTTTTGTTTTTTATTTAAAAAAATAAAAATTGTTTATATTTGATGATTGATTTTAGTTTTATGTTTTTAAAAATTAAAAACTAAAAAAACATGTTTGATAACTGGTTTTTTGTTTTCAAACATTACATTTTGTCTTGATTTTTTTAGTTTTTTTTTTTACTATTTATTCTTGATTTGTTCATGCTTTTTTTAAAACAAAAACAAAACTTGTTTTTTTTAAAAGCTACTTTTTTTAGCTTTTAAAATTCTTTTAATATTTTAAAAACATTTTAAAAATTTTAAAACCAAAAACCAAATTAGTTATCAAATAAATATGTTTTTAGAATATTAAAAACAAAAATAAAAAACAAAAAAACGAAATGTTTATCAAGTACCTTAAAAATTTCGCTCAATATATCCAGGTCACCCAGTTAGTGGTGCCAAATCATAATAAAATTCTTATCATAAACAAATTTCAACCAATGTCATACTTTCCTAAATTCCTCACATATAAATTGCATAGCTTATTGAAGTTTAAGGAAAATATGTCAATTAAAAAGTGTAAGGATAAAATGCATCTACATTATGAAATTTACAGGTAACGATTGATATTTGCACCAAAATTTTGTTAACTGACAAAAGAAAAGAAAGAAGACGTACTAGAGAGTGAAATTTGCATATCAGAGGAGTAGCTTTTGTTAGGCGAATTCGAGGAAGGCTCATCGTCAACGAAATTCCCAGTATAGTAATTCAATCCAAGAAAATCGAATGATCCTTTCACCATTTTCGACTCTGCAGCAGAGAATTTCGGCAGCCTATACCCGACGTGTTGGCGCATCGATTTAGGGTAATCGCCATAAGTAATTGGATGCATAAACCTACAAAGTTTCATTTCAACGATTTAGGGTTAACATTTCTCGATCAACGATTCCAATCAAGATGCTAACTCACCATCCGAAGAAGAAATCAAGAGCTCGATACGCCGCCGCTTGCGAAGCTGGCGTGTCGCGTAGAGGCCTAAACCAGTGAGTCACCAATGTGATTCCAATCTGGCCTTTCTGCCTCGCCTGAAGACCTCGGATCGGCAAACACAGTGTTAAAAACAAGATTCCGATTACAAATCATGTTGTTTAGGCCCCGTTTGATAACCGTTTTTTGTTTTTACTTTTTTAAAAACAAGTTTGTTTGTTAATCAGTTTTGGTTTTGGTTTTGGTTTTTAAAATTTTAAAAATACTAAAGAAATTCTAAAAACTAAAAAGAAAAAGTAACTTTTAAAAACAAGGTTTTGTTTTCGTTTTTTAAAAAGTATGAAAAGAACAAGAATAAATAGTAAAAAACTAAAAAAATCCAAACAAAATGTGATAATTGAAAACAAAAAACAGTTATCGAACATGTTTTTTGTTTTTTCATTTTTAAAAACAAAAAAACTAAAATGAGTTATCAAACATACACTGTTTTTATTTTTCAAAATAAAAAACCAAAAACAAAAAGTGAAAAACTATATACAAAAAACAAAAAACAAAAAACGAAATAGTTATTAAACAGAGTCTTAGAGATTAATTTAGGGATTGTTGTTGTTGAATACGAACCTGATACTTTTGCTTGTAGACTTGAACGGCGGCGGCGTGGGAGAGAATGAGATAGTGAGAAACGGTGTAGGGCTCGGTGCCGGAGTTGCCAGTGGCGCATTTTCCGACGTAGTTTGAGCATCTTCCGGGAGCGAAAGTGCCGACGTTATAGCCGAAATTGCTAAAGGAATAGGGTTCATTTAGGGTTACCCAATACTTTACCCGATCGCCGAATAATTTGAAGCACAAGTCTGCATAATCTCGAAAATCATCCCTGTTTTATCACCCAAATTATATTAATTAACTCTTAACCAACAAAAGATTATAATAATAAATAATAAAATTTCTGGTCTTTCCTTTCATCTCTATTAAAGATTATTTGTGACACTGATTGAAAATTATATATATTGATTGAAGACCTATATGTGCACTAATTAAAACCATCATGTACATTGACTTTTTCATATTTCTACTAGACCATCCCCGCATGAAATTTTTTTCCTACAAGCTGTTATGTATTAAAAAAAAAAGTGTTCATTTTAAAGATATTAACTAAAATAAAATAATTTTAAAAACTGTTTCAAATAATTACTTACACCAAAAAAAAAAAATTACTTACACGATTTTGGCACTTAGAAATCCTCTATACTCATCTTCAAGTGCTTGAGGAATATCCCAATGAAAGAGAGTCACATATGGCACTATTTCTGTATTTATTTATAACCAATAAATAATTCAATAAAAAAATTGATAATTCAATAAATAAAGGGGATTCACAATTTATAAAATAAACCCGATATGAAATGCCAAAGCAAAGTTTCTTTATTTAATTATAAAAAAATTGACAACACTTTGGACTAAGATATTCCAATTAGTAATCTCTTGATTAGTAAGTCATATATTATATCGTTCTAAGCGGTCGAACCACGTTGAACTTTGAGGATATACATGTTTTTTAAATTCTAGATTTGAGACGGTTGTGCGCATTAATTTTTAAGGCGACTCTAATTTTACTTTTTCTTGTGCATTTAGGGACGGACTAGTAATATCCTAAATTTCGAAGACCAAAATTCCAAATTCCAACCAATCACAAAAAGAAAAAGCATATATCACTTCTAATTCATTTTTAGCAGAGATTTAAATTATATAATTATTTTAACTTAAAAAAACAAATGAATTACAGAAATTACACCACGATTAATTTTATAATAATAATAGTAATATATATATAAAATAAATAAATAAATAAAATACCATTGGCAAGGAGCTCGTTGATGACATTGTTGTAAAATTTGACGCCAAGTGGATTCAATCCCCCACGAAGGTTTCCCTCTATAAATTTTTTACAAAAGGAAAATAAAAGTAATAAGTTTTTTTAACCATGCAGTAAAGATGGTAAAAAAAAAAGGAAATTGAAATAATAAATCTTGGGGTAAAAATTTTACTTGGTAGAATCCTTGACCAAGAGATGGAGAATCTGAAAGAGTCCAATCCAATTTTTTTCATTATTTGTATATCCTCCTGCAAATTAAATCATAAAAAAAATAATAAAAAAAAATACACACACCATCAATATAATTCTCGACATTAATTTCTCAAAAAAAAAAAAAAAATCTCGACATTATTATTTCACTTAATAATAATTAATACTTACAACGCATATAACAAAATATAAAGTACAAGTTCAAATTATCATTTTTGTCTGACATATTCAACATTTATAAAATTAATAAATCTACTAATAATCGAACTCTTAGTCCAATTAGTTTTCATCTTTGTAAAATATCAAATAATTAAGTAAATGACATATTTAGAACGAAAAATTGAAAAATCATTATCAACAAAACTAATGCTACAACTTCATAATTAGGTTAATCTCAAAAAAAAAAAACTTCATAATTAGGAATTTAGGTTTAAATCCTTGCCTCAAATATAGTATAAAAAAATGAAAATTCATAAACTTCTAAATATTAAATTAATAAATCTACTAATAACTGAATAGGGTCAATGTCGCAATGGTTTTATTGTTTAGTTGTAAACTAGTTCAACACCAGCGTCACAAGTTCAATCTCGAGTTTGGGTGAGTGACTCAATGGTTTCATTGTTTGATTGTAAAATAGTTACTATTTCATATTTCTAAATCAATCTACCTCTTCTTTCTCTTCAACTTTCTCTCCTCTCCTCTTTTCAACACCAAAATCCAATCACCCTCTAAAGGTGTACATTAATGTCGATAAATTATTGCTTTTATCGGTGAAATTCATAATATCTTAATTATTGAGATACACTTATAAGTGTTATTAACCTTATCGAATGTATTATATATATATATTTTTTATGAATATGGAATGTATTATATTAATTAAACTATTGTGTTGTCGTAAATTCAGAGTAAATCATACCTTATAACGATGGTAGAAATCGGTAGCCACTTCTCCACTGCTCTTGTCCCATATTTTGTCTGTTTTTTGTTGTCCAATACAAAAATGTACTTTTAGTTCATCAATATTTGTAAATGGAGGATTCAAACTATAATGCATAACATGTACAATTTATTATTTCTTTTTTATTAATTAAATTATAAATTTTTTTGTTGTATAATTAAAATATTTATGTGGCATATTATTATCCACATAAATTGTAGGAAGTATATACAAGATACCTTTCTAAAAAAATACAGGTAATTGAGTTAGACTATTTTTTTTAATAATAAATTTTAAAAGTAGGGAAATTGATCGAGGTAGCAACTTTTTTGCCTTCTTTTATAATTGTAGTATTATTTTTAAAAAGAATTCATTCATAGCAGATTACCAATTCGTTTGTTTAAAATACCCATTCTACCCTTTTCAGTCTCTTCCAAGACAGGGTACACAATTCTCATCCCTCTCAACTTCCTGCGTGTTCTTTCTTCTCATCTTCTTCCCCGAAAATTGGGGAAAATGAATCACTCATCTAAACCCTCTCTTTCTCTAACTTTTCCATTGCTCATCGGAATGGTAAGTTTTAATTTGAATCGATGAAGCCGATTTGAAAGGTCGGCACCAAACCTCCACGTCGACGAACAAAGAGTAGAGATAACGACACCGATTGAAACTTAGAGTAAGAAGGTGTTGCAATTTTTCCTTTTTTATAATCACGAATCGAGATGAATGAATGAAGAATGTTTGAATTTATGGCACTAAATGGTTCCTTCAATTTTTCCATTTTTCGTTTGCTTGCCTCAGGACTCCTAAAACCACCACACCAAAAAAAAAGCTAGAGATAAAAGCTAAAGATAGTAAACACATTATGGAGTTAGAAACATAACATTTTAAAGAAGACACTAGAATGTTTTTGCCTAGGTGATAGAAGGTTTCTGCTTAAGTGATAGAAGAACTATGCATAGGTGACAGAGGGTTTATGCCTAAGTGGTAGAAGGTTTATGCATAGGTGATAGAAGGTTTCTACCTAAGTCATAGAAGGTTTATGCATAGGTGATAGAAGGTTTCTAACTAAGTCATAGAAGACTTATGCATAGGTGATAGAAGGTCTCTACCTAAGTGATAGAAGGCTTATGCATAGGTGATAGAGTGTCTATACCTAAGTGATAGAAAACTTATGCATATGTGATAGAATGTTTATACATACGTGATAGAAGATTTCAGCCTAAGTGATAGAAGGTTTATGCATAGGTGATAGAAATTTTATGCATAGGTGATAGAAGGTTTAGGCCTAAATCATACATCTATTTTTGACTAGGTGATAGAATATTTTTGACTTGGTGATAGAATGAAACCTAAATATCAATTTCATACATGATTGAATGTTGAAACAAAAGTCATACACCAAGAGATTTCAAATATCAATTTCAAATAGAAGTCATACATCTATTTCAAACTACCTTAAACATGCAATGATTGAATTTAATCTGATACTCATCTAGATAGTCAAAATTACTGTATCGATTCACATGCTCCACTATCTAAAATTGAAAAAGTTCTTCTGATTTCTCATAAACAATTTCTTAAACTGAAAAAATCAAAATGAATTAGTCTAATAGAAAACAAAACTGCGAGCGAAATCAGTACTGAAAACATATTCTCAAGCCCTAAAATCTTGCTAAATTTACATCAATCAAGACATTGAGCGAAAAGTAAAGTAAAAAAATAAAAAAGAGTGAAGAACTTACGAAGTGTTTCGATTAAGACGAAATGTAAAATAAGATTGAAGGAGTTGACTCAATTAGTCCAGTGATAGAACTCAATTAGTCAAGTGATAGAACTCAATTAGTCCAGTAATAGAAATCATCTACTTTTGTACATTTCATCTTCTTAGAATAAGAAGTTTCTCCCTTTACTAATTTTCTTTAAACTAATCAAATTTTTTACTATTGATTTTGAAAATAGTAAACACATTAAGGAGTTAGAAACAGAACATAAATCGATAGAATATTTCTAATTGGGAGATAGAATGTTTTTTACTAGGTGATAGATTGTTTCTGCATAAGTGATAGAATGTTTAGTAGGACTCAAAGAAAACAAGCACACATATATGGAGTTAGAAACATAGATTTCAAATATCAATTTCAAACAGAAGTCACACATCTAATTCAAACAGTAAGCACATCAATACTAAGGGGAACACAATTATTTGGGAAACCTTAACACATTCAAGTCATATATCTATTTTTTCCTAGGTGATAGATTTTTTCTACCTAGGTGATAGAACGTTTCTTCCTAGGTGATAGAAATGTCTGTGTGTGTGATTGAATGAGTCGTACAACTCTGAAATGGGTTGTTCGCAATTGTTAGAAATGGACTTTTTAGTCATTTCATTGGGCCGGCTATGATTTTCTGCTACAAACGAATTTCTTTTGAAATTCTGCTACGTATGTAAATATTTTGGGCTATTTTGCTATACATGCAAAAACCCCTTAAAAGTATGTGGTAATATAACAATAATTATTATTATTGAATAATTTTGCATTTTTCTCCAAATTTTTTTTTTTTTTGCATAATAATGATTTTAAATATTATGCCAAGGATAAATACTGCAAGTAGACATTTTTTAGAAAAATAAAATCACGGACGAAAGTGTTTCTTTTAGCTTTTTAAATTTTTCCAACCCATTTTTATGTTATAAAAAGATTTTTTTTTTTTTTTTTTTCATTTTTAAGTTTTTTAGTTCAACTGTGGCCATGACCAAACATTTTTTTTTATGAGTACATATTGGGGTAGTAAGGGACAAATACTCAGTATTGAACTAATTTACAACTAAACAATGAAACCATTTCGTCACTAATTCATTCGGTGGATCATACCAAACATTGATGTCTCATTAAGATAATATTCTAATTGACGGTTGTAAAATGTTATAGTATTAATACGATAATTAGATATAAAAGGTGGTGGCTTAGTGATTTCATTATTTGGTCTTCTATGTAAGTTCCTCCTTTCCTCTACTTTGTACTATAAAAAAGTAAGACATTAATAGTATTAATGTTAGTTATATTATTGCCAATATGAGTGTATAAAGGGGCATTGGGACCATTAAGTCAGAATTAGGGATATCTATTTTTCCTAAATTCCCAAATCCCTGTCGGGGCGGGAACGGAGAGAAAAATTCTCCATTGGCTAATCGGGTTGGAGCCGGAGATTGTATTTTGATTCTCCGATTCGTGCCGCAGTTACCTTTTTTTTTTTCTAATATTTTCCCTTATAGATATTTTATAAGAAAATTTAATTATTTGAAATTTTTGTCCAAAAAAATATATAAACAATGAAAAAGAAAAAAAATTTAAATTGAAAAAAAAAAAATCCTTAATTGGGAATCTGATCTCCACCGGTACTTCGCAGGGAATCCCCGCCTCAATCTAAAAAAAATGGAGATTTTTTCGGGGATAGAGACGGAAAAGCCATTCTCCGAACTTGCCCCATCCGTGTAGGCATCTCTAGTTAGAATATTTTTCTCTATATAAAGTTTTTTTTTCTTGAAAAACTCTCTATATATAGTTAACTATTAGATTGTAATGGTTGAGTTGTTATAATGTACTCTCCACCTTTTCTTTCCACTTCAACAACTTTCTTTCCAGCTCATCTAAACAATTTCTTTCAAACTCATCTATAGTTTCTCACCTTTTATAGAGCTGCCTCTGCTCAAAATATGGTATAAAAAGACTTCAAATTCATCCAAGAGATTTTTTAACATCAAATTTTAAACAAACTTGTCGAGTAGTTCTTTTTTTCTAAATTATAAGTGTGGTCCTTATACTTTAAAAATAGTTAAAGTTAGTTTTTATTTTTTATTCATGATTTTTCGGACAAGCTTGAAATACCTTCGAAATGGGAGTCGAAGCTTGCCGAATAAATAAATTTTGGGGAATCATGTTATTGGTTCGAGTTTGGTTTTCATGATTTCAAAAAATAAAATTTAATTTATATGAAATGAAAAAAGAGTATTCAGTCTTTATAATTTAAAAAATTTAGAATTAATCCATAGTAAATATGGTAGTTCTTTTTTTTTTTTTTGACAAGGTAAATATGGTCGTTCTTAATTGTTAGCTAATTAAGTAATTGAATGTTATTATTCTTATGTAAATGATGAAAGAGGAATATGTAGGTCATACTCGAGTATGATCTAAATATTCCTCTTGTTGTAACTGTAAATGAAACTAGTGATTGAACAAAAAAAACATACCATTTAAACATGATTATTGAATTTACAAATATTTAATTCACTATCTGATGATAAAAACTATATTTTAAATTTTATGCTAAATTATCAAGCATATCCCTGAATTATTACATTTTTTTCAGCATTCTTTATGAACTTTGAAAAGTTTCAAAAATACTCCTTAACTTTACAAAATATTTCAGAAATACCCTTGTCGTTAAAGTTGGATGGAAATCGATAAAATTTTATTTTAAAAATGTCCATGAACTTTAAACAGTTTCAAAAATATCCTTAGCTATAAAAATTATCAGAAAAATTATAATTTATGATCATTCTTAATTTGGTGAAATTGAATTCTAACTTGAATTATTCAAATAATTTAGCTTTCTTAAAAGTTTTAATTTAATGTTAAGACTTAAAAGATGAACAACAAAATTTTCATGATTTCATAATTCTTTCAAATTAAGAATTTTTAATGTTTTATATTGTATTGAAATTGTCCCCAATGAGTGGCTCACCAATTGAGGCGCAGGTGCTTTGGAACATGCTTGCTCAAGCGTCTCGGGTTCGAGAATTTTGGAAAGTGCTTAAAATAGAAAAATCTTTTAAGTAATGAAGTGAAACCTTGGTGAGTCTTAGTGAAAGTATCCCATATGCTTGGTCCTCTTCCATCTATACTTGCTGCTCCTTCTAACTGCAAAATAAAATAACAAAACATGGCTATAGACACTGCCGACATGTCGGAACTCTGGAGGGAAAGAGAGAAACCTGGTAAGCGGCCGAGCCAGATCCGAAAAGAAACCCGGCCGGGAAACTGCTTCGGTTGAACGGAACCGCAGTATGGCTCGGCTCAACCGACGGGCTACTCGAACTGCAGGCAATAACCGCCGCGATGAGCATTATAAGAAGCACTTGAGCTTTACTCGCCGCCATCATGGCTGAAACTCGCCGTTGGGATTTTGTGGTGAAGACTCAATCCCAAACTCGGCTTTAAATAATGGACCGGGTCTATGGATAACTTCCACTCGGTGACTTATTTATTATTATTAATATTATTATTATTATCTTGAGAACTATATTAGTAGGGTAAATTCTAATTTGATACCGAAAGGGTTTGTGTCGTGTTAGATTGTTTGAATATTGGTTATATTCTAATTTAACTCATGGTTATGAGTTAAATGTTGAAAAACGATTTTTTGCTCTTATATCACTTACGTTTGTGGTCTCTTCTTCAATTTCAAATTGAGAAATTATAATTTGAGAACATTAAGGTCTCATTTGATAACTATTTTGATTTTAATTTTTCTAAAACAGGTTTGTTTGATAACCAATTTTGATTTTGATTTTTAAAATTTTAAAACGTTTTTAAAAGATTAAAGAAATTTTAAAAACTAAAAAAATAGCTTTTAAAAATAGGTTGTTTTTTCGTTTTTAAAAAAGTATGAAAAAATCAGAAATAATTAGTAAATAATTAAAAAAATCAAAACAAAATGTGATGTTTGAAAATAAAAAATAATTATTTAACATGTTTTTTATTAATTTTTAAAAATATAAAACTAAAATCGGTTATCAAATACATTTTTTATTTTTCAAAACAAAAAACCTAAAACTCAAAATTAAAAACAAAAAAAAAAACAAAAAATGAAATAATTATCCAACGGGACCTAAAATTTAGTTCTTGTAATTTTGAAAAACTATAATTCAATCTCTATAATTTGATACAGCTAAAAATAGCTCTTGTCATTCATAATTGTTGACAAATTAATATATACAAAAAATTAGTTATTCATATATTAATATTGATAGTGTTAGTTAAGTCATTGATTGAAATTTTTTTATATAAATATACTTAATTCGTCTACAATTTCAAACGATAAAGACTACTTACCATAACAGTTGTGAATGTTATTTAACACAAACAAAATCTATGCTTGTATTAAAAAACAAAACAAAACAAAATCTATGTCACGATTGTCTAAAATTAATGCCAACCCAAACATATATACGGTCGACTGTTTCTTTTTTTGTTTTTTGTTTTGTTTTTTTGTTTTTTTTTTGTTTTTTGGGTGTAAATGTACATTAAATTAGGGCTGAAGTTTTATTATTTAAATTCAAATATTTATCTATGATTTTAATAATGGTTAATTTTAACTCAAACACACCTTTATTATTTAAAATCAATTATTTATCTATGATTTTAATAATGGTTAATTTTAACTAACGAGATAATATAACCATATGAAATATTGACTATGATGATGAGACTATACTGAATTTCAATAGATGGATAATGTGGTTAATTTGATATTGACATAAATTTTTATTTTTAAAAAAAATTTAAATAGAAAATTCAATAAACACACAAAAAAAAATTAAAATAAAATATTATTAAAATATCATAAATAAAAATGTTTAGTTTTTTAAAGCATAAAGAAGTAAAAACTTCACAAAAAAAACTTAAAAATATATAGAGAAAATACTTTTTTAATCTATAAATTTTGTGAGTAATTTTGTTTTTTTAGTACAAGTTGGGAAAAGGAGGATTACAATATCGATTTCAAAGATCGAATCCGTGACCGCGTGCAGTAGAAATGAATTAACTTGAAACCCATTTAAAACATTTCATTTAAAACTTTACATTGCTTGATTTCTTTTGATTAGGCTAGCAATTTAATGAGACATATTGGCTCAACCAAAAAAGAAAAAGAAGCTCTGACTTTATGGTCTTAAATAAGTAGTTACGAGAATTAATTTTTTAGACGACCTATAATTTACTTGCAACTTTACGATTTATGGAATTTCACAGTTTTACAAAAATCAATGATATTTTTTAGTTTAGTGAAACAAACCTTAAATTTTTTTAATTATTAAAAAAGAAAAAAGAAAAACTGGCAGTGGAGGATGATGATACATTCTCCATCAAGTTCTTAAGATTTTTATTATAATACAATTATACGTTTTGAAATCCATAATAATAATTTTAAAAGGAAAGAAAAAAGAGCCAATGATGAGAAGATATATTTTTTTTATTTGGGAATACTTTTTTGCAAAAGGTATATATGAGGTTAAAAGACATGGATTCCACCTCCATAAAAAAAAAAAATTAGTTTATTCTTAAGAGAGAATTAGCCAATTAGGATTCCCAACCAATTTTTCAAACAATGATTTAGTTTTTGTAAACTATGATAAAGTAGATTTTTTTTAATATATATATATATATAATTTTTTTTTTTTGGTGTAACATTTATATTTCTAACTAACCAGTATAGAACGACGTCCATAGTTAAAAAGAATCTAAAATAACAAATTTAATGTCTGTTGACCACTTATTTAATAATTCTTTTTGAGTATATTTTAGAGGAGGGGAACAAATACGGATTATCGAGCTCAAACGTGTGACACTGGTATTGAACTGATTTACAACCAAACACTGAAACCATTGAACGAGTGACCCATTCAGTATTTATTTAATAATTAATCTTTTATAATAATTTGTTGGCATCTAAATATTATAAAGAAATCGATAATCTTAAGTGACTGCCAAATCTAAATCAATAACTTTTTTAATTTTTCAAAACTCTAGTAACCATTATGTCAAACTCATAATAATCGACCATAAATATGTAATAAAACTATCACTACTACAATTTTAGCCTTTCATGACAGTTATTTCAATCCAGAAATTTCAAAAAATCTAGAAACTGTCATAAAAAATCTAAAAACATCGTATTTGTGGAGAATAGATGAATTTTAAGTTATTGAAGTTTTATGATAATTATTGATATTTAGATAATTGTCATAGAAATTTTTACTTTTTGACAAGAATATCTCATTTTTTTCATAAGATTACGACAATTTAAAAATTGTCATAGAAAATAAATATTTGTAAGTTTTAAAATTTTATTTTATTTTATTTTTTATTTATTTTTATCTAGGTTATTGAGTTTTTTTATTAAAATAAAATATAAAATCTAAAAAAAAAAAGAAAAAGAAAAAGAAAAATGAGTTTTTAAGTTGAAAAGAAATTTACACATTTTTTTTGCCATAATATTATTATTTGGTAGTGTCATCATACAATAAAAATAAATTACTTGTTTTTCATTTAAATCATTTAAAATACAATGGTGAAACTCAAAAATTTGTAGGAACATTTTTTTTAGAACAAATTAATGGTTCCTTAGTGTAACAAAAAAAATATACTAATAATAAGTAAATAAATAAATAGAAATTATTTTTGATATTATTGAAAAAAAGGGAAATGGGGGATTTTGTTTTGTTTAAAAATAAAAGGAAAAAAAGAGGAAAGTTAAAAGGGGAAGATTTTTTCTTTTATTTCTGTTTTTCTTTTCTCCTCCTTCTTCTTCCTCCTTCTCACTCAAACCCTAGCCTCCACTTCAACCTGCTGTCGGCCGGCTAGGCACTGCCGCCAGACCCAGGTCGCACCACACCCCCTCTCGTCACCATTGCGCACCCACTCCCGCGACCCCACAGTGCGCAACACCTTCCCCCCTTCCCCTCGCCTGCTCAGCCGCGTGCGCCGCCGCGTGTCCCCGAGCCCAGATCCGCGAGCCGCAGCAGCTTCTCGACGGTGCTCGGTCCACCATCTCGCCTTGTATCGTGGGTTTCCGTGTGCTCGTGTTGGATTTGTCGTGATCGAGCTCTTGGGTAAGATCTTCTTTTCTCCAATGGTGTTTTGGTTATCTAGACCGATGTGGGTTTGACTATTGACTCTAGTTTGATGTTGGGTTTATTGCTGATGTAGAGTTGGCAGATTCAAAGCGTGTGCACGTCGTTGTTTTGGTTCTTCGTGTCTCACTAGCCCGAAGCCATGTCAAGTTCAATTTTGGGTAAGGATCCTTATTGTTTTATGGATTCAATTGTGTTTATAACTATTTTATGGATTCAATTGGGTAAGGTACTTCAACATTGTCAAGAATAAAGGAGAGGAAGAGGATTAAATTTATCATTTTAGACATTAACAAGTGTGTGTTTATGTTGTTGGAGTCTCTCACTATTTTTATTATTAATGTTGCTTATATGATGCTCTATTTTTATTCAAACCAATACATTAAGCAATTTTGTTTCCTTTAACCGATTTAGATTGATGTTACTTTGTTGATAAATGTTATGTTAGATTTTATAAAGGAAACAGAATTGATATGTTCATATATCTTATGGAAATAGAATTGCTATGTTTCATATATCCTATGGAATTGGAGTGGATGGAAATAGTTATATTTGACTTAAATTTTATATTTGCAAGGTTAAGTAACTTCTTTTCTAGTAATGGTATATAGTGTTTCCTCAGGAAAGAAGGGTTTTAACCGAAATCTACCCATACTTGAGTTTTTTTATAAAAAAAAAAATACTAACATGTGCAAGTAATATTTTTATTTCTCTTTCATTATAGATTTATACTGTAAAAGTTTTATGTATGGAAATCAATTGAGGTACAAGGATGATAATTATTCTTTTGTCTCAATGGCTTAGTTTCTCATAATAGTTTCAAGTTAATTAATGCATATATATTTCACCAAAAGAGTCAATTTTGAATCTTGACTCACATGTTTGTTAAAGTCAAATGAACAAACATGTAATCTAATTCAATGTTAATATCACAACTTAGAATTGTACTTTTTAATTTCCATAACTTCACTATGCCTTTAGAATGTCTGTTGTAAGTTTTTTTACCGGACAATTCTGAGTTACTTCTCATGGTTTTTTCCTATAATCTCAATGTTTCTATTGAGATGAATCATGACTTGTAAGTTCTTATGTTAAGATTTAGCAATTGAAAAAACTTGATGAAGATGAAATTAAAACTTTTACAAGATTATAAACGAAATTGAAAAATATCTCAACTATAAGTGACTAAAAATGCCATTTTCAACCTTAAAGCACACATGTAGAGAAGGAAATAAAGAAAAGAAAAGAAAAGAAACAGAAGTAGATTGAGGTAATTTCTTATGTTATTTTGTTGATAATTTTTTATGTTAGATTTTATAATAAATTTTTGTTGCTTACTTTAATTTACTTGTTTGTGAAGGAGAAACTCTTTGAATTGAACTTCGTCACTAAGATTGATTGAGATTTTCAACTTGCTTATCCACCTTCTTTGGATTGTGCTTCTTTCAAACTCATAGAAGAAATCAATGATTTGAAAGAACTGACCTCTAAATTTTGAGAGGTAAAGTGATAAATCAATTTCTCTTCCCCCAAAATGATTATTTGTATTAACATTTGATCTCAATCAATAGCTGATAATTATTTAAAATTATTGACTGGTTTGTTAAGCGATTATCTTCCCTTTTGCTCTAATCCCCAATGCTCAGGATACATGTGCCTACCCCAAGCCTAGTTGCAAACTGGTAAGCAGTACGACATACTTCTCTCATTGTTTGATTCACATGCATGGAACAGAATGGGGATATAACTTATAGTAGATAAGATGGTAGTAAATTAGTTTAGAGAATATTGAGATGTGAGAAGAAAAAAAAGTCAATAAATTTATTGCCATGGGATATATGAGCATTTTCCTTAGATGATTGAAGAAAATGGTGAGGATTAGGCAGCTTATGGATACTGTTTTTTTTCTTCTTTATAGTTATAGCCTTAAAAAAAATGTAGAATTGATTTTTGCATATAATTTTTTAGTAGAGTGTTGTTTAATAGATTCATATTTTACCCATTAATGATATTTCATTTTGTATATTCATTTTGATGTGTTTTTAGAGGCAACATTAATGACATTTTATTGGTTAGTATAATTAAATTTACCTCAATCCATCAGCTTAGACTTTTGGATTGATTGGTGATTTAACATAATTCAACATGGTATCATTACCCCCAATCCATCAGCTTAGGTTTTTGGATTGATTGGTGACTTAACATAATTCAACACATTTCATTCTTTAGTTCTCATCTCTAGGGTTCAAAATAATGACACAAATACGATAGAGGTTGGTGTTGAAATGGTTTTATTCTCGGGCTTTTCTTCGTTCTTGTTGGTCGAGAGTTTTAGTGAGTTATTTTAGCTTATCTATTAATTAAAAAAAAAAAAGTTCAATGCTCTATATATCTGTTTCTCTTTTTTGGAGTAAACCAACAGACTTAGCAAAGTGATGTGTCTTTGTACAATCTAATGTTGCTTTTCTCATTGCTTACTCTCGGTTACAATGCAGGGCATTCTTGATAAGAAATGGCCAGATGCCTAGATTGGGCAAGTAGGTTATAATCTTACTTTGAGTCAAGGACTTAAGGATGTTTGTAGATTGTTGTTGTTGTATTTTTTACTCAGGCCTAATAGGCTCATTTGACTTGTATGTTTTAGGTCCAGTTGACTTGTTCATAGGAAGTTAAAAACAACATTTTGCTAGATAGTTTTGGATGTAAATAGACTTGGTTTTATTTTAGAATAAATAAAGCAGTGTATTTGTCTTTAGTCTAACATGCATAGTTTGGTTTGGGGTGTTAAATTGATTGATAAGAATTTTGTTTTTTTCCCTCAAATTAATGCAGTCATATTATTAGATATCTTTAAAGCTCAAAAGTTTGGTCTTCAAAAAGCATTGAAGCTTGATTCATAGAGGTAAGACTCTTTACTCAATTGATGCAATTTTTGTTTATATTTAAGATCTCTTAAGAAGCTTGTTAACGCTCTTTACGACTTTCAGGTGTGAAAAAATTATGATAATAAGTATAGCTTGATTGAATGGAGATGTGTTCTTTAGTTGAAATTGTGCGATTCTCAAAGTTATGAGAGAATATTTTTCATTTCTTATTTAACTACACAATCATTTTTATGTCAAACCTTAACGATTATCAAAATCATCATAGAAAATACAATATCTTTGACAACACCGGAAAATCATTTCATTTTCATTATACTCTATACTTGTTTAGTAGAGATCTTTTGAGATTATTAGGACTTGTTTATTTTTTCCCTTCAAAATCTCACCGTTAAAGTTGAAGCAAAAACCAACCTAAAAGAGCCAACTTTCAAAACTACAAAGGCTATAGCCAATGATTACTACTTGTATTTGTAAAACAAGTCTGTGTGATTATTTATCTGAAAATTGGTTGTTTATGTTTACTATTGTCGTTTTCTGACCTTCCTGTCTAATTATGGAGTGCAAATGCTTGTGGAGCCAATGATTACTACTTGGAGTTATTAATTTTCATACAATGATGACTTGATCGGTTTGTTTATACTTCTTAACATATGAATGTGTTCCTTTTATTTAGGAATGTTGAGCTAGTTGTTAGAATAAGTATTCTGAATTGTGCATGCCTTAGATGGTTTTTATAGGAGTTCAAGTGGGAAAAGAAAATATGGTACAAGCCAATTATGTACTTGAATAGTTATATTTTCTTTTGTTTACACGTATTATTTTCTATGATCTAGTTGTTACTCTAGTTCTTATTCGAATAAAACCTAATTAGTTTACTTTTTTGGAAACTAGACTAATACAACTTTATTTTTTTCTCTCTCTTTGTCGTAGGCATAGAAACCAAGATTGTTAGTACGAGGTATGATTTCATATTTAGCAAAGTTGAGAAACTTATAATTCTATTCGTGTTTTATTGTTTGTAGGTTAATACAATGAACTCTATGAAGTAATGAATTTTTCGGGAGGTGTTAACACCCGCAACAACGTATCAAGTAAGTCTAATTTCTTACTTCTAAAATGAAGGCTCACTCATACTTTAAATGCATTTTTAATAGTGTTTATGCGGCTATCTTGCATGTATGATAGCCTACAATGAAGATTGAGGTAATTATTAGGAGTTCGTGACTTTTTTGTTTTTATAATTTCATCGACCATGGTCTTGTATCTTGAAGTTTTGATATTATTAATTTTGGTCTTCAATAATTTCATCGACCATGGTCTTGTACATGTTTAGTGTTAGTTTATAGTCTTCTCTATTTGAGTATACTCTTAGTGACTTTGTATTTATATTGGGAAATTTACATAATAATATATTTGGTAACATTTTGTTTTTATTTACTTAAAGTTTATAATTATATTGTGTAGGTATTTTATTCAAGGTGATGATCATTTTGCATCGACAGTTATCGTTCAAGTTGTGAGTTATCGTACAAGTTGTCAAAGTATTTGATTTTCGTTCTAGGTTTTATGAAACATTAAATGTAATTTCACTTACAACTTTTATATAAACTACTTTGTAAATAACTTGTTAAGATGTTATTTGTATTGTGACGAATGAAATCTATTTGGTATTTATGTGAATTGTGACATTATTTATTAAATGCACAATTATTGACAAGTTTAAATGTTATTTTTGAATTATTGGTTTAATTGAAATTAACATGAATAAAATGAATAAATTAATGAAATATATCTAGTTTTAGAATTTAAAATCTGTCATGTTTTATGAAAAATTTAAATTATCACATAGTAGAAATCATGATTATTATAACTGTCATGATATCTAATATATGACAATTTAAAACTATAAAAAAATAGAAATTATGACGATTACAACTGTCATGAAATGTGATTCATGACAGTTTATGATTAAATTTTATTTGGAAAAATAACTCTATTTTATGACATTCTAAAGCTGTCATGGTAAGAAAAGTTAAAATTGCAAAAATAACATCATTTATGAAAATTATAAAATATCATAAATAGAGATCATAAACCCTATTTTTCATTGATTCATAACAATTTTTAACTGTCGTGAAAAAATATTTATGACAATTTTATACCTGTCATAAATTAGATTTTATGACATTTTTATTATATGTCATAAAAGACTTACTATGATAGGAAATACTATGACATAACATAATTTTGAGATAATTGCTATGATAAGTCAACTATGACAATTAAAAATTGTCATAAAAAGCTAAAATTGTAGTATATATATATATATATGCAAAAGTAATATTTATGGGTTTAATTTCTAATCAATTATGGTCTTAGTCGTTTTATTATCAAATTTGTAACAACTTAGACACTGTAACATTTTGTAACAATCTAAATCTTAAGAGTAAAAAAAAATCTCATCATATATTAAGTTCCAATTTCATTAAAAGAAGCATACCTTTATATGATCTAATTACTAGAATATTATTCAAAAACTCACCTCAAATGTTATTAATTTTTTTTTAAACGAGAAAAGAACAATTTCTATTTTATAATGTAATAACTTAGAAGTGATTGTAGTACATAAATGCATTTGATCTCCTATCAATTTATCTACCCAAATTAGAAACTCCATTCAAATGATCTTAACATTGTTCCACAATAGAGACTAGATTATACAAATTATAAAGCACAACAACTTAAGTTGTTACCTGTTAGAATAAATAAATTGTTGCAAATTTAAAAAAAAAATTATCATTACATATTTTAATTAAATTAAATGGACTAAAGTGTTACTTTAATGTAGATTGTTTTGTTAAGATAAATGGAGATTTCAATAACTGGGTGAAAATTTGAATGTGAACTTTTATGGGGTCATATCTTATATCAAATGCTAAGTTTTTGCGGACAGTTGCATAATTATTTTCCATTTCATTAGTAATCCTATATAATTTTTACAATGTCCTTATAGGTAGAGGTTTGATTAAGACATTTATGCTTATATGACATTTGAGACATATTGTGTATCCTTAACATAATTCAATAGATTCCATCAACATACCATTTTAATATTCATTATTGATTCATAAACCGTTAGTCGTTGGAACGACATTCAAACAATCTTAAATAATTGAAAGCTATATAGAAAGAACGAAAAATTAAGTTTTAAAAAAATAAAAATTGTGGATGTGACACAAAATAAAGGATTATAAATTTTGTGAGGGTTTAATTCAAATAAAATTTCAACTCTCAAATTGACTTAATTCATTTTAGTATATGGTGGCTATCTACTTGAGAATTAATTTGTTAAGCGTCGTTTCCTTGACATCTCAATATTGTACGGTATTATAGGGTCAAGCAGTCCTTGACAATAGTCGAGGTGCGTGCAATTTGATTGTCACACATATTAAAAATATATATATTTTACCAATAGTTTCATTTTAATCCATAAACTTTAAAATATCTAATTTTAGTTATTCAACTTATAAAATATCTTGGTTGTTCTTATCTTTAATCAGATGTCAACTCATTAAAAGAAATGTTATTTTTCAAAAAAAAATACATGACCAATGCGAGAGATGTGCGGAGATTACGCACCACGAATCTGTTGGAAAAAACCTCCCTAATAACAACAGGAATAAGCATAAAAATATCGAGAAATTAAAAGGAAACAACAAAATAAAAAAAACACAAGTATTTACGTAGAAAAACTCCAAAATCGAAGAAAAAACCACATATAGAAAAAATTTCCACTATGCGATAAATTGTTACAATCTCTTCTCGATTCCGATTACATAAACACTCTCTTCAAAACTTAATACTACTCACACCCTTTGTCAACTCTCCACAAGAGAATACAAAAGGAATTTAACTAGAGGAGTCAATAGTGCTTTTGACTGGGATGTTTTAAAACCAAAGCCTTATGCTACTTTTATAGTCCTTGGAGGACACCACTAGCTTGCATCTTTTCGAAGTGGGACAAATTCACTTCTAATATTTTGTCAAAAACCCAACAAAATCTCCCGCATTTGTAGCCCAAAGCTTGTTCTCTCAAAGGATAAAGACACATGTTGAACATCCTCATATATTGCATTGAAACCTCCCAACTCTCCGCGCATCATTTCACCCATTCTCCACCATCTAAGATTCGCAAAATAAGAAGTTGCATATAAGTGGGGATTAAGTAGATTAGGTTAATTACCTTAGAAAGGCCTTGTGGATTGGAATTACTAAGGCCTCGTTTGATAACCATTTTGTTTTTCGTTTTTTGTTTTTGAAATTTAAGCCTACAAGAACTCTCCTACCATAGCTTTTTTCTTATCTGGATAAATACATCTTACCTATATTTTAATAAACTAAACCAAAATTTGTAAACAAAAAAAGTAGCTTCAAAAAGTTTGTTTTTGTGTTTTGAAATTTGGTTAGTATTGCACCTACTTTCTTAAAGAAAGAAGGATACATTGTAGAAAAGATGGAGCACATGGTAGAAAATGCGAGTAGAAATAGGCTTAAATTTCATAAACAAAAAACAACATGGTTATCAAACGGGGTCTAAATTTTCCGCAGTATATATATGTTTCAAGCATATCTCGGTGGAGATGCTCATCACAAAATTTTGAAAATACCGTACCTACACTTAATAATAAAGTAAAAAAGAGGAGGGAATAATATCTAACCTTATGGTCATTGTACGTACCAAAAGAACGATGTAGACTTATCCAACTCGAGTTAAACTACATGTTGAACTAAAGTAAAGTGGGATTGCAATGTAAAACATTTTTCCTAGTTCGACGCCCAAATTTAACGTCAATTTCAATTTAAGATGAACGACAACAAAAAGTTAAGACCCCGTTTGATAACCATTTTGTTTTTCGTTTTTTGTTTATGAAATTTAAGCTTATAACAAGTACCTTACTATACATTTTTCCTGATTTGGATATCTACCTCTTACCTATATTTTAATAAACAAAACCAAAATTTCTAAACAAAAAAAGTAGCTTCCAAAAACTTGTTTATGTTTTTTAAATTTGGTTAGTATTCTCCTACTTTCTTAAAGAAAGATGGATATATTGTAGGAAAGATAGAGCACATGGTAGGAAATTTGAATAGAAATAGACTTAAATTTCATAAACAAAAAACAAAATGATTATCAAATGGGGCCTAAAGAATGAGTTTAATTAAGTCAAATAAAATGTACTATCCAAAAAATTATTAGTCAAAAAGACAATGGAAATATTGGAGATTCTTCAAACTCTTTGTTCCATTAAAGGAGCATTGGTTAAAAAACATAAAATACAATTAGAAAAAAATAACCCTAAAATAAGAATGCATACATTGGATATATATATATGCATACATTGGATATATATATATATATGTATGTATATATATGTATGTATATATATATATATGTATGTATATATATATATGTATATATGTATATATGTATGTATATATATATATATATATTAAGTTTTAATCTAATCAATGAGAACAAGAAATAATCATTGACCGATTAAATGAACAAATATATGAAAACGAAAAGAAGCCCTAATTGAAATAGCGAATCCCAAAAATTAGGACTTCTTTGTCAAATTAAAATTTCGAAAGGAAAGAAAATGTAAAGAACAAAAAAAACTTAATTGAAATGGTGAATCGTGAAAATTAGGGTTTTTTCAATCTAAATCGGTTTTGTTCGAAAAAATTTAAAAAAAAAATAGTAAAAAGTAAGAAAACATAATTCAATCAGAGATCTCAACATCAATGAATAACACATATGTGATGATCGCAGATTCAAGAATCGATGAACACCCAAAAATCAAGGGAAGGGATTGAAGTGGTCATTATCAAAATCAGTTAGGGCAGTGCAACCCATTTCTAATACTTGTAGGAAAGGGAAAAGTTTAGGATGTGTTTGGGTCCCGTTTATGTAAACGGCCGAGTTGGTTATAATAATCCAACCTATATGTTTGCCCCACCGTTTATTATAAACGGTGGTTAGCTAGCATGCCCATTTATCTAAACCTAGTGTCCGTATATCTACACCTTACATATATTACTTTCTGTTACATAACCAGCCCCTTAAACACCGTTTATCATAATCCCTCTTATAATAATTTGTCCATCAAACACCATTTATAATAATCTACCGTTTATCATAACTCACCGCTTATCATAACCTTCCGTCTATAATAACCAAACCGGTGCTCCAAACGCACCATTAATGTGTGAGAATTAAAATATATAATTAATTTTTGTACACTAATATTGTTTGAGTTATTATTTTATTGACAATTAAATTCATTTACTAATATATTGGAATAACTTGGTATATATTAAATTTATTTTGGAATCTTTTTCAAGTTTGTTAAAGAAAATCCAAATATAATTAATCATTTTTTTTATATTGCATTTGAGAATCTTTCCTAAAGAAATATACGTATATTTTTTACCATAACAAAAAGCAGGTGCTTGTATGCTTAAAGTAAAGCGAGGAGGCTACAATTTTTTTTTTAAGTGTCGGAAATCTGTTTGTGCGCTTCTTGATTAGTTTCTCCAAATAACTTGTACAATATTTAATTTTTGTACGTGTATCCGTCATAGATTAAACTCACTATCTTTTAGTTTTTTTAGATCTCGTTTGATAATTAATTGTTGTATTTTTAAATCTATGCTTATAACTATTACTCCAACCTATAATTCTTTTACTTTAATATCTATTTTTTACTTACATTTTTTAAAATTAAATCCAAATTGTAAAAAAACAAAAAAACAAAAAAAAATTGAGATATTTTTTCAATAAAACTTTACTTATTTTCATCCAAATTTAATGATAAAATATTATTGAAATGTTTCGTAAAGTTGAAAGATACTTTTAAAACTTTTAAATTTAATGAGTATATTCCAACAAATTTCATAGTTGAAAAAGTATTTTTGATAATTTAGCCGTATTTTTATTATACTTTATTTTTCCTTCATTTTAACTTTATTTTTCTCTATCTTATTGTTCGTTTTCAGACAAAACTTGTTTCTTTTTTTATTTTTTAATTTTTAATCAAGCAAATGGGGCCTTACAATACAACTGTCAATGTTGGAAAAAACACGTCAACCTTTTATTTAGTTAGTATATATTGCTTGTCTTTTTCTTAGATTACAAAATATCTGCTTTTTATATGATCTACAGCATGTCAATGTGAAATGATAACAATAATTCATGGTAAGAAAAATAAACCATATATAGTTAACACGAAAATTTATAGAACCTTTGTTTTATTAAGTCATATAATTATAATTTTAAAACCAATATATCAGTGATAATATATTGTAACAAGTATAGGTAAATAAACAAAATTTAATTGATTGGATCATAGATATGCACACTAGTATAAATAAATCCATAGCTGATTTTTAAAAAAATCATAGTTTTATGATTATCAAAAGAAAAAAAAAATCATAGTTTTATAATAATAAGATAAATGTAGGGATTTTTTCCTTTTTTTTTTTATTTAAAGATAAATGTAGGGACCTGATAGAGAGTGATGATAATGGAAGAGTCGTTGTGAAATAGAAGGGTGCAGAAATTTTCGTCCACAATAAATGTCGGGAAATTTATTTTTTAGTGTTTTTTTGAAAAATATATGCGTCCAAGTTTTTTTTTTTTGTGTAAAGTTGATTTTTTTTATTAAAATTCGTAATTATTAACTTTTCATTAATATCATTTTGCTCTTTATCACATTTAATACTGAATTTTCGAATCAAAACAGTCATTTAAAACATACTTCTCATTCTTTTAAAACATATTATATTTATTAACCCTTTTAATGTAAAGAGATTTTAATTTCTTTTCTCATTTATCTCCCATCTTTCTTTCTCTTCTTTTTCTATTTCACTTTTCTTCATCCATTCTCCATTCCTCTATTTTCATTTCTTCAGTTCCATTCATTCTCTCTTTCCACATTCCGCCCACCACGTAAAACGTAAATTTTTGTCAACCACAAAGTTCCGATCGGACGGTATAATCATAGAGTTCAGTCATCTTCTCTCAATAATCTCCATTTTTCAAAGTATTTGTATCACAT
The DNA here is from genome assembly GCA_036507275.1 of Sicyos edulis. Lineage (NCBI taxonomy): Eukaryota > Viridiplantae > Streptophyta > Magnoliopsida > Cucurbitales > Cucurbitaceae > Sicyos > Sicyos edulis. The sequence goes on along the minus strand of CM071854.1, from coordinate 38,311,227 downwards.
TTTTGTTCTTTATCCATTACCATTAGCAGGTTACTGTTCATTTTCAGTATAATCGTGATCTGATATGTCTCAGATTGTTCAGTATGGTATGTTTTATTCCTATTTATGTCATTTTTGTACATTTAATTCATTTATATATTCCAGTCTTTAGAATGTCAAAAATCATGTTTAGAAATTTAGTAAAATCATATGTAGAACAATAGTATCTTCGTACTTTTCAATCCATATTGTGGTATAATTGATTGTATACACATTTACAAAACTGTATAATTGAGTATATATCATATGTTCACACGTCCTCAATTTCTATATGGCTGAAGAAATTGTATAATTGAGTATATACCATATGTTCATACTATGTTTTTAGATTAGTTATACTGTACATCTTCTCGTTATAGGTTCATCAATCATTCCATTTTTTAAATTGCTCATAGTATTCTTTACAATGTCAATATTCATGTTTAGAAATGTATTAAAATCATATGTAGAACAGTATTATCTACTGTAGTTTTCCATATACGTTATATTACTGTATAAACTATACAAAACTCTATATGTTTCATTATTTCATTCTACATATTGTATAAATTACACGATACATTTATGGTTTATTGTTCATTTTATTCATGTCTAATACATTTTTCGTATTCATATTACTATTCATTATATTTTCATTCTGTAATATGGTATTGTTTATACATGTATAGTATACGACTTATAATATGGAACAATATTGTTTGGACATTTTTTGTAATATTATACAACTTTTCCTTATATGTTCAACAAGCATCTCAATCTGTATTGAACCCAATGGTCAGTAGGATGAAAATGAGATGTATCATAATCATGAAGTATGAAAAGCATCGCATAAATATTGAGAAATGCATTCACCCAATGATGATTTTACATTACTGTCTTTTTTTATGCCGAACACTTTCAATTTCAATTTTGCAACCCATAAGACCTTTTTTTATTTATTATTGATCTCACTTTGAATAGTAATTTTTTGTAAAGTTGTTCCAACGGTACAGGTCTCTATCAATTCACAAATATTGCGTATGTTATTTTCCAATGTTTTACTATATGATATAATACATTCAAAAGTTTGTACATTCAAAATTACTTGTTCGTTGTCACAAACATATTAAATCACACAACAAGTATCCATATCAGCAAATTAAACACTTTTAAAAAAATACAAAATTTTAAAATACAATATGATACATGATATACCAAGTTTTAGAAGAAAAAAAAATATAACAAAAAATTATTTAAATACACCAAAAATTGAGAATGATATTTTACTTGCTTGACATTCCAACTAATAACTTCAATCAAGTCAAACGGGTCGAAATCAATTAATTAAAAATAATGAAAGATAAAATATTTTACTATGTATTAAACGTTTTTTAGAAGTTGATAAAGAACAGAATTTGCTATCTATAGTAAATTTCCTTTAAGATATGTTTAAATTTTAAATATTTTATAGGTATAATTTTGTAAAGAAAATATGGTTTGTTACTATAATAATTTAAACTTGTAAAAAAATATGTTAAAAATAGTTTTAAAAAACTATTTGTAAAATATTTATACAAAAATAATATAAATGTAAAATATATATATATATATATATATATTTTTTTAATTATACATTTTAATAATTTTTTTTAAATATAAGATATAAAAATTAAGGACAAAAAAGGGAAGAAGTGGTTCAATACAAAGGAAAAATAACCCGGTACCTGGCCTAAGGACGGGCGTGGTTACCCTTGTTTCAAAAAAAAAATACAAAGGAAAAAGAATGAAAATATGTTACAGGCAAAAAAGTATAAATAATATATTTTTAAAATAAAAGAATGAAAGAAAATAAAAAAAAAATTAATTGAGGCTACAAATGTACCCTGATGTAAGAAAAATAAAAAAGAAGGAAGAACCAAATTAGGAAAAAAAAAGGAAAGTGTACATATGGAAAAGTAAAGGAGAAAATGGTAAAAAAGGAAAAAAAATAAATACTTCTCTACTCATAAACAAGTAGAGTGATTCTGCTTGTTGTTTATGTGGCATCACTTAAAGTTACATTTTTTTTAATGTTAAGCATTATTTAGAATTACAATTTTTGGAAATAGATAAATATCAAACCAGATAACTAATCGCATCATCGACCCATTTCGTATTAATTTGACACATAATTAAATGTGTATTATTTTTTTATAATATGATCCAAGACCAAATAGATTGTTTGAAATAATAATAATAATAACAACCATACAAAAACTTGTACTTGTAAGAACTTAGCATACATAATAAAAAATAAAAAAAAAGTATAATTTAGGTCACGACAATCATTTTATTTTTTGTTTTTTGTTTTTAAAATTTAAGTCTACAATTATTATTAGCATATATTTTCCTTTACATGATATCTACATCTTACCCATATTAATAGAAACCAAACCAAAATTTGAAAAAAAAAATTGTTTTTGTTTTTTCAATTTGGTTAGGATTGACTACGTTCTTAAATAAAGTTAGTTGTATGGTAAGAAAGATGGAGGTAAGGAAAATATGAGTAAAAATAAGTTTAAATTTCAAAAGCCAAAAATAAAAAATCAAATGATTGTCAAACGAGACCTAAATTCATTCAATCTTATCCAACTCAGACCATGTACACCTTTAACTAATTCGATAGAAAAACTACATGATTACACATAATCCACATACTTAATCACCCGCAATAAATAAATAAATAAATTTATGTATTTTGTTATAGCAAAAATTTATGGTCAAAACCTAATGAATTTCCACGAATTCAATGAAGCCTACGAGAACCCATAAAAGCAAAAGGGCTCGACCCCAAATGGAGTCCTCGAAAAGGGTCACATGTATTTCCTTCATGAATAATCAGAAGAGAAAACATAAAATGTAAGCTATTAGAAACCCTAAAATTACCATCCTTCAGTCTTTTTCTAACCCCATTTGACCATTTTCTTATTTGTTTTGAAAGTATTTGTTTGATAATTCTTTTATTTTCTATTTTTAAAAATCAAGATTACAACAACTACTTCAACTCCACCTTTATTTCTTACTTTGATTTTTGGAATGAGGTTAGGATTGAAATGAAAGGTTCTTATATTATTGATGTAAACATTTTTGTAATTGTTTTCAAAAAAAAAAAACATCTTTGTAATTTTGTTTTTCATAAAGCACATGGGACTGCATTTCACAAAAAAATAAAAAGACTGAAAAAATCACGTGCAATCTTCAGAACGCATTTATTTATTTTTGTTTTGTTTTGTCTTGTTTATTTTATTTTTTTAAATCAATTTATTTTTGTTTTTTTCGTATAAGAACACATTTAATTTTAGATGATATATGCTTATTCTAAATTTATTTTTAAAAAAATAGATAGCATTTAATATTTGTGACTGAAAAATGAGGCCGCATGTTTTTTGGTTACAAAATATCCGTCTTATTGGTACGACCCATGATTATTTATATCTCGATGTATATCAATAATTCAAATAAAGAAATAAATAGTATCTATCAATATTTTAACATTCACGAATAATTTATCGAATGAGTCAGTGGCGCAATGGTTTCATTGTTTAGCTGTTAACCAGTTCAACACCAACGTCACATGTTTGAGCCCGAGAATCGGTATTTGTCCTCCACTCTTATATATATTCAAAAAAAACATTCACAAATAATTTAGAGTATATCATCCATATCAAGAAAATATACATTTTAATACTAAAAACAAACTCATCAATGCGGTTAAGCCCAATAATAATTAATATCTATCTTCAATCAGAGGTTGTAAATTAGAATCACAACCTCAGCACAAAAATCAAGATAATAGTTTCATAACATAAAAAAGATAAATGTAGGGACGCAATTGACAATTTAAAAAGAAAAAAAAAACAATTATAGATGTACGATAAATAGAAATATTGTCAGTAAAATAAAATATATGAAAAATTAATTAAAAAAAATGAAAGATAATGAAAGAATGGTTGTGGGACATTTTGAATGTGAACGGTAGCTAGATTTTCCTACAAATCCCAATTTGAAAATGAGTAATAAAAAAGTTTTTTTTTATCCAAAATTTGGAACGTTATATCAATTTTATTTCCTCAATTTTAAACCTTAAATTTGGTGATATATAAAATTTAGGAAAAATTACTTTTACTCTCTACCTCTGGGATCTAATTCCAATTTGATCGTTGTATTTTAGAATTAAACATTTTTATTTATGACACTACAACAATACTCATTTTTTAGTTTTTGTATGTTTTTTAATCTGCTTGTATACTAACTTTCTTTAATAAATTTAGATGAAAACCAAAATAATATTTTGATAAAAATATTAAAGATAAAAATATTCGAATTTGAAAGATAGGAAATAAATTGAAATTAGTCTTCAAACTTATGGTCTAAAAATGTATTTTCTCCAAAATTTTAACTCTAAACTTAATGAATATTCATTTTCACCCAGTTGAAAGTTTCAATTCCTATCTTAACAAAAAAATGTTTCATTAATTATTTTAAAAAATCCCATTAAAATACAGTTCATCACACATGACCTTTTTTTAAAAACAACTGTAATTCATTCCACCACTAAATCCAAGTCTAATGTAATCCACGTATAAAGAGAGGCAATATGAGGGGGGAGAGATCACCTCCAAAAAAAACTCGAACCCTCATGAAATGAGGGGAACCAATAAAAGAATAAAAACAAGCTTTCGTACAATGAGCAAGACTTGTAGCAATGGAAAAATAATACATTACCAAATAAAGGGATCGACTCCCTAATGTCAGCAATGATATTGCTGAATTCAGTGAGATGTCTAGAGCCTATCAAAATAGAATTAATAACCACTGACGAGTTAGATTCAATCAAAATCGTCGGAAGAGGAAAGTGGCTCTTAGATCGTAACTTCATAAGGCTAAAATAAATCGTCCATGCCTCCATGTTTTTGGCATCACTACTCGGGAAGTCCACCAACGAATCCAACATAACTTGTTGATCTTAGGAATCATGAACAACCCATCCAATCTTGCCACTATCTAGACATGCATTCCAAGCTGCATCCACATTTAGCTTCCACATATCGACTGGAGGTGGAGTCCTGCCAGAGTGATCAAACAACTGGACACTCAAGTTTATTATGCACAATCTGTCAAAGATACAGAAACAACATTAGAATCAATCGATTTGGAGATCACCTTGAGGAGCCTCTTCGTCGAGGCTCTACACTTGTTGTGGAACACACGATTAAAGAGTTTTGTGCCTCTCCGCATCAAACACTCTAGAACAGAGCCTTGACCATAAATCTTCACCCGATTTAACATTACTGCAAAAGATTTCAAAAATCCGACAACGGTGGAAAAAAGTGCTTCCACACAAGGATTATCAACTTGCAATCCGTAGCTAAGTGGATATTACTCTCCATATCCTTGTTATGGATCACATAGTTAACATTAATATCAATGCCCATTTGTAGATATTTTCTTTAGAAGGGATGACATTTTTAACACCTTCCACGCTCCTAGCTTGATCTTGGGAAGAGCATTAAGGGCTAAAAAAAATTTCCACCAAACCACTAATAAGTTCACATCTGACCCTAAAGGCTCATGTACTCTACTCTACTCTTCCGCAAGAAAATAAGCATTTTTTTACAGAGAATCTCCCTTTAGGATCACGCGCCCAAATATTTCCAACACCCACACTGGACCGACTGAGGGGAATTTTCACAATGGCATCCCACATGCCTTCCTAGGAAAAGAAGCATTAATCAAGGGTGGTTTATCTTATGTGATATTTGGTTTCAATATTAACTAATAAAGAATCAATTAGTAATTGGCTTAAATAAGAATCTTATTGTGACTATTTTAAACCTAGATTTATTACTAATTGAATTAAATAGAAACATTAAATTCATTGCTTAATTTTAGCCACTTCTACATTTTAGCTAAAATTGTTTTATAGTCAAAGTTTATATTAATAGAATATTAATTGAATAATCATAAGTAGTTATTGTGATTTTAATTAGATTTGATCTAGTAAAATCATTCTTATTTGTTACCTTTTATTCATTATAAATACCCATTGATGTTATGTAGCAAATGTGAGAGGGATTTAGAATGCATTATCCATATTTACCACTTATTGGTAAAGTTAGAGAGAGAAAGCAAATTAGAGATTTTATGGTAGAGATTTAATTAGAGAGAGAAAATTCTTTACTCCATTTGGCACACAAATCTCCTAGCCCATTTTTCGATTCTTTCTTTCGTCATTACGCCTCCAACGTGACGATGCCGCTAGTGTATTTTCGAACTATCGATGGCATGCGTTTCGGCCTCCATCATCAAGATTCAGGAAACTTCAAGGTGGCTCTCGATTTGGGTTTTATTCTTGGAGGATTTTTCTTGGAAGATCTCATTGAAGATTCTTGAAGCATTGTGCAAGATAGAAGAAATGTAGATTCAAACTCTTTCTTGATTCATCTCTTCTTTAAGGTTGTATTTCTCTCATTCTTTGATTATTTGCTTGTTTCTCTATTTTGTAAATCTCATGTGAATCAATTTGTATTTCTTTGTTTATGTATGATATTGTTCATACATATTTAAACTCTAATAAAATTGTTCTAGCAAAGATCTAAAAGCCCTTTGCGAGTGGAGTAGGCTTGTCGAACCACTTTAAATCCTTGGCGTCATTGTTCTTTTATATTTCTTGACTGAATGTTGGCAAATTTAGTTTATGTTATATGCTTTTTGGGCAACATTGAATCAATTCTAAATTTAACCTCTTTGTATTGAATTTGCAAGTCTAAGAACATGACAAATAAAAGGGAAGGTCTTAGGAATGTTTCAACATCTTAAGAATTATTGATAATAAGCTCGGCCATCCTCCTATCCTTCCAACTTGGATGGCACTCCTCCACAATCCTACCCCTTCCCATATCCAACCATAGGTCCCACCCCATAAGTCAAGTTTTTCCTTATGATAAATACTTTTTAGGTATTTTTGCTCTATTATAAAATACTTATTAGTCAAGTGTTGCCTCATGTTCCTTACTGGATGCGAAAAAACGTTCTTATACTTGGAAAAGTATTTTTGTGGGGGGTGGACTTTCTTCAAAAAGGTATCATATGGAGAGTTGGAGATCGTCGGTCCATTGATATCTGTAAGGATAACTGGATACCAAAGGAACCTTCCTTGAAAATTATCTGTTCTTCGAGAATTAGATAGGGGATGATAGTGGCAGAGTTGATTGCTCCTCCTAAGGGATGGGATGGTCGGAAACTTTAGGAGTTGTTATGTTAGGATGATGTTGAGGCGATTTTGAAGATCCCACGCAAAGGTGTTACTCGAAACGATATGGTGATGTGGCATTACGATCTTATGGGTTGTTTTACTATTAAGTCAGCATGTCGACCTGCTTGTAATTTTTAGGCTCTTCCCTCGAGTTCAAATGAATGTGTTTTTTGTAGTGGTGGAAGTCTTTGTGGAAGTGTGTTTTTCCTAAATGAGGTTAAATTTCTTATTTAGCGTATTTGTCATGATTTTATTCCTCCTAAATAAAATTTACATCGCAACGTTGATGGAGAGAGATTTTGTTCTTTCTGCAACAGAGGCCTAGAATCATCTTTCCATGCCATTTGGAGTTGTAAGATGGTGAAAAATCTCTAGAAGGGCACCCCATATATAATTATTCCCAACGGAGTGACTGAATGTGCGTCTTTTTTCCTTTGGCTATTTGAGGATTTTCTTATTATGTGCTAGTGCATCTTGGGTCGATGTAACAAGATTCATGTAAGGGGCTAGAAACCAGTTGATTTTACACATTGTCGGGAGGACAACTACTCGTGGGATTTTCGCAAATCTTATATGGATCAATTTCGTATAGCTAATTCTCGAGATAAGACTCTTGGGTGTTCTTACTCAAGGGCATCTTGTTCTTTGCCTTGGAGGCCTCCAGGTACATAAATTGAATACCGATGCAACTACTGAGGTTCTGTTGATTAAAAGCAGGTTGGGTGAAATTGCCCAAAACGACATAGGGGAAGTTATGTGGGTGTGTCTTCTCTCTTGATTGGGGTGCCGACCTCTCCTTTTTGGAAACTATGGCTATTTAAAACTGTTTAACTCAAGCGTTAGAGATGGATTTTGACTTTGTACAAGTTGAATATGATTCTCAAGTAGTTATTCATTTATATGGTCACGTGTTTTGCATATAAGAATTGAGAGCTTTGGTGGGTGAGATTAAAATTTTAGCAACGAGTTCCCATCAAAATTTTAGAATTGGGAGCTTTGAGCTAAATTCGAATAAATGAATCATCCATCAAAAATTGCTAAAACTCTCTTACATTCTTTTTCATATTAAGTGTTGTAAATATTCAAATACATTTTTTAAAACCTCTCAAAGTTAAACACTAAAATGAAACATTTAAAACTAAATAAATATTAAAATATTACAACGTGTGGCTTGAGAGAATAAACTATTTTAAATCTTAGCCGACATATTGAGTGAAGTTTAGTATTTTTTTCAGCGAATAGTTTCTTGATGGTAGTATTGTCAAGAACTAGAAAACTAGAATTGTATTAAAAAGAAAAATAAAATAAAAATAGAGTGTTTGAGATACTCTCCAACATATGTGTGGGTTCATGATCAAAAAATTATTAATCACAACTGAAAAGAAAATATTTGAAATACTTTAAATATTCCAAGTTGATAGTAACAAGAGAGCTGATATTCTATTGAAATTTAAGATTAAGAATATAACTCTCAATCTACTTGGAATATAAAGATTCAGCATTCTCAAAAAAATAAATAAATACATCAACTCTCAATCCACTTTCTCCCCAAACCAATATTCCTCCTGTTTTCTTTTTTTGATATCGGCCAGGCTAGCTTACCCGTCTCAACTATACCAGATACTGCCTAACCCTATAACATTTGAATAACAATAAAACCCATCAATTCCTAGATAATCCTCCTATTTTGATTAGCAACTTTCAGACTTCTGTGGGAAATAAAAAAAATAAACAGAAACCAAGATAAAGATATTACTTTTAAAAAAGAATTGAACTGGTTGACAAATAAAATTCCATGAGATGCATGTTCTAGTACAACTCAATGATGTAATAATAAATCAAATCAAGATTAGCAAAAAGTGTAAACAACTGCAAGGCCAAGCTGACAGATACTCATTCCAGTGTGTCCTAATCTAACATGGGCCAAAATGCTAGATAATTGCTAGCAGAAATTGGCAAACCAATGAAAGTAAAATGGTATCAAAATTTACCTGTGCATGAACTAGGAAGCTTTGTTGCAACCAAAAGTTGGTTTCTGCTAATAGACCCAAAAAACTAGAGAATCCCTTGAAATGCCAATCACTATTCCATAATCTCTCCTTCCTCCAATTCTTCCACCGTGAACGCGTCCCCGAGAAGGTTGTCACTTCCATCCATTTCCACTCCCTGGGAAAAGTCTCCTTCCCAATCGAGGAAATCGTCTGGATTGATTTGTGCCATGATATTTGAATATGTATCGATAAGATCTTGCTCAAAATCGAACTCCAACTCTTTCAGAACTCCTAGTTCTAGCTCCTCGTCCTCGAAGCTTGAATTCATCAAATCTGTAGAGTAATTATTTGTTACACCATGCAGGTTTTGAGGGTCGACTTCGCGAAATGGGCTTGAAGTTGATACTTTCATCAGATCAAGCACCGGAGGACTAATGGAGTTTTCGTCGTCGTCGTCTTCTATTTCTTCCACTCTGAAAGGAACACCTTCAGGACTAGCAAGATGAGCTTTTCCAGTGATTTTGTGTTCTGGATTATGACTCACTGGACTGGCAGTTTTAACTACTTCAAAGTTGGGAGTTTGTGAGGGTAGAAAAACATATATCACAGGGTATTCCACAAAAACCAAATTGGAAAACAATTGTCTTATTGGCGTGCTCGAGTCCAGCTCACGGAAAGGCGACGTAGCTCCCTATAAACATATTGAATATAACTCAACAAAAAGAAGAAGAAAAAAAATCCATTGGAAATTATTTCAAGCAAATAGCAAAAATGCAATCTGTTTTTAAGGAGTACTTTATTTTAGTGAATTGAAATTCAAAGCTCAGACATGCTTACTAATGCCATCCTAGAATTACAAGAACAGTTTACATTAGATTACCTTTTGTCTTCATATCTACCTAGTGATTACTAAATAATGATAGGCAAATCACAGGCTGACGCCATATATTCAAGTGCATGCTGGAGTAAAAATATGATAAAACGTCACGGCAGCAATGCTCTAGCTATACCGCAAATCGACTATGTCTTACTTACATGACGATAACAATGAAATACTTAAAACAGCCCAAAGGGATTGAATTATAACCTTGGGGTATGTACAGGCATAAAATTTGAGGCTATCCTGCTGTTCACAGAACTTGTGAAGTTTATTTTTCCATGGGCTTGGTTCTAGATGGTGTTCAAGAATGGTAAAAATACTTGTGTTCTCATTAACTCTGCACAAAAGGGAAAGTATTATTAAAGCATACCATCTGTTAGACCCAAAAATAAAACATCACTTGCCATAAGATTATATATATAAATATATATAAGAAAACTCACCCATGGTCAAGTAAGACAATATCTGTAGAGTTAAACCGCCACTCAATTGTCCAGAAGATTGTTTTTTCTCTGTAGTTCACAAGAAACTTCATTTATCAGGGATGGATTTAAGAAAATAACCAAAAATAAAACTTCTGTAGAACTGATTCCCAAAATACATTTTTTTAAATACCCGTAAGTTTTTGGCTAGCTCATGCGCACTTCGACTATTCTCACTTAACACCCGCCTGACCCTACAACATTTGAGTGTCAAAAAAATCCGTAGGAAATTAATTCCTAGGTAGGTGGCTACTCTGAACTGTCTTTTGGCTCTTCAAGGACCTCTTGACCAGATGATTCGTCTAGATCAATCTCATACCGGAAGTATGAGTATGACTACTTCCACTCTCACAACAAACTACAATTACTAATATGACATGGAAAAATTTTAAAAACCATCTTTTTAGTTGTCCTAGAATGTAGGGGAGGGGACTTCTCTTCTCTTTCACTATCCTTGATCAATAGCCAGCAAAGTTTGAATAACCAACATCTCTTTTTGAACAAGAACATCTAAAAAATCTGCTAATGACTCTAGGATTATAAAATCAACCAACCACATTATTCAATGAAAAATGAAACAACCTTCTATGTAAACCAATAGATAGATGATTGGATAAAGAGGAAATAACCTCTTGTCATATCGAGTTTGATTTTTCTCCCGCTTCGTCATTCCAGAGGGAAGAAACATGATTTTTGTTCTCCGACTCGAAGCAGCAGTGTGCAGACTTTTAAGGTGAAATGGTAGTCGAAAAGAAGGATGAGTATAGGGGCACAATTTCTTTCTGAGCCTTTGAGCTGATTCAGCCATCCTCTTCACTTCCTCCAGCAAATTATAATCTACAAAAACAATCACCACATCTACTGATAGGAACACAAATGTGACAAAAGAAATTACACAACAAATTGCTTCTCACAAATCCTATCAATCTACATAACTTGATCAAACATCCAATGACTAAAATTCAAACAAATTTAGTAATGATTTAAAAATCAGTATGAGTTAACACAGTTTTTATTTTTATAACCAGTAACAAAGCTTTGCTCCCCTACATATTTAGGCTACCTGCGCTTGTCTTTAGACTTTATTTTACAATTAAACTCACTCGTGATGTTTTTTTTTATATCTGTAACTATCCAGGTCAGCTTATGTGAGTCACATATACCCTGGGGGCGTTTATTTTTCGAATCTAGGGAGGATTTAAAATGAGTATTTACTAACTACTCCTCAAAAAACTACATCCAAACAATTTTGTAACTATTCAAAACAACAACCCATTTTTAGTACTCAAAATAACTCCTCATTTCTAACTATTCATTTCTAATCATTCTTTAATAACTACTCAACATAACTCTTCATTTTTAATCATTCATTTCTAACTCCTCAAAACAACTCATTTTTAAACACTCATTTCTAATCATTCTTTTTTAACTACTCATTTTAAATCCACATACAAACAAGTTATTGTCTTCTCTAACTCCTCTACAAAAAAAACCACATCCAAACGAGTTTTTGCCTATAACTCTCAATATTTAACTACTCAAAACAACTCCTCAAACTAAATCATCATCCAAACACCTCCTACAACATTTAGATATTTGTATGAAATTAATTCCATGGTAGGTGGATGCCATGAATTGACCACTCGTGGTTTTCGAACCTGAGACCAAAACACCGTGATACCCCCAAGTCTCTATAACCAGGCCGCCCGTTCGGGACAGTTACCACTCAGGAACAATACCCAAATCAACTCACTGACCAAAAAGACTAAACCAATCAACAAACTCAAGTTTACTTCACGGACATGCAGAAAACTAAAAAAACCCAGAACCAAAATCAACTCGAAACGCATAAGTTCTCACAATCAAACAAAACCCAGAACAAATTAAGCCATTATAAACCAGTGAGATGAATTCAAGTACCCGAAAGAAGAACACGATCATCGAACTGAGAAATCGGGACAAATTCGGTCTGTTTCCTTTTGCCTGTACAGCCACTGCGCCGCTTGTGGGCGTTAACGCAATTGAGAGTGCAAGAACGCAGAGAACAGGCGGGGCATTTGTACTTAAATGGGTTCGAATTACATTCTTCGCAAAGAGATGAAGATGGTTTCTCGCGGTTTGAGCTCGTCGGAGCTGTTGCGGTTTCTGCATTTTCTCCGGTCATCGTCGAAACCAGAACGAGCGCCGGTCCTGAATTTCGTTGAGACGATGACTAGGTTTTGTAATTTGAATTTCATTTTATATGATTTTATTTTGTACCATTACAAATTCCTGACGTTGAAAGCCCACACTTGAATTGGGCCACGACATTTTAGTACAAATTGCTAGGAGGAAAAGGACATTATTGTTGTCAAAATCAATTATCGATTTTCGAGTTTAAATTTGTGATCAAGATAATCAACGACACTATTGACTTTCTATGGACTAGAGCATATTAAATGATTACAAAATAAATTTATCAAGATAATTTATTAAAATATAATTTCGCTCCTAAATTTTCAATTCTTCTTTTTGAAAATTAAGACCACTTTCTGTTTTGATTAATGATTTTAATCTTTTTTACTTTTAACAAACTTAAGATTGGTGGATATGAGCCAATTAGAAACAGTAACTCAACAACATTAATGTATATTCGTTAACTAAGAATTTATGGGTTCGAATCCCACCATCTCCAAAGATTTAACTCGAAAAAAAAATTGTATATAAAAAAAACTTTTAAGTTAATATTTATCGAATTAGGTCAATAGTATTTATATTTTCAATAAAAGTAAGAAAATAAAAATGGGATAAAATTAATATATCTTTTGACAATAATTGAGATATCGTAAGTCACCTATATGAAGAAAAAAAAATAGAAAATATCAAAACAAGCTCTAAATTCTTGATTTTCATAAATAAAAATAAAAGTTGACAAAATTTCACATACCAATCAAAGAAAAATAAAAATATTATAATTTTCAATTCACAATAGTTATCTGACTAACAAAAGTTTTCTACTAATTTCTTTAACGATCACATATTCAAAGAATCTGACGGTTTGTTTTGTAAAAATAATCGATGTATCAATAAATTAGTTCAAATACTCACCATATATATTGACATAGTGGAGAAGAGAGTTTAAAATTAAAATATTTTGATTTCAATTCATAATATTCATCTATATAAGAATTACTTTCATAACCTTTTTCTTTTATTTTTTCTGAAAAATATCCTCCAATTTATTTGACAGCTAAATTTTGAGGATTAGACGATTTGTTTCCTAAAAAAAAAGCCGAAATGGGCATAAATTGGTTCGAACTATAGAGATTATAATGATATTTTTCAACTGTAATGTTTAAGCCCAAGCTCAAGCCCAAGAGATTAAATGGGCCTGGGGAAGGCCCACAACGGACTTGAACGCAACTATAAGCTCGAAAATAATTCGGCTGTAAATAAAGTTCACATCCGTCTGTCCCATTTTATTAGGAAAAAAAAAAAGAAAATTTTGATGACCAAAAATTTGTTCTTGCACACACAAAACTCAGTCCCAAACTCAGGTCAAGAGTTCTTGAGTGTTCTCATTCAACATCGCCGTCGATTCCAATCCCACCGGATTCCGTTAAACTCCTCCACTTCACCGCCGATCACCACCGGAAGCATTTCTCACCTCGCCGGAGATTCGTCTTCTTCCCGGCAAATTTGAGCTCGAACTCGCCATTTATCGATTTCAATTTCCACATTATTCTTGAAGCTGTTTTTCTGAGTGTTCACTAGGGTTTCTGGTCGGTTACGAACTGGCTATGGACTACGAGCCTTATGATAGTAGCGGTAAGTTAACTACAGCGATGCTTTCTTTTTTATTGCTAGGGTTTTCAGGTGTTCTGTTTGGGAAATTTATGATTCCGTTTTGTTTTGAGGATTTGGGTCCTAATCTTGCTTTCTTGAGGTTGTAGGTTTGCTTTGGTGGATCATTCGGAGTTCTTGAGGGAATTGTTTGTTTCTTGCATCCTTCTTTGACAATTTGAACATTTTTGTATTTACGAGATTTAACTTGATAATTTTTGCAATATCTCTCTAGAATGTGACAAGCTCTTGAAATGTAGTTATTTTTTAGTTCCATCACAATTGGGGGTAGGGTATTCGAATTCGTAAACTATTGATTATTGAGTCATACATATTCCACTGGAGCTTTGCTCCTTTTTGGTGTTTTTATTAATGCATTTGGGTTGTTTTTTATATCAGTTATTATTTTTAGGAAAGATGCAAGGAGTAGGACACTATATTAGGTTTCAGCTCGTATCACTTAATTTTCTCATGAACTGTTACTTTTCAAGTTCAAGCATGAGTGCTAACGGGCGAGTTAAGGGCAGACCAAGTTTAAAATGGTTGTAGTGGTTTGGTTAATTGGCATTTAAATATATTTGTGAAGGAACTAGTTTACCAGTAATTTAATTACTCAATATACGCAGTTCGTGTCTGAACTATTGCCACACTTGCACATGTGTTGATGATTTGCCACCAAACGCAAGACTTGGACTAGACTGACCTTCTGCCTATTTGAAACCGTACAGTACTTCCTTAGCTTCATATGTAAACCTTGTAAAACTTGTTTACATTAGAAAGTGCCCTTATTTCTTGATTCTTCATCTATGGTTTAAATTCTTAACTATTTTGTTTCAGTAAGACGATGACTATATTTGGATTCAGTTAGATGGTCTAATATTTTGTTGTGCCATCCATTTCAGGAACTGACGATGATCTCCCTCCATCTCACCAGAATAGAATCGCTAGAGGAGGGGGTCATGTTTCAGGGAATGGAAGATCGGTCATGGGTTCCGTACCATATCCGAGGATGTACGATGACTCTGACATGGAAGCCCAAATTCATCAGCTTGAGAAGGAAGCTTACAGTTCTGTTCTTAGAGTCTTTAAAGCTCAAGCTGATGCCATTACTTGGGTACCTTTTTGTTTCTATTCCAAGTATCTAATATTGGTAAATTTGTTTGATCAGGTTTAAATGATAGCTACATGAAATGTATTTTCTTCAGGAGAAAGAAAGTTTGATCACAGAACTCAGAAAAGAGTTGAGATTGTCAAATGAGGAGCACAGAGAGCTTCTTGGACGGGTTAATGCAGACGACATGATCAGAAGTATTAGGTTTAGTGACATGAATATATATTAACCTACTTTTTAGATTGTTTGTAGTTTTGAAGGCTCTTTTTAATATCGATGGATACTTTGGGGTCGTGTCATAGGGAATGGAGACAGTTAGGTGGGCATCAGCCTGGCAAGCTCAGTACCAGTCAAGCCATTCACGATCCAATTCCCAGTCCTACGGTCTCTGCATCTCGCAAGAAACAGAAACTGCCCCATTTGGTACCTCCACAGTCCTTTACTGGGCCATCTCCATCCTTTCACCAACAAACTATTGCTCCTCCTCATCAGCCATCCTCATCTGTTGCAAAAAGAGGAGCTATCCCCACAACCAAGGGCAAAAAACAAAAACCTGTAAGTTTCAGATTCATGGCTTATAATAGGGTTTTAGACACTTGTTCTGTGAAAATAGTGGAAGTGCACGCAGAATCGGTTGGCTTTATTTATTCTTTATTGTTTTCTTTTCCTTTTTCTCAGATATTACCCGGGGCATCTTCAGCTAAACAGTACCAAACTTCTGTTCCTAGCAGTAGGAATCAAGTTGCTAATAGGGTTTCTTCTGGACCCTCTGTGCCAGCTCAAGGAGCAACAATGAATCCACTTATTGGGAGGAAAGTGAGAACTAGATGGCCGGATGATAATAATTTTTATGAAGCTGTTATAACTGATTACAATGCTGCTGAGGTAAACTATCTTCTAGCGGTACACTAATTCATGTTTCACTATTGCAAGCTGTTGATAACACATCTATGCATACTCAGGGACGACATGCTTTGGTGTATGATATTGGTTCGCCCAATGAGACGTGGGAGTGGGTTAATCTCTCAGAGGTATTATCTACTACTTGTTTTTTGAACTTTTGCTTGCATCCTCACTTTTAGTTTTATGGTTTAACCCTCACTTGGTGTTGTATAGCCGTTTATATCTCCTGGTTATTTATTTTTCATATTCGAAATTGTGTGAGCATTATTGCAAGGACCTTCAGTGTTGAATTCAAATTTTCATTAATTAATTAGAAATTGGTGGTTTATTGGTTTTCTCTTCTTTGTTGTAGTCTTCAGGATGTCTTTTACTGCCTGTACAAGTATACCTTAGATTGTTCTTCTTTTGATATTAATAAATGCATCCTAGTCCTTAATTTAAGAAATGTGTTACAGTTAGTAACAGAAAATGGAAATAAACTACTTTATTTTCCTTAGTATTAGCAATTAAATTCATATTTCTAGAATTGCTTCTACTCATTGGCCTAAAAATGCTTTGTCTCTACTTTTTCCCCTTCATTTATGGAACATGTTATTGCCTGGCTATAATTCTGAAGTTGGTTTCTTCAACTTGACTGCTAACTGAGCTAAGTTTCATAATTATGGCTATAAGCCACTATGCATAGGTTTAAGTTACCTTATAAGGATAAAGATTGCGTAAATGGTGTGGGATTAGATTAAACTGTAGTCCCATTTGAACTAGAAATATAAGTTAGAGCCAAATATTTAGGAACTTCCTAATGTCCATTTCTGAGGACAGGAAATGAATAGTAAACAATATTGAGCTTGGTGATGAAGTAAGGTCATTGAGTTTGTTGGCATCATTCGGGCATTTTCTTTCTTTTATGTGTGTGTGAGTTATTCGATTTTATGTGAAGATCCAAAAGATGGTACCTTTATTGTTTTCTGTTGGATAAATGCTTTAAAATGCTAAATAATTCTTCATCAACTCAGCTTGCTTTTTTGCCTGTTGAGGTTATGTCAATGGTGGCTGATAGAGATGAGATATTCCTTACTACCTGTATTTAAAATTTTACTGGATTCAAATTCAAGGATATGAATTTTGAAAAACGAAGTTCAATTTTCTTGCGTGTTCTTACCCTGACTTGGCAATGCAGATATCGCCCGAGGACATTCAATGGGTTGATGAAGATCCTGGAATCCCACATAGAGGTGGCTATGGTGGACCAGGTCATGGAATGAACCGTTTGGTAGGCCGTGATGGTGGTGTTTCTGGAGCAGGCAGAGGTCGAGGAGTCACCAAGTCTCAGTCGAGAAAAGATTTTTTGCCATCCCAAAATGGCATTGGGAAGAAGTCATCCGATGATATACGAATACTCCACACGGAAACTCTAATTAGAGAGGTTCGACTTACAAGCACCAGTGATGTGGACCTTTACAAAATAGTTGGTTTTTTAGCTCCTCCATAATTTCTTTTTCATTTGGTTAGGTGGAAAGAGTCTTTAGCTCAAATCATCCAGATCCCCTTGAAATTGAAAGGGCAAAGAAAGTTCTCAATGTAAGAAGCATTATTTGATACAACTGTAGTCTTTCATTCTATTCTTTTCACTTTGAATTAATACATGCTAACTTACTCCCCCAGGACCATGAACAATCACTTATTGATGCTATTAATAGGCTCGGGGATATGTCTGATGTCGGAAGCGGTAAATCTTTTTCAATCCTGCCTATGTGTTTTCGTTTATATTCATTCCCTAATTAACACTAGGAATTTTGATTATTAAGGCAGTTAGAATTTTGCCCATGCTCTCTTGGTATTTATATTCTTCAGTTCATAATTTACATCCCTTGATACCCTGTCTTGTTTTGGCTGGTTTATAACAGATGAAGGTGGCCACCGGTTCACTCACGGTCAATCGATGGACCGGGAATGACAGCAGTTGTGGTGGTTTGTTCACTCTGCAAAAACCACCCTTTCGACGAAAAGATGACTGGATGTGGTAAGCTACTTTTGAGTTAATTTGGGGAGTGACACACCTAAACTCTCAAGGCCCCTTTTTTTCCTGTAAAATACCATGATTGAGTTGAATGTTCCTATGGGGTTTTTGTTCCATTAGTATAGATAAGTTCTTTAGGATGGGGTTGGGATTTTTTCTTTCTCTCTCTTCTCCCCTTATTTTCTTTATGGCATTGGTAAAAATTAACATAGGAAGGCTGATGATACTGGTGTAACATTATTTGACTAGTGTTTTAAGATGTGACCCATGTATAAACTTCTAAGAAGTTGCCTGGTTTGGAAAAGCTAAATATACCTAAACAACTATAAAAAAGAAAAAGGCCATGGTCAACACAGATATTGAAAACATCTGAGTTGAAAGGATATATTACATGCATATCAGATTTTATCATCTTTCTTCCCATTTTTATTTGTGGTGGTGATGTGAAAGTCTATTGGGAAAACAAGTTTGGGGGAATGAGAATGATGAATAGAAATAAGAAAGAGAACACGAAGATAATGATTATCTATATTTGGAGTCAAGAGAACGATTATGTGGAAACGGTTACATATATTACAAAATATTGGACTTGGGGAAATGAGTGAGAGAAATTATTCTCTTCTCTCTAGCCCTAAGCTTTGGGTAGCCTTTTTGCTGGTCAATGACCATAATCCACATGCCCATATTTTTGTTCATTTCCAATATCCACCACACAGATTTTACCAAATCATTACAGCAAAAATGAGAATGAAATATGCAGTTTCCTAAAAAGGTGGTAATTGAATTTTGGACCATCTGAATTATATGTTTAATAGGAAACAAACTATTTGGGGATAAAAATAATTTAATGCAATACTGATTGAAACACTTCAGGCTACGTCTATAATATACAAACAATCGTCTGCAGGCAACTGTGACAGTCACCTTCTAGCCTGTTTTCTCGTCCGCTTTAGAGGTTCTTTTCCACCTTCCCTGGATCTTTTGGTCAGGGTAGCCGCAGCTTTTGCAGGAGCAGGATCGGCCTCAGCTGCCTTCTTGGGCGGTCGCCCGACACTGCGTTTGGAAGGGCTGGTTTCCTCCTTTGGGAGCTCCTTGTCATTGCTTTGCTTTATCGATGACACTCTTTCGTTTCCTGTATTGTCTTTGCCACTGCCTTTCTTCTGCTCTCCAGTAGTTGCTGCTGCATTACCAATACTACTACTCCCACCTCTGCCATTTCTCTTTTTTGTCTCTGCAGGTGAGTTTTGTTTGATCCTCTTCAAGAAATCAGCTGCACTCCGCTTCTTCTCTAGGGCAACTGTCTCGAGTTTTTTCTTATCTGGATTCGGTATCTCTGTTTCGTTGGCCGACTTAGGTTTCCACCCAGAACTATTACTAGTCGGTTTCTTGACGCTAGGACCACTAGAGTTTGTGGCACTATCGTTGCTTCTTCGCATGCTTCTAGCCCCAGTTATAGTCTTCTCTTTAACCTTGCTGCTATCCTTTGTAGTATCATGGTGCTCAACAGTAGTTGAAGCCATTTTAATGGTTGGTTTTAGATCTCCAGCTGATTTCAGATCGTCGTTGCTTCGATCACCTTTTTCACCAAGACTACTCAAAGAAAGCTTAGATGTAATTGTGCTCCTTTTTCGACAAACAATTATAGGGTTAGAGGACTTCTTCTGGGCAAGCAAGGACTTATCAAGGTTGGGGCCCTTGGACCCAGAAGGGTTTGCAGGCGATGAATCCATTTCTTCAGGTAAAGGATCAGTTCGAGCAACCGACCAGATCTTCATTTCATTGGAGACAAGAAGACGAATCTCACGAGCAGCGACCGACTCCTTGGAGGACTTGGGGAAGAAGGTAATTGCATTGTTGCAAAGAAGCAAGAGATCTCTGTAAAAAGCAAGGCTGGAGGGCGAATAAAAGCCAGAATTGACCTTGGCCTGAATTGTTTCCAAGTCCAAATGCTGTCGTACTATGCTCTTGTACTCTTCTGTCTCCTGCAAAAAATATTTTTAAAAAATCATAATGGGTTAATTTTTGGAAACTTTATAATGGGTTAGTTACAAAATTTTGTGATATAACTTAGACAAACCCACAAAACAGCCAAAAACCTGATCGGTCAAAGGTAAAAAGAACCCTAGATTTTTGTTAGGATAAATGTGATTGTAAGTAAATTTATGTATAACTTGATTATTTTTATAGAAGAAACAAATTGTACATACAATATTTAACCGTAAAAAAATTCGTTAAAATTAAATTTCTGAATTAGTCAAGTACACGAACTTTTTTATTTAATTTTTTTTTTTTCACTACTAGAACCACCTATGATGGTTGCGTTAAACACATTTAATTGGAATCAACTTTGACTTTCTTCGTCTAGAATATTAGCACAGATGGTCTCAAGGCAGGACAATGTTAGTTTATGATTTACATAAATCTAATATTATGATTATATTTTTAAGTTACTACCCATATATTCAGATCTCTCGTGCCTCTAAATACCCTATGATGTTAATTAAGAGAAGGCTAAAAAAGGGACCAAAGGAAAGGTTGTAAATTCATTTCATGGTGGACAACATTTAGAAATTAATTTCTTATGAATTTTTTTGATATTATAGGATCAAATGGTATGTCCCATAAAAATAATCGAACGACACAAAAATGAAAAATAAAAAAATAAGGAGTGAGGTGGGGCAGGGCCTATGGAATGACCATGGGCTTGGCCTAAGTTATTTCAAAATCAATAGTCGAAAAGCACAAGCCAATATGCCAGGGCAAAAAATACCTCTTTTCATGACCATTCGAATTTAAGATTCTTTTTTTTTTTACAAAAAAAAAAATCAATGATAAATCAAATAAAGTATTTTTAAGGCGGTTTTACCCTATATTACGCTATTTTTATTTTAAGAAAAGGTTTTGACTTGGATTTCAAAATCACGTGCCAAACCATAGAACTCTGTAGAACAATAACTATCAATACAAAAATTGAACAATAATTTGTTTACTTATTTTAGGAAATAAAAGGGTGTTGCATATTAGTTTATTTATAAAGAAAAAACTAAAACAGAACTGGCTTCAAGTTTACTTCAAATTAAAAGATAAAATGTCGATCCTTTATTGATTTTTTTTTAGTATATTCGTATTTGTTGAAGTTATCTAACCATACTTTTATTAAATTTTATTTTACTGTTTATCTCAAAAAATAAAAAACACGTACTTTAAACTTTTTTTTTGTATAAAAAAAACTATTTTGACAACTACTTTTTTAATACTATTTTGACAACTATTTAACCTACCTACTAAGTAGGTTTTATTTATATAATTGGACTATACGATATTTAAATGTGAAAAAAATAATTGAAATATTGATTTTCTAGTAGATAATCATCTTGAATGGAACACATGACCTAGATCAACCTACTGTTTTTGTACTTTTATTTTTCCATTAACTCTTGCAAATGTATTTTAATTGTTAATTTTTTAAAAAAGAAAAATCCAAAACAAAAGTAGCAATGAAAAGCAATGTAGATACCTTTAAGCCAATGGTCCCCCTCCCCTTTTTCCTTTTTTTTATTTATGTTCTATTGGAAATTGTCCAATTTTTTTGGTTGTAAAGCTTTTAATAGCATTGGATCAAATAGTCAAATTTATTTTTGTGTACTACGAATCTTCAAATTACAGAAATAACCAATGTTCATAGAAAATAATCACTTAAAAAAACCTTGTTTTGGATTTTTTAAAACCAGTCATGAATTAATAAGAGATAAAAATCTAAATACATGACCCTAGCTATTTATATGAAGCTTAAAATATATAAAAATGTTAGTAACAAAAGTTTTAAATAAAATATTAAAAATTTAGGATCCAAAAGGAGTAGTTATGAATGATTTTGTTAGATGATGATGTTTTTTAAAACAAACAATATCTACAAGGCCCACATACACTTCGACTAATATCAGAGAATATATAATATGATTTTATTATATTTTGATGTCCAGAAAATTTGTAAAAAAATTGGTGGCCACTGAGATTAAATCCATGCCCTTTAAATTGCCTAAGGTAGGAAATTAACTGAATGATACATGTATTAATGTTAATACCATTTTTTTGCTAAATTCAGCCAGCTTTGCAAAAGTTGACATTAAATTAAGTAAAATTTTAAATTTTATTGAATGTATAGCCACTAAATTTGAATATTAAATATTCAAAATACTGAAATGGAATGGATCCCACTAAAATAGTATTTTAACTATATTAGTCATTTTTTTATTCATCAACTATATTAGTCTTGTACTTCAATTTACCACCAATTATACAAAAATACAACAAAACCAAACACAGACTAAAATAAAGGCAGGTAACTAATTTTGGTTTTTATTTTTAAAATTTTTAAAATATTAAAAAAAAATTAAATCTAAAAAAAGTAGCAAGTTGAACAAAAATAAATAAATAAAAACTAAAATAATTCAAACAAAATGTGATAATTAAAAACAAAAAATTATTATTAAATATATTTTTTGGTTTTTCATTTTTTAAAACTAAAATGATTTTTCTAACAAAAACCAAAATGTTTATCAAATACGGTCAAAGAATCGGTTTTAAACTTTTTATCACATTTTTACCTAATTTTAATTTAATATAAAAAAGAATTTTATACCAAATTGATAATTATGTTTAGTATTATTTAATTAAAAATGGAGAAATCTCACCTGGCTTTGGAGACGGGATTCGAACACGGAGCCATGTTTGTGCGCTCTTATGATCTGCAGAACCTCATCGAACCGCCGTGACTTGACGGCGTCCGGCCGGCGAGGTTCGTTGCCGGAGCTACCGCCGGAGATCTCAAAGAGTCTCTTCCTCTTCATCCTCCCCGTTAAACTCGCCGAGCTCTGCACTTCGCCGTTAGACTGAGCCTCCGAGTCGTCGACTCGTTTCGTCTCCTTCTTCTTCTCCGTCTCCGACGAGTCGCACGTCGGATTCCTAACGACCGTATCCGTACTTCCGTCATCCGACTGCGGTCCGGCTGGTTCGGCGGTTCTCCGGTTCAGATCTGGCCTGTACGAACCGGCGAGATCCGGTTTGGTTTCCGATTTGGCGTTTACGGCGGTGCTTCTTCTGTTACCGGAACCGGTGGAGTTGGATTGGTTGACGGAGAAATCCTCCCGGTCGGAATCTGCGACTGTTCCGAAGAGTTTCTTGTCGTTTTCCGATCGCTGTTCTGTGGATTCAGATTTCAGATCTGGTTTTCCAGCTCCGGTTTCGTCGTCGTTCCGGCCTGATTCTCGATCTTCCTCCAATCTCTTGACCTTCAACTGCAACGAACTGCCGAAAATCTCAACACGATGAGCTCAGATCTGAAAATAATGAGATGAAAATAACGTTTAAAATCGAAAAGAAAAAAAACGAAACAAATCCATATGGATTTACTTGATTGAAACGTCATAGCGCTGAACCTCTCGTCGGAGTTCGGCAACGCGGAGTTTCTTCAACTCATCAACGGCGGAATCGACCTTGGAATGAAACCGCCGTTTGAGGTCGAGGAATCTGAGTTCGCAGTTGCGAGCGGAGATTAGGAGATTCGGGAGAGAAGAACGAGTCTGGACTTCCATGGCGACGGAGCTCCAATCCTTGAATCCATGGCGTTTTACGGCACACGCCAGTAACAGCTCCTCCCAAGTCCCCCATGTGGCGTCGCTCTGCTCAGTCTCCGGCGGCTGTGTATCTTCTGCCATTAGATTACAAGAAAAACTGCATAGAGATTTTCGATTTTCGATTTTCGATTTGTGATTGGATTGTTGTTTTTCTGAAATCTTCAATTCTCGATTCGGTCTTTGATTTTTTTTTGAAATTTACAGAGAAACTGATAGGGAAAGTTCATCCGCCATTAGGGAGTTTGTTATTAGGGTTTCTGTGTTTCGTATTCTTCTTTCTTCTTCTCTGCGGCGTAAAAGGTACAAAAAGGGGAAATGATAAATGAAATTTCGTATCTCGTTTATATAAATAGGTTTTAATTTATCATTAAAATAAATAGAAAATCCTACATTATAAATTTGGTTGAATTTTCAAAATTAGAATTCAAAAAAAAAAAGAATACATGATTATGTAAAATTTATGATTTACACTCAATTTCAAAAATTAGAATTTTAATTCTCCTGGTTTGATAAGATGTGACATTGAACTTGATCCCAAAAAATAATTAAATTAATATAATCGAGACTTAATGATGAAATTATTATTTTATTTTGTGTTAATTCATTTCAACTCCATAATCAAGAGTAGTTGTACTATCTATTAAGATTTGTTGATCTCTTTACTCCAACTTTGTACTAAAAAAAATAATTAAATCAATATGTTATCGACAAATTTTATTACCTTTAAATATACACATATTTAATTGGTTAACCATTATTAAAGATTAAAAAAATTATTTAAATATATAAATTAAATTATAATTATTAAAATTTAGCTTTTAGATTAAGTTTTTATTTTTAAACGTGTAAATAGATTAAATAATTATTATCTTTTTTTTAGAATAAGTTATAATTATCTCTAAACCAACTAGATTCCACTCTTTTCTTTATTCTCTTTTTTTTTTCTTTTAAAACTAGATTCAACTCTAACTTTGAAAATTGTTGAGATTAAATTATTAACTTTCTTTAAATTAATTTAATTAAATTTATAATTTACTAAACAAATAAGAAGATTTAAGTAACATTTTGGATTTTTCTTTTTTTTTTGATAAAAACATTTTGTATATTAAATTTTAAACAATATCTTTTTTTTTGAAATAGAAATAATATCAGTTTATACTCTAAGTTTGATGTTAATTTTAATATAATAGTGTTTAATCTTATTTTCCAAATTTATATAATTGTTAATTAATAGAGAATTAAAAATGTACATATAAGTTATTTTTATTTTGATATCTAAAGAATACATAGCAGTATAACACGCAATTTGGTTGTGAATATTGGTGCTGTTACGTTAATGCCCTCGCAATTTTCATAAAATTACGGTTTCTGTCCTTATGTATACAAATGAAGAAGCGTTACCAAATTCACGATTTTGCGCTTGTACCATTTTTTTGCTTTATTTATAACCTTTTATCAGTTTCAAAAAAATTATATTTTGTTTATAATATATATATAATAAAATCAACCAGTACGGAGATTGGTATTTGAAACTTCTTTATTTATATATATATATACATATTTGAACCAATTAATTAAGTGCAATTGAATGTACAGATGATTTGATTGTTTGATTCTTGAATGATAATCTATTTTAATATCTTGATTGTTAGTTCGACAAGAAGAGTATTTATATATACTAGAAATTAATAACGTGCGTACCAATCATATTATGATAATGTATCCATTTATTAAAATAATATTATTTTATAGATATGAGATAAATAAAATGTTAAGTTTACTAAATTAATAATATTAATGTTTTTTTACCAAATTAATGCTTTTTTACGCTAATTAATATATAATTTAATATTCATATATTTTTAATTTCAACAAAAATATGAAAAACAACTAATCAACGAATTTATAATTAACTTACTAAAAATTAAATACTAAATTTAAGGTTAACATCAACTCTAAGAAATTTTAATTATAAAAAAATTATTTGTTTGAATGATATTATAGTATGATTAAAAAAAAACTTAACATTTAAAATATTATGCATAAATGTCTAACCACAACAATCATGCAAATTTCATATAAAATAATTTGAAAACATGTTACAAATTTATAATAAATAAAATATAAATAAATAAAATAAAGCTCATGTAAATCGTTTTTGTAATAATATTTTAATAATAAAAATATTTTGAATTTCATTTATTTGGTTTGATAGGATAACAAACAAATTGTAAGATCGTATCAAACAAAATACTAATAACACAATATATCATCTTTAATTTTTATACATCTTCAAGTTTTCTTTTATATAGTTACAAAAGACAACAATGTTACAAAACTAAAAATGAATATAATAATTAGATTTAAGTAAAACAACACATTATAAGGCAAATCAAAATGTGAATAGTATAATGCATTCAAACATATATAATTGAAAAAAATATGTGAGATTATTGAATGAAAAAAAAAACTCCCATTTTGTAGAAAAAATTTAAAGGAAAACTATCTCTGTATATACTTAGTAGTAGTGTAAGAGATTAAAATTACAAAATTTTTAAAAAATTTCCATTAAAATATATTTAAAGAAAATTAAAAATTCTCATAGGACTTTACATATTCTACCTTCAAGAGTTATCCAATTGAAATTTTAAATTATAAGTGGGGGAAGTTTAATGTATATTGAGTGGGATTTAAGAAAATAGTGAATTAATGTAAAAAAAAAAAGTGAATTGATTTTAATAATTATATTTTCAATAAATAAATATATATATATATATATATATATATATAACATTTTTTCTTTCTCCTAAAATTATATGCTTCTTTACTTTCAACAATAAAAAAAATTGAAAGCAAAGAATAGAGTTATATAATTGAGTGTAAAAATTTATATTATTAATTATTTTATAAAATATATTTTTGTCACTCGATTTTCTTATATTTTTATTCATAATCATATCATACTACCTTAACAAATTGTTTAGTTGAAGTTTTTTTTATTGTATCTACATATTAATCTTATAATTTTAGATATACTCCTAAATTCATCCTTAAATTATTATCGATACATTTTAAATTATACAAATTTTGTTATTATCGACCCTCGGATGTGGGGGTCGGACATTTGCCCGACCCTTGGATGTGGGGGTCGGACAAGTGTCCGACCCTTGCATGTGATGGTCGGACACGTGTCCGACCCTTGCATGTGGGGGTCCGACATGTGTGCTACCCTCCTTCGAGGGTCCCCCCACGTGCCCGGTCCTCACATCCAAGGATCGGACTCACGGGACCGGGCCAATCTGGCCTTTCGAGTTTCTTTGTTGGGCCTCATTCTCGGGCTGGCCTTTGGACCTACACGGACTGTTTTGTGCATCCGGAAATCCTCCTACAACAGATATATATATATATATATATATATATATATATATATTTTTAATGACTTAGTGTAATCATTAAACTAAAATATTTTTTTTCTTTTTTTAAGAGCGAAATAAATAATAATTTACATCTTATACATTTACATTAAAAAGTTGCATAATTATTAAAAAAAAAAAAAACAAACAAAAAAAAATCCCCCTTTTTTTCTTTCTTTTGATTGCATTTTGTTCTTATTAATATATATATATATGCATTAATAAAAATCGTTTAATCTTTATTATCCTAAAATCGTTCTCCTTCTTTTCTTTATTTATTATAGTCCTTATGCATACCTTAATCTTTTTTAAGTGGGTTTTAAATATTCCATTATAATTATAGACATTTTTCTATAGTTTCATGTATTTTTAAAGTGATTAAATTTCAAATAAAAAATAATTTATTTTCCTTTTTACTTAAGTGATGGAAGTAGAAAGTGAGATATCACTCAATGTTTACATTGATATTATAGTTTAAAACCTTATTATTCGAATGCATGGAAATGATTATCCTCTTCAGATCGAGAATTTAGATGCATTGGTTGCGATTTTGAAGAGAAAATCAAATATATATATATATATATATAAGTATTATAAATAAAATTTTCTATAGTATCATGCATGATGCATTTGTAAAGTGACGAATGTCAAACAAAAGATAATTTATTTTCTTTTTTTACTAAATTGATGGATGAAAGAGAGATATCACTCAATGTTTAAAATTATTTTTATTTTAAATTTTCATTCCCTTGCATGGAAATGATTATCCTCTTAAACTTAAGGTTTAAGATGTTCTCATTGTGATTTTGAAAATAAAATCAAATATATTCATGCATTATAAACAAAATTGAAATTTATCATAGATAAATGTGATAATATAATAATAATAATTATTATTATTGTATAAAACAGCTAAGTATACATATAAAACAATATTAAAGAATTTTAATTATGAAACATGTTTGTACTTACAATCTTCTTTTTAGTAATCCAATAAAAGAAACAAAAGACAAATTAGATTAAGTAATTTAATAAATGTAAATTTGGAAAAATAAATTCAACATAATATAAGGAAAAACAACAATATATATATATATATAAATATATAAATATAAAATAAAAGAAGGAAAATGAAGCTAAACATATAAGAAAATTCAATTGTTTGTAAGAAAAGAATGATGAGGAACTCTATATATAGTTGAGAGGTGGAAATTGACAACCTTTAAAATTCAACTTAATGAAAAATGTAACCTAAAAAAGTAAATATTGATTTGTAAGTTATAAAAATAGAAGATAGAACTTCTCAAATTCTATAATTAATGGCTTTTTTAACAATATAATTAATGGTATTATAGGTTTTAGTTAATATTAATTAAGAAAACATAAAAAGTAACATGGGAAGTGGGGTGAGTGTTTCAAATCCATTTAAGAAAGGTAAAATATGGAGAAAAAAAATACAATTTTATATTAACATGGGTAAAATATGAAGCTACGGGAGTGGCAATAGGGTGAGAGAGAATGTGTTGTTTATAATAATTTATAGTGTTACTTAAGGGTAAAATTGTCAAAAAATGATTCTTCCTTATGCCACACTTTAAAATAGTATGATATAATATGATATAATAAAATGTAGCTTGAAGGTTAAATCATCTAAAACTTAATTTTTTTCATTCATAAGCCACATTTAAAGTAGTATGATATGATATGGTAGGATGGTATGAATTATGGTAACTCTATTTTTCTTCCATTTTCTCTAATTAAAAGGTAAGTAGATAAACAATTTGGGATTTTAAAAAAAACAATTTCGAAAAATCAAATATATCTACAAATAATTAAGAAAAGTTTGAATTACAAAACTTTTGAAATTCTATCACTTGTGATGTTCAACAATTAAATTATAATTAATTCCTATGTTTGTGTGGGAGAGATGACAAAACTAACAACCTAATTAAACCATTTTGTACGTGAGTTTTAATTTTATTTTTTATTTTTTTAATTTAAACAGATAATGACATAATTGTAGATATATAATATAGCTTAAGGACAAAATCGTCTAAAAATGATTCTCCCCTTAAGCCGCACTTTAAGATAGTAATACATACATACATATATATATATACATACATACATACATATATACACATACATGCATACATATATACATTCATACATACATATATATATATGAGGCCAATGAATTTAGTTTCAAATACATATTTGGTTTTATTTCAACTTTATTTTGCATTTATTAAAAAAAATCTTGTTTCAATTGTTTGAATTTGAAATTAAATAGGATATTCATTTTAATTTAAACAATGATGATTGATTTTAATAATTTTTACCATAATTATATATTTAATTTATCAAATTGGACTTTTTTATTTTTTTGAAAACTTATAAAATTGGACTTTGCTGAACTGTAATTAGCCTATATTCTCTAGTTAGGTATCTAGATTTAGATTCACAACTCTAGATAGTGTTGTTAGATTAAAAAATAATTATTTTTAATTTACAACAAAAATTTTATACTTTAAACTAAAATAAGGCTTATTTTTTTTTTTTTTTTTGAAATCTAAAAAAGGCTTAAACTTAATTATATATTGTCCACTTTAATAATAACAACAATACTTCATATGCTACAAAATTATACTATCTATTATATAATTTATTGAAAAACAATTGTATTAAATTCAAACAAAAACCACCAAAAGTAAGTGATGCAGTTGATTATCATATTTAGTGTTAATCCATTTTAACTCTACGGTCACAAATTTAAACTCAGAAATCGGTATTTGATTCTTATATTATTTAAATAGCAGATGGGTATTCTATGTAACAAATTGTTTTTCTTGGTAACAAATTAGTGTAGTTAAATGACCAAATATTTAAAAATGTTAGTTTTTTTTTTTTTTGATAGGATATGAATAAAAGATTTAAAGTCATATTGAACTAAAACTGAGAAGAAGTTGTGATGTACTAAAAATGAATAAATAAGTAATAAAACTTTTTTGTGCGATCTCCTCTTCCAATTCTAAAATCAAATGGCCCTTAGAGACTATTACCTTTGGTGAAGATCTTAAAAATTAATAACATTAATACTACATGAAAGCATGTACTAATTTATCATTTTCCTTGCATTAGGTGCCTCAAAATTCAAAACATATTTCAAACTTAAATTTATATTCAACCTGCAAGGCACGTGATGCACACAATAGGTATTAAATAAAAAGACTGCTATGTAATTCAAGCTACTACATGGCTTAGACACAAAATAATTGGGTCATAAGTGTAAACTCTGATGAAATTATTTATAAACAAGCTACCTCAATATTTTCACCATGTGACTAAAACAAAAATAATAAAAAAAGTGATGATATATATATATATATATATATATATATATATCGAAGATGGAAATTTTGAATAGTAACATATTGGTATTATGTTAAATATCATATTCCTAAACTATGTTGGACGACGACTCGTTTTTTTAGATACATAGGAACATCAAAATTTTAAAAATAAAATGAAATTCAAAGTTGATATGCTCGAAGGAGGTGTTTAGATAAGGTTTTGATGAAGAATTAGTTTGATAAGTTATTTGGATTAGTTAAAAATTAAGAATTGTCACTAAAAACTCATTTGAATGTGATTTTTTGTAGAGGAGTTAGAGTGTTAAAATATTATTTTGATGTAAATTTAAAATGAGTAGTTATTTTGAGTAGTTAAAAAAATAATGATTAAAAATGAGTTTTTTTTGTTGATTAGAAATGAGTGGTTTAAAAATGAAGAGTTATATTGAGTAGTTATAAATGAATTATTAAAAATGAATTGTTAGAAATGATAAGTTATTTTTAATATTAAAAATGAGGAGTTATTTTGAGTAACAAAATCTCATTTGTATGTAGTTTTTCAAAGAGCAATTAGTAAATCATCTATCTAAAACCTTATTAAATATGACAAACAAACAATTACGAATACTCAAAAGTGTTATAACATATTTGTATGAATCTGAGGTTTTTCAAAAATGTTTTAAGAATAGAATAACGGATAATCCATGATTTAAATCTTCTATTGAAGTTTGCACTACTAGAAAAAGCACATTCCAGGACTATAATTTATAGTCATAAACACCTTCCATGACTAAAATCAAGAGTCATTGTATCCGCTGTCACGGAAGGTTCAACCATGACACTATAGTAAAAGTGTCATGGTAGAATCAATTATGACACTCTATTTTAATCATAGATGAACCATTAATGACACATATATTGAGTCATTCATGAAATAATAGCGACAATTTACAAGTGTCATCGTAAAACTAGTTATGACATTTTATTATAGTCACAATTGATCCATTAATGACACATATATATAGTCATTGTTGAACCATTAATGACACATATATATAGTCATTGAAGAAGTATTAACGATACGTTAATATTGTCATTATAGCTTATATATTGACATTTTTTCATAGTCATCGATTTTTGTAATATGACTATTTATTTATGTCAATTTATTAGTTTTCTTGACACTTTTTTATGCCTATTTACAACCTGTTTTGTTTGTGTCTTTACCTGTCAAGAAGGATTTATAATATGCAGCTCACAACTCTTATTCAACAAAGACTAAATAATTTGTACATTACACTTGAAAAAAAAATCCAATACCAATAAATTTATAATTCTTAAAATGTCTACAAGACGAAAACTAGAAAGTTTACAATATAACAAAGAAGCATGGTATGTTATCCCTTTTGTGAAGTATACGTGGATTGATAAGTTGCACGATAACTGTAGATGCAAGCGATCCTCACCTTGAACAAAATACCTGCACAATGTAGTAATAAGCTTTGAATTAGAATTTACAATAGAGAATATAAAGTAACTTACATACATCTAAACATGGTCAAATACTTTATACTCACGAACTTTAATTGAATGTCAGATACTTAACACTCATAAAAAAGTAACTCACATATATCTATTAAATCAAAACACTAGTGGATGAGGCACATAAGGTATAAAATAATTAACAAGTGTATAAGGAATAGTTGCCTTTTGAGGCTAAAATAGTACAAGAAATAATGAAGTCAACTTCATTTAAAAGAGAGAATTTGAATGGTTGAAGTAAATAGCAAGATCATGTTGGAGCATGGAGTTCGAGTTATGGGAAATGCTCAATCTTAAGGTTCCTTAAGTACTACAAGAAATAATGAATCCAAACAAGCTATTACTATAACGTCAAATATTTCTAATCACTCAAAATAATTCATAATCTAATCACTCATGCAATTACTCATTCAAACATCCCTAATGCTCTGTTTGACTTATAAGTTGGTACTAAAGAAAGTTCTTTGGCAGAGAAAAATAGTCATAAGTGTTTAGAGGATGGAGAGAGGGAAAAAGAACAATTATATCTCTGAAGAACTTGAGTGCTAGAGGACTTTGAGACATTCATATAAATGATCAAATTTTGCTGATAGTTAAGTTGGCTTTTATTTGGCTTCTTTTGTATGGGCACCTTCAGGCTGATGTGTGGTAGTTTATCATTTCGCAGCTAGAAATGATAAAATTCTGTTGATAATTATGTTGGCTCATATTTGAGGATGAGATCGCATTTTTCTTAGGAATTTCACCCACTTGATACAAGTATAAAACAAACAGAAAAACACATAGAAGCAAATGACTAAGTAGTGCCAAATTAGCAACAAAACCAAAATCAAGTTCAATATGCACACATATAACTATCCATGAGCTCCCAAGAAGCTTTCAAACAAGTAGACTCCTCGACTTTCCAAAGAGATTTATAAAATATCAATAAGACCACAAAGTAACATTATTTCATGCATAAGTTATTGATACTAGATTAGAACATTCATTCTTTTGATAGAAGCATTAGCAAGTTATTGATAAACTATACGCATACATAAAATTGTATATGAAATAGAAATGAGATATATGAAAATCTTGAATGCAAACTAATAAAGAAATTTTGAGAATTTAACAGAGAAAACTGACCTTGATATCTTCAAATGTTCGAAAAGAAAACCAAACAAGAAACAAAATGAAGCTCATTTTTCAGTTATGATTGAAGCACATTTATTCCTGCAAGAAAAAAATAGAATATTTAGTTTTAGATCTTTATTTGGAGGAACCATTGATATTTTTTAGAGAAAGATGCTATCATTGATAGACTTGCAAAGAGCGAGCCACAAAAAAAGATTACAAGCTTCAATATGATTAGGTAGATGAGAGGAAATATATCTAATTCAGCAAAATATTGCAAGTACCATAATTCTATAAAAAAAAAGAAGGAATTTTTACATTGATATGAGACATTATCTTCCGATAAAGATTGGGGGATTTAGTACCATCTTTAAAGAACCTTCTCACTGAACTCCAAACAAATAGCATGCTTCTAACAAACAATAGTGACTTAGTCACTGTCCTGAAGTAAGGAAATCAATATTAAAAAATAAATTGCAAACTATGTTTAGATGCACCAAGTTTGTATCAACACAAGATAAGAAATCAAATCCTTCCTCAAAACCTTCTCAGTAGCCAAATAGAAAATAGACAAAAATTCAATGAACCGAGTGGAAGTAAAAAAGAAAAGATAAATATCGAAGCACAGAACTAAGCAACAAATAGAATTTCCTAATGAAGTCATATCAACTTGCTCCTTCCACTTGAAAGCCAAATGTAGCCTATAACAAAAAAGGGTTTTACTTTACCTAATTTAGATATAC
This sequence comes from Sicyos edulis, assembly GCA_036507275.1. Classification (NCBI taxonomy): domain Eukaryota; kingdom Viridiplantae; phylum Streptophyta; class Magnoliopsida; order Cucurbitales; family Cucurbitaceae; genus Sicyos; species Sicyos edulis. The sequence goes on along the minus strand of CM071854.1, from coordinate 38,276,906 downwards.
TAGCCTCATACATGTACATAAGTAGTTTGTAATTGGACCTTCAGTACGAATCAAATGATGTTATGCTAAAAAAACTTCTTCTTTAGTAACAACCAGTTCCAAGATGTACAATAATTTCATTTGATTTTTTTGTAAAACAACAAATTTATGCAATGAGATTCTTCAAGAACAAACACCCCATATAAGCAAAGAACAAACACTCCATATAAGCATAGGAGAATTGCTATTTCTCTTTTAGAGAGTATGTAAACGAAGCATATGAAGTATAATAATTATTTGAACTCATCTTCCTTTGAAGTTTTCATTGCTTTCAACTCATTTATGTCTCAAAATAATCTCCATGTACAATATTTCTATCGACCATTTACTCACGCTCTTGCCTTGCTCAAGCTAAAATAACAACACATGTCCAATATTGGTCATTGACGAAAAAGATGAAAAGCTCAATGGCCTTTTACAGAATATACCCTAAAACACTGTAATAAGCAAAAAAAGACAAATTTCTTAACAAGATGATCTAAACAAAAAAGAGAATGTGGTGATATCATACCTCCTTGCCAATAGCCCAAGAAAATGACACCCCATTTGGAATAAAATATTGATAAAGAAAGCTATGAGATACTGCAATAGAACAAATGTTTGTCTAATCAAGCTTAAAAAAAAGGATAAGACGCTAAACATTAAAATGGCTACACATGATCATGTTGGGAAACCATGAAAAAATTGAAAAGAAAATAATTCTAGCACTCCAATCTTATAATGTGTTTGCTATAAATAACAAGAAAATTCTAGACAAATAACTTGTATAAGAATACAAATTACGACATACCGTATAATATCTTTCCTAGTGTGTTTGGCTCACAAGGCTTACCCTGCAGGTCAAACAATATCTAGTTCAATACCACCATATGTTTTGACTATACTCGGCACAAAGAAAAGATGGGTAGTGTAACACCTGCAAAGATGGGTAATTATAGGATCCCCTTGTAGAATGTTTCTAGATACAAAAGCTTAACTTTACACTAGGAAACTCTATTATTAAGACAGAAAATTTAGCATAATATGAACAATTCACACTTGAGATCTCCACCTCATAACCAATGCATTTGCATAGAACTTTATCCGAACTTCTGGAATCCTCTTAACCAACGTCATAGTTGTTCTTGTAAAGAATATCCAATAAAAAGTTTTTCTCTTGTTGAAGAGAGATTGGTCACCATAATTACATACCAAAGATTCTTGATTTTATTCACTAATTTTGTTTTAAAAAAAAAGAGTATAGAAATGAACATTTCAAGATTCTACTAAATTGATGAGTTGACGCAAGTGATAAGTATATGGTATCAATAATAGCTTGAGTGAAGTCCACTAATCAATAAGATAGAATGGAAGGTGAAGACTCCATCTTTACTCAGATCTGTCGTTTACTCATACAAGCACATTCATTTTTGTGTATTGCACGTTGTTCTCCTGCTTTTGAAATAGGCTTGGAATCCTTAAGACCCCGTTAGATAACCATTTTTATTTTAGTTTTTAGTTTTTGAAATTTAAACCTACAACAACTATCTTACGGTATGTTTTTTCTTATTTAGATATCTACATCTTACCTATATTTCTAGAAATCAAACCAAATTTTGAAAAAAAAAGCTTTCAAAAGCTTGTTTTTGTTTAAGAAATTTGATTAACAATCACTTACTTTATTGATGGAAGATGAATATATTGTAGAAAAAAATGGAAAATATTGTAGGAAATTTGAGTAAAAATAAGCTTAAATTTCAAAAACTAAATGGTTATCAAACGAGGCCTAATATATTCATTTTTTGTATGCAAACTCAAAGACTAAACAAGTACTAACTGAAAAATATGATTTTTTTTATCAATAGTTCAAGAAATAAGTAGTTTTACCCTATTCTCCACCAACAAGAAAAAGATGGAAAAGGCAAGAGCTTTTTTAAGAATTTTGGCAGCCATAGATCATAAACATATGTTTTCTAATGGAGATGAGTACAAGTTCTTATATTTATCAAGAACCCAAAATATTGAGTTCGATTATATTTATCTCCAATGTCAATCTAACCCTTCAATTTACACCTCTAAAGGGAAAAAAAATCTCTAATTATAGAGACAAAAAAAATAAGACAAAGTTTTTCATAGATTCAAACCAGTAAATATGTAACTATAAAAATAGAACCTAAATATTTAATTACCACTTCACTTACTATTCTTGATGGAAGTGTAGGACTATGTATAAAAATTCATTTGTCTTTGGATCAAATGTTGTAGTTGTTTCAAGTCCTTGAACATTTGAACCGTGAGAGAGTTTAGTTTGAGCACTAGAATCAATTATTTGCATCTTATATGCTATTGGCAACTACTTCTGTAGCTGCTTCTCGGTTCCTTACTCTTAAACAAATGAAACAAACATAACCTAAAAGAAAAAAACAGAGAGAATGAGATATAGAAATATTCATTTCTGAGCATCCTCCCTATATCAACCAAACTCTCATTTAGGTTTGCAAGCACAAGATTAAAAAAAAAGACATTAAACTTAGCATGAATTCTTAAAACTCCCCAAACCTCAAAGTCATAAAAAAAACACAGAATCACAAGAAAATGACGGAATTAACAAAGAATCTCAAATTCTAACCACCCAAAATAGAAGAAGAGAGAAATTTACTTGAATGGAGATCTTCCAAGACGATACCGATCAAGACTCAAGGAATCAACTGCTCATGAAGCTAAAATCCATACCCAAAAGGCTAATACAAATTGAACAGATGATTACAAATAGAAAAGAAAATAAGATTTCACCATAAAATGCCGCTAATTTTAATTCATCTTAGAAATAGAAGCGGTGCTCAATACCTTTAAATTTTGACCTAAAAACAAGAAAAATTGGTACATAGAAGAGAAGTAAACTTAAACTTACATGTTATTGACATTGAAAGCAAAGGGGAAGTCGCTGGAGAGGAGCTGGAAGAATCCAATCTCAGAGGAAGAGAATGGGATTTGGGTTGTTAGAGAAATCGGGAATTTGGGAGAAAATTTGGGAAATTTCTTCTGTTCCATAAAAAATGAGTATTTTATCTTTAATGACACTCTTTTTAGTCCCCTCTAGCAAAATAAAATTTTAAGGTGTCATGGAAGGTGACTTTTTTAGTAGTGTTGTCAACAAAATAATAATAATATCGAAGATTAGTGGATTATTTGGTTCATATTATTTGAGAGCATTTGTGCTCTCTATGTAGGGTTTGCGGTCTCCCTTCTCTTCTTATTAATGAGTTGGATGAAGAACACAAGACTGGTGTAGGACGTGACGAGGAATTAAAGAGAAGTCGAAAGAGATTGTGATATATAAATAAGGAAAAAATACAAACAAACAAACATGAGATTCTGATATCTTCCTCTCCTCTACTCTCCCAATCCCAAAATCCAATCACTCATTAGAACCCAAAATCCAATCACTCATTAGAAATATTATTAGAAGAATTCTCTACATGGCTCCTTCCATATTTGATGGAAAGGCAGCCAACCTTGTAGCACACATGAAATAATTTAGTCATTTTTGTAATGAAACTCAATCATTTACTAAAAAAAAGAACAAAGAAAATAAAAGGTTTAAACTTTCAATTAATTGGTATGATTTTAAGCTGTATTGATATCAAAAGCATTAGGAATAAATATAAAGTATCATGAACAAGAATAAAATGAAAACCTTAACGGATAAAAAAGAAAAATGCAGGCAAGGTGACTTTTGGCAATCTAGTAAACTTCTCAAGAGTATAATAGTTAGTGGTCATATAGTTGTGTTGAATTGTACAAGGCAAGTAATACAATAGTTTCATTATTTGGTAGTAAACTAATTCAATACTATGATTACAAATTCGATCTTGAAAATTACTACAAAAAAAAAAGTAAATTATAAATATATCAGTGGATGAATTTAAGAGATTAGCTCATATAATTTTAAAAATTAAAATTTAATATTTCCACATATTTATTTGGTCAATAATTATGAATGATAATAAATATTTTTACTCTTATCAAATCATAAGAATTAGATTGTAGTTTTAAAATTATAGGGATTAAATTGTTACCGAATGGGTCAGTGAAAAAATGGTTTCATTGTTTGGTTGTTGACCAGTTCAACACCATTGTTGAACTTTATTTCCTGACAAATAAACTTAGAGTTTGAACAAATTATTTTCTACTAATTGTCAAATACTTATACCAAATATAATTGTTACAAAAATTATAACATGAAAAATAATAATAATAAGCTCAGTCCATGATAAGCCAAGGCCGAGAAGCTAACGGACTATTAAAGTGGGCTTTAAGCCCATTAAAGCCCAAAACGGTACTCCCAATCGTGGGCCTAATCGAGAATTATCAAATGTTACACGACATCGTATCAAACGGCACTCCATTGATTGTGCTTTTAGTTTTGGGAAATTATACCGAATAACTCTTCTCCGAGTAATTACGAATGTAGCTCATTAATATCAGTATTATAGAAAAGTACGTGACAATACTTATAAAACCATAGTTCATAAAGTATGATGAAAAAAGTACACAAAGGGCACAACTTCTCTCAAATATATGCTTCTTTAGGCTCACAAATCTTAGATCAAATCTTAATTTTCAATTTTATTAGACTGAATACTCGTTTGAGCTTCTAATCTCTGATACCATATTAAATAATATAAGGTTCTACCTCAAAACCAATTAACAATAAGACCAATTAACAATAAGAGGAGTAACTAATATCTTTTATATTATAATGAGATCTTTGCACTTTCCTACGTGGCAACATACTAATAAAGTTAAAATTTACTTCAATTTGATGTATACAAGAATTTTGAAAGAGCAATATTAAAAAAAGGGGGAAAAGTACAACATACCATTTTGTGTTGGTTTAGCATCTAAAAATGTATTAATATTTTCAAACATTCGTCAGCATGAAGTCTATTTTTGACTAATGGATTAAAATGATAATTGATATCAAAGTCAATGGGTTTTATTTTTTCAAAAAAATAATAATAATGGGTTTTATACCCTTGGTCTTCAATAGAGATAAGCTGTTGTATGAATATTTAAAAATATAGTACTTAAAAAATATATAAACCAGGAATGATTTAGGTAATGGAGATATATATCAATTAAATATTAGGAGAATCAGTAAGAGTTGTAACACATAAATAGAGCTATCAAATGGATAAGTGGTGCAATTAGTTATTTATCTGATTTGGTGTTAATCTAGGTTTCTTAAACTTGTATTTGTAATTTCTCTTCCCTTAACTTGTACTAAAAAAATATATAAAAATAAAGTTTTTATTTAAAATAAGAACCTCACGCTAGTTTTATACATTAATTTAATATGAACTAAAAATATTATTAAGTTAGCATTCTTACAAACATCTGTCTATATAAATAGAGTTTTTTAAAATATATATTGAAAAAATAGGGTTAAATCATATTTAAAAGTTTGAATTTTTTCATAACAGCTACCAAAATATTAGGATAGAATGATATGGTATAGATACATTAACTTGAAATATGAGTATTAATATATTGAAATACCAAAAGTTGTATTAGGGTCAGAATAGTTGGCTTACCACAATGATGTTAAAAATTAAAAAAAAAAATAAAAAAAAATAGATATTTTAAAAAAATTCTAAAATCCATTTAAATAACTAAATAGAAATTATTTAAACCTTGAGATTTAAGGACAAACCCAACCGTAAGCATTTATTTTTATCATTTTTTTTATCATATTTTGATTTTCAGTTGAATAATATTTTGAAATAAAGAAATTAAATCTTACTAATCTCATAGTTATTATATTATACATGATGGCATTAAAGTTATGTTCTTGTTGGCAATTGAATCTTACGATTAATTTTTCATTAGATTACATTTTATGTCAACATATCACACTTTTATTCGCTTATTTTTATCATAGTTTAATTTTCTTTCTTTCTTTTTTTTTTTTTTTTAATACATATCGGGGGAGGGGGACAAATACGGATTCTCTGGCTCGAACCTGCGATGTTGGTGTTAAACTGGTTTACAACCAAACAATGAAATCCAATAACAAACATAAACCCGATGACAATTTGATTAGAACATCCACCAATGAAAGGAGAAAAAAGTGACAACAGGTTGACATTTTTCCTCCATTACCTATAAGAAATGTTTAATGACCAAACAATACACTATAGAATAATTAAGATTATATACTATGACAATTATAATTAAATATTATAAAACTATATAATAAAAAATACAGTAAAAATATAGAGCGAGGGTCAGTGTTCGGTCTGCGAGCGAGGGTCTCTACAAAATTTGTACTTGTTATTTAATGGGGTTTTATCTATTTTGAGTCAATGATCTGTAATAGGATTTAGTGATAGTGTCTATATAAATTCGAATCAAACTCTAGCTGCTGCATGATTTTCGGTATTTTCGCTCCCCTTAATAAAAATCGTGTCCCCTCTTTATCCATGGATTAACTATTTTTTCTTATTCTTCTTCTACGTTTCTTTATTTTCGTTTTCAATTATTGATCGTCATTTATATAACAAAGTGGTTAGTATATTATTAATTTAATCGGAGTAAAAATGGATTAACACCGAACTAGATAACCAGTAGCACCACTGACTCATTCCATAAACTCCATCCCAATTATTAGTATTGTACTAAAAGGTCTAAATTTATCATTTTTAAGTCTTATATTTTTAGTAAAAAAATCATAACAAATTAATATATGATAATATATTCAAGTATTTAAAATATCATTTGATAATTATTCACTGTTTTAAAACTAAGCTTACAAAAAAAAACCTAAAAAATTGACGGAATGGAAGTTTGATGGTTAAGATGATGAACTAAAATATAATTTAATATTTTGGATCCAAATTTGAATCCGAGTAGGTATATTAAAAAAATCTATAAAAACTAAACTTATGAATATTACTTTCGTTTATTTTATTCTTTGTTTTATTAATTTAATTTATTTTTATCGTCAAAGATTTGTTTTTTTTTTTTACGATATATGTAGTGTGAGATTAAAATTGGTTGACTTAATGGTTTATAAAATTTAAAAGATTATATATTTAACGTATGGTGACCATCTGATTAAACTATTTTTTTAGGAATTTTTTTTAACATTCAAATATGATAAAATGAAACAATTATGAAAAGAAAGAACGGCCAATCAAAGGGGCACACCAATGAAATTCATATATTATTAAACAAGAACTTGCCACGAAATTTCCATAATTATAATCAGTATTTTTATAATAATAATAATATTATTATTATTATCATCAATTAATGTTTAGCGTTAACCCACCAAAACCCAACTTCTACCATTGGTTTGACTCGACTTTTTTTTTAAGAAATAAAAAATAATAATAAAAATAATCTAAATTAAGTTCCTTGTCTGAGATTGGCCTTTTGGAAGTAAAATTATTATTTTTCCCCCAAAGATTCAACGGATAAAGAGAGGCATGATTCGATAAAGTTTTACAAAAAAAAGTCAAAACAATATCATTTTTAGTTCCTTTTTCCATTTCTAATTTTATAATCTTAAATGATTTTGCTAAATTGCTTTTTAATTTTTCTTCCACAGTCCACCATCTCATCCTAAATGTAAATTTAACGTGTTCTTGAGAGATAATAAACGTGAAATTCTAATTAATATATATATATATATATACTTAATTAATTAATTAGTTTCTTCTACAATCCATATATGTAAATTTGACATATTGGTTGAGGACTATATATATGTGTGTGTGAACCCTTATTATGAAGAAAAAAAAATCTACTTTATATCAATTTTGTTTTTGATATTTTTAAAATACACAAATTAAAATTTCAAGTTTGTTTCAAAAAAAAAATTAAAATTTTAAAGTTCATAACAAACAATTTTATTATATTATTTCCTTTTCTAAAACATTTATAACAACATAGAAAAACAAGTAAAAAAATATTTCAAAACAATAATTTAGATGATAACCACAAAATAATAGCTCAATCAATATAAATATATATTTATGACTATAAAGTTATAAATTCGAATTACTAATCTCAAATAAACTTTGAATGGTTGTTGAATAAATAAAGATATTTTAACGTACATTCTTATTTACTTATATTCTATAACATTTAGAAATAAATAAGTCACCAAATTTGGTAATCAACTGGATTATGTTAAAGTTGGACAATTTTTTTTATATAGATTTTGCATACTATTTAAGTGAAATTTTCCAACAAAAAAAAATGGTCAATTATAATATAGTATTTGTTAAATGGTTTGTCATACACTTCAAACTTCAGATGATGGGAATTATTTTAATTAATCATATAGTATTATATGGTTTTAGTACATTAGCACTACTTTATATAGTTTTGTTTATTGATACTATGGTTGCTTTTTCAAGAGGCCATAGTGCATGCGCAAGATAGTCTTTTCATGCAAATCTTTGGTCTTATCCAAACTCCCAAAAGCTAAATGAAAATGCTTTTTTGCTTTTATTCAAAAAAAGCAATTTTGTTATGCCAAAAACCTTATAATGTAAAATTTTATAGTGCTAATCAATTGACCTAATCTTGGTCTAAGATTTAATCTTAGAGAGAGATTTGGAAATTAAATCTAACTTTTTTATCCAAAAAAGGCTATAGTTTGACTGATATATATGTTCATATGAAAATGGCAGCAAAACTTTTTTTTTTTTTTGAAATGGCAACAAAACATGTTAAATGAGTGGGAAAGTAACTTAAATGATGAATGATATGTTTTTGAACATGCTCAGGTCAATTTTATCTTTTATAAAGTTGACATGATAAGATTGATATGATATTTTTAAGATAAGATAATTAGACATATGAAAAACTCACATTAAGAAATTTTGTTCTTAATTTTTTTTTTTTTTGAAAGGTATTCTTAAATCTATTTTATTCAATAGTTATTAAAAAAAATCAATATGAATTTGAAAGAATTTAAATGGCAACTTTGTTATGCCAAATCCTTAAAATGAAACGTTTATGATGCCTAATGAAATGACCTAATCTTGATCTATAATTTAATCATGGAGAGTAAAAAAGAACTTGCCCTTGAAGTTTCTTTGAAAAATAAAAAGATTGTTTATTAAATTTTTGGCTCAAGATGCCTATAGTTTTAATAATATATTTTCACATGAAAATGGTAGAAAAAAATATGTTAAATGAGTTGTGAGTGTTTTCGTCTCCAAAATGAGTAGAAAAGACATTATGATCATGTAATTGTTTAATCAATTTCATCTTTTATAGGTTAATATGACACGATTAATATATGATATCTTCGAGATAAAATATTTAAGGTTAATTGTTCAATTTGGGTCAAAGAACTTTTAACTTATTCTATTTTGCTTCATGAACTTTTAAACTTTCAATTTTAGTCATCGTAAATTTGAGGTTAATACTATGTTAATAATTTTAAGGAAACTTATAAAACTAATCAAATCTAAATGTAATTTATAAATATGTTCTCTTAAAAAAAGGCAAATTTGGTCATTGATATTAATGAGTATTGCACATACTTTCTTATGATATTGATATTAATAAGTATTTATAATACAATATTAAAGCATATTAATGATTAATGATGCAAATACATTAAGATTTACGTGCATTTATAATTACTTTCAAAGAAAGTTTATCGATCACAATTTCTTTAATTTTAATGTAAAAGAAAACAAAATGTAAATGTACTAAAATTTATAGAGAAAATAATGTTTTTTTAGAAAAATTAACTAAATATCCCAAGTAAGTTGTTTTACTATGGACTAAAATTGAACATTTTGATAGTTTAAGGATTAAAATGAAGCAAAATTGATAGTTTAGACCCCGTTTGATAACCATTTTGTTTTTAGTTTTTTGTTTATGAAATTTAAACCTATTTCTATTCAAATTTCTTACCATGTACTCCATCTTTACTATAATGTATCCATCTTTCCTTAAGAAAGTAAGAGAATACTAACTAAATTTCAAAAACATAACCAAGTTTTTGGAAGCTATTTTTTTTTTTTTTTACAAATTTTGGTTTTGTTTATTAAAGTATAGGTTAGATGTAGATACTCAACTAAAGAAAAAGCTACAGTAAGGTAGTTGTTGTAGGCTTAAATTTCATAAATAAAAAAATGAAAAACAAAATGGTTATCAAATGGGGTCTTAAAGATTGCAACAAAGAAAAATTGAAAATTCAATGACTAAAATTAGACATTTAAAATTCTAAAAATTAAAATGAAACAACATTCAAAATATAAAAACCAAACTGGTGTTTTAACCAATAATAAAACATATGAAAAGATTGTTTGGAAAACTTCCTTTATGATTTAATATGCAAGAAATTTGTGAACGAGCACTACTACAATTTTAGCTTTCTATGACAATTTTTAATTGTCATGATCAACTTATTATGACAATTATGCCTAAAAATGTGGTGTCATAGTATCCCCTATCATGGTAAGTCTTTAATGACAATAATAACAATGTCATAAAATATAATTTATGACAATTATAAAAATGTCATAAATATTTTTTTATGACAACTAAAAATTGTCATGAATAAATGAAAAATAGGGTTTATGATATCGATTTATGACATTTTATAATTGTCATAAATTATGTTATTTTTGCAATGTTAACTTTTGTTACCATGACAGTTTTAAAATGTCATAAAGAAGAGTTATTTTTCCAAATAAAATTAAATAAATCGTGAATGTCATAGTTTATATTTCTTGATAGTTTAAAATTGTCATAGAAAGGATAACATGACATTTTTAAATTATAAAATTGAATATATCCTATTTATTTATTCATATATTTATTTTATATTGATTACATTTGAGCTTGTCAATTCAAAAATAACAATATTTAAACTTGTAAATAATTTTGCATTTCTAAGATAATATCACAATCCCGATAAATATCAAACTTATTTCATTAATCAAAATCCAAATAAAGTCTTATACAAAGTAACCAATATATAAAATTTGTATATTACAATTAATATTTCATAAAACCAAGAAAAAAAATTAATAATTTGACAACTTGTAGATAAGTGTAGACGCAAAAGATCACCTCATAAAGTACCTACAAAATGTAAATTTTGAATTAGAAATCACAGTTGTTCATCCACTATGTTTTCCAATTATATTGGCAACGCCCATTTTAATTACCAATCAAAACAACTTAGTCGAAATTTGAATCATAAACGCACCAAAACAACATCATCATTATTGAATCTTTGAATTAGAAGTTACAAAGGAGAATAAAAGTATTCCTATAACAATAACTCTTTTTTTCCAAAAACTAAACTTCTACGAAGTCCCTTAATCTCATACAAGTAGATGAATCATAAATAAGTGCAAAAAAAATTACTTGAGAGCTAAATTTCTCGATAGTAGTTTGAGTTCCATCATATAAAAAAAATAATAATCATAAACCCTTTAAGAATGGGCTAAAAAGAATGAAGTTAATAATTTGTACCTGTACAAAAACGGAAGGTTGGCGAGATATCGATACTCTTTGTTCATCTTCCTCTTGACTTCCTCTTTTGCCATAACACCAACAAAATAGGACAAAAAACATTCAAAGGTTGAAACAAAAAAGCGACCTCATGCTTCCAACTTTCCATCTCAAAATAAAAATTGTGTTCAAAAGGGACACAAACAACAATTCAATTTAGGTATATGAGTTCATTTTATCAATCTATAAACAATAAAATGCAAATAAAATTAGAAATTTCTCAACCTTGCTAACTTTGAAATCAATACCTACTTACAACCATATTATACCTATCAAAATCTCAAGCCATGTTGTTTAAATCTCAAGTCATGCTAAATTACCCCATCATCCCCAAATTCGTAAGGCATTACTCGAACACCTGCATAAAAGAAACCACTTTCAAGTTACAAACAAGATAAAAGTATACCTCAATATACCGATGTCCGACTCATTATAAGACCACTTAGGCAGATCAAAGTTAATAGTCACACATGTAATGCGTCTTCAAAAACAAAGATATAATATTGAGGAAATGAGAAGATGAAAGTTAGTAGTCAAACATATCCAGTCACAAATCAAAATTACTAAATTAGTCTAGAAAAAATCACATTGTGCAATAAGAAGAAAGTTACTATAGTTCTTTCAAATCATTAAACTTTATATAGAGCAACCAATGTGACTACACAAGAACATGTTTTGGCTTAAGAATGTGGTAACGGAACTTACTTGAAAGTCTCACTTGGATGTCATTAAGTTTTGATAATCACTGCAATAGAAACAATGGTGAATTAGGGATACTCATTGCTAGCATTTTTCAGCCAAGCAACAAAATAAGGTCAATAAGCACACTTATATTATAGCTTCAGACCTCAGTTCAGAACAAGAAGTTCAAATAAAGGTAGTCGATATAAAACAATAACAAATTTCCTAAACATTAAGGTAAATCTAAAATAATCTGAAAAGTTCGAGCCATTCATGGCGGCTATAATTAGTTCGATTCAGTCTACTACTCTTCCTGACGTCCTAGATCATAATTGTACTATTTGATCCAAGACTAAAAACTTTCTCCAAAATTATCCAAAACTCAATAAGGGGAAGTAGGAAAAAAACTCAATAAAAAAAACCAAATGCCCCATCGCCTTTTCGATGTATAAGTTGCTTCGTGTAGTCGTTGTTATTCCCCAAGATGAACCTGCAAGACAAAATTAACAACCAACAAAATTTCCCTGCAAATCCAACCAAATAATAGTTCTTCACATCACCCTAGTTTCAAACACATTCAACACCACAATTCTTACTTATTCCCTTATGCTCCCTTATTTTTTCACAAACCTGCACATTTAATTCCAAAAGAAAAGTAGTCATACAACACATTTTCAAATTGCTTTATGTATACTAAAAAAAGAACAAGAACAGCCATCGATAATCAACTAAAATTTAACTTGTAGACTCAACTCCACAATCTACTAAACCCTCTAAGCATTAGTACATGACCAGCTTTATGGTAAATCACCCATCAAGTGCACACTTACACTACTACAAAAAATAAGATAGTTAACACGCATAGATCAACGTCAACTATATATATAGTCTAGTTGACGCTTTTGAAAGCGTCAAAGAATCGACTGTCAACTAAAGTCACTATAGTTGACGCTTGTTAAAGCGTCATTTAATATTATAATTGATATGTTCAAAATGTCAAAAGCATAAGTGATTGACACACAATAAGCGTCATGTGATGGTTTGGTTGACGATGTATAAGCGTCAATGAAGTTTTTTGTTGATGTTTTGTGAATGTCAACAGTTGTTTCGAAACGTCAAATAAACTACAAAATTAATTTCAAATACAAGTGCATAGATAAGTGTAATAGTAATACCTAGATAGCTTTTGATGCAATCTTTAGTTAGAACACCAATATCTACGCGATAATGAATCATACAAAAACAAAGAGAAAATAGATGATTTTCCAGTGAGCTATATCAAAAGAAGGAGAAACTTTAAATTAAGAAAGTAAATGAACTAAATTGATTTCAATAGTAATTTTTCTAAAAAAATGAGAATGGTTGAGAAAAGTTACCAATGTCGGAAATAGACGAAACAAAAGTGAAAAAGGAAACAAAAAAATTGAGATCTAGTCAAGGCCGTTAGAGAATAAGGATTAATTATAACCTATGATAACAATATTAAAATATAAGGTTAAATGAAACCTTAAAAAATATATAACCTTCTTCAAATCAGAGGCCAAGGTTTGAGGATGAGATTTTGCAAGCATCCCAACTAGCAAACGGTATTAAATCTCATTCTTTGGATTGAACCAACCTATTAGAACTCCATTAGAAAACCCAACAAAATAACTAATAATTTATTTTAGATATAAAAAATTAGAATCTAATCTCATTACAACACTATGAGCAAGAAGAAGAATGTTTCCAACAAGATTGAAGCAAAGTAACCAGATTCAATAAAAGATGTCAAAAAATTGAAAGAGTTACAAAACATTAAGAGAACAATATTTCTATTTTTTAAGACATAAATATTGAGAAAGTATAGTCAATTAAAAACTAAAAGAATTTGACTGAGTAAATTTATTGGCAATGTGATAGCCTATTGTAGTGATGATGAGTTTAATTCTTTAATTGTCTTTTACACTAACAAAATCAAAAGGCTAAATATTAGATTGGACTCATTGTGTAATGGGTATTGGAGGTAAAAGTGCATAGGTGAGGCAAATATACAATTTCTATTTTTGAAACACCCTGCCCCTAAATTCACTTTCAATTAATCAAAAACCCTGCTGTATCAATCCACAAAAGTAAAATTACACCAAACAAATTTCAAAGCAAATATTAGTGTTTTATTTTAGTTATAACCCAAATTACTCCCACCTGTACAATAAGCCACACCCTTCCATTAGAACTTATTATTCCCTTCTTTCCTCCCTCTTTTATAAGAAAAATGATCAAACCTAATCTTTCAAATTAATAACATACATGTATATTACACATCACACAACCCACCTAGACTAATAGCTTTACAACTTGATATTCACAATAATTCACCATTATATATATTATGTTACAGTAAAAACTTTACCCATTTAGACAACACTTCAAAAGCACCCAATTTGTTAGATGTTCTAAATTCACCCACTCAATATACATCTCACACTTAATATCAAAGTTAAAAGCTTACAAAGATATCCAACCAATCCTTACAACAATCTACATATGATAATCGATAATTCAACTTAGCCTTAGCTTTTACGCACATACCATCATTTTCCAACTTAGCTTTTACCCATAAAACCATTCATTTATGAAGATCCTACATTAATTTTAGATGAGAGATCTCCATTCTAGGATGTCTCACCTGTTCTTGAGAAGACTCCCCACTGTGTTGGCCCAAATCCATTTGTCCGCTCCACCTACACACTAAAACAACTTAAGATTAATTTCACTCTAGAGATTTCAATAAATAAATTCGTGAAAAGGAAGAGGAGCAAGATATTTAAGCTTTTAAGGTTCTGAATGATGGACCAAACTCACTCCAATCGGTCATCATGGCGAGTGCGGGGATGGGCAGGACGACGGCGTTTCTAGCAGTTCTGTGGCGGCAGCGGGTGGCACGGTAGTTGGCACGCGTGTTTGTTCGGCTGTTGGTGCTGGAACCTGACGCGACGAACTGATGTAGCTAGAACAACCCACACGCGCGGAAGAGCTTCTCGGTAGGGGCACCATTGCTAGGCTGCTGCGCGAGTGCTGGCGTGCGCGACTGAGAAGAGACGCCGAGGCGGGGCTAAACGAAACGTGGACAGCGCGGACTGGGCGTTGGGTTGCGACATCTGCACTCGCGAGGTTGGAATGTGCGGGACGACAGGATGAGGCTACAACGGAAACAGGCGCACAATCGCGACCCTGTGACTGAGGCGAGGAGGTCTGCGGTGGCGGAACTCAAAGACGGTGGCGTCGAGGAACAAGGGCGCCGACGACTATTGGGGTTGAAGGAGGTTGAAGATGATGAAGAAGAAACTTAGGTTTAGGGATTTTGACCTTTTCTTTTGACCCCTTTTTTATTTTGTTTTAAAATGCTTATTTCCTTTATTTCTCTCTTTTAAAACTTTTTTTCTTTTAAAGAAAAACTTCATTAAACACCTAAAGCCAATATAGTAACTCTCTAACAAGGTACATATTTAGTATATTTTTTTATGACAATTATAAAATTGTCATAATTTAATGTAAGATTATATCCAAAAAAAAAAAATTGAATTTTCTATGACAATTAATAATTGTCATGAATTTCTTATGACTTAAAAGTTATCAATCTTTTGGCTAAAATGCGTGTTTTTTGTTTTTATGACAGTTTTTTTAATTTTTAGTTTTTTTTGTGTTTAAGAAATTGTCATAGAAAGTCATATTTGTTGTAGTGGAGAGCAATAGTTGAGCAATATCAATTTACATCTATAAATCTAAATGTCATTTGTTCTTATCCACCCACCTTTAATTATTTTAATCTAAACCATCCTCTTTAAAATGTTAAAGGAAACTTATATTAGTAAAATTAAGAAAATAATTATAAATATAGTCACTTAAAAAAAATAACATCATAATCATTAGTATCCATGGTAATATTATATAATAATACATAATACTTTATTAATTATAATATTATATTAATAAGTAATATAATATTAAACGTATAAATAACTATAGATACTAATATTTTAAAATTTGTCTAAAAAGCCAGCCCAATAAAGTTTCCCAAAAGTTAATAGTTGTTGGAGCTTGATTATATAATTTAAGCCATGAGTAAATAAAATGTTATTTTTTGTTTAGGGTAGTTAGAATCTCTATAACGGGTAGAGTTTAATGACATTAATTATATTATTTTTGTAGGTTTAATTAGGTGAGATTAACCATTAGAATTTACATAATTATATTCATTAGTAGTAACTTGATTTTACCATTATAAATATTATAGTGAAGGATTCAAAAAGAAAGGAATAACATTGAATTTAAATAGGATAGTGACTCGATAAAGAAACATAGAAGATGATAATAATTACAAATTGTACATATTCGTGAGTTATTTCTTCAAAGGGACCATGTTATTCACTTTTCTTTTTTAATTTAACAAAAACTCAAATTTATAATTTCTTCATTCATTGCTAAAATTTTATATAGTTATATTATTAAACTACCCTAAAATGTATTTGGTTATATTAAATAATTAAATATTTTCTTTTATATTAATGATATATTTTTTTAACATGGAAATCAAAATTAAACTTCATACTTAAAGAATACTTACGTTCATTCTAAAGTTCAAATCTATAAAATAATAAGAAAAATTACCATTAAAATCGTTCAATTAAGTCGTGTAAAGTTTGTATTCATCTTTAATATTTTTATTTAAAGGTTAAATTATCATTACTAAAACTAATCAAGAAAGTAGAACAAATTTGAAAGCTTAATTAATTTTAACTCAACCATTATTGATATTTCTATGTATCCTTATTAAGAAATTTTTAGTTAAATTTCAATATCTAAATAATATTATTCAAGTAAAAAGGTTGGAGAAATATTTCTTATGTTTGCATCGATAAATAATTTCAATCATTATTTGAACAATTCTCTAAATTTGGAAATTGGGGAACAAATTCAAACAATTTTGTTGTTTGTATTTAAAATGTGAACTTTGAAAAGAGTCTCTAAATATTGATTAAGCTTTATATTCTTTTTTCAACAACCAATATTTCATAGATCACAATCTTTGAAATGGTTGAAAATTTTTGGACCCACTCAGTTTACTAGGAAATTATCTCCCAACATGTACTAATTAATTAATGATAGCCCTTACCATGCATCATCAAACTTTATATTATATTCAAATGTGCATTCTTTGAAGCTTTAAAGTGGCAAAGTTTTTCCACATCATGATATAATCTCTTTAAATTTTACACACATTTTGAATATGAATCAATCATACACTAATTTTCATTAATCTTTATTCACAAATCTTTTGTTATGAATAATTAGGTAGCATAGCTTTCTAATTACACATTATCTTATAACACTTTTTTTCCCTTTCCTTTGCCTATTCAATTTCTTTTCCGAAATAAATATTTGGGAATGGGACCGTGGTCCATATCATACTTTATTCTTTTTCTTTTTTATTTATATTTTATAGCAAAATTGTATTGGATAGTTCAATTTCACAATAATTGCAGATTTAGCAAATTTAAATTTTTTGGCATCCATAATCAAATATACAATATAATTTAGGGTATTAATACTTTGTGTTTTTAATATATTATCATGTATTATTAATACAATATTATATGTTATTAGTATATTATCGTGTATTAATACAATACTATGTATTAATTATATCGTATAGTTTGTGTTGAGTATGACTATATCTGCTAAATATTTTATTTTTCTAATATTGTAAATATTTTTCCAATTTAGTCTATTCCTAAAACTACCCCTATTTTATATTCTAATTATTATTTAAATAGAGCATGTTTGGTGACATGGCATGCTCATAACATGCAACATCATCATAGGAAGAATATATGTGCCATTCTTTGATTATTATTTCTTTCGGGCTTTGGATTTATTTAGTTTAAATTGGCATCATATTTTTTTTATTGGAAGATAGTCATATTTTGAAATTTAGTTTGAGATAACATGTAATTTCATTCAAAATCGAATGGTAAAATAAGGAATAATTTACATATGTTATAAAAATGCTGAAAACTCTCTACCTGTAATGTAGAATAAAGTGAATTTTCTATTATCTTTTATCTTAATGAACTTTCAAATAGTTGTTTTTATTTTTAAAATTAAAAAAGATATGTTTTTTTAATATTAGAAAATTGAACTCGATAATTAAATTTCATAAAATAATTGTAAATCTAGGCAAATTAAAAAAAATTGCATCCATAAACAAATATACATTATAATTAATTTAAGGTATTAATATAATATTTTGAATTAATAATACAATATTATATATAATAGTATATGTTATTAGTCATTATTATGTATTAATTATTCGGTATAATTTATATATAATATGACTATGATTGTTTGTTTGTTTTTTTTTTGCCTAATATTATAAATACTTTTTGAATTTTGCCTATTTCTAAAGAGCCTCTTTAAATGTTTAAAATAAAAAGCCCCTTTAATATTTTTATCTTATGTCAATTTATGTAAATTTGATCCATTTTTACAAAAAAAAAATTATTTAACTTTTTTTTTAGATTACAACAATTAGGAATGAGGAGACTCGACTCAAGACCTCTGATCATTAAGCATACACTAATGTCACTAAGCACCTGCTCATGTTGGCAAAAGAAAACTATTTAACTTACATTTTACAAATATTGGTAAAAAATGAAATGAAATAGTAATTGGTTTGACTATTAATATCTCCTTTTTAAAATGGGTTAATAAAAAAATTATTTAAAAATTTTTGTTTATATTTGTCCACATTCACAACTAGTAAAAAGCTAATGGTAAATAAATTGGGACGGATGTGAAAAGGATTTTAAAATCATGTAAATAATTAAAAAAAAAATTTAAAAAGCCATATAGAAAAAGATGTGTATGGAAAATTCTCGAGGCTTTTTCATTCACGAGTCAAAGCACGCGCAAATAGAGAGAGGAAGGCGGCAGAATAATCGAGTGAGACATCACGTGCAATTCAACACAACAATAACGATAATAATATTTAAAAAATAATTAATTAAGTTAAATTAAGTATGTTTGGATAGAATGTTAATGAGATTATTTGAATTGAAAAATTATAATCATGAATGCCTGTGATATAATACAATCATATGAATAAGATGAGGGTGATAAATTGTGGGAGGGTTTAGGGAAGAAAACTTTCATTTGGTTTGAAGGGATTTTTTTTTTTTTTTGACAGAGGTTTGAATTGATATTTAAAACTTAATAATTAGAAGTAAAATTATATATATTTTTTAATGTTTATGGGAAGTTTATAAAGGTTTTCATGTTTTTTTTAATTTAATGACATTCGGAGTAAAAATGCAAATAATTAATTTTTTAAGTCACTAAATTATTAAAGATGTCAATAAATTAAGAAAGAAAGATTGCATATCTTATATAAAAGGTATTATTATTCTCAATTAAATAAAAGTTAAATACTACTTTTCATGGTTGAACATATGTGTTTGACGTTGAACATATTTACCACAATAAAATCAATACGTCATCAACCCTATCGGTTAGAGCTGATGCCAATAAAACTAATTTTTAATTCAAAGGAATTCAAACTCACCCATCCTCCTCTTTTCACTGCATCATCATCTACTTCCCCAAGAAAAACATCATCATCAATACTCTGTTTTTCAGCTCTTCAAACACCATCATCTTTAACAAACAAAACTTGTATCTAATTCCCACTTTTTTCCAGTAAATCATATTGACTCCTAGGAGTGTACCATAGTCCAAGTTAGGTTACAATAAGAGAATATATAGTTTTTAAGAGGGAATATATATATATATATATACACATATAGAGGTAACATAATTTACCAACTCATTATCAATGGGATTATGTAGAGGTAAGTTTTTTTTTTCATTCATGAATGTTGAAGTTTGGTACAATTCTCTTATTATCACAAGACTTATAATTTTATCCCGTCAAACAATATATTGAACTCATCACCTCTTAAGATTCTCTTAATCACTAAGCACTATAATTTTTTATAAGATTTTACTAATCTTTAAATTCGTGTATGTTTATTACAATATGCTAAATTATTAATTATTCTTTATTTATGCTATGATTTAACTTTATAAAAAAAAAAAGTCACTTAACAAAATATACATCTTCTTACAATAGTTGAATATGAAGAAAATCAATAAAAAAAATCATTTTTATATAGGTGTACACCTTATAGATTGAATTCTTTGAATCACTCTTGACTACAAGTCCATCTAAAATAATCTAAGACCTTAATTATTCCTAAAAACATAATAATAATAATAATAATAATAATATTATTATTATTATTCTAAGCTTAGGTTGGATTTGGCTGGTAGTATCTCAACCAAAATTGAAAAATCATAACGAAATCCAACATTCAAAGAAAACTATAATTTAATTCAACCATACTACATGAGTTAGATAGTTGGAATTCGATTTTCATTTGGGTACAACCCTGATATAAACAGAAACAAATATTAGAAAAATGAATCTAATACAAAAACAAGAACAAAATCCCAATTAAAAAAAAACAGTCACTAATATCGAGATTGTATATAAGAAATTTCTATTTCCTTTTTCCTTCATCTTTCTTTCAACACAATAACCAGAAAGAAAATCCACGGGGGCAATAAAAAGAAACATAAGAACAAACAATCCCCAAGGAGAGAGAAAAAGAAAAAAGTAGATAATAAATAATAAACCTGTTAATCTTTTTCTCGGATTCTACTGAATTTTTGTTTTACTCTTTTTTTGCTTTTGAACAAAAAAAGAGATTTTTATGTACAAAAATAAAAGGGACCAACCCACCCACATGATTCATCATATCATCTTACCCTGTTGACTGATGAGACTGAATTTTTGCACAAAACGGCAAGGAGGGTGAAGAACTCCCTCCTCGCCCTCCAATGCCAAAACCCGACCGTTTCGAGATCGCGGCGGTGGCGGTGGCGGTTGAGGTGGTTACTTTTTCGCATGAGGGGCACATGGTGAGTGTGGTCGCGGGCGAGTGCGTGTAGAATGAGTTGGTCGATTTCAGAGCTCTTAATTCTTGAAGCTCCTTTTGTAGCCGTCGATTCTCATCTGTTAATGTTTCGCAGCATCGCTTTAGATACTCGCAATCTACCTCTGTTTGCTTCAATTTCGTCCTGTAAATTTCTCCAAGTTAGAACAGATATATTTATTTTTTTAATAATAATTTATACATGAAAATATCAATATCCCCTTTCATAAGTCTTGTGAGGAGTGCAACAAACAAAACTTAGATAAAGAACATTACTAATCTCAATTAAGATGAACATTAAATATTTATGACAATATGAGTAGTTGCTCAAGAGCACTAGTATATATTCCAACGACTAGATCTTGCGTTGGAATCACCACACCCCTAATTGTTGTAATCTCAAAAAAAAAAAAATTAAATATTTATTTTCAAAATTGAATTACTACCAAATAATTTAATCTTTTTTATTCTAGTTGAAAATTTATAAAGCCCATCGATAAACATTTTATTTTTAGTCATATTTATTTTCCTTACTTCATATCTATGTCTTATTTGTACTTTTAAAAACCAACCCAAGATTAAAAAAAAAAAAATTTAAAAAATTCAAAATTCAAAATTTTATTTTTGTTTTTAGAATTTATTTACCGATAATCACATTCATTCCTGAGCTAGGCATCGAAAAAGTATTATCTTAGTGCAGACTCGAACTTGAAACCTTGGAGGGAAAGTATCCTCAAAACATAAATCTTCAACGGCTGCACCACCCCATCGAGACTTCAAATTTTGACTTAATGATTTAACCTATTTTCAAGCATGATTAAAAATTTAAAGTCAAGGATTATTAAAAGTTAAAAATATGAAATTCATTTTAAAAAAATAGATACAGCTTGGGATTTAATTGACCTACTTGATCGTTTATTAAAATACATATATATACATTAAGGATCCTAATCCTAAACAAAAAAATAGGATTAAATTTAATTATTAGAGAGTTAATTAACAAAAAGTATATATTAGATTGAATAAATTCCAAGCCATTTCCCCAATTCTCCATAGAAATCCTAGTCCATCCTCTTTAAAGTAAATTTCCAGAGGATGGACAATAAAAAGAGTAACGGAACGGGGACGGTAAAGTCATTCCCGACGCGGTCTCCCGCGTTGGGAACACGAAATGGTTTCAGTAAACGAAAAAACAATTTGATTCGAGACCTGGCTCTCCTGTTTTGAAACCAAACTTCCACTTGGCGAGGACGAAGATTCAATTGCTTCGCCAGAGCAAGTTTCTGTTTCTGCACAAATCAACAACACTCAAATTCAGATTCAACCTCCGATTCACAAAATCAAAGCGTTAAGGATCCAAATCGATGCTTACAGGATTCAATGTATTGTGTTCTTTGAAGCTTTCTTCCAGAAACGCCGATTGCTCTTTCGAGAGTCGGAGTTTCTTCCTCGCCGAGCCGGATTCCTCCTCCGATTCGACCTGATCTCTCCGGCAACCGCCGTTTCCGCCGCCGCCGTACAGTCCGAACTCCATCGGAAACGACGACGCCGCGCTGTTCGCCGACGCGGCTCGATCCTCGCCATCGTCTGGAAATAACCGATTTCTGTTACAAAAATCGAAACGGAAAATGGAATTTGCGATTTCGAGAGTTAGGGTTCAGAACTTTCTCGAATCGAATCGAATCTTACCGTTTTCGGACGACGGCCATGGAAATCCTTGGTACGGATTCGTTAGGGTTCGAGGAACGGGATGGTGAGGGAGGAGATCGAGTTGAACTGGCGGATCTTCGTTGCCGTCGGAATCTTCTTCTCTCCGATTAGGTTTTTCGCCGTCGTGTGCTTTGACCCCGGCGACCGGACGGCCGATCGATAGGTCGAAGCAGAGCTCTGAATCTCTCCGGTGCGGCGGCGGCGGTTGCTTGTCGGCGAAGCGGAAGGGCTTCGGGGCGTCGCCTAGGCTCAGGCCGAGCTCCATCGGCACTGCGGCGACGACGGAGGCGGAAGAGGAAGGAGAGGAGAGGGCGTGTTTGGGAGTGGGGACTGCGAAATAAAGAGAAAGAGTGTAAGAATTTGTGATACGATGAATCGAATTAATATAAATGCAGATTCAGACCCCAAAAATAAAATAAATAATGGGATATTAATAATGTTATTAATTGGGTTTAAATCTCATTTGGAATTATTTACTTTCTCAACATTTTTTTATTTTAATTTTTTTTTTACTGTCGTTGTCATGAGGCTACAGACGATTTATAAGAAGAGAAATAATTGATGAGATTTTTTTTTAAATCATAAAATTAATTTTCAATTTTGAATTTTCTTTCTCAAATTACACCTAGAATATTTTTATAAATTATAATTATAAATATATATATATGTATATATAATTTGATTTGGGGTATATTATTTATTAGATTTTGGGTATAGTTTTAATTTGATCACTTATATTTTAAAATTAAACAATTTTATTTATGATATTTTAATAATTCTCACTTTTAATTCATAAGATAATAAAATATCTAATTATACCTTGTTCTTTGGAAGATCTATCTCGCGTCTGATAATGTTCAGTTGGATTGGATAGAAATAAGGATTATTCTAATTTTAAAAATAAGGATTATTCTAATTTTAATATATTAATGAAATGATTATTTTTAGTTAAAGTTAATTTTTAGTTGATGTCTAACTCTTCTGCTAAAAATAAAATATTTCTAAAATTTAAAAAAAAACATAAAAGAAATTTAAACTAATAAATTATGATAAAAATAAACGAAAATGGTATTGTTTACTCTTTTTAATTTTTTCTTTTTTTTAAGAAAGTATTGTTTTCTTATTCTTATGGTATGTGGGAAACCAGTTTGACCGACAAACTTCTCTTCGGTTGACAAACTCACGTGATACCCCATTTTTATTTTCCAACAAAAAAAATACGATAAAGAGATTTATTAATTTTAAATTAACTTCAATTTTGAAGGAAAAAAAAACACATTATTATGAGGCTTTTGCATGTATATTATAAAATGGTTAAAATATTTTATGAATAATACAATAATAAAAATATTTGCACACATAACAAAAAAAGGTAAATTGATTGACTTCTATATTAATAGATTATATGAATAGAGGCCGATAGAATCAATTATTAATAAACAAAGTAAATTGATATAATTCTATTAAATTCTATCAATAAAAGCTGATAGAATCAATTACTGATAAAATTGATAGACTTTCATCACTAAAAAATAATAGATTCTATCAAAATTTTAAATAAAAAAAAGACAAATAGAGATTTTTAAAAAAATAAACAAAATTTATTAAAAATGAATTATTTTTAAAAAGTTACTATAATTTTAAATTATAATTAAAAATTTGTTATACGGTAGAAATTCTCTATTATTTATTTATTTATTTGAGAGGATTTTGTTGGGTGCGGCTTGGTCGTTAAGGTTCTCGCGTGAGGAATAATATTTTTAAATAAAAAGCGCGTGAGAATTCCTCAAAGTCAAAATGGGGCCCACAGAGGATTACGTGTTCATCATGCCTTTGTTTAGAAGGGAAATCCTATCGGTGAATCGCGTTAACACCACGCGCGAAAAAGTAGCGTGTGGATTTTATGTCATTCTTTTTTTATAAAAAGCTTTTTTGGTAGGTTTTCCCATGGTCTCCATTTTAGGGAGCCTTATTTTGAATATTAAAATCATACTATAATTTATTTATTTTTTCTTGTATTTTAAAATGAATATATATATATATATAATAAAATAAAAAGTAGATGTTGTAAAAGGGTTGCATGCATGCTCATAGGGTATGTGGTCTTTTTAGGATAAGGTCAGCCTGACTTTTTTTTTTTTTAATAAGTCTTAAAAAAAAACTTTTTTAAAGAAATTCATACGTGAAATAAAGTTGAGACGGATTTAATAAAAAGTTTTTTTTACAAAAATTTTCAGTAAATACATATTGAGTAATTAAGTCTAAAAATATACTACAATTAAAATATACAACAAAAAAATTATCATTTATCTGTCTCGAAATTGAATTCATGGTTAAATTTATAAGAATTTAACATTAGGCATATTTGTTGATTATCGAGTATACTCTCTACCTACGTATTCCACCTATCATTTTATCTTACTGTTGTTATGTTCCGTTTTGATTTGATTCATTTCTTCCATTTCTATCTTATTTTCAATTTGATTTTTTTTTTTTTTACTAACAAAAAATACCTTTCATAATAATTTTAATAGTGCATTTGTTTCATATTTCACATATAAACTTTTTTTTTTATTAAATCGAAGTGTTATTATATTTTTACTTTCATTTAGTATTTATACACTTAATTAGTTTTGGTTCGCTTTTATATTATTTCTTCCATTGTTTCCAAGAGACAGCCCAATACCTAGTTCTTGGCTTGGATTATCGATTTGGATTCGTTAATTTTATAGATATTTTTCACTCCTAATTGAAAATAGTTGTTTTCAAATTTATGAATACTTATCTTAAATATAGTGACTAAATATACATAGCCTATATATAATTTTATTATTAATTTAGTTAAACAAGATATTTAGGATGAAAAATCCAAATACGTAATTTTTTATATTAGCTACTCTCACTAACACATAGTTCGTGCATTTTTTAAACCTATCATTTTTTTAAAAGTTGAGGATTATGATAACCTTTAAATTAGACATATTTAAAAATAAAAATTTAAAAAAAAACAAAGAAAAAGGCAATACTTACCATTGACTTTAAACAAATATTACACCAATTTTCTTTTTAAAATATAATATTACTCCAAATATTATAATCAATGTTTTGAATTAAAAAACCTTAGGTATAGCTATCTTTTTATCTCATTTAAAGATGAAAATAAAAGCGTCATTCGATGCATTTATTTATATTATTTAGGAAATCT
The DNA here is from genome assembly GCA_036507275.1 of Sicyos edulis. Taxonomy (NCBI): domain Eukaryota; kingdom Viridiplantae; phylum Streptophyta; class Magnoliopsida; order Cucurbitales; family Cucurbitaceae; genus Sicyos; species Sicyos edulis. Next base: position 38,250,698 of record CM071854.1, on the reverse strand, counting down.
TATGCATTTATTTATTTTAGCTTTGCAATTACACCATGGACCTACTTACTTTTTCAGCATCCTCGATTGACTATTTATTTTATTAATAATGATATCAAGTAGATATATAACAATTATTATTATAATTATCGTAGTATTATTCTCCAGTTATTTTTAAATAATTGTCTAAATTGTGCCTGATTTTGTAGAAAAATATGGTATTTTACTTTTTTTTTTCTTTTGTTTAAGAATGTTTTTTTTACTAGTATAATAATTAAATGAACAACTCAGAAGTTAGGTTGAAAAAACACCAAACATTACTTTTTGTTCAAAAAAAAAATCTTTGGATGAGATCACATTTATTTGTGCACATATTAAAATTAAGTAACTTAAAAATATGATATTGTGATAGAAATATTCAATCTAGATGAGAAAAGGTGATAAGTTCAATCTACGTAAGTTTGAATAGTCGTGAATATATATATTTAAGCGAACAAAATTTATCATCCATCGATCACACTATCTTAATTGAGGATAATCGAATATAAATAATTTTTTTTTAATATCGAATATAAATGGTAAAGATTGTCCTAACCACATATCTTTCTTGTCGAAAAGAAAAGGTTGAGAAAAGAAAGAAAGATTGAACTTTTTTTTTTCTTTTTGAGCACAAGAAAGATTGAACTTTGGATAAATTGGTTATGATTATATATTTTGGATAAATTTTTTTGTTTTTTTTTTTGTGGAATTTTGGATAAAATATATAATCTATTATATAACCCTTTCTTTTTCGAAAGTAAAATCCTTCTTTCTTTTGCATCTTTCTAAACTTTTTTTTTTTTGAAAGAAACATCTTTCTTAACTTAGGCACTATGATTTCAATAATTTTTTAATTTGTAATCATTAGTTTTCAAGCTGATTTTATTGAATTTAGTCATATAAAATAATTATTTTCCCGATGTAAATATATTTTTAATATTTGTAGAAAATAAAATAAGGTTTTAGAACTGACCAACTCTCAATTAAACTCCAACCATCAATTATTCAGTTACAAAAAAGTAAAGTCGTTATTATTTGTATTATTGTTAGCACTAAAAAGTTTTCAGTCAATTTGGTCACAATCATAACAAATGGTACCAAAAATAATTGTTTGAAAAAAATTTGTTTTTTTTTACTGGAAGATGAAATTTTTAGTCAAAAAAGCCAAAATTTGGGTTTATCATTTGGCTGAGTGATTGGTGGTTAATTGAGGTTGATATTTGTCAAATCGCCAAAACTAACAACAAATAGTATTGTCAATATTTTTTTAAGCCGCCCTAATTATCGAAATGTTCTTGGATTCAAAATCGAATAAAGTAGAATATGTCAAATCTAAATAGAGTAAAATATGGTTAAATTATAGATTTGGTTCACATATTTTGAAACTAATTAAAATTTAGTTTAGTCAATGTCACCGTTGATTATTTTGTTTGGTGTTAATTCATTTTCATTCGATGGAATTTGAATTCGAAAATCGATATTTGACTCTCACATGAGAGCATTATAATTAAAAAATTGATGCATAATAGTTTTGGTCTTTATGATTGTAAGAAAACTAGAGTTCAATATTTAGAGTTTTAAAAACAAGATAAACATTTGATTTTTTATTTTTAGTTTATGAAATTTAGGCTTATTTCTATTCAAATTTTCTACTATGTGCTTCATCTTTCTTATCTATATTTCTTTAAGAAAGTAGGTGAGTACTAACCAAATTTCAAAAAACAAAAACAAGCTTTTGGAAGATTTTCTTTCTTTCTAAATTTTAGTTTTGTTTATTAAAATAAAGTAAAATGTAGATATCAAAATAAGGAAAACGGTATAGTAAAATAGTTGTTGTACGCTTAAATTTCATAAACAAAAAAAGAAAAATAAAATGGTTATCAAATGAGACATAATCTATATAGTTTTTCAAATTAAAATTTAATCCTTAGAATCTAAGAAATTAACATGTATGGTTTGTAATCACCATGAATTATATGTGTGAAAACTAGCTCTTCATGTTGAATTTTTTGTCCAACCAAGTCATTGAACTTGTATTGCTATCATTTTAAAATCACATGAATTAAATTCTAACTTTATTTTAACATATAGACTAAATTCTAATTTTTTAAACCGAATAAACTAAAAACTCTAACTTTTTTTTCACATCATAAGAACCAAAGTAATAATTTATCCTAAAAAAAGTTTTATTTTGCATTTTATAAACAGTTTGAGTTGGATACTTGAATTCACACATTGAATTTGAAAATCAACAAATCAAAGATTTTTAATTTTTTTTAATGGAACTCAATTTTTATCCTTCAACGAAAATATAAAAGAACACCCTATTTGACATGTGGATAACTAGTTACCCACATACCTCATTAGTCAGTCATAATGTAAAACATAAACTATTTATAACTTTTTATCAAATCATAAATATTAAGTTTTATATTTTATATTTTATAACTCAATTTTAATTTTTTTTTTCGAAATATTAGGGAGTACTAAATTTATAAGTTTCCTCTTTCATGTTCAGTGTTAACTTTGAATCTATCATTCTAGGGGTTGTCAAAAAACAACAATCTATCATTCTAGGCAATGCCATCATGCAATTTTGACTATTTATCATGGAGGGAAAAAGTCATGATATTTGTATACAGATGAACAATTAGCCATGTGATCAAATTGTTTATTTAAAAAAAAAAAAACATACATTGCAAATTAGGGGTGTACATGGTTCGGATTGGGTAGGGTTGAACGAATTTTTTGGACCAACCCAATTTTTTGGGTTGGTCAATTCGCTAACACGTTCAACCTTATGCATAAGTGCAAACCCAACCCAATCCAAAAATTTTGGGTTGAGTTGGATTGGGTTCTTAAGTTATGTTACTCTCATTTTTCTCTCTAAAGTTTAGTTTATAGGTTCATAAATATGTTAAAAAAGATTGATGATTCTATACTTCAACTTATTACCAATCTTATTAGTGCATAATCTTTATTTAGAAGACTTACAAGTATGCTAAAAATCTAACTTATTAATTTATTTTACATATACAATAATATATTTATATAGTATGCTAAAAATCTATCATAATATATATAATATGTTTTTAGTTCGGGTTGGGTTGGGTTGAACGAGCTCAACTCAAGATCCAACCCAACCCAACCCAAAAAAATTCTAATCCAACCCAACCCTTACGGTTTGGGTTGGATAGTCCGGGTTACTCGAGTTACCGATTTTTTTGTACACCACTATTGCAAATAATTGGAAGATAAAATGATGTGTTTGAAGCCAATTAGTCTAGGATCATTTTAGCTGAGAGGTGTAAAGATTTCTTTTAAAAAAAAAAAGATAGATAAATGATACCAATATTAATATTTAATCTAATTTTCACTTTTGTGACTATGATATGACTAGATTTTTTTTTAATATATGTAATAGGTACAAACGTGACAATCATAATATAACTAGTAGGGGTGTTTGTTTGATATATTTAGATAGTTTTTAGGTTAAAGAGTTATATTGATGAGTTATAATGATTAGTAAAAAATTGAGAGTTGTGTTAAAAACTCATTTGGATGTAGTTTTTGTGTAGATGAGTTATCGTCAAAACCTTGTTAGTATGAAGATTTAAATTGAGTAGTTATTTTTAGTAGTTAAAAAAGAAATGATTAAAAATAAGTGGTTAAAAAAAAAGATAGATAAATGATACCAATATTAATATTTAATCTAATTTTCACTTTTGTGACTATGATATGACTAGATTTTTTTTTAATATATGTAATAGGTACAAACGTGACAATCATAATATAACTAGTAGGGGTGTTTGTTTGATATATTTAGATAGTTTTTAGGTTAAAGAGTTATATTGATGAGTTATAATGATTAGTAAAAAATTGAGAGTTGTGTTAAAAACTCATTTGGATGTAGTTTTTGTGTAGATGAGTTATCGTCAAAATCTTGTTAGTATGAAGATTTAAATTGAGTAGTTATTTTTAGTAGTTAAAAAAGAAATGATTAAAAATAAGTGGTTAAAAATAAGTTATTTTGATGGATTTGAAAGAAATAATTAAAAATGAGTGTTTATAAATTATTGAGTAGTTATAAATTAATGATTAAAAATAAATGGTTAGAAATGAGAGTTATTTTCAAAAATAAAATTGAAGAGAGATTGATAAAAACTTGTTTTGATGTATATTTTCGATGAAGAATTAATAATTCATAAATCTAACTCCGAGTTAAATACGTCAAACAAACACCACTTTACTTTCAATAATTTATTAGAAATAATGGATAATGGATAAAAGCAACTTCTTTTAACTGGCAATTATCATTCAAACGATACTTTTATGCAATAAAACCAAGTTGTTATCATTACACATGAATGATTGTTTAAACTTGGAATCTAAAATGAATTGCATAAAATAATCTACAAATTTGTGCACAAATTAAAAATCTTTACCACGACTTATTTCCCCATGAACTTTTTTATTTACATAATTAAAATAAGTTTCTACAGTTGGTTACTTTTTCCAAATAACCTTTTTAGAACTCAAACAGCCCTTAAACCACAGAAATTGGAAAAGGAAAAACGGGGAAAAGGCAATAAAAAAAAAGTAAAATAATGTTTATTTGAAATAGGGAAAAAAACTCAATTGGGGTTATTTGTTTGACATATTTAGGTAGTTTTTGGGCTAAAAAGTTATATTGAGGGGTAGTATTGAGTAGTTAAAAATTGAGAGTTGTGTCAAAAACTCGTTTGAATGTAGTTTTTGTGTAGATGAGTTAGAGTCAAAATCTTGTTTGGATGTAGATTTTAAAATGAATAGTTATTTTTAGTAGTTAAAAAATAAATGATTAAAAATTAATGGTTAAAAATTAGATATTTTGATTGATTTGATAGGAATTATTAAAAATAAGGAGTTATAAATGATTGACTAGTTATAAATGAATGATTAAAAATAAATGGTTAGAAATAAGAATTATTTTTAAAAGTATAAATGATGAGGAGTTAATAAAAACTCGTTTGAGTGTAGATTTTAAGGAGAAGTTGATAACTCTTGGGGCTGTTTGTTTGATGTATTTAGGTAGTTTTTTTGTTAAAGAGTTATATTGAATAGTTAAAAATTGAAAGTTATGTCAAAAACTCGTTTGAATGTAGCTTTTGTGTAGAATAATTATAGTCAAAATCTTGTTTGGGTATAGTTTTAAAAATGAGTAGCTATTTTTAGTAGTTAAAAAAGAAATTATTAAAAATGAGTTATTTTGATTGATTTGAAAGGAATGATTAAAAATAAATGGTTAGAAAATATTGAGTTGTAAAAGAATTATTAAAAATAAATTGTTAGAAATGAGAATTATTTTTAAAAGTAAAAATGAGAAAGAGTTAATAAAAATTCGTTTGAATGTAGTTTTTGTATAGATGAGTTATAGTCAAAACTTTATTTGGATGTAGATTTAAAATGAGTAGTTATTTTTAGTAGTTAAAAGATAAATTATTAAAAATGAATGGTTAAAAATAAGTTATTTTTATTGATTTGAAAGGAATAATTAAAAATGAGTTATTAGCAATGATTGAACAGTTATAAATGAATGATTAAAAATGATAAAGGTTTTTGCATGTATATTAAAAAGAAAAATTCATATATATAGCACAATTCACAAACTTATTCATTTGTGGCCTAAAAGTGATTGAAGTCTATCAATTGAACGGATAGAAGTCTAAAGCCTATCTGTTGAACCGATAGAAATCTAAAATCCATCAGTTGAATTGATAGAAGTCTAAATATGAATTCTAGGCAAAATGTACTATGAATGAAATTATTTTAAAAAATGGGTTACAATTGTAATGAAGAGTAAAAAATATACTATGGAGGATAAATTCTCAAAGTATTATTATAAGGGGATTTTGCATGTATATTTAAAAAAAAAATCAATGTATAACTCAATTTCTAAACTTATTCAGTTGTGGCACAAAAATGATTGAAGTCTATCAATTTGCATTGTTCAATCACTCAAAATCGATTGAAGTCTAAAATCTATCGTTTAAACTCGATAGAAGTTTATGAATTGAACTGATAGAAGTCTAAAGTCTATCAGTTGGACGGTTAGAAGTCTGATGATGTTGCAATAGCAATTTTGGACAAAATGTGGTATGGGTGAAATTATTTTTAAAAAATGTGCTATGGATGAAATAATTTTTAAAAATGTGCTATAATTATAATGAAGAACAAAAAATATGTTATGAAGGATAAATTTCAAAAATGATAGTTATTTTCAAAAGTAAAATTGAGAATGAGCTAATTAAAACTCGTTCGAATGTAAATTTTTAAAGAATAATTGATAAATCATAAACCTAACTCCTATCTAAAAACCTCCCACCAATCCTCCTTAGCTATTGCTGAAATAGGAATAATTCATTTGTCATAAATATTATTATTATTATTATCATCAATTCAACCGCCAGCTTTATATTTAGATTTAGTTTCAGATCTAATCTACCAGCTAAAGAGTAGGGATTGCTCGATTCAATAATTATTTTTCTTTTTTCTGTGGACAATAATTGATTTAAAAAAAAAAGTTATTATTATGGAGCGAGTTCAAAATCAGAAATTATGAATAATGCAACAATTACGAAGATACTTTTTTTTTTTTAATTAAAAGATGCCTAAAGAAAATGGTAATTATCAATAAGGTAGTATATTTTAAGAAGAACAAAAAAAAAACTAGAATTTAGATTTTTTTTTTGAAAAACAACTAGAATTTAGATTTGTTAATTAGATAAAGTGAAATTTAATCCTCATGATTTATTAAAATCTTAAAAATATTTGATGTTATTTGTAAGGTGATGTGAATTCATGGGGGTAAATATTGTAATTTATTTATCAAATTAGCCACATAGTACTAAGTTTTATGATTGGACAAACTGGTCCAATCATAAAAACTCAATTTATTAAATTGTATATAATTAAAGTATATTTTCTAAAAAATCATGAAGATTAAACTTTTGCAACTTCGCTTAAAAAGAAAAAAAGCTTTCGAATCTAATGTATTTTAAATAATTAAATTAGGCCTTTGGACATGGGGTGTTTGTTTGGCATATTTAGGAAGGATTTTGAATTAGAAATTATCAACTCCTATTCGAAAACCTACATCAAAACGAGTTTTTCTTAACTCTTCCTCATTTTTATTTTTAAAAATAACTCTCATTTCTAATCCTTCATTTATAACTACTCAATCATTTTTATCCACTTATTTTTAATCATTCCTTTCAAATCAATTAAAATAATTAACTTTTAATTATTTCATTTTTAACTACTGAAAATAACTACTCATTTTTAACTCCACATCAAAACAATGTTTTGACTCTAACTCCTCTACACAAAAACTACATCCAAACAAGTTTTTGACACAATTCTCAATTTTTAATTCCTCAATATAATTCACCAATATAACTTATTAACCCAAAAACTACCTAAATATGTCAAACAAACAACCCCTCCCCAATTCAACATTTGGCACCAACAACTCAACAAATTCTTATAAGAATCTTGAAAAAAAAACATAGAACCTTTTATAAAAAGAATCATGTATGATATTATTTTTGTTTCAATCAACTTAAACAAGAGATATGTTTGGATGAAGAATTTGTAAGAAGTTATTTAATAGTTGGCTCAAGTTCATTGCTTAGAAACATTAACTTCAAAAATTAATCATAAACCCTACAAAAACCTCCCTAAAACCTTTAAAAACTATAATGTACACTCTCGTTTATACTTCAATTATTCAAATAGTGTTCTTAACTTTTTTTTTTTTTTTTTAAATGGTGTTTTCTAACGTAACCATTCATAATCACTGTATACAAATTAACTTTTTATGTCACAACTATTCGTAACGTCTCATTACAAATAATATTTTATTTTGACCAAATTTCTCATATAATCAAAATCTCTAATAACCATGGTTGTTAAAACATTTTATCCAAACAAACTTAATAGTCTTCTACTATGAATATTTATAGAATATTTATAGGGAGTGTTTGAATTTGTGGAGGATTTAGAAATGAGTATTTACCGGTTACTCTTCGAAAAATTACATGAAAATGAGTTAATATAACTACTTAAAATAACTCATATTTTTATTACTAAAAATAACTCTTCATTTTAATAATTCATTTTTAAATAATTTAAATAACTAAATTTTTTAATTTTTCATTTTTAACTATTTAAAAGAACTTATTTCAAATCCACATAAAAAAACTAAAGTTGTTTTTTGTTACGACTGCTCCATAAATTTATATATCTAAACGAGTTATTATAAAAGAGAAATATTTCTATACACATGAACAAGTAGAGTGACTCTATTTGTTCCTTATGTGGCATCAGCTAGAGCAGCGACAAATTTTTTTTAACTTTTTTTGTTTGTTAATTTTTTCTTTGAAATTAAATTTTTTTTATGGACCTAAGCGATGACAAATAAGTAACAAGTAGAGTCACTCTACTTGTTTATGTGTAGAGAAGTATTTCTCATTTTAAAAAATCAGACAATTTTAATTACTCAATCCCTCCTCATCCAAATACATCCATAACTTTTCAAAAAACCAAATATTCATAACCACTATCCTTGTATCCAAACACACATATATATAAAAAATGTAAATGGTAAGTTAATGAAGTGATAAGTCAAAACATTAATTCCAAAAAGATTCTTAGCAGTCTTTCTGGTTTACCCAAGAAATCTCCCTTCTGACCAAAATCAAGTCACTTCCAATAAAGAAAATAAATTAAATTAATTTTTTTCTGCAGCTTTTTTGGGAACTTGTTTGTAAATAAATAATAAAATATTTTCACTTTTATTTTTCAGGTGCCGCCGCCTACGGCGGATCTCTGCCTTACGCCGACCCTCGAACCAAGATTACAAAAAATATTAACAATAAAATATTTGAAAGATAGAAATGAATAATAATTATACATTATAAGAAATTATTACTTATATTGAATTACAAATAAAGAGATTAGTAACAAAAAATAAATATAAATAAATGAATAATAATTATAAAGAATATAAAATTATTGAATGGGTCATGGTCCAATAATTTAATTGTTTGGTTGTAAATCAGTTCAATGCTAGCATCATAAGTTAGAGCTAGAGAATTGATATTTATCTCTCTCCCCCAATATGTACTAAACAAAATATATATATCGATTATGTGAAAATGATTTTTAATATATAAATATGTGTGAGATAAATATTTTACTATAATCATTATAAAGATATTTATTTTTGTGAGAGGGTGGTGAATTTTCGTTAAGCAAAAAATAAGGAATGAGAAAAGGGAAAATTTTCTAACAAGCTAAATAGAAAGAGGATGAAAAATGTAACAAATTTAAAATTTTGGGTTAATGGATAATTTAACCTAATTCAATTTGGTAGAATACTATAACTTATAAGCTTTTTCATTTTGACCGTTGACCTCCACTAAGTCTAAAAATTCCCATTTCCCATTTTAAAAAAGGGTAGAATGCTATAAGCCACCTTTTGAAAATAGGTTTTTTTTTTTTTTTTTTCTTTTTTCACAACAATAATTTGTGATAGTGTGGTCTAAAATAGTTAAGTAGTTTTATTATTGTTCTTTTTTAAATTAAACTAAAACTATACTACAGTCCTTAAACTTTTCTTTGCAATTCAATTATAGGTAATCTAATTAATAAATGTCAATAATTGATAGTTGAAATAACACATTGTACCTTAGATGTCAATAATTGATGGTTGAAATGACACATTGTACCATAGATGAACTAGATTTTTCCTTAAAAAATGATATTGAATTTTTAAATTCAACACTTGATTTTGAATATCTAATGATCGTTTCTTTTAAATTCGAGTAAGAAATTTGGAGCATGTAAACTATTAATTGTTAAATTATATATAATATTATAGGAGCTTTCAACTCCTTTCGATATATATATTTTTAAATTCTTTTTAATGATAATCAAGAATGAGAATTTCAAACAATTAAATAAATGAGTGTGAGACTCAAACCATAACCTCTTAAATAAGAGAATACTTCAAGAATTATATATTTAGTTGATTTGTGCTCAAACTAATAAACTGTTCAAAATATTTATGGTGTATTTGGACCCTCGTTTATGTAAACGGTAGTAGAGTTTGTTATAATAACTCAACCGATGTTTGCTTCAACGTTTATTATAAACAGTGGTCACCTAAACATGCGTACCCATTTATCTAAACTAATATGTCATTTTATCTAAACGTACGTGCCCGTTTATCTAAAACGTAGGTATTATTTCTTGTTGCAAAACCAACCATTCAAACAATGTTTATCATAATTCTTGTTATAATAACTTGTCCCTCAAATATCATCTATAATAACCCACCGTTTATCCGTCTATCATAATCAAACCGTTTAAAAGCCAATTTTTTTTATTTTTGATGAAATAAATATATATACCTAATCATAAATTTGTTAGTACAATGATATACATTGATTATGGCTAGACTTGTCATTGATAAGATTCCTTTTCTTTGTAAAACCAAATAAAACAAATGACTTTTTGTTTTTCTTATTATTGAAAATAAATTGATAAATTAATGAAGAGACAATAATTAAACGAACAGAACAATAAATACAAACAAGAATAAATAAGAAGCAAAGAACGAGGTGACAGGAACGAACGGTAGCAGGTCAACTATTCGATGACAGTGCTCGCCAATTGTCACGCTTTTGGGAGCCTTGTAATTATTGAAGTCATGCAAATTAATTAATTATTTATTATTTATTATTCTTATCATTATTTTTAAAAATATATATTAAATAAAAAAATAAGACAGTGCATTTATTTAAAAAAAAAACATAAAAACAAAAGTCAGTGCATTGAACGGCCAAAAGCGTGAAAATCAAAATTGCATTCTTCATTATTTTGTGTAGTCCATTCAAATATCATCTACAAAATTGAATTTAATTAACTTTTTACAACTTTATTATTATTTTGAAAAAGCTATTGTATTTTGTTATTATCTGTTGATTAAAAAAACATAAGAAATATTTATATATAATGATATCGTATAGAAAATCCATTGTGTCGGAGGGAGCATAATGATAATTATTGGTTCTTTCTTTCAACATTCAAATAATTCATGTTTTGTCTAAAAAAAGAGAATAATTCATATTTGTTTCTTACGTGAAAATTTTAAAAATACCATTTATTTTAATGTCAGGTAATCATTGATATTAAGATTAAATTGCTTAACTCTTTATTACTATATTATACAATTTAAAATTATGCTATTATCACACAATATAACCATTATACATTTCATAATAACAACTAACTTTAAAATTATTGAATCTAAAAAAAAAAAAAAAAACTTTAGAGTTATTGCAAAGTTCTTTTAAAAAATATATTCGTAAACACAGCCAATATTGATTGTATTAGTCACTACATGATATCTTCAATCTCTCCAAAACTTTTATTCTACTAAAGAAATTGTAATATTACTAATTTAATATGCTATCCAAATTTTGTGTATGTTTTTAAATTAAAAAATCATCAATCAATATTGAACCAAACAAATGTCGAGTATATTTCTCAAAACTTTGATGGGTATTCATATATTTTTTTTCTTCTAACTATAATAACTAGAAAAGGAGAATACAGTCCAATGATTCTCTTAGTTATTTGCATACACTGATATGGTTGATATATGGTTCTTATCGATAATATATTCCAAAGTCTTAAACATTAATTAGTCAAATAGATATTGGAGTCTTGCTTAAAAAAAAAAAAAGAATCCATCATGGGACCTATATTATATAATTTAAAATTTCATTATAAAATCAATTGATTATAAGTAAAATCGCCGATCTATATCATAAATGTTAAGGTGGTGATTATTTTAATTTTACAAATAATTGTGTATCCCAATTTTATTTTTATTGGACATAATATTTATTCAGATTTAATATCCTCTAATACAATATTATATAATATTAAATTCCATATAGTGTTGTACTTTCAACAACACATGATTTAATTTATATATTTTAGAAATATTTTTTTACCTTTAATAGACACAAAATAAAAGTTTTAAAACTTATATATTCGACATGTTTTATTTATTTTAAATATAATAGATATAATGTTAAAAACTCATAGACTTAAAACACTTTTTAATGTTTGCTTACCAAACACATTGTGACATTGGGATAAATTTCAATCTTTAATTTTATTATTTAGAAGAACATTGCTAGTTGGATTAATGAAGTTCTTGTTTCAAATATATATATATATATATATATATATATATATATATATATATATAAATAACAATGTAACACTTTTATTTGGAAGATTTTACGTGGCACTCATGCAAAGAAAGGTTTTACTTTTTTAGATAGAGAGATTTGACTTTTATTTTTGTTTTTTTAATAAACAAAGATCGAGGTAGGTGGAATTAAAATTCAAACATGAGCAAATTTTTTTTTTTTTTTTTTTTTTTTTTTGAAACAAAGAACCTTTCATTAAACACCAAAGATATTACAACTTATCCTCCCAAGTGAGATTGATCCACGAACGGAGGGAATCCTCCAACTAAAACACAGGTTCCGAACCACAATTTGGAAGGTGACCAACCCATGATAGAACCAATAGAAAAGCTTACCCTGAACAACAATAAGCCTAATCGAACCCAAAGCCTTAACTAAAATGGAATCCAAAGAATCCAAAGAAGGCCTAACTAACATCGTCATAACCACGAAGGTTGACTTTCGATGCACTTTGGGGAGTAATCCTTGGAGCATAAATACTACTGAGGTACGAGACCCCTCCAAAGTTAAAAAGAGATGAGTCGACTCTAACACTAGCCGAAACTTTCCCTGGGACGACCAAACAAAGAGCTGACCATGGCACCCTTTGTCAACAAGTTCCAAAATGGAACAGACCATCCATACCTTTTTAAAACTAGTCCTAAATGAGGATATAACAAAATCACAGCACACGTTACTAAAGATAAAAAAGACATAAACCACATTACAAAACCACCACACCAGAATATCCATCAACAACAAAACTCCATCCAAACCCACACACTGAATCAAAGAAGACATGAACATATGACCAAGAAAACCCGGCGAAGCGAAAAAAACCCTTTGTTTAATAATTTCAAAGGGATCTTGTAACGGCCCAATCCATCGCTAGCCAAGATATTGTCCGCTTTGGTCCACTGGGCTCAAACATTTGTTTCTCCCCCATGGTGATAACGGATCTTGCTAGGGAAAGGTATCCACACCCTTTTTATAAGGAGTGTTTCGTTTCCCTTCCCAACCGATTATAAATTCAATAATATTTATTGAGTTATATTCTCTTATAGATTATGATATGTATATTTGATCCATTATATTTTGAAAAGCATTCAGTACCAAATAATAAGGGATAAAATCATATCAAACTACCACAATATTTTTAAATCACAAACTTAAATTGAATTTCAAATACCAATTTTTTACATATTGAACAAGTTCATAGGCTTAGATATTACTGTAACCCAGTTAACGAAAACTTGGCAATGAATATATATATATATATATATATATATATATATATATATATATATATATATATATTTTAAGTAAAAATTGGGGGAAGGAAAATTACAAATATTGTTTTCAAGGATTGAACTCGTGAACGTAGAGTATAAATGAATTAACACAAAATCAGATTACCAATCGCGTCTTCGACTAATTCGGTAACAATGAAAACTAAATCAATTAGGCACCCACATAATTTAAATTAGACACGAAAATACAAAACTTGGTAGAAAAGTCCATGTATGAATTTGATGGGTAGGCACACATCACAAAATTGATTAGACTATGAAGAAAATTTAGGGTTTGTTTATTTATATATATATATATATATATATATATATATTTTATAATTGTCGGTATAAAAAGTATGGATTTTGATTTATTTACATTTGTTAGTGCATGGGGAGTATTTGATGTCAGAGCATGCGTTATCTTTATTGACATTGGAGTAATGGTCCTCCTTTCTTTCATATCATATATTCTTTGGATTATCCCAATTTTATATTCATTGTTCTTTTATAATTGTTTGATTTGTTGAAAATAAGTTAGGATTTAGACACTCATTGTCTCATCATAAATGCTTATATATTCTTTTTACACCCTAAAAAAATGTTGGGTAAAATAAATATTTGGAAGAGAGATAATTTTAATTTGGTTAAAATATTATTTTGGTCTCTCGACTTTTATCTTTGTTCTATTTTTGTCTCTTTACTTTCAAATGTTCAATTTTAGTCCCTCAACTTTACTTTTTATTCAAGTTTAGTCCTTCGACTTTCAAATGTTCAAATTTAATCCCTCAACTATGATATTCATTCTATTTTAGTCCCTATCGTTAGTTTTCCGTTAAAAAAAACCTTCCCTTGCTTAACTCCTCTCTCACTTAACCTTTATCACTCTATTTCATTTGTTGCCCTTTTTTTCCTTTTCTTTTCTTTTCCCCTATTCATCTCGAGAAAAATAGAGCAAAAACATATGTGCCAAGCACATTTTTCGACACCAATTTGGCATTTGAAATCACCATTTTCTCAAGGAAATTACCAATAGATCTACAATCTTGGCCTAAAATAGAGTAGGATTGAAAAGACACAACATAGTCGACATTCCAGTTCTGACCATTTGAGCTACTCGACATGTCGATTAAACCAAATCTTTTTTTTTTTTTTCATTTATTTCTATATTTTCCTCTAGATGATGCTTCTAAGATGAATCATTGAACAATCCTCCACCTTATCCAGCCGAACAAAAATATTAAGACAAAAATTACAATGCCAATTTCCGGCCATCGTCCAGGGCAACGCTAACGATGAGGAGGACCGCAAGGGAAAAAAAATAAGAATGTTACGAGTTTGAGATTTTTCCCTTTGACTTTAAGTCAACACACGTACCCATCTTCTTCAAACCAAGCTTACTTAGCTTTCATTTCTTTCTATACTTGCATATAGAAAAAGACTGAGCTCATGATTTTTTATCTTCTTTTGTAAAAGAATGTTTGTTCCGAATGGAAAATGAAGCTTACTGACAATTTTGTGTTATTGTTTGTTTGATCCTCAATTTCTTTTACTTAAATTAATTAACTATGCATTTTTTTTTATAGAATCTATAATTGAGAGTTTAAAATTGGTGAGAGGGGAGTTTTGGATTGGGAATTTATTAGCACAAACTCCTAATAAGAATGGTTTTTTTGTTTGATTTTTACTCTATTTCCTTGTGTTGATGAACATAAAGGAGAAGAGGAGAGAGATAATGATTTGGGTGGGAGATTTGTGGGATTTTTTTTTAAACGAACAACTAACAGATTACAAATGGTGAGGGGTTAAAATAGAACCACAATAAAAATTGAAGGACTAAAATTGAACCAAAATGAAAGTTGAGGAATTAAAATTAAACATTTGAAAGTTGAGGGACTAAAATTGAACAAAAAGCAAAATTGAGGGACTAAAATTGGACATTTGAAAGTCGAGGGACCAAAATAGAGTTGAAGGACTAAAATGGTATTTTAACCTTTTAATTTTGATAGGTTCAAAATCATAATTTAATTCATATGATTTGAAGAAGTACAAAAATTTAGTCTTTGTAATTTTAAAAACTATAATTTAATCTTTATTGTTTGATCGAACATAAAATTTAGTCCTTATCATTTCTAACAGTTGACAAATTAAGTATTTAGAAATTATTTATTCATGTTTAAATGATTAAATTTTGAGTAAAATGATTGAAATAACAAAAAGATTATATCATTTATATATGAATAGTGAATTTTGTAAGGACCCGACCCAAATCAGGGTCTAAACTTAAGTTATTAACTCTAAATGCATGAAAACAGTGTTCGACACTTAGGGCATGTATAATTAGATTTGGTAAAATAATATTATTGAAATCCACTAAAGAACAAATTTATAAAAACCATAAAATTCGATTAAAGTATCATTGGGTACCCAAGAGTCAAAATATGAAAGCCCGAGTAAATATGTACAATTTATCATGCCCTTAAATAGTTCATGCAGAAGGAATAAATTAGAGACTCTACGCAAAGTAATGCAGCCGGTCCCATGGTCATCTCCAGCTCCGTCGATCATCCATCTCAGTACAATCTAGTAGTACCTGTGGGGATTCCATGATGGAAAGGGTGAGTTTTTCGCAAACTCGGTAAGGCTTCCCCACTCTCGGGGACAGACATGCACAAGAATACAAACATCAGCAAACAAGTATGATCAGCAACATAATCGAAGGGTGTACAGAACCCAAGCTCCTGGATGCTAGGTCAAGAAACCTCGTCCTTGACGAGCACCTCGCAGAGCAGTCTAAAGGTCGTAGACCCCAAGACCAAAAGCTCACAAGAGTCCTCTGACTCGAGAGCAACTGGCATCCTACTCCATAGGGAACTGGTGAGTCGAGCAACCTGTTGGCCCCAGGCCCCGTACTCACGGCGAGAGGTGGTGCCACACCAATCACCAAGGAACCATATCAGGCCCATACCACCTACCTGGAGAGAGCCTAGGCTACTAGTAGAAACCATCCAGGGCCGTGAGCCTGGCCGGCCGACCATCCACGGAAGTCCTGCGGAGCGAGAGAATATCACCTCAAGCTAGGGTGTGCGCCCGAATCTCTTCGTCCACACCCACCTACTAGTCTCCTCTATCCGATCTTCATGACTCGTTTGGGTCCAAACGAGGCATAAAGTCGTGCATCAAACATCATGCAAGTCCATATCAGGACAATCATGCAACCATGTGCAACTCGACCATATCAGGCATACGTACATGATTCATGCATCACTAGTCATACAAAAGACAAACATGAAATGTATATGCTCTCGATGCAATCAAATGCAACATACAATACACATAGTTATGCTACAATCAGACAAATCAACTAATGCAAGTAAACCGGCACATGTATTAACCACAGGTCCTCGAGAAGGGGTAAAAATCCCTTACCTTGGCCAATCCACTATAGCTCTCCAAGAATACATTTAGAAGCTCCAAACAACCAAACACAACTCTGAGCCCTGAAACGAACAAACCGGTCAAAACTAGTACCTCAGACCATCAAAATCGGATTCAGGATATCGAATTTATCAAACTGGGAAGAACCTCGAAAAACGTGTCATGGAGACACCTGGCGGCTACACGTGCCTCATAAACACGGCTCGAAAGTAGAAAATAGCTCGGGTCAAATCTGGTCAATAAAAATCAATGGGTCAAAGCTCATCATTTTACCCAAGCCAAACACACATTAATTCACAACTTAGATACCTCTAGCCCAACAAGCTTGCCCATTAATTAAATAGTCATAACTCCATAAACAAACATCTTTAATCCATGACTTAAATGATTTTAAACATCAAACCAAACACAACTTATTCTTTATTTTAATAGTCTTATACTTATAAACAAACAACCCTTATCCATAGCTTAAATAACTTAAGCCAAGAACCAAACAAACCTTATTCCTCACTCAAATAGCTTTAAACCAATAGACAACAACCTTTAATCCCCATTTAAATAAGCTACACTTGCAACCAAACAAGTTTAAACTCAACTTAATTAATTTCAACCTTGCAAACAAACACTCCATATTCCTTATTTAAATGAGCATTAACCCAATCCCAAACAAGTTAAAAACTCATTTAGAATGTCTTGAGACCTCAACCAAACAACACCCTTCTTCAACCTTTGGATGACCACAAAACAAGCCCAACAAGAAAGAGAAAGAGAGAGAGACTCACACGACCACCGGTGGCGGCTCACCTGCGACGGCAGCAAAGCTCCTTGCGGCAACGCAACTGGCAGCCCACGCGCGCGAGCTTGACTAACCCCTGCTGCGACGGGCTAGCAGCTGAACGACGACCTCGGCTGCTATGCGGAGACTCACGGACATGCGACATCGAGCTTGCAACCGACGCGAAGAAGACTCGGCGACAGAACACGGCGCAGCCGAACCCACGCGCGCAGATCTAGCGATGCAATGACGACGGACTCTACGCGCTACGACCCTCGATGAACGACGACGCTGCAAGGGATGATGAACGACGCTCCAAATCTCGACAAACGACCGCGCTGAAGCACAAAACTCGACGGCAACAACGAAGGAAGGGGACATCAGCTCGATTTTCAGATGATGGCAATGTAGTTCAAGATGAATAAGATGAATGAACAGTAACCTAGGTTTCCCAAATCTCAAAATTCACTTAAATAACAATGGGTAAAAGACCAACTTGCCCCTAACTTTGAACTTAACTTCAAAATGCCCTTTTAGACCTTTTCATTATAATAAATCAACAAAATGGGGTTGTTACAAATTTTCACATACTTTTTTTTAGACAAAGTTTCATATATTTAATACACTAACAATTATGTAGGATAAAGACTTAATTTTAATTTTAAAAATCGAATTAAATTATTACTTTCCACAAACCCTACTAACTAAGTTCTATATTTCTTCAAACTATAGAAACTAAACTCTAGTTTTTTAAACCATGGTAATAAAACTCTAAGGGGATGATTGGATTTTGGTGTTGAAAAGAGGAGAGAAGGGAAAGTTGAAGAAAAAGTGGAAATGGAGTGATTTGAGGATATAAAGTAGTTGTTTGAAAATTGATGTTTTGGAGAGGAGATGTTGTAAAAGTATTTATTTTATATTGATTTTTTATAATGTAATGATGATAGATTTTGGATTGATTGATAAATATAATATATTTTATTTTATATTGTGTGGTTAAAAATAAAAGAAAGTTTGATGTGATATTTAATAAGATTAGATAAAAGATATTTATATTATATTATATGGTTGAAAATTAAAAAAAAGGTTTGATGTGACATTTAAATGATTAAATAAAAGATTTGATATAATATTAGAAGAGAGGTTGATGAGAAGTTGGGGAGGAGTTGATAACCTAAAAACAAACATGGAGTTGTGATTTTTCCTCCCCTCCTCTCCCTAACACCAAATCCCAAACACCCCCTAACTTTCTTAGAATCACTAAACTTATATTTTACCCTAAAATATTTTTTCTTCCCTTTAATTTAGCTTTTTAGTTTGGTTCTTTTTAATCAAATTAGGCTTTATCCTCACACACAAAAGTTAAATTAATTATAAAAATTACCTTAGTGTTTGGGAATTTTAAATGCATAGTAAAAAAACAAAGAAAATTTATGAATAACAAAGTTTGGAAAATATTCATATATAACATAAATTTGAGTTGATCCCTATAAAATGATAAAAATAACTGTATTATATTTAATTTTGTTGATAGTTTTTTTATCAATTTGATGATAGCTTTTTATCAGTTTGCCAATAACCTTTAACTAATTTGAGTTTATAGCATTCAATTAGTTGAGTGAAAGATTACAAACTTAAAACTAAGCGAAAGTTATCAACCAAAATCTAATTGAAACGTGTATATTTTATTAAAATAATTATTAAAAATATATATATATATATTTTGGTATACAAAAAATTTTATTAGGAAAAGTGAAAGGTGATGACGTGGACGAATGAAAAAGAAGAGAAGGTGGGACCGAAAGAGGGGAGAAATTAGATGGGGGTTGGAGCAATCAGAGAAGTGTTGTAAGAAAGTGAAAAAGTTCAAATACCCCACAAATAACAATTACAATAATCATTTCTCAAATAAAAAAAAAACAATTACAATAATCAAATAAATAGTTTTTTTTCTTAAAGAATAAAGTAAATAATAATAATCAGAAAATAAATAAACCGAAGGTGACTAGTCGCAGACAATAGCAATCATTAGTACGGTCAACTCTCTTCTTTTTTGTACGTTGGCCACATTATATTTTTTACTGTTTCTTTTCCGAATTGTGGAACACATATTGTAGTTAAATTAATTATAAAATTAGAATTTATACTGTATAACAATTTTTTTACCACCTTTTATAATTATAATAATTTTTTCAGATATAAATTTTTTCTATATAAATGGTCACCATAGATTATATTCAATCGCATTTAATATCTAAGACCTCTTTAACCATTAAAATACTCTCCAATGATTAAAATTACTAACATTATTATTATTATTAGATAAAATTACTAACATTATTATTATTATTTCTCAAAAAAAATTACATTATAATTATTATTAGATCAAATTACTAACATTAATTTGTTTCAAAAAAAAAATTACTAACATTAATAGACTAAGTTCAGATTTATAAAAAAAGAATTACTAGCAAAATTAATTAAAATTTTGAATATAAAATCAAAATTCGAATTTTGGAAATGAGGATCAAACTGAAATTTTAACTTTTTTAGAACTAACATTGGTTTTGTATCGATGTATTATATTTAGTTTTATTATATATTTGAAAAAAAAAATAAATAAAAAATTAGCATGTATAGTTAGACTTACTTATTTTATGAAAGAATCCTTTAATTTTATAACATTTAGCTCGTGTTTGACAATCATTTAATTTTTTATTGTTGGTTTTTGAAATTTAAGATTTCGACAACTATTTTTTTAATTGAATATCTACATATATTCATAGAAACTAAACCAAAATTTAAAAATAAAAAAAAGCTTGTTTGATTACCATTTCATTTTTTATTTATAGTTTTTCATTTTTTGTTTTAAAAAATAAAAACGGTATGTGTTTGATAGTTTATTTTAGTTTTATGCTTTTAAAAATAAAAAACCAAAAAAATATGTGTGATAACTGCTTTTTGTTTTCCAACATCACATTATATTTTGTTTTTTTTTATTATTTATTTTTTATATTTTCATACTTTTTTTAAAACAAAAACAAAAATTTATTTTTAAAAGCCACTTTTATTAGTTTTAAAATTTCTTTAATATTTTAAAAATTTTAAAAACAAAAACAAAAATTGATTAACAAATAAATCTATTTTCAAAAAAGTAAAAACAAAAATAGATTATAAAAAAAGAAATGGTTATCAAATGAGGCGCTTCCAAAAACTTATTTTCAATTTTTTAAAGTGGGTTATTCATATATTTTATGAAGGAAAAATGTATATATCGCACCTTGAGTAAAAATAGACTTAAATTTATAATTAAAAAAAAACAAATAGTTAACCCACAAAATTAGTAATTAAAAAATATATTTAAATTTGTCAAGTAGTTGATCTTTATGAATCAAATCAATTATCATCTAGTTTTAAGACCCTTTTAATTTAAGACAACCCATCATAGTTTTGATATGAGAATTATTAGGCATATATAAAGTTTTTTTTTTTTAAATAGCAATATATAAAGTCTAACATTGATTTAAAAAGAGACCCATTGTCCCTAAACTGATTGAAAGAGTTTCTCCATTAGGTTATTTGAACTTTTATTTTTATGTCTAATAACTTCATGGTCTACTATATAGTTTTTAAAAAAAAAAAAAGAAAAAAATTAAATAACACTACCTTTTATTTGCAAAATTCAAAATTTTCGTTACAATAAGTTTCCAACCTTACAATGTCATGTGTTAAATACTCCATGAATTTAAAAAAATATATATATAACAAGATGGGACTTGTTCATCATTTTGTATAAATAGACTATTATATTCATATGAATATGGTATAGGGTTATAAAATCAAACTGAAGTGTTAACTTATTATACATGAAATTAACGTCTAGGACCTAAACTTTTTATGGACATAAGTAAAATAAATTACAATCCAAATATGTAAGGGACCTTTTTTTTTTTTTTTTGAAAAGAGGGACGATCAACACTTTCAATTCCATAAAAATTATTTATCTTTAATTAACTACGTTACCGATGTAAAAAGAAAATAGTTATAATAAAATTATGAACACTTAATAATTATGAGATTTTAAATTCAATCTTCACTTAAATATTATTGAATAATAAAAGTATTGGTAATTAAATGCAAACTCCCATTAATTATTCACATTTATTATAAATAAGAAGATGTGATCACCTAAAAGATTGGTCTAGCTATATAGATAGTTTTTTTTTTTTTTTTTTGAGAATAGCTATATAGATAGTTAAGTAGCAACATGGATATCTCAAATAATTGAATTGAATGACGTTATTTTGGGTTGTCATGAATAATTGTAGAATGTACTAATTATATATTTTACCAAAGTTTATTTATTACGATGTATTATTAATTTTTTGCACATGTTCTAATAAATACTGAAAATTATTGGATGGATTTTCCTCTTTTTCACTTATATAATTGGGCTATTTTTATATCAACAAGATATTGAATCAAATAAAAATGAGAAAAAGACAAATTAATAATTGTTTTGCTTCTATTGTAGTACGCGTGTTAATAATTTCTTCAAATGATTTTTTTTGAAGGGTTCAAATTAGACTAATAAACGTTACAATTATTATTATTATTATTATTACTGTTGTTGTTGCGGTAGTCATCTTATTTTCAACCTTGACATGGAAGATTCATTTACTCAAATTCAAGCTTGAAAATAAAATATTATTAGAAAAGGTAAATTAAAAGAAAATTACACTGGGTTTCTTTGATTATAGAATCATATTTATTGATTTATGTAATGTCATCATCTAACAAAATTTTGAACATACTGTTCATTTGAGATTTCGACAGGTATAATAGAATCAAAACACGTGTAAATTAAGAATTTGAATTTATATATTGATTTGAATATGTACGAGAGTGGGGTACAATATCTATTTGTTCCTTTTATTCTTTCTCTCTCATATACAAATATCTTGTGGGCTATAGAGCTTATTCTCGAAGTTGCTTTGTCTCAAGGGATTTGTAGCTTGTTCTTGAGGTTGACATGTTTCAAGGGTTGTTATCAATGTTGGAATTGTCTTAAAGGCTTCACAACTTGTTCTTAAGGTTGACTTTGTTGATGTTGGATCGGTTTTTGACTTATCGATCTTTGATCGGTCGTTGACTTGTTGATCGGTCTCTAACTTGTTGATCTTAGGTCGTTGACATGTTGATTTTTCATCGGTTGCTCACTTGTTGATCTTCTATGTTGATCGGTATGTGACTTGTTGATCTTTGATAGTTGTTGACTTGTTGATCTTCTATGTTGATCGGTCGTTGACTTGTTGATCTTTGATAGTTGTTGACTTGTTGATTTTTTATGTTGATCAGTCGTTGACTTGTTGATTTTTTATGTTGATCGGTCTCTTACTTGTTGATCTTTGATCGGTCGTTGAGTTGTTGATCTTCTATGCTGATCGATCTCTGACTTATCGATCTTTGATCGGTTTGAATGATGCACTTTAAAAATATGATATGTGTTCTTTATGTTTGCTTGTCAGTTTATGGAATTTCTTGATATTCTAAATGATTTTGGACTTCAAAAGGATGTTTGATCCTTGTAAATTTGGAGAGTTTTCAATTTGGTGAAATTCTCTCTAGTGCTTTAGTTTTTAGAGACTTTTAAATGAAGGGGGAACTCTTCTATTTTTAGAGCTTCTATAGACCATGGACTTTGGGCTTGATGGGTCTTTAAGCTTGGCCTTTTGGACTTGGACTCTTTGGTTTGGTTCACTAAACGAACTTGGACCTGGTTTAATTTTAACCTAAATTCGATATAAACCAACTTTTGGGTCCAAATTAATTATGAGAAATATCTTCCCAAAATTAAATTTAATTTTGTCATTAAATTTGAGATAATAACGTGGCAATCTAGAGTTGATCGAAATTTCTCAGTCAACACATACACGACACATTTTGTAGTGATATTTAAAATTTAAAAGTACCATTAATCATGATATTAGTTTTACAACAATGAAAAGGGGATACTTTAATCTCATGATCTCTTGAAATGAACACATATATTTATGCCAATCAAACTAGTACTCTTATTTGATTCATACTTATTAACGATATGGATGCGTTAAATTGTGACTAATGCAATCTAAGTCCAAAATTAAATAGAAAAGGAAATTTATTGTTGAAAAGTATTTTGTGTGTGAAACTAAAAAGAAAGAAAAAAAGTATAGAGAACCATATCATATCATTGTTGAGATGTAAATAATCATACTTAGTGTTCAAGAAGGATTTCAAGTAATAAAAAGGTGATAATTTAATCCATAATAGACGAAAGTTTAGGAATTAATTTCTACGATTTTTTTTACATTTAAATGTTGTACGATCAAACATTTTGCCAAATCAATAGTTGAGATGCAAGCAAGTTATTCCGGATAATAAAGAATATAAAAAATAGAGAAAAATATTTTTTAATCTTTAGGTTTGAGGTATAGTTATAATTGATTTATATATTTTAAAATCAAACTCATTTACCCTGGTCATTTAAAAAATATTCGGTTTTAATTTGTTATGTTTTGGCGACTGGATTAATGTTGAATTTTAATATATTAATTAATTTTTTTTAACTAATGTAAAATAAATTTATACAATAAAATTAGTATACACATAAATTTATTTAAAAAGCATACCACAACTAAAATTGAGATTTATTGTATCATCACACGTAAAAATACTTGATTTTGAAATTTATAAACTAAATTTGCATTACACTAAAATTCTAAGAACTAGAAAGTTATTTTTTCAAACAAAAAGTATAGAGAGAAATAGGTTTTTAGTTGGGGATTTTGCATGTATAACAAAAAAGACAATATTTCCATTTATAGCACAAAATCAAAATCAATTCATTTGTAGCAAAAAATTCAAATTGAGTCTTATAACTGGTTGAGTTCTATTAGTGATAAAATTCAATTAATGATAGACTTATTCTATCACTGCTTGAGTTTTCTTTCGGTGATAGAAATTCAAATTGAGTTCTATCACTAGTTGAGTGATAGAAATAGATGTGCTATAGATGAATTATTTTAAAAATTCTGCTGCAAATATAATACAAAAGATAGAATGTGTTGTTGATGGTAAATTCTCTTTTTGGTTTTTAGGTATAAAGTTTAGTTTCAATTTTGTAAGTAAATTTTTAAATTGAATATTTTTATTCATAACATTTTAATACTACTCACTTTTGATTCATATGATAACAAAATTGTTGGTTACATGATGTAGTATTGACTAAAATAATGTTTAAGCTAATTTTAAATTTCAATATTAATGAAATGATTATTTTAATTTTAAGAAAATAAATATAAAAGTGAACAAAAAATAAACAATTAAATAGAGTATTATTGAATCGAATGAATCGATGGCGCGATTAGTTATCTGATTTGATATTAATTTATTTTCACTTCATGGTCACAAGATGAAATTTAAATTATATCTCAAACTAAGATCTAGTAATGTAATTCTTTTCTTTCGTTTGAAACAAAAAAAGATTTTTTTTTATCAAATAGGTTAGTGGAGCAATGGTTTCAGTATTTAGTTGTAAACCAATTAAACACTAGCGCCATAGGTTCGAGCCCGAGAATCAGTATTTATTATATTCCTCCAATGTGTACTAAAAAAAACATAATCTTATCTCCTTTCCTCAACACCAAATCCCAAACACCCAAAGGACACGAGAAAAGGTTCACCGAACAAAGTACAAAGACAGTAAATAAAAATAGTGCGCGTGCGAATAACAGAGGGTTAAATTTTCATGATTGCATTTCATTGGTTTAAAAAAATATTATTTAAAATCTCAAAAAAAATAAAAATAAAAAATAAAAAAAAAAGAAAAAACAATTATTATTCAAACTCCATTATCCCAATATCATTTGGATTGTATACCAACATGTTCGCACGTGCCAAGTCACTTGGAATGATTTTCTTAGACAATTATATATATATATACCTTTCAATTTTGTCCTTATTTAAAAATATTTATATTTGTTAAGCTGTAAAATTATTAACCAACCTTATTATAACACACCTTAATTATCTTATGAATTGTTGTAACAAGTTTGAGTGTTATTATAGTTAAAAGATAATAAACTAAGCATTAACAAACTAGTAATTATAACGAATTAGTTGGTGATGTGTTGATTATTTTGATAATTAGTTATTCATTCAACTTTATAATACTTTTTATGTAGAATTAATAATCCCAGTACTCCAATTTTAAAAAAAAAATGGTTAAAAAATAGAAAGTAAATTATTATAACCTAATTAACTCGATCTTAAATATGACTTAAAAATTCTTAATTGTTTGAAACAATGTTTATAGTAGAACAATTACAAAACGTTGAACAAAAAGTTGATGGATTCGAGCATTGTTTTATAGATTTAATCCAAACATGCATATCATAATCTGTAATGCATGAACTTTGAATCGTTAAAGAGTATTTAAATTCTTGAAAGAATATGATTAATTTTGCCGGATTAAAACTTACATTAAGATATGGTGAAGTCCATACGCATAATTAAAATATATCAATAAAATTGATGCATCTCATACAAATGGAAAGAGTAGAATTAATTTAAATTTATATTGAGACATTGTGAATTCAAATAATCATAATCAATACTTTATTCTTTATAATATTAACTATTTATTTATCCATCCCTTATTATTTCATAATCATTTTTTATTTTCACTATAATCCATATTATTTTATAACCATTTATTATTGTTTCATAATTTAATCATTATCTACTTCTCAAACATGGATAATATTCTCTTATAATTATTTATTCAATTCCAAACCCAAGATAATTTCTCACTTTCTTTATTTCTAATTTTCTATGCAAAAACAGATGGTAACTCCTCGACTGTTCGTTTTCAAAAAAAAAAAATAAATAAATAAATAAATAAACTCCTCATCATTCTACCTCTTTTTCCCATATTCATGTAATCATTTCCGTGTTGCTTGCCTCGATTATATAATAAAATTTAGATTTTTGTTTTGTAAACAAATAAATATATACGGAGAAGTCATCACTAACTTATTTTAACAAAATAATTATAAATGTAATATAATATAGAAATATTTACATGTGTGATCATAAATATGGTTTTATTGTGTATCACTAATATTAATAAATACAATATTATATATTATTAATACATTATTATGTATTATTAATAGTGTATTCTATGTTATTAGTACAATATTGTGCTATCGAAGGTTGGTGGTGCAGTTGGTTATCTTGTTTGATGTTAATCTATTTCAACTTCACGGTCATGAGTTTGAGCCCAAAAATCGCAACAATCAAACCAATATTAATTTATTTACTTTCATTTTTCTTTTGATATGTTAGTTAAGCTTTTTATTGGTAAATGACTAATTATTTTTATTTAATTTAGTTATAAATTATGAGATTTTTTTAGGAAAACAACATTAAAAATATAAATTGGAAGTAACATAACAAGTAAAATACTAAAAAAAAAAAGAAAAAAATCGAGCCAATAATTTTATCTTTTAATGGACATTGGTTTGATTTCTCTTTTTGTTAAATTAATGGGATCGGATCGGTTATTGATTTGACCACTAAATAAAAGAAAACCGAACGAATTTAGTTTTGGTGCTGATTGGTCACCCTCCAATTTATGATTCGGGGCCATTTCTTTTGTGTGGGGGTTGTCCCATCTAGTGCCTTTTCCTCATTTGGGAGGCTACGATGTAAGGATTAGGGGTGTACAAAAAAACCGGTAACCCGAGCTACCCGGACTACCCAACCCAAATCGTGTTGGGTTATGTTTTTAAAAGTTGTGTTAGATTTTTAGTAAACCTAGATTTTTGGGTCGGTTCACGGGTTTTGGGTTGGGTTCAACCCGAAACCCGAATATAAACATATATTTCTTAACATATCTTTCTAGTGTAAAGTCATTGATAGTCTAGTGGTTGTACATCTTGTCTTACTTTATGTTTTCTTTTTCTTTTTTTGCTTTTTTTTTTCCTTCTATGAGCGAGTAAGCTTCAATCTTTCTCAAACTTTTTTTCCCTCAAGAATTTATCCAATCTTTTTATCTCTTATTAGGTTAAATACAATATTTTTTGTAAATTTAAAATTAATTCTTATCTTTTAAAAAAAATCTCATACTCTTTACAAAATTAGCTTTATATTTAGTCAAATTTTATACCGGTATTTGACTTCCAAATATTAAAATAATTAGCGTTTTCGTCGAATTTGTAATCTCACCTTCAACTTTTAATCATTTTGAACCGATGAACCCAACCCAACCCAACCCGAAAATATAGGGTTGGGTTGGGTTGGGTTGAAATTCTAATTAGGTTGGGCTGGGTTAAAAAGTTGATCGACCCAAATTTTTGGGTTGGTCCAAAAATTACCCTTAACTCTACCCAACCCAACCCATGTACACCCCTAGTAAGGATTATATGAATGAAAGTGTTACTTGTTTTTTAAAAAAAATAATAAATAAAAAAAATCAACTTAATTGACTGTTATTTTTACTGATATGTCTATCGGATACGATGAGGTTGGGTCACTGTATCTTTGCCATTAAGGGTGTGTTTGGGCCCCCGTTTATGTAAACGGTCGAGTTGGTTATAATAACTCAACCAATGTTTGCCCCACCGTTTATTATAAACGGTAGTTACCTAAACCTGCGTGCTCGTTTATCTAAACCTACGTGCCCATTTATTTAAACCTTGCCTATATTACTTTTTTTTATATAACCAGTTCCTTAAACACCGTTTATCATAATTTCTGTTATAATAACTTCCCCCTCAAACACCATTTATAATAACCCACCGTTTATTATAACCTTCCGTCTATCATAACCAAACCGGCTCCAAACACACCCTAAATGTAGTCCCACATTCTTGTAAAAATCACCATTTGTTTGGGAGAGATTTGGAAAAATATATCCCATAGAAAATCAATTACGATCATATTTCTTGCGAGATTTTTTTTCATTTATTATTTTTTATAAACAATTTATTTTGATAATAATTCAAATAATTGAATTTTCATAAAAAAATTTGAGAATTTGCACCATTGCAACTTTTTAAAAATAATTCGTTTATAACAAATTCTGCATATTTTTTTAAAAATCTCTATTTACTTTTTTTGATTGAAGACTTTGATAAAATCTATCATTCTAGTGATGGAGGTCTATCAATTTTGTAAGTGATTGATTGTATGAGCTCTTATTGATAAAATCTAATGAAAATCTATCAATTAACTTTATTTATTAGTAGTTGATTCTATCAGCTCCTATCGATAGAATCTATCAAAATGAAAATCAATCGATTTACATTTTTTACTATATGTGCAAATATTTTCATTATTGTGCTATTCATGGAATATTTTAGCCATTTTGTAATATACATGCAAAAGCCAAAAAAAATTTATATCTATCTAGTTTTAACTAGATTATTATTTTTACTAAAAAAACTAAATAATTATTTATTGAATAAAAAAATATATAAATAGATATTTGTACCAACGAAATTTTTTATCTAAATATTAAACGTACATAAAAGAGACAAACATATCCTACAAAATATTATAAAAAATAAAATGGAAACAGATAATATGGAAACAAGAATAACGTTTAAGCCTACAACAATTATCTTACTATATGTTTTTTCTTACTTAAATATCTACATCTCATCTATATTTGAAGAAATCAAATCAAAATTTAGAAAAAAAAAGGTAGTTTCCAAAAGGTTATTTTTGTTTTCGAAAGTTTATTAACATTCATCTACTTTTTTAAGTAATGATGGATATATGGTAGAAAATATCGAATATATTATAATAAATTTGAGTAAAAATAAACTTGAATTTAAAAAATTAAAAATAAAAAACAAAATGATTATCATAAAGTAATCATTCCACAAATCTGATACATTGTACTTTCAAATTCCCTCAGTAAACACTACGTTGGAGGTTGGGCTTTTCTCACCCGGGCCTTCTTGGGCCCAGCAATGACTTTTTTGGGCTGTTCTTTAACTTTAAAAAATACCATTATTCTTCCACAAAAATTTATATTTCATGTCATTTTATAATTCTCCTAAAATGACGTTTATTTTCTGTCAAACCTTTTGACTACTCACTCAAGGGTTCTTAGTACATACATTTATCCTAAAATAATGACATTTCGAGCCCAAATCGATCAATAACATAAGTATCTAATAAATAAGAGATCATAAGTTTGACCAAATGGTCGGTGGTATGGCGGTGGTACAATTGATTATCTTCATTGATTTTAATCCAACTGAAAATCTATTTACCTTTCATATTAGTTGAGAGCAGCAGTCTTCTCTATGCAAGGTTTTGTTGGTCCCTCTCTCCCAATATATATATTAAAAAAAAAAGATCATATGAAAGAAATGATTGTAAGAGCAACTTACTTTTTATGTCTAAAGGGCAGAGTCAGAGAATGATTATAAAAAAAAAAGACCTTGAATTATGTTTGAAGTAAAAAAATTTATTATTGCGAACAAGAATTATGTTTGAAATGAAAAAAAATGATTATAAAACAAAACACTCGTTTACAAAGTAAATAGTGACTATGTGGGAAAGATAACTAACTAAAGTGATATAAAAATTAGTTAAGAAGAAATGACATTATAGGGAGAGCCCAAATAGTGATTACAGATTATAAGGAATGATTATAGACCGAACCTAATTATTCAATACAGTTCAAATATTTTTCTTCCCCATTTAAAATGGAATATTTTAAAAATGATACATTCAAAATCAAAATGAATGTGCAAAAAATACCAAATAAACATGCAATTTCCTAAAGAGTTGAATAAATAAATAAATAAATCCAGGCTGGAGTACCCAAACTATAATAATTTTAAAAAATCCTTATTAAATGAGAAGAAAAAGGTAACATCAATATCTGTCCAGTTGAGCTCACAAAACTAATGCCAACGAGAGCAATAGCAGACGAAATTAGTATATATTCGATGACTAAGAGATTATATGTTAGAGTTCTCCCATCCTCACTTGTTGTAAAACTCAAAAAAAAAAAAAAAAAAAACAAAACTAACAAGGAAAAAAAAAAGAGAGAATACAACCTGTTCTCATGGTGCTTACTATAAATAGTAAAATTTGACCTTCAATGCCCCCATTGGCTTCAGAAATCACCAATTGAATTGAAGAACCAGGCTCCCACAGCCAAAAGAGCTGATACAAAGCCTGGAATTGCCAACTTACACGCATCTCGACTATTCTCATAGACAAATCGCCTAACTTTACAACGTTTGATTGTCGAGAACTACTAGTTAGGTAACCACAAGTTGTGGTCCCTAAGTCCTCCTCTCGGCTACTACTAAAGCATTCCAGGATGGTTATGGGCACTGCAATCGAACACTTCGTGAAGTGTGTTCCATTAGAAAATAAAGATCAGAACCAAAAACACAGTCAGCTCTAATCTACAATACATTTGCAACTTGCAAGAAGATGACTCAAGTCTTCAGAGTTCTATTATATCAAGAGAGAACAAGACCACAAGATTGAGATCCATAAACAAAAGAACAGATAGAACAAAGTTCATACATCAAAGAATTAGCTCTGTACACTAATGATATCTATCTATTTCTTATCCTTGAGGTCAAAAGATTGAGATTTGAATCAGACCCACAAGGAAAAAGTATAAAAAAACAAGTCACTAAACTACACAAACTGAAAGTCAAAGCTAAAATCCTAAAACATGATCAAGAGTCAATACTAATGCAGCAAAGTGTATTCCACGAACTAACCTCATGAGTGACTGAGACTTGTCATCTCATTCATTCCCAGTGTCATTGATGCTCGTCTCGTGGCAAGCGTGGCCGATGCCACCGTTATCAAATGCGTTCTCAGAAGCTGCAATTTCCTCTTTGTTATTGTCCAGGAGATGCAGGCACCAACCTTGATCTTGTCAGCTCATTCATTCCCAGTGTCATTGATGCTTGTCTCGTAGCAGTCATGGCCGATGCCACCGTTGCCAAAGGCGTTCTCCGAAGCTGCGGTTTCCTCTTTGTTATTATCCATGAGATGCAGGCACCAACCTTGATTTTCCAAGAATTGAACCCTGGTTTTTAGATCTTCCAATTCTCTCTCCATGAAAAATACCCTTTCCTTCAATGTCAAATTCTCCTCCTCAAGCTGAGCTATGTGACAATCTTGATCATCCACTCTACTCTCCAAAAGAGTACTATGTTCTTCACCTCCAGAAATTGGGCAAATCATTTCAAACCTACTTAAATCATGATCCAGCCGTCTCTCCACCTCCAAATGCCCTTCCACATCGCTATCCCCCGATCCCCCGCCTTCCTCGTCGTCGTAGTCTTTCAAAGATCGAACCCGAATCAGACCCTTCATCGAGCCATAACCATCTAGACCCCACTCCTCCTTAGCCATATCAACAAGAACTTCCCTAAGGGGCGAAAATATGGGAGTGGACAACACAGCAGGGGTTACCGGATACGGCGAAACCAACGACGCGATTCCGCCGGATCGTTTGGCACGAATCAAGAAGGAAGTGGTATTACGAGGCGCGAATGGAGGAAAACGGTAACCGGATTTCTTCTTGGGATGAAAACGCTTAGATTTCAAGCGATTTTGGTACTGTAATTCGTTCCAATTCGAGGGTTTATAGGCTGTTGAAATCGAATCATTTCGCCTCGTATCAAACCATTTCCCCTTTCTGAAACCTCCGCTTTGATTGAAATTAAAAGCTGCAGAGGTTTGAAGAAACATACCTCGATTCTCAAGCTGAAGAACTGGAAGCAAATTTGGAGGATGATTCCAAACGTTTTGATTCATCGAGATCTGGGCATGATGATCCATATCATTCATCTAATCGAAGCAAAATCAAATTTCTGAAACGCCAATTACAGAAACAAGAACACATAAACAAAAAAAGCGAGAAAGAAACTGCTAATTGTAACGAGGAATTAAGGACATGCGAGTTTAAACCAGGAACCCTAGGAATCGGAAACAGAGAAGTTTTCCTGAAACAATTGCTGAGGAAATTTATTTGAAGATATTAATTATGAATCTCAATCGCTGTTTTGGTGAAGAAATTGAAGGATTATGATTCTGAAATTGGAGTAGAAAAGAGGATTATGAACACATAAAACTCTTGAGCTCCATCAATGGCGGAAATTTCGTTTGCGAAACTTCTCTGTTTCTCTTTCTATTTCTTTTTTGTAAATCAATGATTATTTATATGTCAAAAAATTATCCAAATTATCCAACTACCCTAACGCCAATCTTTTTGGAAATTAAGAGGCTGTTTAATTTTCGATGATCACAACCGTTCCGAACTTGGAATTATAGATGTACGACATTCTTAAATCAGTATATTTATATTGTAAGAACATTTTTTTTTATGAATATTGGATAATATTTAGAGATAACTATATTTCTTTTGTGAGCATCGAGATAGCCAATTTATCTAATGTTCAAAAAATACTTTTACAATATATTTTTATAATTTTGTATTAATTTAATATAATTTAAAACTGTATAACATATTTGTTATATTAAATTATATGCATGTTTTTTTTAAAAAAAATAGTTTTTTATATCCTAATTTGTAATGTATGTTGGTTGAAAATAATGACATACACATGATAAATGATAAATTCTAAAAAGTTAATTATATAATTAATTGTAAATTTTATATCTTATATGTATATAATTAAAAAGAAAAAATAAAAATTTGAAAGAAATAATATAGTTATGTATTTTTTAAAATTTAATTTTTAATTTTTTATAAATGTCACTAAAAAAGTAAAATTTAAAAACTTCAAATATAATTAAAAAATAATTTGAGATATATAATAATAATTTAAATAATATATATATTTATTTAAAAATAGTTAAATAAAGAAAACTTATGAATGTAAATATTAAAAGAAATGAATGGTAAAATCGTCAAAAGAAAATTTTAGGATGCTCGAGAATGTTAAGATATTAGATTATCTCAGAGTGAACGACCTCCTTTTATTATTTCATTTTTTGGGGGAAAATTCACCCTCTTCTTATGGACAACAAACTTTTTTTTAAAAGAAATTAGTTCATAGTAATAAATTTGTATGTAAAAAGACGTATTTGATCACTTCGATGAATGCGTATACAGTTTTCAATCAATACCACAAATAGTTTTCAATCAATACTAAAAACAATGTTAAATTAATATAGTATTGAAGGAGTGTTGTAGATCATTTTAAGTTATTTTACTTAAATTTTCAAATTCTTTTTAGTTCAACAATTCAAGAAAAAAAAAGACATTAATTCATAGTCTTCAATTATCATTTTCAATTACTCTACTTAAATTTTCAAATTCTTTTTGGTTAAACAATTGTCAGAAAGAGATGAACATCAAACTTTATAATTGTGTTTTCTTTTCAGTTTATTCATTCATTTATGCTTCTATCTTAAATTCAAGCATTTAAAAAGTTACATAACACTAACTTTTTTTTATTTGCTAGTTAGCAATGTCAATTTTTTTAATTCAATAAGATTTGAGGATGAAAAATATAAATTGTAAGTTCTTCATTACTAGACTACATCTTTTTTTTTTTTGAGTACAGACTACATCATATTATTAGACTTATATTTGTTTGAGCAAAAAATAGCATATATATATATATATATATATATATATATATATATATTTTAAATGAACCAACATAAGGGGGGAAATATTGTAAATAGATTACAGGGTTGAATTGGAGAGGAAAAAATTACCCAGTGAAAACAAATTTTATTCTTTTTTGAAACTTCAAAAGTTCTATTTTTTACTACAATAACATATGAGAGTGAAAAAGTGGCATTTGACCTGCTATAAAGAACTTAAAAAATTAATAATAATAATAAAATACTTGAAGCCATGCTGCTGACATATTATTTATCTTTATAATTCACAACCCCAAATGGCCAAATTCAAATCAAATATCTGCATAATGTATTCACTATAATCTACAAATATGATCAGATGATTTGGATAATTTTTACAAGTGACCACCATTTTTCATCTGCAAATTTCCACAGTATCTTCAATCTAATAACCATCTCAATAATAAGTGACAACCCATAAAAATATAGAGAGTATATACCAGTATTTACAGTAATAAATAGTTGAGAGATAGTTACAGTTCAAAACTGTGGCTATTTTATCTTGAACTTGACTTGAATGTCTACTCTTTGTCTGTGGAGGAACTCTTTTCCTTCTTCCTCGGCCCGCCGAGAATACGAGAAATTTGCAGACCTCTACTGAATGCTTGGTTGAACAACATTCGTGTCTGGAACTCTGAAACGAATGGAAACCATGCCAAGAATGCTACAGGTGTGAACAGAAGCAATCCCATCACAATTTCGTAACTCCGAGCCAGGGCGCGAACCGATCCCCACAATGCAGTATGATGAATCAAGGGCCTACAAGCTTGGGCAATCTGCATTGAACCATGGTGATAAAGACATTTAATAAAAAAAAAATTGAAACCAAAAGCTCCACTATATCCAGAGTAGTCACGCATGTCCTTAGACTAGACACCAAGAGACATCGAAGGAATAGAGACACGGAAGGTGTCTACAAATTAATGTCACAGGTGAGACTCGAACTTAGGACTTCAAGGGGAGCATTCCTTCAAAGTCCAAGTCTTCGACCACAAGGCCACCCCTTCGGGACTGATTTAGTAAATTATTTAGCAAAAAGGAATGTGACATGTTCATGGATGATGTGTTTCAGTGAACTGACCATGAGCAGGCCCCATCCTGTTGGCAAGAAGGCAAGAAGGCAAAGTATGATGTCCGTGATTGTCATATGAGGGACTGCAACTAAAGTAATGAAGCCAGCAACACAGACAATGAAAATAAAACCTTCCGCCAACCGAAATAACAGCTGAAAGCTTGCACTGAATTTACGGCGTCCAACGGATACAGCCTACAAAGTTTGAACAGTGTTAGAATAATACCAGCAGC
This sequence comes from Sicyos edulis, assembly GCA_036507275.1. Lineage (NCBI taxonomy): Eukaryota > Viridiplantae > Streptophyta > Magnoliopsida > Cucurbitales > Cucurbitaceae > Sicyos > Sicyos edulis. The sequence goes on along the minus strand of CM071854.1, from coordinate 38,214,849 downwards.
AACATGAGAGTTTTCTATTATGGTTCCATGACCATAATATTTATTTCAGAAAAAACAAAGCTAATGAAGAACTGTTCATGGAAGGTCTAAGTGTTTGTAAAGGCTAAATTGAGTATATCTTCTGGCTTAAGGTCTGTCTGCTTTCAATTATTTAGCAACAGAATCATCATGCAAAAAATATATATTTCTAAGTCTTCTGGTTATCCAATGGAAATTAGCGAACTATTTTATCCCATGTGTTGAGATGAATTTGAATTATATTGCCCTACGACTACTTAGTTGGGGGTCTCGATGCCTGGATAATGAGTGAGGATCTTTTATTGGGTTTTTACGTTTGGATCATATATAGTGTAGTAATAGAATTTTATGAGAGTGCACAATATAATTCTATTAAAATCTAGGTTTGTTTGACCAACATTTGTATTCTTATTTTCTTAATAAAACAGTTCTCTCCTCTACCGATAAACGTAACTAACACACGGTTAGTGAACCATATAAATCGTTGTGTTCTGTCTCGCTTTCTCTTTACTTTCTTGATTGTTGATTCCGATTTTATAACACTATGTAGGATACTTTTTCTCCTTTCTAGAATAATGTAAATGGCCCTAGTTATAAAAGGCTGGGAGATTTTACAACTAAATTCACTCGTAGGTTTCAAACTTGAGACCTCCAAGGGAGCCTATCTTGAGACCCCAAACCTCTACTAACGAGGCTGCACTTTGAGGACAGTCCAAATAAGATTCCTAAATACAAGTTTATGGTTTAAACAAAGTAAGGAGGACGATCCAGAAGAAAGTTTTTCTTACCTTCATGAGGAGCAATATTGAAACGATCACAACCCAGGAAAGGCCATAAACCTGAAATTTTAGGTGATAATTAAGTTCAACAAATATGCTTGGTAAAAAAACCATGGAATTGACTAAAATGTGGGAACAATATCCATACCAGAACACTTTGGGAGTCGATTATTTTCAAGTGATATACTAGTCCATACTGAAAAATGAAAAATCGTAGTGACAGTAATATCTCGACGAAGATGCCACGCTTTCCAGAGAATTGTAGATGCTCATGTTCCTTTTCCCACCAAGACTCCCAACTTTTATCAGGAGATACTCCAATTCCTCCACGGTTCACTATCCATTTTTTCCAATCTGTCCAATCATCAACTATCTTTTGCCACTCAAAACCTGATGGATTGAAAAGGAAAGGCGCAAAAAGCCACGTTCCTACCATAAACCATATTGATACGGTGATCAAGACATGAGCAACCACACCTCTATACGAAACGCCAAGAATGTGGTAAACGAGAAGAAGAATCATCAACTCAATTCCTTTAACGAAATGACTGCGAGAATACAACCTATAATTATCAGCAAATTTGGCATGGAACACCACAAAGCCACGACCTGTACCTCTATACTGCGCACCCCCGTGAAGTAATGTCCTTCCGTAATAATGTGTCTTGGTTCCTAAAGAGAATGTGAAAAACACAGGGGCAAGCTGAAGCTGCATTAGTATGAAATCACTTAAAGCTGCCCGGAAACCCCTTTCAAGTCCAATTTCAACCATCATAGGCAATGCCATCAGCAATCCAATTTGCACAGCAGATTGAGAAATTAGAGCTGTTTGAAGGGACTTGTTGTCTTTAATGGCAGGATGAGTACTCAGTTGTTTTTCGAGGCCACTGAGAACGAGGTAAAGGCGGCCATATAGAAAGACATAGACTGTGAGCACTGTCAGCTGTCATTGGAAAATCAAATTCATCTCAAGAGTAAAGAAAAATGAATAATAAAGATGTGGTAGAGGAAGACTTCTCATACGTACCATAGTACTGAAATAGAAACCAACGGTGGTGAAATAACAAGATAGCATGCGGAAAAAATCGAACCGGTGTCCTAGCCTGTATATGTCACGGCTTAATGTTTGTTCGCCATTACCATTGGCTATCTTAGCCTCAAACATGGAGATTTGGTTAAGGCCGACATCCCTCCCTTTACCGACTTGCATGTATTCGTGATGCGTAACATTACCTTCACGCAAGGTGGAGTTGAAACCTGCAATTCAAAACCGCAGGAATAGAGTATATGATTAAACTAGATTACTTGTTTGAATATAAAACAATGAGCATTATGACTATGAACATGCCTGCAAATATGTCCTCACTCAGGTTGATGACTTTGGAAGCTTTACTAACACCCCCTCTGGTAAGGTGAAACAGTCTATCAAAAACATCTGGATGGCCATAATGGAATCGAACTCTGAATAAGAAGCCAAAGATATAGGATATATTAGATGAGTAAAATTGAGCATTAAGACACCCAAAATATGTGGTAGTAGTTACTAATATAATTTTTTTTTTGAAATAAGGTAACTACACCCGTCCCTAGGCTAGACACCAGAAACATCGAAGAAGTAATGTCACAAATGAGTTTTGAACTTAGGACCTTGAGGAGAGCATATCCTCAAACCCCAAGTCTTTAACCAATGCGCCACCCCTTGAGGACAGTTACTAATATAATTTAGAACAAAATAAAATTAATAAATAAAAGTTCAAACCTTAATAGTGTGTTCTAATTATCACAAATGGTAAAACAATGAATCCTTGTTGTTCTGTTAATTATAAGGGAGCCTAAGATCTCTCAAGGAAGCACTAAACAAAGTATTTATTTGATTTCCAAGGAATATTAGTCCCAATACAAATACCTTGAACCCCTGTTTATAGAGGAACAATACAACAAAGAACTATTAAAAAATGTTAGTATTATTCTATATTTAGTGAGTTGTTAGGATTTGCATCATTCTTAGTATTATTCTATATTTAGTGAGTTGTTAGGATTTGCATCATTCTCCTTGTATATATATATGGACATAGTTATATCAATAAAAAAGTACAACTTCTCTGAGTCCCAAAATATTGCGTAACATGGTATCAGAGCCATGTTTAGGGTTTTAAAATATTGAATTTTAGGGTTTGGGTGTGTGCTTCTCGGGGTATTCGAATAGTACTCTTGCTATTCGAGATAGCCGCCGAATCGGCGCTTGTCAGACCGCGGAATCTGTTGGAGCCATTCCACGCCGCCGCGCCTTGTCGGAGTTGGTCGTCACCGCCACCATCATTCGAAAGCCCGCCACCGATCTACTCACCGCATCTAGAAGAGATCGCCGCGACGACGACAATGAGGACCTCACACGCGCCGCGGAAGTTCCAGATTGCCGCCGCAGACGGAGGCGCGTGAGTGCGCGTGGAGGGGTTTTCCGACGAGATATTTCCTGGGCTTTGAGCGCGACAAGCCTCTCTTCGTGTCTGTGTGGTTTGTTTTTGGTTTTCGGCGATATTTGGTCTTGGGATTGAGGTTTAGAGCGTTTGTTTTTTTGGTAATTTTCTGCTGTGTTTTGTTTAATTCGACGTTGATTCTCTGATTTCCAGATTTTAGATTGGTGTTTTACGCTTGGAAGAATATATGGCTGATTCTAAGCACACGAGTGTTATTTCTCACTCGTCGGAAATCACGAAGCGTAAGTTGAATGGCCTCAATTATCGCGATTGGAATAAAACAATTCGGTTTCATCTTCTGAGCATGGAGATGGAGAGTCATATTAAGGATGATGCACCAACGGATGAGTCAAAGAAAAGAATATGGCTTAGAGACGATGCTCGACTATATAATCAGATTCAAAACTCAATAGAAGATGATGTGGTCGCCCTAGTGACTCATTGTAATAGCGTCAAGGAATTGATGAAATTTCTGGAGTTCTTATATTCTGGAAAGGAGCAGGTGACAAGAATATATGATGTTTGCACATCCTACTTCCATGATGGCCGAAAGGGACAATGTAAGAGCCCCATTTTTTTCTTTATTAGTATTCTTTTATCAGTTTAAATAAGTGGCTAATTGAAAAGAAGGGCATTTTTGTGAATGTCTTGAGAATAAAGGGCAGTTTGGTATTCTTCCATGGCTATTTAGTTGCTCTTTCGCGGATCCCTAGAGCAGCACTGTTCACTCTCGAACCAGGCGCCGTTCCCCTTCCTCGCTTTTCCGACCACCGGCCGCCGCGCGCGGAGGCATTGCGATCGGGATCGTTCGCGTAGCGTGTGTGGCGTCATCTCCGCCGAAGCAGTCGCGGGTTCGAAGCTGTGGCGCGGCTGCGCTGGCACCTTCAATTCGTCGGCCCGAAGTCGGCTGCTGTCGGGCGCGGGTTCGTCGTGAAGCGGAGTCGATCGTCGAAGTTCGGCGCGTGGCGCGCGCGTGCAAGCTCGGCGTGAGTCGTGGCGGGTCTGCTATGGGGCGCGGTTGGGTGTCGAGCGGTGTGGGTTGAGGTTGTCGTCGCCGGAAGCATCGTGGGTCCGTTGTCGAGGTCGTAGCGCCAACCGCCGCTCTCGTCGTCGCCGAGAGTTGTGGTGAGGTCCATCTTGTCTTCTCACTTTTAATTTTGTTCCTTGAGTTAAGTTGCAAATGGTGGTTAAAGGAAGGAGAAGATGGGTGTTTGGTAAATGGGCTTGTTATTTAAATTGGGTTTAAGGCTATTCTAGTAAGGAATAGGGGGTGTTTGGTTCTGGATCAAGCTTATTTTAATGAGGGATTGGGCTAGTTTGGTTATATGATTAAAGCTATTCAAGTGGAATTTAAGAGTTGTTTGTTTCTAGGTTCAAACTCACTAAAGTGATGGTTTAGGCTTATTTGATTAATGAGTTGGATTTATTTAATTGATGAATAAGGGCTGTTTGGCTGTTGGTTCTTGGATATTCAAGTTGAGATTAATTTATGTTTGGTTATGAGTTTAGGGGTGTTTGGGGTTAAAGGTTGTTTGGATTTGGGGGTTTAATAGTATGTGTGTTGAGTTAAATGACAAGTGATGATCGTTTGACTTTTGTTGACCGAGTTTGCCTCGAGCTAATTCTTGTTCTCCGAGCCAAGTTTGAGGGTCGCGTGGGACCATCGGGACATTTTTCGAGGTTCTCCACTTCTTCGCTAAATTTGACTTCTTCGGATCTGTTTTAATGGTCTAAGGTGCTAGTTTTGACCGGTTTGTTTGCTTTAGGGCTCGGAAGTGGTGTTTGGCTTTTGAGAGCTTCCCGTTCACGCTAGAGTGTTGATTGGGAGTTCCACTGAGGTAAGGGACCCTTTATCCCTTTCTCGAGGACCTGTGGTTAATACATGTGCCGGTTTACTCGCATTAGTTGATTTGTCTGATTGTAGCATAACCATGTGCATTGTATGTTGCATTTGATTGTATCGAGAGCATATACACTTCATGTTTGTCTTTTGTATAACTAGTGATGCATGGATCATGTACGTATGCTTGATATGGTCGAGTTGCACGTGGTTGCATGATTGTCGTGATATGGATTTGCATGATGTTTGATGCACGACTTTATGCCTCGTTTGGACCCAAACGAGTCATGAAGATCGGATAGAGGAGACTAGTAGGTGGGTGTGGACGAAGAGATTCGGGCGCACACCCTAGCGTGAGGTGATATTCTCTCGCTCCGCAGGACTTCCGTGGATGGTCGGCCGGCCAGGCTCACGGCTACCGGATGGTTCCTACTAGTAGCCTAGGCTCTCTCCAGGTAGGTGGTATGGGCTTGATATAGTTCCTTGGTGATTGGTGTGGCACCACCTCTCACCGTGAGTACGAGGCCTAGGGCCAATAGGTTGCTCGACTCACCAGTTCCCTCTGGAGTAGGATGCCAAATTGCTCTCGAGTCAGAGGACTCTTGTGAGCTTTTGGGTCTAGGGTCTACGATTCTTAGACCGCTCTACGTGGTGCTCGTCAAGGACGAGGTTTCTTGACCTAACACCCAGGAGCTTGGGTTTTGTACACCCTTTGGTGATGTTGCTGATCATACTTGTTTGCTGATGTTAGTATTCTTGTGCATGTCTGTTCCCGTGCTGGGAAAGCCTTACTGAGTTTGCAAAAACTCACCCTTTTCACTGTGGAATCCCCACAGGTACTACTAGACTGTACCGAGATGGATGATCGACGAAGCTGGAGATGACCATGGGACCCGCTGCATCACTCTGTGTAGAGTCTTTTAATTTGTTCTTTCTGCATGAACTATTTAGGGGCATGATAAGTGGAATCTCTTTTAATCGAGCTTTTATGTTTTGATTTTGGGTACCCTATAATCATTTAATGGATTGATGGTTTTACTGAACTTGTTCTTCTAAGTTGTTTAAAAGGAGTTTGGTTTTAAACGTACATGTCCGAGATGTCGAGTACTATTTTCATGCATTTATAGCTAAGGACTTAGGTTTAGACCCTTGTTGGGTCGGGTCCTTACAATTGGTATCGAGCCCGCAGTCATAGATTTTGTAGACTAGCTTACATCGTAAGTCGTTGTTTTAGTCCCCATGGTCTCATTGCCGATCGACATCGGGTATTCTAGTAGGGAGGTTAAGATTTTGTAGCATGTTTAGTATGATTAGCCTCGTTGTATTGCATTGCATTATTTTCTTGTACTACTGTCTAATATCCTCAACAGCCAGTGGGATCGAGTTGTTCTAGGATTCCCTTGCAGACTCTTCCTATGTCCGAGAGAGTCACTGAGAAAGCACACCAAGGGGGAGGTCGTGGTAGGGGCCGACCGCAGCAGCAGTCGAGTGCCGCCCCAGAGGCGAGCCCTCGGGTGGTGAGACAAGCTAGACGTACTCGAGGTGAGAGTGGATGATTCAACCTAGTGGTGTGCCGCGGTGGTAACGTTTAGCCCAGAGATGCTAGTGGCTATGGAGAGCATGATGCGGGTGTTGCCCGAGAGGTCCTTCGTGATTCTAGTCATGTTCCGGATCGCAGCCCGGTAGTTCCACGGCGATTGCAACCTGTAGTCCCACCTAGGGAGGGTCCGGGTCAGAGCGGAGTAGTCGTGGTGTCTCGAGAACACCACGATTGTCGAGGACTTCAAGAAGTGGGGCCGATCTCTTTGATGGAAAGTCGGTTTGCCCGATTGATGCTCGGATGTGGTTATCTTCCATCGAGACTACCTTCCACCACATGGAGTGCCCCGAGCATCGAAAGTTAGATGTCTTTGTTTTTTTGCCCGAGAGATGAGGCCCGTGTTTGGTGGAAGTCGAGGTTGAGCTTCGTTTAGGTGATGAACCACGGTCTCATGGAACGAGTTCAAGTTGTTTCTCGAGATGTACTTTTCTCACTGGCGGCAAAGCGGGCTCACATCACGAGTTCACTACCATCAAGCAGGGGAGGATGACGTAACAAAGTATGAGAGGAGGTTCAGCAAGCTTGCCTTGTATGCAAAGACCTTGATTACTTCAGAGGCGGTGAAGATTGACTATTTCATTCTTTGGACTTAACCGGAGATCCGAGGTGATGTGGATGCCCATAACCCAACCATTTTAGAGCTTGTGTGCGGTTGGCCAAGAAGATTGATGACAAGTTTAGGGATGGAGCTTCGTCTCTCAAGGTTGCAGTGCAAAGAAAATGGCAAGAGGAAGTTCAAGCTCTCAGATCGTCTGGATCTGGAAGCCACCAGCAGAGGTCGGGGTTTAATAAGTTCAAGGGCCGGAGGTCAGAGCAGAAGTTCCAGAGGGCTGAGGCCCGCACTCCTAGAGATTGTAAGAGTTGTGGAAAGAGTCACTTCGGTATGTGTGAATCCGGAAAGAAGATATGTTATAAGTGTGGCAAGGAGGGCCACTTTGCTAGAGCTTGTACGCAAGGGGGTCCCACGGCTGGGTCAGGGCAGGCTGGGGTTAAACCTCAGCAGCAAGGCAGGGTGTATGCCACTACTCGTCAGGAGGCAGATGCTTCGGCCGATGCAGTCACAGGTACCTTGCCTATCCTTGGACACCTTGCATTCGTTTTGTTTGATTCTGGCTCCACGCATTCATTCATTTCTGCATCTTTTGTGAGCACTGCTGGTTTAGATTTGGAAACCCAGGGTTCGAGTTGAGTGTCGCCACTCCTACTGGGGTGAGCATGACAAATTGCGATAAGGTTAAGGGCCGCAAGTCTGGCCGTGTCTGGGAATCGTTGGAGGTCACACTCATAGTTTTGCCTATGAGTGAGTTCGATGTGATTCTCGGGATGGAGTGGTTATCAGAGAACCACGCCATGATCGATTGTAGGCGCAAGGAAGTAATTTTCAGTCGTCCCGGAGGGCCCAGCTTCAAGTTTAGAGGCAGAGAAGCAGGGGAGAGCCTTCCGTTGGTTTCAAATTTTTAAAGGTAAGGAAGTTGTTATCTAAAGGAGCTTGGGCTTTTCTCGCCTCAGTCTCGGTGGCAGCGAGTGCTGAGTTGGCAGTTGGTTCGGTCCCCATAGTTCGTGAGTTTATCGATGTGTTTCCAAAAGATCTACCAGGATTGCCGCCACCCCGAGCGAGACTTTGCAATCGAGCTTGAACCGGGACCATCCCTATCTCTAAGGCACAGTATAGGATGGCCCCAGTAGAGTTAAAAGAGCTTAAGGCTCAGCTGCAAGAGTTGATTGATAGTGGGTTCATTCGCCCTAGTGTGTCCCCGTGGGGGGCTCCGGTGTTGTTCGTTAAGAAGAAAGATGGATCCATGAGGTTGTGCATTGACTATCGCGAGCTCAATAAGGTGACAATTAAGAACAAATACCCATTGCCTAGGATCGATGACTTGTTTGATCGACTTCAAGGTGCAAGCGGTGTTTTGAAGATTGACTTGCGCTCTCGGTTACCACCAATTGAGGATCGGGAAGAAGATATTCCTAAGACGGCTTTTCGGATCTCGTTATGGGCACTATGAGTTCGTGGTGATGTCGTTTGGTTTGACGTAATGCCCCCGCAAAGCATTCATGGACTTGATGAATAGGGTGTTCAGAGACTTTCTGGACAAGTTTGTGATTGTGTTTGTAGATGATATCTTGATCTACTCTAGGTCCGAGTCTGACCATGAGGAGCACCTAAGGAGAGTTTTGCTAGCACTTCGAGAGAATAAGTTGTATGCTAAATTTTCTAAGTGTGAGTTTTGGCTCGATTCTCGTGGCCTTTTTGGGTCATGTGGTTTCCGGCAAGGAATTTTAGTAGATCCCTGCTAAGATAGACGCAGGTGAGCGGATGGGTCAGCCGACGTCCGTTGCCGAGGTGAGGAGCTTCTTGGGTTTGGTGGCTACTCTGCACGATTTGTCGAGGGTTTCTCGGCCGGGCCGGGCCGTTGACTCGATTGACTAAGAAAGGGCAAGCTTTCGTATGGTCGAGGATTGCGGCCGACTTTGTTGAGTTGAAGAGACGTTTGACTTCAGCACCAGTCTTGTCTGTGCCAGAGGGGTCCGACGGGTTCGTAGTTTACAGCGACGCCTCCAAGAGGGGCTTGGGTTGTGTTTTGATGCAGAAAGGGAAGGTGATAGCATATGCATCCCGTCAGCTTAAGCCGTATGAGAAAAACTACCCAACTCACGACCTCGAGTTGGCAGCGGTGGTTTTTGCGTTAAAAATTTGGAGACACTACTTGTATGGAGTAAAGATTCAGATTTTCACGGACCATAAGAGTTTGAAGTACTTCTTCACCCAGAAAGAGCTAAATATGAGGCAGCGTAGGTGGTTGGAGCTGGTAAAAGATTATGATTGCGAGATTCTTTACCACCCGGGTAAAGCGAATGTGGTCGCTGATGCCTTGAGTAGAAAAATCTCTCATTCAGCAGCACTGGTCGTGTCCCGAGTTCCATTGCAGTATCAATTTTCTCGAGCAGAGATAGCATGGGTCCAGGGCATCACCGCGAGGTTAGCGCAGTTAACCGTATATCCGACTCTGAGGCAGAGGATTGTAGAGGGTCAACAGAGTGACCACCGGGGGCCGTTAGTCCTATTTGCCGGGCACATGCCGAGGAAGGCGATGGTGGTCGGTTTCTCTCGATGGGGCTGCAGGTTTAGGCAGAGGTTGGTTGTGCCTTCGATGCCGAGATCCGTTTCGTGGTTGTTGTCCGAGGCTCATAGTTCGCCGCTTGCTTGGCACCCCGGGGTACCAAGATGTACCAAGACCTAAAAAGTCGTTTTGGTGGAACAATATGAAAAGGGATATCATCGAGTTTGTCAGAAATGCTTAAACTCGCCGCCAAGTAAAGGCACCGAGGCGAAGCTCGCGGAGTTTGTTACAACCCTTAAGCATTCCAGAGTGGAAATGGGACGACGTTTCTATGGATTATATCACCGGACTACCTAGGACGCCGAGAGGTTTCACCGTGATATTGGTGGTTGTGGATAGGTTGACTAAGAGTGCTCATTTCATCCCGGGATGTTTGATTATTCTGTTGAAAAATGGGCGCGTTTGTACTTGGAGCAAATTGTGAGGTATCATGGGGTCCCCGTGAGTATAGTTTTGACAGAGATGCTCGTTTCACTTCACGCTCTGGAAGAGCCTTCAGAAGGTCTTGGAACCACTTGTAAGTTTAGTACTGACTTTCCACCCACGAGACAGATGGATGCATCGAGAGGGTCAATCGAGATCTTGGAAGACATGTTGAGAGCTTGTGTGCTAGACTTTCAAGGCAGTTGGGATAAGTGGTTATATTTGATGGAATTTGCATACAACAACAGTTACCAGTCCACTATCCAAATGGCTCCTTTCGAGGCACTATATGGGAGGAAATGTAGATCACCTGTCCATTGGGACGAGGTTGGGGAAAGAAAGTTGTTGGGTCCTGAGTTGTTGCAATTGACTAATGAAGCAGTTCAGAAGATTCGGGCTAAGATGCTTACTGCTCAGAGTCGTCAGAAAAGTTATGCCGATACTCGTCGCAGAAATCTTGAATTCGAGGTTGGGAATCATGTCTTTCTAAAAGTGGCACCGTCGCGGGAATCCCGAGATTTGGGAGAAAAGGGAAGTTGAGTCCGAGATTCGTTGGGCCATTTGAGATCCTTGAGAGGATTGGTGCAGTAGCTTATCGTCTAGCGTTGCCTCCTTCGTTATCGGCAGTTCATGATGTGTTCCATGTTTCTATGCTTCGTCAGTATGTGCATGACCCATCACATGTTGTGGACCACGAGCCTTTGGGGTTAAATGCAGACTTGTCTTATGAAGAGAAGCCGGTGCAGGTCTTGGATCGAGACCGTAAGGTTCTGAGGAACCGCGAGATCGCTCTTGTGAAAGTGTTGTGGAGAAATCAGAAGGTTGAGGAAGCCACCTGGGAACGAGAGGATGACATGCGTACTCGTTTTCCGGGGTTGTTTGTGTTTTAGCCAACCTTCGAGGGCGAAGGTTCCCTAAGGGGGAATGTTGTAAGAGCCCCATTTTTTTCTTTATTAGTATTCTTTTATCAGTTTAAATAAGTGGCTAATTGAAAAGAAGGGCATTTTTGTGAATGTCTTGAGAATAAAGGGCGGTTTGGTATTCTTCCATGGCTATTTAGTTGCTCTTTCGCGGATCCTAGAGCAAAGACTCATTCACTCTCGAACCAGCGCCGTTCCTCTTCCTCGCTTTTCCGACCACCGGCCGCCACGAGGCATTGCAGTCGGGATCGTTCGCGCGCGTGTGTGGCGTCATCTCCGTCGAAGCAGGTCGCGGGTTCGAGCTGTGGCGGCTGCGCTGGCACCTTCAATTCGTCGTCCGAGTCGCTGCTGTCGGGGCGCGGGTTCGTCGTGAAGCGGAGTTTGGCCGTCGTCGAGTTCGGCGCGCAGGCGCGCGTGCAAGCTCGGCGTGTAGTGTGGGGTCATTGCGGAGCGCGGTTGGGTGTCGAGCGGTGTGGGTTGAGGTTGTCGCCGCCGGAAGCATCGTGGGTCCGTTGTCGAGGTCGAGCGCCAACCGATCTCTCTCGTCGTCGCCGGAGTTGTGGTGAGGTCCATCTTGTCTTCTCACTTTTACTTTTGTTCCTTGAGTTAAGTTGCAAATGGTGGTTAAAGGAAGGAGAAGATGGGTGTTTGGTAAATGGGCTTGTTATTTAAATTGGGTTTAAGGCTATTCTAGTAAGGAATAGGGGGTGTTTGGTTCTGGATCAAGCTTATTTTAATGAGGGATTGGGCTAGTTTGGTTATATGATTAAAGCTATTCAAGTGGAATTTAAGAGTTGTTTGTTTCTAGGTTCAAACTCACTAAAGTGATGGTTTAGGCTTATTTGATTAATGAGTTGGATTTATTTAATTGATGAATAAAGGTCGTTTGGTCTTTGGTTCTTGGATATTCAAGTTGAGATTAATTTATGTTTGGTTATGAGTTTAGGGGTGTTTGGGGTTAAAGGTTGTTTGGATTTGGGGGTTTAATAGTATGTGTGTTGAGTTAAATGACAAGTGATGATCGTTTGACTTTTGTTGACCAGGTTTGCCTCGAGCTAATTCTTGTTCTCCGAGCCAAGTTTGAGGGTCGCGTGGGACCATCAGGACACATTTTTCGAGGTTCTCCACTTCTTCGCTAAATTTGACTTGCTGGATCTGTTTTAATGGTCTAAGGTGCTAGTTTTGACCGGTTTGTTTGCTTTAGGGCTCGGAAGTGGTGTTTGGCTTTTGAGAGCTTCCCGTTCACGCTAGAGTGTTGATTGGGAGTTCCACTGAGGTAAGGGACCCTTTATCCCTTTCTCGAGGACCTGTGGTTAATACATGTGCCGGTTTACTCGCATTAGTTGATTTGTCTGATTGTAGCATAACCATGTGCATTGTATGTTGCATTTGATTGTATCGAGAGCATATACACTTCATGTTTGTCTTTTGTATAACTAGTGATGCATGGATCATGTACGTATGCTTGATATGGTCGAGTTGCACGTGGTTGCATGATTGTCGTGATATGGATTTGCATGATGTTTGATGCACGATTTTTATGCCTCGTTTGGACCCAAACGAGTCATGAAAGATCGGATAGAGGAGACTAGTAGGTGGGTGTGGGACGAAGAGATTCGGGCGCACACCCTAGCGTGAGGTGATATTCTCTCGCTCCGCAGGACTTCCGTGGATGGTCGGCCGGCCAGGCTCACGGCCCTGGATGGTTCCTACTAGTAGCCTAGGCTCTCTCCAGGTAGGTGGTATGGGCTTGATATAGTTCCTTGGTGATTGGTGTGGCACCACCTCTCACCGTGAGTACGAGGCCTAGGGCCAATAGGTTGCTCGACTCACCGGTTCCTCCGGAGTAGGATGCCAAATTGCTCTCGAGTCAGAGGACTCTTGTGAGCTTTTGGGTCTAGGGTCTACGATTCTTAGACCGCTCTACGTGGTGCTCGTCAAGGACGAGGTTTCTTGACCTAACACCCAGGAGCTTGGGTTTTGTACACCCTTTGGTGATGTTGCTGATCATACTTGTTTGCTGATGTTAGTATTCTTGTGCATGTCTGCTTCCGTCTTTGGGAAAGCCTTACCGAGTTTGCAAAAACTCACCCTTTTCACTCGTGGAATCCCCACTGTACTACTAGACTGCATCTGAGATGGATGATCGACGGTGGAGATGACCATGGGACCCACCGCATCACTCTGTGTAGAGTCTTTTAATTTGTTCTTTTCGCATGAACTATTTAGGGGCATGATAAGTGGGATCTGCTTTTATTGAGCTTTTATGTTTTGATTTTGGGTACCCTATAACTGTTTAATGGATTGATGGTTTTACGAACTTGTTCTTCTAAGTTGTTTAAAAGGAGTTTGGTTTTAAACGTACATGTCCGAGATGTCGAGTACTATTTTCATGCATTTATAGCTAAGGACTTAGGTTTAGACCCTTGTTGGGTCGGGTCCTTACAGACAATCAATAACGGCGTACTATATGCAACACAAGAGGAACAGTGCCGAGCTCACGGCTCTTATGCCTTTTGATGCAGATATAAAAGTTCAACAGAGTCAGAGAGAGAAGATAGGTGTTATTAGTTTTCTACAGGGTTTAGGTCCTGAGTTTGAAATGGCAAGGTCACAAATTCTCTCTGGGACTGAGGTGCCTAGTTTATATGAGGTTTACAGGAGGCTTCTTCGTATTGAGGGTCATCCTCAAGACCTGTTAGGATCACAGCCTAACAGTGCACTTGTAGGGAGACAAGAGCATGGTGGAGATAGCAGACGACCAGATTCGAAAGGTGTTATGGTATGCTATTATTGTCAGAAACCAGGGCACCTGAAAAGGGATTGTAGGAAGCTACAGTATCATAATAAAAAATTTCAAGCAACCCATGTTGTGTCATCCGATGCCCCTGAACGTTCAGTTCATGCTTCCGCGGATGGGTTTGCTAGCCTCCAAGTGTCACAGTCATCTTCCTCGATGCCTCCTACTACAACATTTGCTGAGGCAGGTAATAAAAATCGATGCCTCCTTACCTCCTCTCCGAAATGGGTCATCGACTCTGGGGCTACATCACATATGACAGGTAACCGTAATTTGTTTGTAAATCCATTATCCCCGCCCGTTCCCAGTATCACCTTGGCGGATGGGTCATCATCTTCGGTTCAAGGGTGCAGTCCGATAAATGTTACGCCCACAATGTCTTTATCTTGATGATTATGTCTACCAAATCTTGCATTTAATCTTATCTCAATTAGCAAACTTACCCATGATCTAAATTGCTTTGTGTCTTTCTTTCCGCAGCTCGCTTGTTTTCAGGATCATATGACGAAGAGGATTATTGGTAGAGGATATGAGTCCAAGCGGTCTCTACACACTCGATCAACAACCGAGGAATGAGGTTGCATGTTCGAGTAATCGAGTCTTTGTTTGACATTCATTGTCGGTTAGGTCATCCGTCCTTGTCGATTTTGAAGAAACTTTATCCAATTTTTTCAAGACTTTGTCATCTTTAGATTGTGAGTCTTGTCAATTTGCTAAATTTCATCGTCTTAGTTCGAGTCCTAGGGTTCATAAAAGAGCTGATGCTCCCTTTGATTTGGTTCATTCTGACGTTTGGGGTCCGAGTCCTGTAACATCTAAAACAGGATTTCATTATTTTGTAACCTTTGTGGATGATTTTTCCCGTCTGACGTGGGTTTATCTAATGAAAAATCGTTCTAAGTTGTTTTAAATTTTTTGTACATTCAATGCTGAAATTCGAAATCAGTTTAAAACTTCTATTAAGATTTTACGCACTGATAATGGGGGAGAATACTTCTCTAATCTCCTCGGATCTTACTTACGTGACAAAGGAATCCTTCATCAGTCGTCTTGTGCTGATACTCCATCTCAAAATTGAGTAGCAGAACGGAAGAATCAACATTTACTTGAAACTGCAAGGGCATTGTCGTTTCAAATGAATGTTCCAAAACACTTTTGGGTAGATGCGGTATCTACAGCTTGTTTTTTGATCAATAAAATGCCTTCTTCCGTACTCAGTGGTAAAACTCCGTTTCATGTCTTGTTTCCTACAAAGGAACTGTTCCCAATTGCACCCAAGATTTTTTGTTGCACTTGTTTTGTTCGTGATATAAACCCTTATCGCACAAAGTTAGACCCAAAATCGTTGAAGTGTATCTTCCTAGGTTATTCTCGTGTTCAGAAGGGTTATCGATGTTATTGTCCCAGCTCGAATCGATATCTTGTGTCATCGGATGTTCGATTCTTTGAGAATGTACCTTTCACTCGATTGTCGTCCACTTGAGTCCGGAAGATGATAACTTGTTCATCTACGACGGTTGTTTCCTTCCCGACTCTAGTTTGCCTCCAACGGAGCCTCCTTCGTCTTGTCCTCCGATTACTCAAGTTTATTCAGGACGGTACAACAACAAATCACGACTCATGTCCTCCACGAGAGAAAATGTTTCGTCATCTGAACCGCAAGCAGCTAGTGACCTAGACCTGCCTATTGCCCTTCGCAAAGGTAAGCGTTCATGTACTTATCCCATTTCTTCTTATGTTTCTTACTCTCATTTGTTGCCTTCCACATACTCTCTCCTTACATCTCTTGATTATGTACCTATTCCTAAGAATACTCATGAAGCCTTGTCTCATTCTGGTTGGCGCCAGGCAATGATTGAAGAAATGACTGCTTTAGATGCTAATGACACTTGGGAGCTAGTGGCTCGTCCTGCAGGTAAGAATGTAATTGGGTGTAAGTGGGTATTTGCAGTTAAAGTTAACTCGGATGGGTCCGTGGCTCGTTTGAAAGCTCGTCTCGTGGCCAAGGGCTATGCTCAGTCATATGGCATCGATTATTGTGATACTTTTTCTCATGTGGCCAAGATGACGTCGATTCGATTGTTTATCTCGATGGCAGCTTCTCGAGAATGGCCGCTACACCAGCTCGATATTAAGAATGCGTTCCTTCATGGCGATCTTCAAGAAGAAGTGTATCTTGAGCAACCACCTGGGTTTGTTGCTCAGGGGGAGAATGGCAAGGTTTGTCGGCTTCGTAAATCCTTATATGGACTGAAACAGAGTCCGAGAGCGTGGTTTGGGAAATTTAGTCAAGCCCTTGAAAAGTTTGGATTGAAGAAGAGTTCGTCTGACCACTCGGTGTTTTACAGGAGATTCAATAACAACACTCTTTTGTTGGTGGTATATGTTGATGATATTATAATCACTGGCGATGACACAACCGGTATAGTTTTGCTGAAAGAATTCCTTCACAACGAGTTTCATACTAAAGATCTGGGAACTCTCAAATATTTTTTAGGTATCGAGGTGATGCGAAACAAGAAAGGTATCTTTTTGTCCCAACGAAAGTATGTCCTTGACCTGTTATCTGAAGCCGGAAAGTTGGGGGTGAAACCTTGCAGTACTCCAATGATACCAAACATACAACTTGTCAAAGAAGGAGAACTTTTTAAAGATCCTGAACGATACAGAAGAATGGTTGGGAAATTAAATTATCTGACTGTTACAAGGCCGGATACTCTGTAAGTGTAGTAAGTCAATATATGTCATCTCCTACTGTGGATCATTGGGTGGTTGTGGAGCAGAGCATCTTTGAGTTACTTGAAATCGCTCCCGGTCGAGGAATAGTGTATGAGAGTAATGGTCATATGAGGGTAGAATGTTATTCGGATCTTTGATTGGGCGGTCAAAAGAGGACAGGAGATCTGCCGGGATATTGTGTATTTGTGGGAGGGAACTTGGTGTCTTGGAAGAGCAAGAAAGCAGAATGTCGTTTCCCGTTCAAGTGCGCGGAGTCGAATACAGGGCTATGGCTCAAGCCACATGTGAGATAGTGTGGTTGCTCCAATTGTTGACTGAACTTGGGATAGAAAATGTTATACCCGCTAGATTATGGTGTGATAACCAAGCAACTATTCACATAGCATCGAATCCAGTGTTTCATGAGAAAACTAAACACATCGAAGTGGACTGCCATTTCATTCGAGAAAAGATACATCGAGGGTTAATCTCTACAAGTTATGTAAAGACAGGAGAAACGGTTGGGAGATATCTTCACGAAGGCAATCGAATGGAACAAGAATACATTATTTTGTAAAAAGTTGGGCATGATAGATATCTTTGCTCTCCACTTGAGGGGAGTGTTAGTATTATTCTATATTTAGTGAGTTGTTAGGATTTGCATCATTCTTAGTATTATTCTATATTTAGTGAGTTGTTAGGATTTGCATCATTCTTAGTATTATTCTATATTTAGTGAGTTGTTAGGATTTGCATCATTCTCCTTGTATATATATATGGACATAGTTATATCAATAAAAAAGCACGACTTCTCTGAGTCCCAAAATATTGCGTAACATTAAATACAAAAAAATAAAAAAAATAAAAATTAAACCCAGAAGGGACCGATGAAAAAGTCTTCAAACATTTTCTTCCTGGAGTTCTTCTAAATCGCTGGATGGCTTTTTTTTAAAAAAAAAATCCTTTGGGAGATTATCAAGTCAAATTTTATGTTGGTCGCTCAAGAATTCTACACATTTGGAACTATTGATCTCTATGAAATATGAACGAACCCTACATCTGTTTGATCCCAAAGAAATTAGCCCCAAAGTTTGTAACAGATTTTCGGCCTATCATCTCATTTCAGTTGCATATAAGGTTATGAGCATGGGTTCTTTCCAATAGACTAAAATTAGCGCTCATTTTATAGCATGGGTTCTTTTCAGTTGCATATAAGAAATTTTAGGGATGTTTTCTTTAACTATGATCATTTGACGAATAATGTACTCTTAAATGTCTTCTTTTTTTTGTTGCAAACATATTTATCCTTTTTAGTATTTTAGTTTTTCATTTTTCACTCTAATTAGAGTTATTTCATGAAAGAGTAAAACTCCCCTACACATGGATGTGAAGGGGAGCCCTACACTTTGAATATGTGGCATCATTGGGTGCCACAAAAAATCATCTCATAAATGAAAAAAATAAAATATAAAGGAATTTTTGTGGCACCAATGGCGCCACATCATCAAATTGTAGGGCTCCCCTACACATGGATGTGTAGGGGAGTTTTACTCTTTCATGAAATAACCTTTAGGTGCTTGAAGTTCACTATTTATTTCATTTATTAATGAAATGGTTCTTACTAAAACACAAAAACATAAAAGAAAAGATAAACCAGTGGTGTCCAAAGAAAGTGCATCCATGTTCGTGCCATCACGTGTTAGTGCGAGAGGCAGAAAGTGAATGTTGCAGCAACGCGTGTACCTCTATTAGATAATATGGGGTTCCACCTCAAAACCAAGTGGTAATGAAGGGAGTAGCTCATATCTCTTATAAAAGATGATGAAGACTCCTCTTAGAAAGATGAGTATCTCCAACAACCTCAGACATGGCTCTATTGGTGGTTGTGGTTAGATGGTGCAAATATCATTTAAAATTAAGGTGCTTCTTCTTTTAAAGTGGGCAGTAACGACTTCTTGTCATCGCAAAACGGTAACATAACTTCCTATGTCTAAATCTCACCGAGAAGAAAAAATCCAAAAACCTAGAGGCTAATGCTCTGGAACACACAATCTAATAGAAACAGAGGAAGATATTTACAATCACCATAATATTTGCAATAAATCCATGTTGTAAAACATAGTGAACAAACAATGTAGAAATCTTACTTCAAAGGGTTTGCCAACAATCTCTGCCCGATAGTGACAAAACTGTTTTCTTGATTTGACATAAACCAAGCAAGAGATGAAACACTGCAAAATGGATCAAACTACGTCAAAAAACTTCATTGCAGTAATGAAATTACATCACTCAGAAAAAAGTAAACTTGTAATCAATTTTCAGTAAACACAAAGGTACTACCTGCCAGTGAATATATGCTCTCTCAATCCAAGAATCGTAGGATATCTGACACCATCATGCATTGTAAGAAACTCTTCTAGCAAGTTTCTTATTTTGAAGGCCTCTTCCATGTAATTATCCTATTGATAGAAAGTTCACATTCTAATGATTAGCAAACATACTAATTTCCAACACATTGTATTAGGGACATGCGTGGTTAACCCCGAGAATAGTGAAACGAAACTCTAATTTCTCGGTTTCCAAAAAATAAAAAGCAGTACCTGGTTCATGTCAATAGTTTGTAAGCATTCCCCACGGGTGAAAATAATTGCATGGTTTTGATTTTCTGGCTTCCCCTCACCCAAGATTGCTGGCCCAGGAAGTTTTACCCGATATATAATCTATATTAATGGGAATAGAACACTCGCATCAGCAGCATGTGGAGAATGTGGATCATTGATAACTATAGAGGAAAGCATGCTTGAAAAGGTAACACACAAGAGATAAACTATAGGGAAACAGACAAATTTCCCTTGTATGACTTTTTTTTTTCTTAAGAAACTAAAATTTCATTATAAAGCAGATTACAAAAACGAAGGGAAACTAAAATAAAGCCACGAAGTTAACAAAAAATTCCTTTAATTGGTGCTGGTTCTAGTTAGAAAAATAAACTTCAATTGGCATAGATAAAAAGTAATCATAATGACAAAAAGGAAAGCCTTGAATTTTATGGATTCTCATTTTTTTTTTTTTTTAATATTTGTGACTGTCTTGGCCAGTTAGCGTGACTTTCTATACTAATGTCACGGGATATACAACTAGACCCTACAACATTTGGATATCAACATCTCCTTTTTGCGTTCAGTCTAGAAAATCCTAAGTTATATCTGAACAACACCTCCCCCCATAGTTTTTGCCACTTTATCCCACAATACTCAAGCCTATTTTCAAACAGTCCAGTGCAAAATTCTAGAACTATTAGAATATTCAACTGCAATGAGAATTTTGTTCCAATCATTTCTTCTCCTATTAGAAATTAAGCTTTCATGGAGAACAAACGAAAGAATATAATTGGAACCATCTCACGTTCTATTCAATAATTCCATCTATACTAGCTGTATAACCAATCTGTATTCACCGATAGTCAGGATTAGTACCTGGTCCAAACTTTGAACTGGCTCTATTGAATCTTTTGATTTTGTGGGCAAAGTAGCCTTAGCTAGAACTGAGTAGTAAGACTTCTGATTAGCCTTTTGGGATTTATCTTTACTTGGCTCTTCAAGTTCTTCAATATATGCAACACGGAGAGCTGGGTACCTAAATAATGAGTAATTATAACATGAATATAGGCTCATGTCATCAATTATCAGCAGGTAAAATGATATTTTGGAACATACTTAGTCATAAGCTTCAGAATATCTTTAGCTCGAGCATCACCAGAACGCTTGTGAATACCATATTTCTGACAGGAGACAACATACGAGAATTTCATGTCGACTGATGCTTGACATTGCGCCCACAAAGGGCTATCCACAGCGTCCTTGTAGCTTTTCAACAATTCTGGATAAAAGCATTAACCATATAAAAGCTTTTCTTATGTTTGTATTATATTTATGAGAAAAGCGTTTACTGAACATTTTTCCTTTTGCCTTTTTCAGTGGGCTAAAAATATTAACAATTATGCAATTTTCTATCCTAGATTTTATATTCTGCGAACCAATTTACAAAAGGTTTTGTAATGGATTTATTGATAACTAATAAAGCCACTGGTAAATGACAATGTCCACAATTTGTCATTCGATCCAGGAATCTACAAATTTTAAAAAATATGAGAGACCAAGGCTTGAAACAAACATTGAAAGGCTTATTATTGACAGACGTTTTTGTTCCCATCATATAAAGATCATTAAAAACTTAATAAACCTTGAATAACACCCATGATAACTTATTATGTTCATGTTCATGTTCATTATTATATTATATTATACTATATATAGATATTAAATGTGTGAGTGTCCGGGAATTATATTTATTGCACCTTGATTCTTAAATAATAAAAATACGATATTTTCTAATACATAGTCTAACACAACTTTTAAAAAATACAGAACTTGTATTGATACGAGGAAGATTATACAGAGAGAAGGGACATGAGATATCACCACAAGGCCAGAAGATTACAAAAAGACTACCAAGTTAGCCAAAATGTGAGAAAGATGGTAATTACAAAAGGTTTTAGAAAGAGAAACACCGGGTGAAACTTGAAAGGATTTTGATAAGTATCATAGCTCATGAAAAGTCGTTGAGTTCTCAGCATTAATCCACAGAAAACGACATTTTTCTCCTTGAAAGGGGTATCTGTGGGTTAATGATATCACAACGCTTCAAAACACTTCAAAATTCTTCTAGCCCAAAGAAACTAAGTTGTTGAGCATAAAAAGCATGTGGTGCTGGTTTTCACTATCCAATATACACATCGCAGACCAGTTTGGAGACATGGCAAAAGGTCCCTGACCACAAACCCATATGAAAACTTTCACTTTCTTAGGCACTCATCCCTCCAAATAGCTTTTTATCAGGGTACAATCAATGGAAGGACGGAGATCACTAATTGTTGAATTATGTTAAACCACCAATCAATCCAAAAGCCTAAGCTGATGGATTGGGGTAAATTTAATTATATCAACTAACACTCCTCCTCACTTGTGGACTTTGAAATTTGAGAAATGCCCTACAAGTGGACTTTTAATTTTAATTGGGGATGAAATGACTTGGCAGGGATTCGAACTCATGACCTCCTGCTCTGATACCATGTTGAATTATGTTAAACCGTCAATCAATCCAAAAGCCTAAGCTGATGGATTGGGGTAAATTTAATTATATCAACCAACACTAATGTTAGAAGTTAAGAAGTTAACTGAAAAGCCACCGTCTTTGTTGAGGGTCCAAGATTTGGAATTCTCCATTATGAAAAGGTTTTTCTATTACAAAGTTTCCTCATCAGTCAAATTTCTTCTTAGAGGAATAACCCACTCATTAGAAGAGATTGGCTAACAATGATCAATAAGATTGTCTTTTGATAAAACGGTATTAGAAATTCGAGGAGGGAGTACATAGGGACTTAATAATTCATCCACCTATCTTCCCAAAAAAGAATCTTATGACCCTTGCCAAGGTTTTGAAGTGTATTTATTTTTCGAAGACAATATTCTTTATTAACAATCAATCACGTACGTTTAAGACCCTATTTTGTAAAATAAAATAAATCTGAAGACCTTCAAGTAAATTACACAAGCTCATGAACTAGTGGTACACAAGGATTTAGATAAGAAAGAGACTAAATAAACTGCTTGTAAATACCTTGATGCCCTGCAGTATCAAGGAATGCTTGAAGTTCCAAGGCTTTGCGGTAGTACATCATACCACGAACTATTATTTCATTTGTTAAAGAAAATGGTCAATAATCAACAATGAAAAATAATAGAGTGCACGCTTAGGCATTGGGGGAATTACATTACCTGTTTTAGTCAACGTTTGACCTCTATATGATGCCCAAAGACGAAGCTGCTCTTCAAGCTCTTCACTGTTTCTCAACTCTTCTTCAGTACGACAGTTGACTCGCTCAAGAAAGTTTGTCCATTCATCTATTGGAATTATAACCCTTATAAAGTCAAACTTCAACAATAATATGTACTGTATCCAAGAGGATAGCAAAATTCTGTCAGTAGAAAAAACCTGGATAGATTTTCTGCAAGTAGAAAAGAATAGACACTCCATCTTCATTTGTCTTCTCCAGATGATTCATAGAGAAGAGAACATCTTCAGTGTAGTACGGTGTAAGGATACTAGGCCAAGAAAGGAAATTACATTAGTACAAAATCTTCTATAGAAAATTTATCAGATATATTACCACCAGCAACTTCCTTTAACTGAAGTACAAACAAAAGAAAGAAAAAAATGGAAGGATGACAAGCGTATCATATTGATATCAAATGTGAAAAGGGCTAGTAACCAGAGAAGTTGAACAAGAGCATTCTTTAGAGCAACAATAGTAGTTTGCAGTAGTTAAACATAAGTTGCCCGATATTTTCATTATTTTTTTTAGATAAGGGTAACCACGCCCGTCCTTAGGCCAGGCACTGGGAGACATCGAAGGAATGGAGTCACGGGAGGTGTTTACAAATTAATGTCACAGGTGAGTTTCAGACCTGGGACCTTGAGGGGAGTACACCTTCAGAGCCCAAGTCTTCAACTACTACGCTACCCCCCTTGGGATCTTCATTATTATAAGTTATTTAAAAGCTTCTTCCTAGTGACATGTTTCTAAATCCTTGAGCAATTTTTCGATCCATCATTTTTTTTTTTTTTGAAACAAGGGTAACCACGCCCGTCCCTAGGCCAAATAGGAGACATCGAAAGAGTAATGTCATAGGTGAGTTTCGAACTCAGGACCTTGAGGAGAGCATATCCTCAAAATCCAAGTCTCCAACCACTGTGCCACCCCTTGGAGACGTTTCATCATATTTCTTTTAATTGGCATGATTTTATTGATCTTTGTAATTGTTGTTTTATTTTCATCTTTTAAACTTTTTTTTTGTCATTCATCTTTTTAGCATTAGTCTCTTTTCATTATATCAATGAGAAGTTTTGTTTCGAGTGTTGCAAAAAGTTTCAAAGTCAAGGAATATTACGAGAACGACAACATATTTTGAATTTTTGGAGCAGGAGGCATCTCCATGAACAATGAGTTGGAGAAGAAAGAAATACGCCTCCTAGCTTCTATATTGGATGGCACATCCATAGCTGATTCCTTGACGGTAAGCAATAAATGGAGTCTTCTAATCTGCAAATGTTTTGTGTTAACACAAGGGGAAGTTTTATTGATATTTCAATAGAGAGAAGAATAAAAACTTAAACGTAAGTGGAAAAAAATATTATATAAACAGCCTTGTGCCACCCTTGTGCCAGGTCTTCTGGCATTTTAAAATGAAATATGTATGTGATTGGTTCATCATCTCAACATTTAGTATCAAGCTTTCAAAACACATGGAACTTACCTTTTCTTTCCAAGCTTCAGTTTCTGGAACTGGAAAGTTTAGTTGATCAAAAAGTCGATCAAGTGATCTTTGTTTCCCATCTTTTCCAAAGGATCCACCATGACTTGATTCTGCCAAACTACAGAAAGGATGGAAAAAGAATAAATTGAAACAATGATAAAGCAAAAAAGTAAATTCCAACCACAAGCATACCTGGAAATGTCCTCATCTATTATATCTCTTGTTACAACCTCAAGCATATCCAGCAAGACTATTACAACCTGATCCTTATCCTCTTGTTTATTTTCTAACTGTAGAAGTGAGACATATAATAAGAATTGATAACAAAAAATGAAATAAAATATAAATGTTATAGAACTGATAGAATCACCAAATATTTAATCAGTCGAATGAATTGGTCATAGAGACTAGGGAGAGCTCTCATGTCTAGTTCACTTATCAGGTTTTCATCTTTTATGTGATTACCAATTATTGTGAAGATCTCCTTAATTACCCTGGAAACATCAAACAAACAGAAAGTTAGATAAATATAGAAATTACCAAATTACATACTTTCTTAAGCTTAAGAGAAAAAAAAAACCTACAACTTTTCATGGTCTCCAAGAACCAAAAAATTAATTATATTTTTAAAGGATGCGTAGCACTCTTGAACTGCACAGAGCATATATTTGTCTGTAGCTAGTCTCTTTTTAAGTTCCTTGTCTCTTCCATTGCTATCTTTGGCCATATCCAACGCTATCGGTATCTACATAACAAGGACAAGATTAAAAAATACAGATTAAACAGAACTTGTGGAGAGAATGAAGTAGGCAAAAACGTAACACCATGCTGGCAAGCAAAAAGGGAGGCCACTGGATAAGGGCTAATTCAGGGTCAACCCAGTTGGGGACAAGCAATAAGTCCATTTCCCTGAAACAAAATGGGAAATTTTAGAACTTAGAGATTGTTCTAATGAAATTTTGGAGTGTCAGATCTACAAACATTGAATACGTATTTCACCTGTTATCTATCAGATCCTCCTCTCTGAAGCTAATAATTATTTCGTTCCACATTTGAGCAAACTTTGCAGCTTGATCATCTCTATCAGGTGTTATCTAATTTATGACCATCACAGTAAGATCAAAGAACAGAAATTGAATGAAGAAAACAAAATTGTCATTATATTACATATCTGGTTCAAGTGGTCGGACCAAACCTCATCAAATTTACGACCCATATTGGCCATCAACCCCTTCTTTCTAGTATGATCCTTCTTTTCCACAGGCATCAAGCAGGCATTAAAAGCACCAGGAAGAGATAGAAATCGGGACCTCAACATTCCCAATGTTCGTATCTAATAAAAAGAACAATGTTGAGTAAAGTTCCAAGAGACAAAAGCTTGCATTTGTAGGTTAAAACTATGTGAAAAACAACCATAAACTCATTGGAGAATTGTTCATTGAAGCTGGTCACTAAACATCATTAACCTATGAATGAATGAATGACTTCACTGCTAGGATTGGATATAACCTGCAGCCCAAAATGATGAGGAAAACTTGTAGATGAAAAAAGTTTTGGCTATCAAGAGGAGGGAGATTTACACTTTGTAGTGTAGTTTTATTTGAGTTTCCCAATTTATTTCATCTCTTTTCGCTTTATCGATGAAATGAAATCAATGTGGAAAACTCATTTGCACGAAAACAAGTGAAAAATGTTTTGTAGATATGAGAGATTGTATTTGATTAACAAAATTTTAGTGAAAGGGAGGGTTGTGGTTAACTAAGCATAACTGGCAATTGAGACGTTTTAGGAATATGATAAAGGAATGAAGTTCCACCAACCTCTCCAAGGCGACGAAATGCACCATAAATTCCCCCAAATATTGTGGAAAAAATGGCATACCAAATCTGCACGTCCATGAAGTAAACCTACAAAAAGTAGCTTATGCAAACTAGTCGGTAAAAAGTAAATATGCTTTGAAAAAGTAGATAAACAAATGTAATTTTTTAATGCACAATCACGTACAAGAACAATGGGAGCCCAAATTGAGATCACGACACCAAGGTTATTCTTAGCTGCAACAATAATTTTTACAGAAACTTAAAAAATAATGAAAAAAAATAATTTCATAGGGCAACATATAATTGCTTGTCTTCATGTAATGATATGATCGAACCTCTAGGAAAGAATTCATGCCATCTATATTTTCCAATATGAACTCGCATGATGGTTTTTGTTGGACCAACCAGTGGCATAATCTGCAAAAGCCAACAACAGTAACAATGAAGACTACTTTTTTTTGGATAAGAAAGAATGTCATTACTAATATGAAATTACATGGGGCACGTGGCCAGTTACAGAACATATTTCCAATTATTAACATCAAAGCTATAATCATGGAAAAGCGGGGAGAGCTTGCACCAAGAGATAACAACAACGGTTAAATTTTCAATGAAAGTCAAGTAGTTGGATTCTTTTCCTTGAAAAATACGGCTGTTTCTTTGCTTCCAAATGCACCAACAAAAACCTCTAACAATGAAGACTACTCACTCATTGTCAAATGGTTTTGAGATGGAATCTCATGTTATCTAATAGTAATAAGACTCTTTCAAATTCTTGATTATAGGGAAAAGTTCATGTTCTAAGCATAGAATCGAAGAAGTACCTCTAGATAGTAACTGAATATTAACTTCGATATAATCAGAAGAACCCAGAAGAAAGTGTACCTGAAAATCAGATAGAAACTTAAGATTAAGAGAAGTTCATTATGATTTAAGCTTTGCCTACTCAACAATCAAGATCAATCTTCTTACTTCAAGAGTGAAAATGAGCTTTCGTGCATTCCTCTTCCAACATAAAGCCGAGTCTAGAATGGATTCAAAGATTTCATTAATAATCCATAAGTTGAGAATCAAAATCAATAGTGGCACTTTCTTGGATTTGTATCTTCAAACATTAGTCTCTTTTCATTTTCTTACTGAAAAGTTCGGTATCTTGTTTAAAAAAAGTCATAAAAAGTGTATGTACACTAAGCCAAAAAAGAAAAGGCAACTAACAGTTTTAAGTAATTTGTGGTTTGGTCCAAAACTACTAATGATTTATCTTTTTGAAGTTTGAAGCATTGACCCCATACCTGAGACCACCACATCACGAGCAACACAACCTTATTGTCTGAACATTCCAGAAAACGCCGAATTGTTGGAAAAACGAATAACAGCCCAGAAAGCATGTTTGGAGATAAGTAGATAACAATAGCCACAATGAAGAATGAAGGTGAACTTATATTATTCCCGAACCAACTTTTAATTGTTTGTGTGAATCCAGAGGGATTCTTCCAACTTAAGGCATATGCTACAGATAAAACTATAACCCATGCCAGAGCTGTTACAACTTTAAGAACGTATCTTAACTTGACATAGAAGGACATGCTCTTCCTTGCTTTCCAGCTAAGGATAAGATCAATAATAGCTGAAATGAAACAAAATATAAATAAATATACAAAACGTGATATTTTGTGCTCAGATTGTCATTAATGTCATTAGCTAAATGTATAAAGTGTAACATAAAATAGAGAGAGGAGAACAAAGTTTCAGAGATCAATGATAGTTTGGTTAACTGTAGTTAGTTCAGTTAGTCTGTTATATTTTAGCTTTATTGTTAATATTTGTTTAGCTATTCAATAAGATTTGGCTTGTTATTTCCTCTCATATGATCTAATGTAGCCAAGGTGGCTAATAATGATCTAAACCAAATATTCAAATGTTTTTTTTAACACCAAACTTTCTTTGAGATAAACGAAAGAATACAAAAGGCTAACAAAATAACAACAACCTCAACAAAGAAGCCATGTTGAAAGAAATAAACTTACTATACAGAAAAGAGGTCCAATCTAGGAAAATTAGACGAAAAAGGTAAATAAAAAATGCTTGGAAACTAATGCTAGGTGTGTTAAACGTGGCAATAAACCAAACTTCCTCCTTAAATCTCTCAATATCTCCAAAAATCATATAAGCCCTATGATTTCTTTCGATCGATGGACCCCACAAAACAGCAAAGAAGCTAAACCACCACATGAACTAACTCTTATCATGAAAGGGTGAATCCAAAAAAATTTCCTCTACAACTACCTATTTTTTATATAAAAGTTCAAGCTCTCATTGAGAAAGAAATTAAAGGATAAAGGACATCAAAAAAATCAAGCCCATAAAGGGAACCCAACTATAAGAAGGGATTCCAATCAAGTAAAATATGACCAAGAGAACAATTATAAAAAACTTAAAAACTTATGCCAGAGGGATACATAGAAGAATCTCCTCAATCATAAAGTTACACTCTCTATTAAAGACCAGACAAACATCAAAAGCCTCCACAAAAATTACCAAGCTAGATGAACCTTAATATATGTTTTCATTTTCATCAATTTCATAATTAAATTAATTAGTTAACTGAAACTAAAAAATGAAACAAAAAGTAGAAAATTTATGTAAAGTACAGGCAGGCAGAGCACATTTTTACATAAATAAACGAAGGAGAATAATTCAAAGAAATGAACATGTTTTCAATACCCTGTGCAAGTTTCAAGATTGCTGCTGTTATAAAGATACTCAGTACTTTCTTAAAAACATCGCCCTTGAATACTGCACCCAATTCCCCTGAACCATTCCAAGCAATGATTACCATGGCCTGTGGAGAACATATTTCAACAGTGTTACCAATTTAAGAAAAAAGGAAAAGGAAGAAAAAAAAGGCAAGCAACTTACCTGAAAACACAATATAAAAAAACTCCACATCCTGTCAAAACTTCTGAATACGTGCCAAAATGAACGTATTTCCACGAAATTGACTTTCCCCATCCATCTATTTCTGGTATTTAGTTTCTTTTCCTGGAAATGATACAATTTTATCATATGAGCACACTCTTCCAACATGGGAATCAACCTTAACTAATGTTCTCTTCGCTATCTAAGAACATCTAGTATAATGTTTTGCATGTATGATAACGACATTCGATTTCAACCAATTTCCCTCTACAAGACCATAAATCGAGGGAGACTCCAATCAAGTCAGAGATCAAAGTTCCTGTCTAGTAAACAATGACTACTTTGAAAGCCATCTAAATCATTGAAAAGAATGCTAGGAAACGAGAAGAAAGTGTATTAAAAGTAAATATATTAATATCTTGAAATGGACTGATTATAAAATTCTCAAGAAAAATCTCAAAGAAAACAAATATAACACGACAAAGGAATCTAAAACAAGAACATGGATGATAAATTTCAGAATTCAAAATATTGCATACATCATCTTTGTCAGCTCTAACTGATTCGGAAGGATGCTGAAAGAAATTAGCATCAGACCGCATAGGCCAACCGAGACGAAAGCATTCAATAGACCTACAAAGTTGCACGACCAACATTCTCAAAATTTTAGATAACTCAATATGAAGTAGAAATGAAGAACTGATGACAAAAAGCTTACCAGAAATATTCATTCAAATCGTCATAATTTCTCCATTGTGAATGCTTAGATTTACCGTCTTTGCTTTTATCTGCTTCCTATAGATGCAAATAATTAATGAATGGCATACTTAGTTATCACTTTTGAGATAGAACAGGAAACCAACCTATTTCAATGATGAAGTAGGTTATATGCATTACCTTAGATATTACATTATATATTGGAGTAACAACTTTCTTAAGGAAAGCCTCTTTTTCACCACCATAAGCTGGTTTGACGTGCTCTCCTGTCATTGGGCTCACATTTCCAGCCAACATTCCATACAGTTCAAATGCCATCTAAAACATTTATTGCCGAATCCATAGAGTCAAATAGCAGACATGAACCAATCACACTTTTCTTTTGTAAATTGCCTATGTTTGGAAACTTGCGATTTTAGCTATTTTATAACCACTTCTATGAGTAACTTGACAAATTTGTAGAAATTCTTCCAAGTGTTTCAAGTGCATATCAAACTTATATATTTTATTAATTCTCCTTTTTACCTCCATGAATCTGACACGTTCCAGGCCATTTATTATTATTTATTATTTATTAGAATTTAGTTGTTATTTTGTTATTTTAATTGTCATGGTCATTTATGGATTATTAGCCTTTTATTATTAAATTAGGTTATTATTAGGTTTACTTGGGGAGTAAGTTAGAGGCTAAGGTTATAAATAGGAGATGTTAGGTCATTTTTATTCATTCATTTAGTTGTTGTCTTTGGAACTTTGGGGCTCTAAGGGAGATTCTCTCTAGAGATTATTAATAAAGTTGGTAGATTCTATCATAATCCCTAAGAGATCTCACCTCACCAAACTTAGGAAAGATCATGTATTCCAAAAATATTATCCTATCCTATTGAGAAGAGGTTGATTTTCTTATGTTATTCTAATATTGAGGTTTTTGATACCGCTAACTGGTTTTCACGATAGGAGGACAACTTTAATATGTCCATTTAGAAGGAAATTTTATAAAAGCATGTTCCAGCAATGCAATTTGGTTTGAAGAGGCACAAATTCAAGAATATGATAAGAACATATGCTAAACTATACTTGATCATAGCCAAAAGGCCAAGAAGGTACAAAGGGTCAAGAATATGATACTAGAATGTTAAAGATGCTAATGCATACATGATGATATATATAGCAAAGGCACTCGGGCATGAATCTCAAATTTGCAGCTTCTCCCCAAATAAGAAGATACAATCCCATGTATAGTAATTCTCTCTGTTGAACTTCTTGTTGGATTTTTGGCAACCTAACAAAATATGAAAATCATATTGGATATAAGGCGTGAAAAAAATGTTGTAATTTAAAAGTTCTAAGGATAGCATATTATAAATATGCAACACACACGCATGTATGTGTATGTGTATGTGTATGTGTATGTAAGTATTCTTGCTCTATATTACTAAGCAAATTCACTAACAAAAAGAAAACGTTACATTGTGCTGACAGACATTCCTACAAAGACTAACTAAATCGTTGAGTTCGTCCCGTGACATTAGTGAGGTGCGTGCAAGCTGGCCCGAATAGTTACGGATATCCAAAAAAAAACTAAATCGTTGAGTTCTAACAATTGACAAAGCACAAAACATAGTCTTACCAAAGACTGCTTTTGCGGCCCAGATACTTGCACCATTTTTTATAGTTCTTGAAAAGCTTTTTCATGACTTCTGTAAGAACATGATCATCCAACTAAAATGAAAAATGGTTATCAGAAAATAGGGACTATAAAGAAGAGGGAATCAAAGCAAAAGAAAGTTGAACAAAACAAAACCTTGGGTCGTTGATTAGGATTTGGTATCTGTCGCAACTGAACATTTGCAATCAATAAAATAAGATGTTCCCTTTGATTTGCCACGTTGCCCTCCTGCAATTAGCAAGTGAAGTATAAACCCCACTCTTTTAAGCTTAGCATGTTTATCAAACTTCATTGATTACCTGGAAACCAAACATGGTTTGAAGCCAATCAAGGATGTCTTCATCTACTTGCTTCTGGTGGTTCTTGGGCCATGGCAAACCCCGGGTGTTACGAAGGGCAGAGACAGTAACTTGAATCTGTAAACACAAATAAGCATTAATATACATCAAGAGCATGAAGTTGAAAATGAATACTAGAACCCGAAAACATGAAAAGGTTACATGATGGCACCTCAGGAACTCTCATAATTATCTGATTTTGACTGTCGGGATCAAGAGGAAGTATGTTAAATGGTCGATACATCTGTTGTTTCTCCTCAACCTTGTGGTGAGCTTCCAAAATCTTAAACATAAATCAGAAGAAAAAAAATGTATTATCAATATTCATGAGAATAAGCAGCACTTGACGGGTTAACTTAGATATTACTTTTTTTTTAAACAAGGGTAACCACACCCGTCCCTAGGCTAGGCACATGGAGACATCGAAAGAGTAATGTCACAGGTGAGTCTGATTTTGACAAATCAAGTAAAAGTTGAACAGAAGAAAATCTTGCAATGTTTACTGCACAATATCATCAGTTTTACCTCATCAGCTACATCTACGGCCTCTGTTTGATTCACAGCCTTCAAAACTTCAAAAAGGATTGCCGCAGTTTTATAAACTTTTGTCAGTTGGGCACTGATCAGGAAGAGAACATCAGTTAAAATAATGCAGTGCAAAAAATCAAAACAACCAAGCGAACTACATTGTTTTTCTTGTAAAACTACCGATCAGCTTTTCCAGCATCATTCAAGGCTTCAATATATTTTGTGTAGTAATGTCGATAAAAGTTCTGCATTTCACGAGCATCACTCTTATGCTTTTCAGCTAATGTTGTTACTTTTTCCTGAAAAGCAGCAATACCAGTCAGCAACGTAGATACATGGAAGTTAAGTCCAAATGGATATCTTAATCTCAAGTAGCAAATAATTACAATGCGTTGCTTATTTTGGAGTGGTACGAAAACATAATTACAATGCACGATGAAAGAACAATGAAAGCAAACCCAAGCAGTGTATTACCTCCTAAATGATTTTGTCTAGTTGTTGGTTGATATAATTAAATTTACCCTAATCCATCAACTTAGACTTTTGAATTGATTGGTGGTTTAACATACTTCAACATGATATCAGAGCAGGAGGTCATGAGTTAAATTAAATTTCACTTGTAGGGCATTTCTCAAATTTCAAAGCCCACAAGTAAGGGGGAGTGTTAATTAATATAATTAAATCTACCTCAATCCTTCAGCTTAGGCTTTTGGATTAATTAGTGGTTTAACATACTTCAGCACTAGTCACAATATGTTGCAAAGAAATATTAATATAATTATCAATAATGACATGTATCCTCGACCAAAAGATTAGGAGGTTAAATCCCACCCCCGAATATTGGTTAACTCAAAAGAGAATGTGTATAGATACTCATAAAGGCAAACAACAAGCAAAAATTCAAACATAGAGATTTGTGAGAACAGACGAAAAGATTAAAAGTACCCGCTCTAGACGCTGAAGGAATGCCGTTTTAAATTGTCGAACTCCACGTCCACTTGATTTGGGATCCAATCCGTGAGCCTTTTCAAATGCATAAAATCGACCTGACCCAGAAAATACAATGGTTCACAGAAGTTAACACCACTTTTCTTTCTCAAAGTAGTTCTTCAAAGAGCATAATAGCTCAGCAATTGAATCAAAGCCAATAAGTTTTACAAGTAAGAAGCCACCATTTAAGCTAAAAAGAAGAAGGTAGTACTTCACATGAATTCCAAATCTCAAAGCAAAACTAATGCAACAACTTACATAGATAGGCAACCCTCGGGTTGCTCCCCTCGACTTCATTAGCAACACGAAGAATTGGCGCAATCTCATCGAGTGAAGAAGGAACCACTTCACTGTCTATCATCGACTCGCCCATATTCCCAAGTGTCTGGGCTCTCATGATCTTCTTGCCCGGTTGTTGATCCGAGCCCCTTCGTTGAGCCATGTTTAACCACTATCAAACACCAACTTAAAACTCCCTGTGCCCACCTGCCAAGTTTCCAAATAAATGCTTATAAACTCAAAACCTAAAAAACACAAAACCCCACAAAAATTTAGAAGATTCCCACTTCAAATCTCAGCTAACGTGAAGAACAAGAACAAATTAAGGAAAACCAAGTAGAAACACAACACAACACAAAACAACACTTCTAATGAGTGACGAGGAAGCAATTATCAATTTACCACAGCAATCATAGAATTAAAAAAGCAAGAAAAAGAACATACCCCCACCAACCAATAAATCAATCTAGAGATTGAAACTTGATTTACAAGCAAATAAGCGAGAAGAAACTCCAAACCCACGTTTCATTTCAGCAATCGAACTCAGAAATACACCCAACAATTCAAAATCCACTACAAAACACAAAAATACAAGCAATAAGCAACAAAAATCAACAAACAAAAAAAAACCGATCCCATCTGGGTATACCTCAAGCTGGTTCAGCTAAGTACCATAGAAAGTGAATCAAAGCTTGATAAGAAAAAATTGGGATTACCAAAAAAGAAACGAAAAGTTGAGATAAAAGAGTGAGAAAACAGTGGGCGTAATTGATTGAGAAAGTAGAGCAACAAAGTTGTAAAGAGACAGAATCAAAAGCAAATGGGAAAGTTGAAAATTACCTTAAGAGAGAGAAATTAAAGTGAAATTTGAGTTATGGTTTAAGAGAGAGAGAGAGAGAGAGAGAGAGAGAGAAATTGAGGTTTATGGCGAAACGAACCAGAAAATAAAAAATAAAAAAAAGTAAAAAAAAAGGCGGAAAATGGAATACTGCGCGACGAAGAAGACGACTGCTGAAGTGGGCGAATCAGTGAAGAAAGTGAGCTGGTTTTTTAAATTCCAATGTTTGACCCAATCACAACGCGCCACGTGTTCCTTATAACTTTTACTTTTCTCTTGTGCCCTTGTACTTATGATATTTACGATGAGTTCAGTGTTCATTATGATTTATTAACTGCTCCTTGAAAAATATTCAAATAATTTTTTGTAATTTGTTAAGATGATTCATTTTTATTATTAAAAATAACTCATTATTTTTAGTCACCTATTTCTAATTAATTATTTATGGCTACTCGATATAACTTCTCATATATAATCAATCAAAATAACTTTTTTAACCACTCCGTTTTTAATCATTTTTTTGTTAACCATTCATTTTAAATCAACATCCAAGAAAAATTTTCACTCTAACTCCTCTACAAAAATAAATCACATTAAAGTGAGCTTTTTGTTATAGCTCTCAATTTTTAATTTGTTAAAATAACTTGTCATCAAAGTCCCCAAGGGTTGTTTGTTTGACATATTTAGGTAGAATTTAGCTTAAGGAGTTATGTTGAGGAGTTGAACAAGTAGAAAACTCGTTTGGATGTAGTTTTTGTGTAGAGGAGTTAGAGTCAAAATTAGGGGTGCAACAAAAAACTGAAAAACCGAACTGAACCAATCCAATCCAATGGATCAGATCGGTTTTTTAGCACAAAGTTGGACATATCGGTTTGTAATTTGAAAAAACCGAAAATATTGGATCGGTTTCGATTTTCGTTTTAAAAAACCAATAAAAACCGATCCAAATCGAAATATATATATTGTCAATAATTCACTTAAAGTCATATTCCTTCCATTAATATTTATTCAATTCACTCCTATTTCAAGTAAAAAACATCCTTAGATAATTTTGAATAAGTTAAAAATACTTATAACCTTTTATAAAAAAAATAGTTGTATATGAGAAGTTTCTTTTTATATAATAAATATTGTTTTTGATATATTAAAAAAAATGGACATTGGATCGGATCGGATCCATTTTTGGATATTGAAAACCCGAACCAATGGTTCTATACTTTATTATACATTGGATCGGATCCATTTTTTAAAAATCGAAGATATTGATTCGGTTGTCGGTTTGGTACAAAATCGATAAAAACCAAACCGAAATCACCCCTAGTCAAAACCTTGTTTAAATGTAGATTTAAAAATGAGTAGTTATTTTTATAAGTTAAAAAATAAATGATTAAAAATGAGTTATTTTGATTGATTTGAAAAGAATTATTAAAAACAAGTGATTAGAAATGATTGAGTAGTTATAAATGAATGGTTAGAAATAAGAGTTATTTTTAAAAATAAAAACGATGAAGAGTTAATAAAACTTGTTTGAATATAGATTTTTTAGGATTAATTAATAAATCATAATACTAACTCTTATCTAAATATGTCAAACAAACAACCCTAAAAAGTAGCCTGCTAAGTGAAGGTTTTGATTTTTAAAGTGTGGTCCCTCCAAATGAATTTATTGCACAAGGGAAAAGTAGCCACCCATAGAACATTGGACGATGACTTGTCAATGTAATTTGACTTTGTCCTTATAGGTCCATTTGTTTGCCCTCTGAAAATTTAGTTTAAATAGTTATATCCAATAATTATTTTGAATAATAAAAAATTGAGAGTTGTAGTAAAAAAATTATTCGGATGTAGTTTTTAAGTAGAGTAATTAGAGTCAAAATCTTATTTATACGTAGATTTAAAATATAATCAAGAATTTGAAATAAGTTTTTAAATGTTACCATTTTCTAGCCCAACTTTAATAATAAAATTATTGTAATAATACACGATCATCCAAATGCAAAAGACGAAGAAAAACATGCTTAAAAAAATATATATCGAAGAGGTCAATGCAAAAATTTCATTATTTGATTGTAAACCAGTTATTACAGTTCGAGCCTGGGAGTCTCTCCTCCCCCAATATGTATTAAGAAAAAAAAAAAAAGATAATTCCACTTTCTTTTTAATATTATGTTTTTATTTTTAATATTATTTTGTTGGCTTTGAAAAGTCCAGTACTCAGCTAAAAAAATTGGGGTCAAAATGCCGAAGACGAACTTTGGACGAACTTTGAACGTTTGCAACATTTGTTAAAAGTCATGTTTCTAGACACCGGATGTGGTTCGAAAGTTGACAAACTTAAATAGCAGGTCAAAATGGGTGGATTTAAGTATTAACAAGATTTTTTTTTTCGACAAAATTTTTGGTCCTCGAGGTATAACAGTCCACTGTTTTAGTTTTTGAGGATCAACGTTGGCAATCATATTTTATGTGCACTCCACATGTAGGGGAAGGGCTACTCTATGTGACCTAAAAGTCATGAATATTTGGCTTTGAAAAGTCTAGTACTCGACTATAAAAATTGGGGTCAAAATGCGGAAGATACCCTTTAATTTGGTTGATTTATGTGATTGTACATATAAACACAATTTAATTCGGCCATATCCTGTCAATTTCACATTAAAGAACGATTCTAACATTTTAAAATCTTAATATAGAAGAATCGACCATGATATTGCAAATATGGGTAGGATTTAAATGGAGATTTTACTAACTACTCATTCAAAACTTATATCCAAACTAATTTTTATCAACTTCTCATCTTTTTATTTTTAAAAATAACTTTCGTCTAACAATTTATTTATAACTATTCAATCATTTTTAATTACTCTTTTTTAATCGTTCTTTTTTTAAATTATTCATTTTAAATCTACATCCAAAAAAGATTTTAACTCTAACTTCTCTACACAAAAATCACATTCAAACAAGTTTTTGAGTACGACTCTCAAATTTTAACTGCTCGATATGATTTTTCAAGCTAAATCCTCTTTAATGTAACTTGTGAACTAAAAGATTACGAGTTCAAATTATTTATCCCTAATTAATGTACTTAAACTCAATAATAATAATAATAATAATAAATCATTTGGCCACGGTATCAAATGTAAATCATTTATAGCCAAAAAAAAAAATGTAAATCCTGTATTCATATCGAGTATAAATTTAACCATTGAATTTGGGTGGTGGCCATATCTAATATTTGTTTAAAATGAAAAATAAAATCATAAATCCCAATATGTTTTTTAAAAAATAATTATAAATCGTTATTTATTTTTGTGAATTAAGTTTATAACCTTGTTCACATGAGATTTCGCTCAAAAATATGAGAGCAAGACATGTGTAAATTGAACTTGAATTTGTATTGATTTGTGCGTGTATTACAATCTTTAATGTTTTTCCTCTAATTCTTTCCCTGGAAGTATGAACTTTGAATATGGATCTTTCTAATGTTTCTCTATATGGATCTTGAAAGGCTTTTAGATTTGAAAGGCAGTAATTTGTGAGTCTTCGGGTTGAATGCTTTTCTTTATCTTTTTCAGTCCTCTTTGAAAATGAGGAGAACTCTCTATTTATAGAGATTTGGGCCTTTGGGCTTGGCTATATTGGACCTAACCATTAGGCTTGGGCTTAAGTGGCATTTGGGCTTGGTTTAATTTGAACCCGAATTCCAAATAAACCAAGTCCAATTAACCTTGGGACAATGATCAATTTTAATTGGCTAAAAATTAATTAATTTCTTTCATTTAAACATGATCGCGATCTTTTATCGGCCGAAATTCCTCAGGCAACACTTACTTCCACCGCAAGGCTCTTCTTTAATTATCTATTTTTAAAAGTTTATTTGAGAATCTCAACCAAAGCTTGAAAACTAAAAATAGTTGCTTAAAAAAACTAAAAATAGTAATTTTAAAATTTGATTATTTCCGTTGAAATTCGACTAAAACGGTTGGTTTTGAAGAAAGATATAAACTACAGATTAAAAACAATGGTGAGAAAATAAACTTAAATACCAAAAAGTAGAAAACTAGAAGACTAAAACGGTTGTGTTAGTTTAAATTTTTAACCCAACAAATTAAACGGTAGTTTAAAAGTTTTTTCTCATATTGCTGCTGCATTAATTGTTTGGCATAACAAAAATTTAATCCTAGGTTCGAGTCCAATGACTAGAGGTCTTCAGTTCGAATTCTCCCACCTCCAATTGTTGTAATTTCAAAAAGAAAAAAGAAAAAAAAGGAGATAGAAGAGAAATATTTTGACTTCCTTTTTCAAAAACATGTTTGAATGAATTTTTTTAGTAATTCACTTTTTTTTATTCAAACTCATAATCTTTTGGTTAAGAACGTATTTATATAAAAAAAAACTTTTTGTTGATATATTTGATTGTCCAAACCAGCTTATACGCATTTCAACTATATTGATTGAATTACTGTTCGTTGACAATTATCTAGTTATATACTTAAACTTTAGTGTCACCGACCCGAAATAACTATTCAAATGTTTAAAAATACTTTCAACAAAAGTAGTACTCAATTGACATGAAGTATGATCTAACAACAACCAAGAGATTATGATTTTGAAGTGTAAAAAAATAGCCGAATATCAGCTCCAAATGGGTACAATTTAACATTCCATGTTAACCTTTTTATTCAAATGGCTCCAACACCACTTCCTCTCCTAAACACAGCTGCTAAAAATTTGCCAAAAAAACTCAGCAAGTTCACAAAAAACACAAGTGATTCTAAAATCTACTTATCCCCAAAAGTACTTTCAGATGATCAGGCATCTGTGTGCTCAAAAAAAAAAAAAATCATGGTTGAATAATTATTACAAATTACAAATGGAGGGAAATCCCTCACCCTGAATCAATTTTTGAAGGCAGAATGGACTTGTTTTAGACAGCCACTTTCAATCAATCAAGCTGCTTTCTTGCAGTGGTCCTCGAGCCATTGCATTGTCACGCTCTTCGGCCTCTCGAGAGGCAGCCCCAGTGCTCGGTCCCATACTATCTGAACTCAATAACACAGAACAAAGTAAATCTAAAAGAATTTGGTAAAATCGAGAAGAATTGAAAATGAATGTAGGAAAAACAAACCTGAGAGCATATCCCAATACTCCTTGAAACACCAAAGAGAACGGTAAAGTACCTGTGCATAGTTAATAATGAAAGTCTTAGTTATCAATTAGTTTTTCTTCGCCCCACTATATCTAGAGAAACCCGCGCCCGTCCGGAGGTACGGATGCAATAAGAGATTTTTCAATTACTCACTCATGAGTTTTGAACCTGGAACCTCCAAGGGTGCATACCTTGAAGACTACAAGCCTTTATGAACGAAATCATTCAATCGGGACTATCAATTAATTAGTTAATTAACGTAAAAAACATCAATGTGTGCATAATTGAACTGCGCTCTACCTTGCTTCGGTCAAACCAAAGTAGTTCAATAGCACTCCACTGTGAGCATCAACATTCGGCCATGGGTTTTTAACCTGCAAACATGGTAAATGCCACAAGAACATAACTAAGTCAGATCCTTGTGTGACGTTCATAGGATAGTTACAACTTTCAGGTACTCCATAAAAAAAAATACATTGTGATTGACCCAAAAATCAAGAGATCTTGGAAATTTGATTTGATTTGATTTTTTTTTTGAAGACGGATATTTGGTTAAACTTAGAATATTTAATCCATTTTATGATTATATGAACAAAACCTGTTTGGTGGAATCTATATGTTCGGTAAACTGATAAGTTTGACCTTCCAGAGGAATTATGAAAAATGTAAGGGTAAATGGGCAATTAGTTAGGATTTTTTTTTGCAGGGGAATTGGGAGTTAGTACCGATCAAATACTTAGTTTATATTTCTTTTATCAAGTACAAAGCTAGCTGCTTGTCCACAAGGGGTGGCACAGTGGTTGAAGACTTGGGCTTTGAGGGTATGCTCCCCTCAAGGTCCCAAGTTCGAGGCTCAGTTGTGACATTACTCCTTCGATATCTCTTGGTGTCTGGCCTAGAGACAGGCGTGGTTACCCTTGTTTCAAAAAAAAAAAAAAAATGCAAAGCTAGCTGCTTTCCTTTAACATTCACATCAGAGTTCAGATCCTATCATAAACATGGTTGAAAATTATCTCAAGAAGAATTTCATGCCCTAACTCAGCCTTGCCCCACCAGACTTAAGAAATGAGTCTATATATATGATACGATCCAGAATCTAGATTCATATCAAAAGATAAAAGAACTACAAACTAACCAAGTATTTAATAGGTACTTGAACCTCCCATTCTTGAGAATCACTCTCAAGCCTAAGTCTCATACAATTCCAAAGATGCCTTCACACTAACTATCCTTCTCTATTTATAAACACTAACTTCTAACTTGCTCTCCAAGTAATTGCTAACATACCCTTATATTATTCCTTAATATCCTAAGGCCTCAAACCTATCAATATACTTGCTGGAAGTACTAATAACAAAAAACCATGTCACAAAGGTTTTAAGTAACTAAGAGGTGATGAGTTCAATCCATGGTGACCACTTACCTAAGAATTAATGTTCTACGGGTTTTCTTGACATTAAATGTTGTAGGCTAAGGTGGTATTCTCGTCAGTCATGGATATCAACAACAGAACGTACTGATAACAAAAGATCACGAGCATGCACAATTGAGTTGGATAAGAGAAGCTTATCTTGCCTTGCCAAGTTCTGTTAGGATGGGTGGCACAACTTCGTAGAGCTTGGATACCTGAAAATGTCCATGCTAGGTTATCTTGTGAAGGATTTACGGCTTAGTTTAATAAAAAGAGATCTAGAGTGTGTGTAAATCTCCAATCAGGGTACAAATAACAACCAGCTGAAAAAGAGGATCGTCTGGCAAATGCTTCAATGCAAACTC
Organism: Sicyos edulis; assembly: GCA_036507275.1. Taxonomy (NCBI): domain Eukaryota; kingdom Viridiplantae; phylum Streptophyta; class Magnoliopsida; order Cucurbitales; family Cucurbitaceae; genus Sicyos; species Sicyos edulis. The sequence continues at coordinate 38,173,753 of CM071854.1, read as the reverse complement.
TCTCTGACAAGTATATCTTGGATCTGTTTTACGCAAAACTCCGTGACCAAATCCAGGAACAACCTACAGTTTGAAAAGAAAATTAAGGAATTGAAATTGTTTCTTATCTAAAGAAAGAGAAAAGAAATATAAGGAATTGAAATCGTTTCTTATCTAAAAAAAAAAAAGAATGATAAGGAACTGATGAAAGTTCCTCTAATGAAAATAAAAGAAATCTTCTCTTCCTATAAGATCCAAAATACATTCCAAGTTTCTGAAAAAAAAATCACCCAGATAAACAAACCACTATTACTGGTTGTAAAACTTTGAAAAACAGTGGAAAACTGAGAGGGGAGGATTAATGAATTTTCCAACTAAAAAAATGTTTGAAAAATGCAAATCCTATCAATGAGGACCTGAAGAGAGATATTGAGTGTTAATATAAAACAGAATACAGTTACCAAATTACACAAATGATACTAGCTATGTATAAGAAAAGCTCAAGGTAAATCAACTATGCCTAAAATTTTCAGCAAGAATATAGATGAAGAATGAAAATATGTTGTTACCTTGCCACTGTTTAGCGTTTTCCAAACATAGTCTTTCAACTGCTCCTTAGTTATGTTCTCTCCACACTCATCCACTACAGATTTGATCCACAGCAAAACTTCCTGCAACAGTGCGAAATAAGCAACAATTGTTGGCGAATAAAAGACAAATTGAAGGTGAATGACTTGAGACAGAAAACCGGGAATTCGGAACTTCACTCCACTATATCCAAGGTAACCATGCACATCCCTAGATGTGGACACTGAGAGATATCAAACGAGTGGAGATACGGGAGGTGTAATTAATGTCACACATAAGTCTCGAACCTGAGACCTTGAGAGGAGCACACCTTCAAAGCCCAAGCCTTCAACCACTGCGTCATCCCAAAGAAAAGGTATCTATTATAAATCAATATACCCCGCACCTGATTTGCCAAACCATGTAATGGTCCAGCCAGTCCATTTAGAGCAGCAGCAAATGAAAGATAAGGATCTGAAAGTGCACTAGCAACCTGCATAAAAGTACTAAATAACTCAGAGAATGACACAGGCATGAATATTGATGAACAGTAATGACAGCTACGTTTGATAAACTCATGAGAAGCAAGATAACTTACGAGGTGGCCTGTGTGAGCACTAACATTCCCACCTTCATGATCACTGCATATCATTTTTACACACAAAACATCAGATCTTATCTAATCATTCTCTCTCCTAAATTCAAATAGTCTGAATCCCATGGAGTGGAATAGCATGTACTTACGTATGGATAGTAAGATAGAGCCTCATGAGCTCTTGCATTTGGGGACTATCAAATCCTAACATATGCGAAAAATTGGCACCATAATCCAGAGAGTCATCTTTTGGAACTACATGGCCATCCTTGTATATCCTTCATATATGTTTAGAAAGAAATCCAAAATTAATCCAGCAAAGCAAGAGCAAGAAGGTGCCGAAGTATTTAAAATATGCAAACATAGACGCATACAATTAGTTGAAATATAATCAACAAATATATAATTAAAAAGTGATCAACCAACCTCCGGTAGATATAAGAAGCTACCAAAGGCAATCGAGCAATCAAATTCAGTGAATCTTCATATGTTGGTTCCCAGTACCTAAAAAAATGACTAGTTTTCAGTAAATGAGTAAATAAGAAGCATGAATCTTGAAATGCACGAACTTTACTTCGATTTATGAATTCCTTTCTCATAGGCCTTCTGGAATTCACTTTGAACCTGAAAGGAAGTAGACCACCTTAAAAGACAACGAAAAACGATCGTGTGCACAGACATAAAACGTCAGGTTTTGATCAAATAAACAAAAAAGGAGCTGGATGCTAAAGAATATTTAGGGAAATCAAAAATGAGATTTCCAATTTGATCCACTTATCCCATACAAAACCTTTTTACATAAATTTGACCATGAAAATCATAGTGATTCCTCTTGGGTGTGATAAATAGAGAACTTCATTACTGACCTGAAGACCCATAACACCTGTTGTAAATTGAGTCATCGGATGAGATGTAACAGGAAGAGCATCAATGGCCTTGTATACATAATCTGCAACCAGTAATGATAACTCACCATTAGGAAAATGTTTTCACTGTAAGGGACGAGGCTGAAAGGTATCCTATACCTTACCGGGTTCTAGAAAATTCACAAAATAATACCAAACATCCAACGGATAGAAATATAGATAGAACTTTACTATATATCATAGAAATAACTCATAATCCAGAATGTACTTCATTACAATACTAGAAAACGACAAGTTAACGCTGACATTCCAGAGAACCAGAACCTCTCCTCCAAGTCCTATCACTTAGCCTCCAAAATAAGACCTAATTTCTGCAATCCCTTATCCCACTATATATAACAGAACTCTTTTAGCTAATACCCAAATTCCCCTTTAGATAACCTAATAATCCCCATACAACCCACCATAATAGGACTCTTGCAGAGGCTTCCAGTGAAAGTCCTAAATAATTAAATATGCTAGTGCAAAAAACAGGAAGCAAGCTGAACCTGGAACTATGGCGCGGCTTTGTAAATCCTTGGATAGTTCTTCCACTTGCTCTTTGCTTGGTACCTGATACACAAAAGAACAAATGACGACGTTTTTTACGGCATAAAGCAAAATCCAGCTTACAAGAAGTAGGTTCATTCTATCAGCTACATGTCTGATATCTCTATAAGTTAAAACACTGATATAAGTTTAAAGATCAAACAAATGGGCAAGTTTTTTTTAGCAATTCACCTTTCCAGTGAGAAGAAGCCACAGGAGACCCTCAGGTAGTGGCTCACCATCAGGCTTTGCAGCTGGTAGTACTTTTTGACATTCAGGAATTGATAAACCCCTAAAGCGAATACCCTGGAAAAATAATACTCCAAATCTATTACTGTACTAACACCAGCATTAATCCAATTCATTTAGACCAGAGACAAGGTAACCATGTTTATCAAGCACAGAAACATAAATAAAGAAATTTGAAGACCAAATGGTTTCGTGGGGCATTAACCTAAAGGATTATATACCTCATCAGGGTCAAGTAGAGATGTTTCCCACAGTAGCCCTGTCATTCCTCTCATTCCACCAAGTACCTTCACAATGTTAGAGACAAGACATTTAATTAAAAGAAGCTAGCAAAAATGTTAGAGATTAATTTCCATAAGAGCTCCCTGGAATGATTTGTTGCATGGGACTAAATGAAAATCATGAGACAATAAACATTGCCACTGATATTGGAGAGCACCTAATTATAGACTAGAAGAAAATATACTTACCATATCAACAGTGATGTTGCCCAGCTGAACCTTTCCATGTTCTGCTTTGAATTTCTTCAGGCGATCCTATAATCATTAAACATATTAAGAATGTGCATATAATTGAACTATAAGGTTTTCTTGGTCAGTTTGATCAGGCTCAGTATAAAATGCATTGAATCAATTAGTCACGCTGTTTAGACTTGTAGTTATAAACTTATAACAAACCAAACTAGAGGCAATAAAATAGTATTAAAGTAATGCCCTGATGTTTTTTTGTCAAAGAAATACATCCTATTTTAGTGAAGTGGTCATAGTCGTTCACTCAATGAAAGGCAGGAGAGTGAAACAACTTGGACTTCAATGTAAAACTTCAAAGACTAAGAATGGAACCACTTGACAGCCTTCGTATTTACAAGGGGGTGCTGAGCTAAGCAATTATTAACCGAATACTGTTATGATAAACAAACCTGCTGCTCTGGAATCAACTCCCTCAAATGAGATTGTAGGTCCTGCACAATAGATATAAGCTTTATAAGCAAAACCACTCATTGCATTGAAGTAATGCTATCTGCCAGTTATCTAACTACTCATCGACCGAAGATTAACTAACTGGAAATATGCACGTATACTTAACGTCAACAGTTATCGACTCAAACTAGCTGGGAATTACAGCCTTCACAGTCGATTTAATCAACTCCTAACTGTAAGATTTATCTAAAAGCAAAGTCTCAATGCCATAAAAAGATAGTCTAACCAATTAGGATTTTTTTTATAGGAAACAAAAACATTTCCATTGATCATATGAAAGTGTTACAAGGTTTTGGGCCAGGTTCTAAGCCATTTTTACAATAAGATAACACGGAAAATGCAAAAATTAACAGCTCTTAGGAAGTTGTATGTCCAACTTGGATCTAACCAATTAGGATTGAAAACAAAAAAATAATAATAACGTGAGTTGAGAATATTACAAGATCGGATGAGCTCTGCATTTGAATCCATCTAACAGAATTACTCAGATTAGACTGTTGTCCCTGAATTATCACATAAATTTCGAGATCGTTAAAACGTTTCCATTGAAAATAACTAACAATCAACAAACAGGGAAGAACTCCAAAAGAATATACTCACAACACGCGACCGTAGCTTGGAAAGAGCAGTCAAACTTCTAAAGAACGCCATGATTCTCAAAATTCCTTACCTGCATATTACATATTCACAACTTGCTAAATACAAAATATCACTAGATGTCCACCCGTCTCCACCACCAAATACAACCTCGCAAAATTCACTTCTTTTTGTGGGAAATTGGCAAGAATTATTCCGTTTATAATTTTTTTTCCCAATTTTAATATTAACCTATATTTTTCTTACTAAAATTTTCAAGTAGTTAATTTTCATTTTCCGGGTCAGCTTATATACACCTCCATTAATGTCAACATACAGCGATTCTACAATATTTGGATGTCAAGGAAACTCGTAGGAGCTAGATAGGTGACCACCATGGATTGCACCTTAAACACCCGAAATCTTTAAATCTATTGATTAAATTAGTAAAAATGAGGAAAAAAAATTTACAAAGAGATAAAAATATATATAAATGGAGAATACATTTCCAGCTTAAATGGGATTCAACGCCCTAGGATCAGATCCTCCCGGTGAAAACAGACATCTCTAAATAAAACAGACCTCGAGAAATCAGCAAAAACGAGAAAATCACTAAACAAACAACGATGAATGACGGCAACAACGATGAATCAGAACAAATAACGAATAAGAAAGATGAACAAAAATTCTAAAAACAGGTAAAATGGAATACGAAGATTGAAATCAAACAGGAATCAAGTGCAGGAAAATTATACGCACAGGAAATTCAGAAAAGGATTGAATGCGACGACGCTGCGCCAAGATCGAATTCCCTGACGAACTTCAGGAATCGAATGAGAGAAATGTTCGACGTGAAATTTCTTCGAATTCTTGCCTTTTTGAGACGGCAGGTATTTGGAAACAACTGAGGTGGGTTTGCACATTACGAAAATACCCTCGCTTGTGAATCTATTTTCCAAATTGCCATCTACCGATCATGAGACTTTTTAGGTTAGAATTGCAGTTGGTCAATCTAATTTGATTTTATGTTTTTGGATTTCTTTTTTCTTTTTTGATATCTATAATGGATATAAAACAAAATATTATGGTAAATTATAGGGAATTTACTTAAATGATCATATAATGGGGAGATTTGATAAGAATATAAGGGAGAGATTTGATCTTTTTGTTATTATATGTTTTTGTTGATTATAAAGATATTATGGAAAATTATTGAGAATTTACCTAAATAACCAATTTTGGGATGTTCATTATAATTATAGCATTTTAGTGGATTTGTAGTTTTTTTTTTTAAATTTGCATCTTACTCCTTTTCTTCTTTAAAAGTATGTTTCCTTTCTTGGTTTTTGGTCATTTTCACTTGTTTTTTGGCCAAACAATTCTTCAAAAGAAAGAAGAAGAGAATGTGAAACTAACCCAACAATTATCATATCCCTCAAAATCAAAAGCTATGGTTCGTTGAATGATCACCAACAACTTAAGAATAGAGAGAAAGTGGCATTGTAGTCACTCATTAAAGACTTTTGTCGAGTTGAATATATCATCGAACGAATTGAAGACTATTAATTGAAATTGATAGAAAGTATTAACTAAAAATTGATTAAATATTATCTACCTACAATCCATAGAATGACATTTTGATCATTTATCATGACCGCCTATTTACTTTTATATAGAATATTTTCAAATAAAATGTTATTGATGATTTTTTTTCCCTTACATGTAAAAACTACTATATCATAAAGTTTTTTTTATAACAAAATTATAAATTTTAGTTTTATTTGTTTGTTTTTTTTAAATCAAGTTTAGTTTCTAACTTCTCTGTATAGAGAGAGATTTTTATTTTCACTGGTTTTTCAGTTCCTACCATTGATTTTGTTTAGGGTTTCATCGAGGGATATTTCAATTGTCATTTGGGTTGAGCCATTTCTTTCATACCCGCTATTTGGATAAAATAGTAACACGTGTTTTTGGAGAAAAAAAGTACATTTTTAGATGTTAGGTTTATTCCTTAACAATGGCTCTTGAGTTATTGTTTGTTTTATAAATTTACTTTTATACTTATTCTTATTTTAAAAAAAATATTAAACTCACATAAAATTAAAATAACCATTTAATCCATACAATATAATTTAAAATTGTTATGAACACATAAAAAAAACAAATTGAAACTATGTTTCAAGTCTAAGAACTAAACATGTATTGTTTTAAGATTTTTTTTCTCAGTACAACAATATTTAAAATCAAAATTTTGAACCTATAATTGACATTTAAAATAAGAATTTTGAACATATAATTAACATTTAGAATAATAATTTTTAATCTATAATTTATTAATTATTTTTCTTTTTTTATCCTTCCCATAGTTTTTTAAGGTTTAAAAAAAAGAAGAAAAAAAACTATTCTACACATTTTATGCAAAATAAAGTTTTATTATGCTAGACTCCTATGAAAGAAACCCGTTAAAAAGGCGCAGGGGCAAACCCGTTGATTGAATTAAACACAAGGGGCATGTCCGGAATATAAAATAAATAGAGCCTATGTTCAACGCGATTATTTGGAGATTTCAGATTTGACCAACAAAATTGGGTATTAACTCGTGACTACACACGTGCCGCCGAGAAAGTTGCACGTTGCTGACCAAAATACCCCTCTTTTTTTTATGGTCTCTCCACAAATTTTGTCAACTTTTTCGTATGTTTAATTTATTACATTAGTGTCAATAGAGCAATAACTCGAGCGGCATTTATGTACACTTAATGATCTTGAAGTTTTAGATTCGAGTCTCGCCCACCTCTCAATTGTTGTAATCTCAAAAAAAAAAAAAATTATTCCATTACTAACCCAATTTTTATTTTTAAAAATTTTCTATTGAAACAGTTATAACTTTTTTTTCTTCTTTAATGCTATTTTTTTTTTTAAATTTGGAAATTGCTGCTTCCCTGCTTATGGGACACCACTAGTCTATCCCTAGATTGTGGCACTGAGATACTTAAGGTATTCTAGTTTAAGCATTTTTCCAACGACCTTAAAGTCTTTAACCTCAATCGCTGGGTTGCCCTTTGGAAACGAATCGAACATGTGATCATGGTTTGAACTAAGATTACTACCAAATAATGAAATTAACACGTTACCAATTATTTCGATTTCTTTTAATATAAATAACTTATACATCTTGACTATTTGTATGAAAAAAAATATATAGTTGACCTTAATCTCAACAAAATTGTAAGAAATCACTTGAGCTTAATATATTAGTATGTATAACTATGTAAAATAATATTGATTTAATTTAACATTTTTGTAATGGCAGAGTTTAAAGTATTATTACGTGTTTAAAAATAGGGGACGCAATTAACTTCATTGTTCGATTGTAAATCAATTGAATTGATTGGATCGACAAAATCAGTTGAAGTATTCATAAACTAATTTTGTCAAACTTGTTCGTTTAACAACAATTAAGAGTTTCTCTGATTCATTTGGGCTATTGATATTGGCACTAATTTGGTCAATTATATAAACATAAAAACATATATTTCATATTTTATAAATTATAAATTATAACAAATTGATTTATAAAATTTTTCCCCTTTTTCTAGAGTTCATAGATAAAAATTGTTCGAACTATAAAATTCTACTTGTACATTTATCAATAAGAGTATTAGCTCAACCGAATTAGTAACTTCGATCAAGAGGCCATAAATTCGAAATTTCCTCCTAGTTGAACTAATTATAGATAAAATATAGTTTTTTTTCCTTCAAGTTTTCAACTATGGTTTATAATCTACGTCTCTATTTTATATTGAAAAAGAACATACAACTTTTAGGCTTTTTAGATAATGCCTTCCCTGGTCTCAGTAATTAAAAATAAAATAAAATAAAAAATAACTCCTTCCCTGAATTTTCATCCTTTTTCCTAGTGGAGAATTTTTTTTTTTTAAACCCAATGAAATTTGAAGGAAAATTATTTTTCAATTGAAGTTCTCTATCTGCCCACTTACTTTGACTGTTTTATTTATTTGGTAGTGTAGGCTTTTCTTTTTTTTGAAATATCCGGTAGTGTATGCTAATTAATCCTTGAAATTTTGGTTGCATTTCTATTAAGTTAAGTTCACTCGTATCAAAATGAGTAGTACTCTAATAACATCATATATAATATGGTAATTAGATGATTATGAATTCGAATTTCTAATATCATACATGTAAAAAAATCAACAATATTATTTATTTTAGTAAATATTGAGGGACAATTACTAATTTTCAGGATCGAGTTTGTGATAGGTGTTAAACTAGTTTACAATCAAATAATGAAATTATTAGAGAATCTATCCTCGTGACATATTTTTGGCCATTCATTACAATTGTATTATATTTTTAAAAATAACTTCATCCATAGCACATTTTGCCCAAAATTGCTATTCTAACATCAGTAGATTTCTATCAATTCAACTGATAGACTTCAATCTATTTTAAGTGATTGAACAATGCAAATTGATAGACTTCAATCATTTTTGTGCCACAGATGAACAAATTTGAAAAATGTGCTATACATGAAATTATTATTATTATTTTTTAATATACATGCAAGATTTCCGAATTATTATCACTCATCCATTTGATAATTCAACCATATTATTAGGGACTATATAAAAGTGCATACATTTTAGAGTTCTTAAATATATTCCGTCTTTGTTTTTTACTTAAAGGATTCCGTCAGTTTTTTTAGTTTCAATTACAATTGCAAAGAAATTACTACATCATTCAAATTTTTAATACTAGTTGATTGACCAATGAAACTTGTGTAAAATTAATTTCTAAATAAATGATACTATACTTTCCTTTCATATCTTTTAAATATTATATTACTTATAACTCTTATTTGATCGTTAAATTAATCTAGATCGTTTAAATAATTGTTTTTTATCCAAAATCAAAATAGTTAATTAATATTTATTTACTTAACAATAGTTGATTGACTACCATTTTCAGAAAATCAAAACTATTTTTCTAAATTGTTTGAAATGCACTTAAAAAAAAAAAAATTTTTTAGAAAGAATTGAAATGCACTCTTTGTTCGCCATTTCGTGAAGACATCCATTTTTGTTTAATAATTTTTCGTTAAAAAATGTTTACTAATTTTTAAGTTAATCCAAAAATTTGATTAAAAAAAAAGATAATCCCAAAATAAAATAATAAAAAAAAGGAAAGGAAAAAGATAACCGGTAGTCAAAATCAAAACAAAAACCATCAAATTTCACATATCCACCAAATTTTGGATATTCCAAAAATCCAAAATCCCAAAAAGCCTACCATTCGCTCCGCCGAAAGGTCGAAAGAATCGAACAGGACCTTCGCCGCCGATCCCGCTGCCGCCGCCGTTCGCAGAGCTTCCGGCTTCAATTGAATCATCATCATCGTCGTCGTCGTCTTCTTCTTCAATCTCTTCAATCGGAAGAACAGTGCTGTAGATTTCACTTTTCTGCTGAGAAAACTGTTGCCGGTGGATTTGGCGGCGATGATGAGAAGAAATGCGTGTATTGTCTCCAACAGGCTCGTTTCGTCCGGAATATTAAATCTCCTATCGGTTTGTGCTTTCCGCTTTCGATTATTATACGGCTTCTGTTTTTTCTGTCGAATTTATTAGTTTTGGATGCTGAATTTTTGTTAATGATCGCGATTAGCTCGAATTCGTCTTAGTTTCGGTTGTTTGTTAGCGTTGAATTAACCAAAGACATAAGCTAATGAGTTCGACTGTTGGAGTAATTTAATTACATCAACCAACATGCCCTTCACTTCTTGTTGGCTTAGAAATTTGAGAAAAACTCTTTTAAGTGAATTCAATTTTAGTTGGTGAGGAAACGAATTAGCAAGGAATCTAAATTAATAAGCAACAATAACGATAATAAAAAGGAAGAGAAATTAACACCAATTTATACTGGTTCATCCAAATATGGCTACTTCTAGTTCTCTGCTACCAATTGCAGGTTCCACTAAATTGTCGGGAGAATACAAGAGATTACAACACTCTTCAATGGACAAAACATCCTTGTGCCAAAACAACCCAAGAAGAAATCCAAAAACAAAAGCTCTCAAATCTTCTTTTTTTTTCTTCTCTGTACAAAACTCACAGTAGGCACAAAAAGTTACTGCCTTCTTTTTCTATTTTTACATATTTCACACACAACAGTTATTTTCCCTTATTTTCTAAATAAAACAAGTTATTTCCCCTACATTATGGCTGATAGGCACGTATGAAATTAAATAAAAAAAAAACTGTTTTGGGCTCCACATCTCAACAATTAGATAATATGAGATCTCACGAGGGGAATAGCCCATTTCTATTACAAAGATGTTGAAGACTCTTCATAATGTAGGACAAAGGTCATGGGGTGAGTATCTCCAACATGCACCTTAAGATGGTGCCATTTAGGGAAAACCATCTTGGATTAGGTTTGAATTTGTGGACCGAAATACCCGCTTTGGTTTACTCAATTTGGTTGGATCCAAATTTCTTAGATTAAATACCTGCAAGTTTTTTTGCCTGCTTGGGTTGGGTCGAAACCACTCTCTTGGGTCGGATCGGAACTTTGGGGGCCAATAACCCACATAAAACTCTTATCCCACGTTGAATTATGTTAAATCACTAATCAACTCAAGAGCTTAAGTTAATGAGTTGGAGTAATTTTAATTATATCAACCAACGGTTGTTTTTCCATTCTTTTATTGTGTATGAAGTGGATTGTGCTTCGGGAACAACTTGCATATAATTACTGTTGAATTAAGAAATAAGAGGTTTGAAATTCTTAGAGCATTGCATTTATAATATTATGAGGCTGCCGGATGTTGATTCAATAATTTTCTGCCCCTAATAACCACTCATAAATTAAAGGTACTTATCTCTTTCCTATTTACTCATTTGCATCATATGTTGTAACAGCTTCGACAGCTCTTTGCGTACTTTTTCATATATCAATGAAAAAATTTCGTTTCCTACATCCAACAGTGAAATACTGCTATCGGGGCCTCATTGGATAATTTTTACTTGCCGCTGTGACCACTAAATTATCCTGCTCAATCTCTTTCACCGTTTTTCGACTTTTGCATTTTGATAACTGTTATATTGAAATTTCATATTTCTTTCATTTAAAATAGGTGGGCAGTGAAAATGCATCTTACTCTACGATGAGAAAAAGTAATAGTTGTAGATCATTGGGGGATCAATTGGAGGCTTCAAGAATGTATACTACTTCTTGTGCTAAGTTGTTGGATGAAACCCAGAAAGAAAGTTCCGAGTCTAATATGCTGGTTGATTCATTTGGAAGGCTGCACAATTACCTAAGGATATCGTTGACAGAACGATGCAACTTGCGATGTCAGTACTGTATGCCTGCGGAAGGTGTAGACCTGACTTCCAGCCCCGAACTTCTTGTCCGGAGTGAAATTATTCGATTGGCTAATCTTTTCGTAAGCTCTGGGGTAAATAAAATTCGCTTGACTGGTGGGGAACCTACCATTAGGAAAGATATTGAGGATATATGTTTAGAGCTGTCTAATTTAAAAGGTTTGAAGACATTGGCTATGACCACTAATGGAATTGTCCTTGCAAGAAAACTTCCAAAGCTGAAAGAATGCGGGCTTACTTCTCTTAATATTAGTTTGGATACATTGGTTCCTGCAAAGTTTGAATTCATGACCCGGCGCAAGGGGCATGAAAAAGTTATGGAATCTATCGATGCAGCAGTAGACCTTGGTTACAATCCTGTAAAAGTATGTCTGATCCTTTTCGGACGGTTGTTATTTTTCTCATTTTCCTATTTGTATATCAACTCTATTTTGTCTTTGGAAGTTCATGCTAATTTTATTTCCTAGTTGGTTCTTATTATGCAGATATAGAATGTTATCGTTTTGTTCGTATCGCATACTCTGTGCATACTCTTACAAGCATTTTTCTTCTACTCTACTATTTTCAGGTGAATTGTGTTGTAATGCGTGGTTTCAATGACGATGAGATTTGCAATTTTGTCGAGTTGACTCGCGAGAAACCAATTAATATACGGTTCATTGAGTTTATGCCCTTTGATGGAAATGTTTGGAATGTCAAGAAACTGGTACCCTACTCAGAAATTTTGCAAACAGTGGTAAGGTAGAATCATCACAGGCATTCAATCTAAATGATTTTAGATTTTTGCTGATGCTCTTTCTACTTTTGCTGATTCCTTTTGTACTGGTGAACAGACTAAACACTTTCCAGGGGTGACGCGACTTGGAGATCATCCGACAGAGACAGCGAAAAATTTCAGGATAGATGGGCACGAGGGTACAGTTTCTTTTATCACGTCAATGACTGAGCACTTTTGTGCGGGTTGCAATAGACTACGACTTTTAGCAGATGGAAACCTCAAAGTCTGCTTATTTGGCCCATCAGAGGTAAATCCTCTCTTAGACTATTGTTGGATTTATCTTAGAATGCAAGTATGAGAGACGGATCTAAAACCTTCCTTGGAAAGTGGAAACCTCAGTGGAAATCTCCAATCTGAAACTTTCCTTGGAAATATTTTTAAATCCATTGATATTTCAAGGTTTCATAGGCTTTAAATTTACTTTCAAAAGAAGCTTTTGGTTGTTTTACTATTTGCTAACACCTGAGTCCTAGGCCTTATATTGTTCATGGCAATGGTCAAGATGTAGAACATCACTTGGATATGTGTATGTAGCACTTAGGTCTTAAAGAAGGCCTTGGTCACTTGTCAGTCTTTATGTGATTCTCATAGGCGCCTAGTCTTTCTTGTGGGTCTCTTAAAGTAAAGGTATACCCATGTATTCTAAATTATGAATCCCAGTGCTATTTAGATAAAATCACTTTCATCTAGTAATAGCTGATACTCCTTCAGAGGACACGTTCGTCTAGACTCGTGCGGGGGGAATGTAATATTATCCCCTAGGGGCAGCACATAGGTTGAGCGCTTGGGCTTTGGGAGTGTGGTCCCTTCAAAGTCACAGGTTTGAGCTGTGGCACGGTCCAATGGCACCCTCGGGTCTAGAGGAGCAAAATTTCAAATTTCCGGGTCATTAAAAAAAGAAATTATGCTTAGATTAAAACATAACACATATCTCTTCCTATATTTTGTGCAATTTATTGATTCTTATTATTTTAAGTGGAAATATTCTACTCTTCTCATTAATTTATTAGGAACATTTGATTCCAGGTTAGCTTGAGAGACCCACTTCGTCAAGGTGCTGAAGATAATGAGCTAAGGGAAATAATTGGTGCAGCGGTACTCAACTTCATCTTCTCAATATGACTTGAAATTCTTATTCTTAAAATTATTAGATTTCTAACATCAACCTATACACATGATATCATATCATCCTATACACTTTTATTGGGGTATTGTTGGTAATTTTGTTCCTGTATTTCAGGTAAGAAGAAAGAAAGCTTCACACGCTGGCATGTTTGACATTGCAAAGACAGCAAATAGACCGATGATACACATTGGTGGCTAGTCTAAGCTTGGTACTTCCTTTTCCAAGTCCTCTCTCCCTTTCCAAATTCATCCTAAAGATAAACACACATCTTTTGCAATTTTGGTTTGTTAACCATTTGATTTTTAAAAATTAAGCCTATGAATACAACTTTTGCATCTGGATTTTCTTTTTCTTTTTTTGTTATCTACTTAGTACATATGGGAAATAGTAGCTTTCAAAAACTTGTTTTTGTTTTTGAAATTTGTTAGGAATTCAAATAATCCACAGGAGTAGCACGGTAGTCGATGACTTGGGTTTTGAAGGTGTGCTCCCCACAAGATCTTAGGTTCGAGACTCACCTATGACATTAATTTGTAGACACCTCTCGTATCTCTTTTCCTTTGATGTCTCTTAGTGTGTAGCCTAGGGACGGAGTATACCGGAGCGAAATACCAATTTTTCGGTTTTCAACAAAAACAAAAGAAAGAAAGAAAGAAAACAAGCTTCATTTCAGAATAAAAAAATATAAAATAAAATGATTATCGATCAAAGTTTAAACATTCATCTTTGTTTGAGTGTTCTAAATGTGTCTGTTTCGGTTTCATATCTGTCCAACTTGCTTGACTGGAGTACAGACCTGCAGGTATGCATGGAAACTGTAGAGAGAACCAAAGTCTAAACTGTACTGATAATACAAAGAAGCCTGGTAAGTGAAAACTATCAAAAAGTCCTACACTGTTCTTATTTATTATTGTAAAAGATATCTATCTGGCTGTTTCTAGTGCAACTTTGATGCCTCTGTGCTAGTTGTAATTTAAATTTCAATGCATAGTAGTTAGTTCTGTTCATATTGCACCACAACTTTGATACAATAAAAGCAAGATGGGATGTTATCATTCCTGTTGTAATTTCAAACTCAGTATAGGATGCTTTTTGTTCTGATCCTTCTGGACCATCACATGTATAGCAAGCTGGCAGATCAAAGGAAACCTGACCCAAATTAGCTGAAGATATGGATTGGAACTTAAGATTTAGCCCATCAATTCTTTTTTTTTTTTTGAAACAATGGTAACCATGCCCGTCCCTAGATAAGATACTGGGGGATATCGAAGGAGTAATGTCAAATGTGAGTTTTGAACCTGGGACCTTGAGGCATACTGTTGGTTAATTTTAATTTTAGTAAAATTGTATTTTCATCTTTTTAATTATTTATTCATTTATTCATTTTAGGATTAGATTAAATATTATTTTCTATCTTTTCCTTTTATAACTAGGTAGAATATTTTCTTCTTATGATTAGATTATCTTTTCCTTTTTATGATTAGATATTATATTTTCCTTTTATAATTAGGTCATCTCTTGTACTCTATTTTAAACTCATTGTTGGGTTCATTATTAAATGAAGAATTAAGAGAATTTGAATTTCCATATTTCAACATGGTATCAAGGCCTAAAATTTTTCCTTTCGATCTCGATAAAATTTTTCTCTAGTCTTCCATCACCTTCTTCCTCTTTTTGTAAAAAAACTTTTCTTCTTCATCATCTTCCTCTTTTAGGGAAAAGAAAAAAAACAAACTTTTCCTCAAATCTCCAATTTTTTTTCTTCATCTCAAAACCTTAAAAAAAAAAAAAAAACCTCTCAAAACTTTTTCTCTTCCCCTCCTAAACTTCCATCTTTTCCATAATCTTCCTTATTTTTTTTCCAACAAAAAAAAAAAACCTCCAAAATCACCACTTTCTTCTATGTGTTTTTTTTTTCTTCCAAATCTTTCTCCAAAATCTTCTTCTTTCCCTCCAAATCCTCTAAGAATTTCTTCCTTCAAATCTTTATTTTCTCATTTTATAAAACCCTAGAAAATCCAAAATCTCATTACCAATATTCTATTGTCTTTCAAAAAAAAAAAAACTACAATATTCTTTAAAAGATTTTTTTTTCTCACATCATCTCCTATTCGCAGCTGGCCCTAGCATCTCCTATTCCCAAGTGGCCCTGGCATATCCTTTCCCAGTCGGCCCTGACATCTCCTTTCCTAGTCGACCCTGACATCTCCTTTCCCAATCGGCCCTGACATCTCCTTTCCCAGTCGGCCCTGACATTTCCTTTCCTAGTCGGCCTGACATCTCCTTTCCCAACTGGCCCTGGCATCTCCTTTCCCAGTCGGCCTTGACATCTCCTTTTTCTAGTCGGCCCTGGCATCTCCTATTCCCAGCTGGCCCTGACATCTCCTTTCCCAATCGGCCCTGACATCTCCTTTTTCCAGTCGACCCTGACATCTCCTTTTCCTATTGACTCGAATTCCCGAATTGGCTCTCGTATCAACCTCAAAATCATCATCAACTCAATTGGCGAATTATCATCACAATTGGCGCATCATCATCCAAAGACCAACTCTGATTAATTTAACTCCAAGCTTGACTTGTATTCCATATACAATCCAGCTTGAGGGGGAGTGTTGGTTAATTTTAATTTTAGTAAAATTGTATTTTCATCTTTTTAATTATTTATTCATTTTAGGATTAGATTATATATTATTTTCTATTTTTTCCTTTTATAACTAGGTAGAATATTTTCTTCTTATGATTAGATTATCTTTTCCTTTTTATGATTAGATATTATATTTTCCTTTTATAATTAGGTCATCTCTTAGTACTCTATTTAAACTCATTGTTGAGTTCATTATTAAATGAAGAATTAAGAGAATTTGAATTTTCATCTTTCAACACATACCTTCAAAGGTTAAGTCTTCAACAACTCTGCCACCCCTTGGGAATAGAAAAGTTGTTGTTGTGAATAGTCCATGTATATTGTAAATGCTAGGAGGTCTTCTTACCTTTTCAAAATGGGACAATGTGAGATTCTCAACGGACCTCCTTAAGATGCTATCATTTTGGGGCTAACCAATTTTGGATTGGATCGGATCTTAACTTTATTTTCATTGGATCGATACCCGTTTGGGGGTTAATGGGTTCTAATATCATATTAGATTAGTATAAAATTTTATCTCAAAATTAATTGGTTATGAGAAGAGTAATCCACTATCTTATAAATGCTTTTCTACAATGTGAAATTCTCAACATGCACACCAAATATGGTTATTGAAATGGTTATTGAAAGAGGCTTAAATTTATTGTGTTGTACTCATTTTTATTTTAAACTTTTAACTTCATCTGGTGTTTAAACTTGGATAAGTATTGCAATCTCAATCTCAAAGTTTTAAAAGCGTTTTAGTTTTAATCATCTAATAAGTTTTAGTTTAAAATTTTTGTATTGAATTTCTATTTAATTTAATTTAAATGATATATTAGAGTTTTATGAGAAGAACTCGATAAGTTTCCTTAAAATCATTGTCATTCATGTAGTACTTATATTCTTTGCCATCTTTTAAAACAAAATGGTTTCCAATAAATCACTTAATTTTGTGAATTTTTTTTGTTCTGGATTGTTATTTTATGATTCTTCAATAACATAATGCAACCGATAAGGTTTTAAATAGAAACAGATTGCAGTTTTTTTTTTTTTGAGAAAAACAGAGTATAGTTAAATACTGGTTGAAATGTATGTTTATTAAATAATCATTTTACATGTAATTACTTTATAACACTCAATGTTTACAAATGACTGAAATTAGTTTACTTTTTAACCTCTTTATCAAACTTTGTTAGTCAAGTCAATAGTTGAGTTAAGCAACTAGCTTCGCTCCATTATATCTGGGGTAATCATGCTCGTCTCTTGGCCAGACACAAAGAGACATCGAAAGAATGGAGACATGAAATGTGTCTACAAATTAATGTCACAGATGAGTCTAGAATTTGAAACTTTGAAGGGAGTATACCTTCAAAGTCCAAATTTTCACTAGTGCGCCACCTCTTAGGGATAATAAAAGGTTTTTTTTTGCCACAATCGATTATATTTCATCTATCCAAGTGATGGTTTATGTCGCGATTCTTCATAACCTATTAAGGGCTTTTATCTTTATCAAACTCTTCATTACCACTAAAAATCACTATTCTCATATTTAAAATCTTCTATCTAAAGGCTCCTCTTAGTTTAGTGTTTTAAAAGTTTTCACCAGTTCATCTGTCTGATACTTTTTTTACCCTGAAAGATTCCAACTTAAAAGCTAGACTTTGAGAAGAAGAAAAGAAAAGTTATAACTAAAAAGTTTCTCTAAAAAAAGTGATAAACAGGAGTAAAAAAGACTAAGATAAGTCTGTCTCTGTCAAGTCTTTTGGAATTGGTTGCTTCTTTAATTACAAATGCAATGTCTATGTGGAGCTGCCTCAGCTCTTATTGTCTCTTTCCCCAACAAGTGGTTCTTTCCTCAACATTTTGCACAATACAATATTGGGTGGGTTGATCTCTAAAAGCTCCAACTCCAAGCAAAGTGGACTTTTGTTTTTTATTTTGTTTTGTTCTTTTTTTCTTCTCAGGAGTTATATTCCCCCACAGACTCATGTTATACAAAAGGCTATGTGGGAACTTTTTCATAAGAAGCAAGAACCAGTATGAGTGGTTACTAGAGACATCTTATATAACAAAGTAATCACAAAATTACGCATTCGAATTTTTTTTCTCAAATATTATTGAATAAAAAAGTATAATAATTAAGCGTGTATCACTATTAAATAATATAAAACTCGAAGGAAATGAGTTCAAGTGGCAGAAGTTAGGTGTCTAGAATTTAATATCATTAAGATTCTCTAGAACAATCAAATATAATAAGATCATATAGTTGTTGGACAAAAATAGCACAAGTTGGCAAAGCCACTCTAGTTCATATGCTTCAAGATATAAATTTAGCTCTCTTCCTTGCTAACAATCTAAAAACAAGTCCCTTCCATTAGTTTTAAAAACAGATTTACACTGTATATTTTCTCAAATAGAAATTATGTTCAAACTAAGGGTGAAGATTAACTTTAACATTTACTAAAAGCACAAGGCCTAAATTTGAATGTTGGAAAGTAGGACAAGAATGAAATAAACTTCCACATACATGAACCAAAATGATATTATATATATATATATTTTAAAAAGAGCAGACAATGAAGGTAAAGAAGATTCAAACTTAGGAGCTTTTTATAGAGAGATATTGATACATATACTCATTGATTCAAACCATGACTGAAAGAGAGGAACTGGGGAAGAGGGTAGGGAAAAACATTGTACATAAGGTTCAAACCTTATTATGTAGAGACATGGTTACCAAATATGAAAAATAGAAGGAAAAAAAGGAAGAGACGAAGGGGTAGAAGAGTCTTTTTGCTGTAGAAATTTACACTTCAAATCAATCATTTACTTGGGTAGCTTTCTAAGATTTCTCTAACAAGCATATTCTACTATATTACCTGCAGTAACAAAACAAATAAATGACATTACTTATAAGATAAAAAAAAATGTTTGACAAAGAAACTTTAGCTTTAAGGAAACATGTAAACATTAAGATTCGTCCAATGCAAGCAAAATGATTAAACATCACTTTGAAGGGAAGTGATTTTACTAGCCATGCCATAAGTTGATTAAATGCATACATCCTTAGAACTATCCAGCTCATTACAAATGCTTAGGACGATAGGATTTTTACGGATTTAAGGTGGTTTTTTAGAACTCAACTCGAGCACAGAAGTACGAACCGTGTAAGCTTGTCGTATTTAAAGCTGTTTTATTTTTGAAACAAAGGTAACCACGCCCATCCCTAGGCCAGGCACTGGAAGACATCGAAGGAGTAATGTCATAAGATTTAAGGCGGTTTTAGAGAAAGTAGAAGTAGAAATCTCACTTTTGAACATAAAAAAACTTAAAACATTATGCAATGCAAGAAAGAGCTTCCAATTATAGAATGAAAGATTTTGATATTACATATAGTAAATGTTTTAATCACCAACCAGATACAATTTATCCACCTCAAGACTAAGTTTTGATTTTTAACATCAAGGTTAAGCTTGGATCAAGCTTCGATCTTTAATCTAAAACCAATATGCTCAACATGGATGCCAACCAATAAGTTGTAGAACTCAAATCCATACTAAATGAACTCCTACCCTAAACCATCTAATAGATTGGCTTAGTGGACAAAGGTCTTGAGGATCTAATAGATTATGCATTTAATCCACAGTGGTCATCTATTTAGGAATGAATTTCCTCAATGAGAGAATAATCGAGATGCGTATAAATTGACAATGAACTCCTACACTAAAGGTTTGAAGTATAACAAGCCAGTCTATGTCAAATTGATTCATATCAAACATAAGTTCTTTCATTCCAAATCCAATACAGAAATCACTCTCATCAAACATAAACTACAAGAACATAAAGAATAAACAAAAAACATCAATCAAAAGGGAGAAACAAACCTCAAATTGGCAGAAACAAAACTCCAAGATCCTAAACTACAGAGCCGGCATCCTCAACTACAGATCCATCAATTCCCACAACCTCATTCTCATCACCACTGCTATCAACAATCACAATCACACCACCATTAGCCACACTAGAAACATTCTCAGAATCCACTTGAATTCCCTCACCAAAAACAGAATTGTGCCTTCTAGCAATATGCCTTAGAGTAGTCCCCAACCCATAACTATCCTCCTGATGCATCAAATCCCTAGCCCTCATCAACGCCACCGTCGTCGCCGCCCCTCGACGTTGATCAAGCTCATAAATCTCATCAGATGGAAGCTTAAATCGACAAAGGGGGCAAGAATCATGATTCGAAAGCCAAGGAAGGATACAATCTGGGTGGTAAAGATGAGAACAGGGGAGCCGTTTGGCTTCAACTTCGAGAAGGAATGGATCCTTGCAAATGGCGCAAAGTAGAACTGGGTCTTGCTCGAGCATGGTGGAGGAGACTTTAATGGTGGGAATCGCCATTACAGAGGGCTTGATTGGAGTGAAGGCGGCGACATCGGAATCGGGCGGCGAATCGGCTAGGTCTTGGAAGAGGCGGAGGAATTGGGGGCTGTTGAGGAGGTTATTGTCGTCGGAGGTGGTGGCCGGAAGGTCATCGGAGTCCGGCGGGTGGCCGGAAATGGGGTTGGTGAAATCCATGTGTTCGAGGTAATCGGTGAAGCAGTGAGGGCAAATGAGAGATGAAGAAGAAGGGGAAAGCAAGGTGACGCTCATGTCGCATTCGTGGCACCAGTATGTGTGCCGCTCCGCAGCGGCCGAGACGGCGGTGGTGACGGCGGCGGTGGCGGTGGCGGTGGCGGTGGCGGACATTTGTGGGAGTTTCGGATCTGATCTTTTGGCCGTGAAAAATGGGTAAAGATGAGAAGATTTGGATTTGGGATTTGAAATTGGATTTCGGGCAGTTGGGGTAGTGTTTAGGGCTGCCCGTGTGGACCCGCCATTAGCTTTATTTGGTGGGTTGTAGCTCTCGGGCAGTTCTCTGTATTTAGTTTTATTTTATTATGTTAAATTGGCTTTGGCTTATCAAATTTCGTCGCTTTGGCCGAGTGGTTAAGGCGTGTGCCTGCTAAGTACATGGGGTTTCCCCGCGAGAGTTCGAATCTCTCAGGCGACGATTATTTTTCTTTCTAATTTTATCTCTTTTTCTCGGTCTTTTTTATTTATATTTAATTGGGTTCCTTTTTAAAATATCCCTTTCCCTCCTTGTCTTTTTTGTTTTTTTTAAAGAAAATTTCAATTTCTTCCCCTTTTATTTTAATGTATATCTCGTTCCTCTATTCATTTTTTTCACTTTACAAAAAGTTTTACAAAAATCCACTTATTCTTTATTTTTTTTAAATTTAAATAAACATATTCATTTTTATTTCCTTTTTTCCAGTTTTTTTACAATTAAATTTGTTTCCTTTTTTTATCTCCCTCCGGTCTTCTTCATCTCCTCCTTTTCTTCCCTCTTTTTTTTTTTTTATTTTTTATTTTTTAAAATATATTTAATTGGTTTTCTTTTTAAAGCTTTAAACTTTAAATCTCCTTCTCTTTTTTTTTTTTAAGAAAAATTCAATTTCTTTCCTTTTTTTTATTGTTCCTCTATTCATTTTTCACTTAAAAAACAAATTTCCACTTATACTCTTTTTTTTTAATAATTAACGTATTCACTTTTTTTAATAAAAAAAATCTGATTCTATTATTTCGTAAATTTATTTTCTAGGTCGGTTTTCGATTTTGATCTTTTCGAATTTCTGATGTAATGTTTTGATTGTTCTTGATTTTTTTTTTTGAAGAATTTGTTCTTGATTTTCACCTATGTATCATTCTTCCTTTTGGTTTAAATAATATTTTGGTATAATAGTTTTAGTTTTATTCTATTTAGTTCTAACTTACCAATGTCTGACATTTTTTTAAAATTAAAACTAAATTTGGTTCTCATTTTTTTTTTCAAAGTTATTGTATAGATTAACTTTTAGTTTTTTTAAGTACAAAAATGAAAATTGAACATTCAAAAGTTTTTGAGCCAAAATATAATAAATCTCAAATGAGATAAATCAAAGTAGTATATTTTAGCCTTGCTATTTCGATTATATATTGCCAATCTATCCTCATGAATTACCTTTGTTTTTAAGGTAATCTACACTACATTGTACTCGTTTCTTCATCTTAAATAATTGGAGATTAATTGATAATATTTTTATTTTGAAACACAAATTTAAATGTTGAATGTTAGAATAAAAAGCTAGTCACAAAAAATAATTAAAACTTGTCACATATACATTCACCAAGTTAACAGCATATACATCTCAACCTCCTTTAAAAAAACAAAATTATGATTTTTATTATAAAAGTCGATGAAATGGTTGTTTTGAACAAATTTAAGAATAAAGATGAACTTCTGAAAATTTATGGCATAATTTAAATTTATCCTAAAGTTTTCTAACACTTTATTTAATTTAGCCCTATACTAAAATATTAGTAAATTAATTGTTTGAAATTAACTGTATAAAAAACCTATAATGTTATATTCTTGACCCATTGGACAATTTTTAAAATTTGAGGTTTTATCGGACATAAGAATAAAAGTTCGAATTTGAAGGTTGATAGACCCACTCATAATTTAACTTTGTTTTAGTTCTAAAAATAATTGGTGATAGAAAATTTAAATTCATAATTTTTTGGTCAATATAGATCAATGTCACTTAGTTAATACTATTTTGGCTATAATTCAACTTTCTATTTTTTTATTAATGAACTAAATTATAAAAGAGGTACTTTTTGGGTTTTTTAGAACAAGCAGTTTCTGGTTATTCTAACTTAGTCTAGGAAATTTTTGATACACCTACTTATTATTATCCATAATAACTTTTTTTATTCGAAAAAGTTGATGACGTTTTAGTTTTATTATTTGGTAGTCATCTAATTCTAACTTTGAGAGCTTTTAGGTCAACACATATAGTGGGAACGTCTGACCTTTTGAAGACATTTTTAAAAGGGCTTTTTATAATATTAGACCAAATAGACAAAAATATTACATGCGTGTTTTACATCCAAAGATTTTTGCAAAACTACTCCACGGTTGTTCTTAAAGAAATTAGTTTTATGGTAAAATTACATAAATATCCTCCACAATAAACTAACATTTGTTAATATAAAAAGAACTCAATTTTTTTTAAAAAAAGAAAAATATGCCTAAATCGTTGGCCGTTTTCAATTTCCATTTCCAACAAAAAAAAATTATCTTGTTAATAATTTCCCCAATAGTGAGAGGTAAATAATGAGATACTATGTTCCTATGTTGTTGATTGTTGTTTTTTATTTTGGCAAAAAAATCTAAAATTTTCCTATCATTTATTAATAAATGAATATGATTTTTTCGATCATTGTTATTTTTTTAGTATCCACCAAATGAAGTAAGTTGTGTAATGTATTAGTAATTCTACATATATTTATTTTTTTACTTAGGTAGATAAAGTATCTTATTAGTACCGTATTTTATAATTAAGATGTCTTGAAAATTGACAACGAGAGTAGTTGTTCAGCGTCATTAGTATACACCCAATGATTAAGAGGTATTGGATTTGCAGCAATCATAATCATATGTATTAATAATAAAACTGTATTAATAATATATAATATTGTATTAGTACACAATATCGTATTGTAATACAATATTATGTATTGTTAATATTGTATTATGAATACTCATTAATATAGTATTATGCATTATTAATAGTGTAACTCATTAATACAATATTATGTATTATTAATTCAGTATTATATTATTAATACAATAATATGTATTATTAATTCAGTATTATATATTATTAATACGGTATTATAAGTTACAATATTAGATGTTATTAATATTGTATTGCGTATTATTAGAGTATTATATATTATTAATAATACATATTATTATGATTGTTAATTTTTATAAAAGTGATAATTTTTGTAATTATTTTATGAATTTGACTAATCTGGTAAGTTTTTTTTAATTATGAAACTAAAATATATTATGAAAAATAATTTAATATTAAAAGACATTGAAGAATACTTTCATATCTTAATACAATATTAATAATAATATTATTTAAAATAAATACAATATTTATCGATTTAAGGCTGAACATATACAAATATTCAAAAATTATGTTAATATTGTATTTGTATTTATAGTCATTACTATTATACATACTCATTAATACAATATTTTATATTATTCTACCGTATTATAAGACAATATTATTAATATAGTATTATAAGAAAATATTATTCATACCAAAAAATACGTTTATAAAAGATAACAGTAAGCTGAGTTAACTATACAATTGTGAAAATTATAAAAAAATAATTTTATCTTCTAATTTCAACATAGAAAAGATAAATAGTAATTTTTTTTATATATTTTTCATCAATGAAAAAAAAAACTAGAACCTAATTAGAAGTCAAAGTATTACAAAAATAAAAAATAACGTTAGTTAAACCTAGTTTTAAAAAATTGAAAAAAAAAATTATTTCAGAAAAAGAAAGTTGCAATCAAATGGTGCTAATTCAGAAAATGAAACTTTCAAAAAAAAAAAAAAGAAATTCAGAAAATGAAAATGAAAATCTAATAATAATCTTTGAGATATAGCAAAAAAAGGGAAATTTTATTTCTGCCTTTTGTTTCGTCCTCTACCAAAGGTAAAATGGGGATCCATAAATTTGTATTTTAATTAATTATAAATAGAAAAATAAAATTGCAATTGTTATAAAATTTGGCTAGATTTGTAAATACTTTTAAAAAGTTGACTATACACTACAATTTTCCTTTTTAAAATTATATATATACAACATAATTTTTTGGCCTCTAAATATTATTATCGGAAATTTTGTTCGATAGTCCAATTTCACAAAATAATTACAAATCTAGGCAAATTAAATTTTTTTTGCATCCATAGTCAAATACACGATATAATTAATAATTTCTATATAATATAATTTAAGATATTAATATTGTATTTTGTATTATTAATATAATATTATATGTTATTAGGACATTATTGTGTATTAATACAACCGTATAATTTTTATACATGATTCACAACTGTTCTCACGTGTTGTAACGGAATTTAATGGTAACTTAGGTGATATCTAAATCTAATTCTTCCTTTTCCCATTTGAGTTCTACTTATATTGAAAAAAAAAAACTTAATTATTGTTATTTTTTATACAACTATAAAAAAAAGAGCTCTATTACAATAACAACGGTCATAATAAAATTGTTTGTTATTAATAATTTCATAGAATAATAATTTGTACCCCAAATGCAAGCTATCATAATCTATGCCAAACTCAACCATTGCCGATATAAATTTTAGAGTAAAACTCCCCTACATTTTACTCATGTAACACCATTAAATGCTACAAAAGTTTTTTTCATAAATAAAAATATTAAAAAGGAATGAAGTTTTTGTGGCTTTCAATGGTACACATAGGCAAAATGTAGGGCTCCCTTACACATGCATGTGTAGGAAAGTTTTACTCTACATTTTATAAGTTTCAAAACAAATATCCTAAGCATTGTTTGAATTAGGAGTATATTTTCTTATATATAATTTAACTTAAAGTAAACAATCCAAAATTAGATTAAGATTAAAATTTCAATAGGTAAAACATTTTGGATGATTTTGATTCATGATGGTTTGGCTATTGTTATGTGTAAACATATGGTAGATATCTCTAAAAAAAAACAAAGGTTACAAATATTAATCAATGTCACACATGAGGAAAGTATATATATCTGAAAATGAACAAACATGAGGTATAATGATGATACAACAAGAGTTATTTGTCTTGAAAAGCCATACTTGTAAATGTAAAAGAGTATAATAAAAACCAAAAGGGTTTAGTAACCTAGTAATTTTATTGTTCATAGATAATCTAACTCAACAGATCACGAGTTTAGTCCTGAAAATTGGCATTTCATACTTCAAATCTCTTACATGAATGCTTGATGCACCTTATAGATTCTTTAATTAACAAATCTAAAAAATTTTGTCAAGAGAATTAAAATTGAATGAGTCAATTTGGTGTTAGTCCCTCAACAACAAACTCTTTTCTCCATGAATAATTTCCTCTTCCTTGATAGTTTTCCAATATCCACACTTCAAATTTCCAATCTTCAACTTTCCAATCATCATTCTCTTCCATAATAGTTGTATAGATGCAACCATTTAATACTCCAATATCTCTAGACCAAAAAGTTATATGGCTCCCAATACCTATATAATAATTACCTACATCTGGAAGAGAAATTGTTCCAAAATTTTCATCTTCAATATTTGAAAAAAAATACTATTTCTTCAAAATTTCCATCTAGTCCAAGCCAATAAAAGACTCCATCTAAATAAACACCTCGAGTATCCACGACCCGGTCGGGTATAAACCCAACAAAACTCCATTTGCTTCCTTTTCCCAAACTAAAAGTTTCTATCTTACAACAATCTCTCTTTTTGTTTATGTGATTCGAAACTCTAACTACTTTGTAGAGCATTATCTTCGATATACTCATTTGTCATGGGATTTAATATTTCAACCCACTTTCTAGAAAAAGTGGACTCGTTGTTGTTGACAATGCATAACAATCCGTTACAAGAATTTACAAGTTTAAAACCAGCCTACAACTTGACAAATTGACTATAGAGAGTTTTGAGAATATTACCTCAATAATTTCTTTGGGAAGCAACTCCATAATTCTATGGCACACTTTTCTGTTTCAAGACAGAGTTCAATCTTTTTGGGAAAGATTTCTTTTTTATAGGGCTATTAATTTTATCCTTTTTTTTACAAGAAATTTGAGAAATATTGATTTTACTGCATTTGATTTTACTCGGTCATTAAAAATAATAATAATAAATAACAAGCGATCTCCTCTTTTACCGTGCGCAAATTGGAAATTTGCCAAACATCAAAATCATCTTGTTTTATTGGGGGTTTTCTTCAAATATAAAAAATAAAAGATTTTATTTGGGCACTATATATTTCCAAATGATTTTAATTTGAGCATCAAATATTTTATTTTACCTTGAAAATGCGCAATTGAAAATTTGTGGAATATAATCATATATATTTTTTTGAAAATTTGCAGATTATTGATTGAGATAAGATTTGATTTTATTTGGATATAAATATTTGAAAAAATTGTATAAACTAAATTTGATTCATCAATTTTTTTAGTACATCAACTTTCTTAAAGTTTGATAAATAGGGCACGTTTTTTGTTTTAAGTATCTCAAACAAAAAAAATATAGATATTTTATTTATTTCTTTTGAGATTATAACAATTGAGGGTGAATTTATTTTTTGAGAATATAAGTATAGATGTTTACTTGTTTTAAAAAATCATTTATTTAAGTTTGAAAAAGAAAAAATAATCTTAAACAAGACTGCTCCCTTTTACTTAAAGAACTAGGGTTAAATTTGACAAGAAGTCATTGTTATGGATAGTAAAAATAAGTAAAATAAATATATATAAGTTTAATGTACTTTTACTTTTTCTAAAATTTCTTATAAATCACTCTAAATCATCCCATCCCAACTACTTAAACAAAAGAGAAAAATTCAAAATATTGAGATTATTTTTAATATGATTGTCGTTGAAATTCAATATTTTACCTTATTGAAATGTAAATTAGTCATTTCTTACTATTTTCCTAAAACAATTACTTTATATAAAGCCTCGACAAACGCATAGGATTCCATAAAAAATCACGATAAATAAAAAAAGATAATTACATTAACAATTACCCTAGACAAATATATTACATCACAAGATTTGATAATCCTCAGTCAAACTCTTCATTAATTAAGAAAAATGAAAGAGTTCACTAAAAGATATGGACAGCCATACTAATTTTCAACTAACTAGGCAATAAGTATTTTCTATTACCACTATATTTGCAAAATGATAGTAAGTAAATTCTTCTTGTTGAGACTATTAATGGTTAATTGACAATATATATATATATCATAGATTTAGAGGTCTTCTCAACCGCAAATATTACTGTTGTATCGACAAAAATAATCATAAAAGTATTGCTCGAAGACAACAAAACGACAATCACTAGAACCTATCACGGCTCGGTCCATCGATGGATCACCGGCTCGATAGAGGAAACCACCTTTCTTGGAAGTAAGATTGATAAGAGATCATGAAAAGGAGAAGAACCAACAAGAACCCTACGCCCCACGGGGTCGATCCAGCACGGTGGAGCGAGTGTTTTTCGGGAAGCGGGAGGAGGGGCGGTAGGCGGCCGTTTTCGGCATTGGAGAGCCAGTGGACGAGGAGGAGGAGGAGGAGCGGGGAGACGATGAGGAGGAGCTTGAGCTGGTCGAAGACGCCTTCGAGCGCGGACTCGTAGTTGGAGTACCAAGAGAAGGATAGGAACATGAGGAGGATGAGGAAGAAGAAGCAAAGATGGAGGAGGAAAGTGGGCTGAGAGTGGGAGTTTCCGGCGGCCATGGACGGCGGCGTTTGAGAGCTTTTGAGGAGATTAAGGAAGTGGTTATTTTGGTTTAAGTGGTTGGATTTGTTTTGTTGGTGTGTGTTGTGGGAAAATTGATGTGCCCTAAGGCTTTTATATATATAGTGGGAAATGAAATGGCTTTGCTTCTTTTCTTCTTTCCTTTTTCTGAAATGGGTTAAATTTGCAACCTTTGGTGACTTCTTGTACATACTTTTCATCCATTTTTTGAAATATAAATGTTTCAAATCTATAGTTTATCATTTTCTCTTTGTAAGTTAAATTGTCCTTTATATATATATATGACATAATATTATTTACGTAAACAGTGGGAAGTAGTATGAGATACCTCGTTGGAAATTCAAGTTTTTCTCTTTCGAAATTAAAAAAACAATTGGATGGATATAACTAATAACTACTATCATTACATGAGTGTAATGCTCACCTTGTTGTTTAGCTATGGTTAATAATAAAGTTTCTAAAAGAAAAAGTTAGGTTCTACTATTGTTATTGTTGTTTTTATTTTTATTTTTTTACAATAACATATGTTGAGATGAAATCTTCTATTTCAAATCAAAACAATTGTTTTAATAAGTTTCATCCAACTTTAAAATATAAAATCCAAAGCAAAAAGAATTCAATCCAAGTTCAATCACATCCAAATCAAGTTCACTCCACTATTATAACGAAAGAAAAAGAAAATGCTATATTTTTTATTTTTTATTTATTATAAAAAAAAGAAGAGAAAAGGGTCTAATAATGGATAGACAAAGATACACAAGAATCGGTCAATTGAGTAGTGGCTTTGTATGGTCGAGATTTGAGTCAGAATTGCAGCCAATAGTAACGTGCCACGTACGACCGACCATGCAGCAATCGAGGCAGTCCCCTTATTGCAGTCCTTAAAAAAGTAATTAAATAAAAAGGGAAAAATATAAATTATTAAAAGTCTCCCAGAAAAGGAGCAGAGCAGGTGGAAAAAAGATGTCCACGTCGTTTTATCACTTACATAATTTTATAAAAATGTTATTTCAAATATCATAAATTATTAGAGTGTTGGAGTGAATTTACACACTTTGATTAATTTTATAAACAAACCTTTTTAATTTATAATATTTGATTCTCAAAATAATTAGTAAAAAATAAATTTATAAGTCATCATCCTACATTAAAATCAATAACATCTTGATTTTTCTATACTTTTTTTGGCACTAGGTCAACTCATGATAATTAATTATACTAAAATTTAGTTTATCTTAGAGGTTGTTTGTTTGACGTTTTTAGCTAGGAATTAGGTTTAAGATTTATTAATTCTTCCTTGAAAAGTTACATTCAAACGAGTTTTAATCAACTCCTCCACAATTTTACTTTTGAAAATAACTCTCATTTTTAATAATTCATTTTTAACCATTCATTTATGACTACTCAATCATTTCTAACCACTCATTTTTAATCATTTTTTTAAATCAATCAAAATAACTTATTTTTAACCACTAATTTTTAATCATTTCTTTTTGAACCACTAAAAATAACTACTCATTTTAAATATACATCCAAACAAGGTTTTGACTATAACTCATCTACACAAAAACTACATTCAAACGAGTTTTTGACATAACTCTTAATTTTTAACTACTTAAGATAACTCTTTAACCTAAAAACTACCTAAATATGTCAAACAAACACCCCTTAAGAGTTCTATTTTAATGTGTATTTTGAATAAAACTTAATCATTTGAACCTGTTTTTTTTTTATAAAAAAAAAACCTCAAAGTAGGATCAAATTATTAATTTTTATATAAAAAAGTTTCAAATTTAAAAAATTAACTTTGGATAGAGGTGTTTTGAAAAGGAATGGAAATGGATTGGAAGGTTAAGGCGAGTTTGAAGAAGATAAATTTTTGTATGATATAATAAGTTAGAAGTGAGTGTGACAGAACAATCTCGTTTGATATGATTATAAACGATTGTAGTAGAAAATCCTCATTTAATATGAGAGGTTTGGAATGGTTGTGATAGAACAAAAAAAACTTGTTTGGTAGAGATTAAAAGATTTAAAGTGCAAGTGAAGTGATATAGGATACTTAGAATGTTTATGTTTGGGTTTTTGTAGGTTTCATGAAAGTTTGTATGGGAGTTTTTTTTAGACTACCAAATGTTGGGATTAGATCCAACCTCTCCTCAACTCCTTCAAATCCCTTTATCCAAAGTTTCAAATTTATCATTTGAACTAAATTTAAAATTTATTTAAAACCACATGAACCAAAAATGTGTGTTATTATTGACTGGTGTTATCAAATAGAGAATCTACAAGTGTCTTTTTTTAACTTTGGTGTTAGTACTTGTAATTATAGCGTTAATTTAAGAGAAAAAAGTGATTATGATTAGTTAATTACTAGACGGCCAAAATAAGCATAGTTTCAATGTCATAGTGTACGTACACCCTAACAATTAAAATGTTAAAAGTTCGAAACTTTACCTCAAAAGGATATTAAGAGTAAGAAGAATGAAAATGATTTTGAAAATTATGAGAGACTATGATTATTGAAAAAAATGAATATATGCATGTATTTGGGAGAAAGAGAATAATCATATGAAGTAATTATGAAGAGAATTAAAAATAAGTTAACAAGAGAATAAATAGTGGTTATAAAGAGAATAAACAATAATTAAGTAAAGAATGAAAAGTAATTATGAAAAAAAATTTAAATCTCAATCTTTTGACAAGTATGGAGGGAATTTTAAATGATTATGAAATTTTAAAATCCACAAGTAGAAAAAAAAAGATAGAATATACAAGAATTTACAAATCACCTCAAATATTATTCAACCTAAAAAAACCCATTACTTGATATATCTTTGATTGGACAATTGCACCTTTTTTTAACACTTTTATTTTGTGAATATTACAATAATGGCTTTCACTTACAACAATCCAACAAAAAGACATAGAAAAAAAGATTCAGAACCTTAATGACTAAGCATATGAGGTCTCTGCAACAACAAGAAAAAAAAGGTATTGAAAAAAGCTAAATTTAAAAGACCCCACCAAAAAGAACAGATCACAACAAAATCATATTAAAAATCTTACACAGTGTTATATGATTTAAAAAATGGTAACATGACATGATGGCGCTAGGAATCTGCATTTAGTATTTATATAAAACAAATTTATAATTTTTTTGTACCTAATTCAGAATCAATTGATAACTGTGCCAATTTTGGAGTTTTTTTAGAAAATAATTATAATAACAATGTGTAGCTTTTGGTACAATATTACAATTGGGAAAACATTGTCTAAAAAAAAAAAAATTTAATTACTCAATCAGTCAATAGTGTAATGATTTCTGTGATAGGTGGTAAATTTATTTAACACCACAATGATAGATTTGATCTCCATAATCGGTATTTAACTCTTATTAATTTGAGATTAATGATATTTTCTATGTAGGGTTTGTTGTTTCCCTCTCTCGTGATATGTACAAAAACGAAGAAGATTTAATAAACTTTTGGAATTTTTAGTTTGAAGTTTGTTACAACTTTGAGCTATAAAACAAAAAGATTTATAAGTTGGAATCCACCGATCTTCATGTATCGTTAATTCAATGAAAAAAAAGTTTGAAATTACTTTCAAATATTCTAATTTAAATTTTAATGATAAACTATGAGTTAGATTTATTGAAATTTGTTCAATAATAATTAAAAATTTATCATGAATAATATAATACAAACATAACCTTCAAATTTATAGAATGAAAACTAATAAAGAGTGATTTAAAAAAAAAATCATATGCGAACCAATTTTAATCTTTACTTAAAATATATGGACTTTGAGAATACGATCAAATGGAATAAATATTAAAATAAGTCAATTATTATTTTTGAAATATTATACAATTTAATGTTTATTAAAACTTGGAAAAGTTATCAGATTAGTGAAACTTATAAGATAAGACAAAAATTGTAATTATAAATATTAATGAGTATTGTCAAATACTTTTTTATAATATTGATATTGATGAATATTTAAAATAAAATATTAAAATGTATTTGTGATTATCCATGTAAATATTTTAAATTTCATTTATATATAATTATTTTATGAGTACCATTCATCCAATTGAAATTTTGATTTTAAATTCATAATTCGCCTCGAAGGGGCTTGGGAGCGGGCCCACAATTGTCCAATGGCCCAATGGGAGTGGGCCCACAATTGTCCAATGGGCCATGGGTAGGGAACATTTAAAGTTGGGCTTTGTTGAGAGATGCAGTTGGGTGTATGTGGGCCGTGCATAATTGTGAATTGGGCCCTCAAAGGATTGTATTTTGGGGTAAGGTTGGAAATTATTATGATTTCACAATGGCCATACAGCCTAAACAATTTTTTTTTTTAGTACATACGAGAGAGGTGAATAAATATCGATTTTTTGGATCGAATATGACGGTCTGGTTTACAACAAAACAATGAAACCATTATGTCACTGACCCATTCGGTCAAAACAAACAAATAATTTTGTTCTTTGTCAAAATTAACATAAATTTGGTTTCAAATTAATTTTGTTAATGTTTTTACAAAATGAAATTATCCATATGTAATACAATCTAAGAGTTGCTAGTACCCATATAATACGTCAACTCAGCAGCGTACTTGCAACTTTTTTAGATGATTTTTTTATCGTTGATTCTTAATTTTGATCGATTTTGATTTGAGTTGTGAATGAAGATCAAAGTAGGTTTTTTCGTTGTCGTTCATCCGTAAAAAATGGTTTTGTATGACTTGTTTTTATTATTAATGAATGGTTAATGCGAAAAAACAAAAACAAAAACAAAATGAACATAAATTATTAATCATTGATAAATACTCGTACATTTGAGAAGGTTATTTAAATTTTCATATTTCTATATTTGTTTTATTAATTAAAAAGATGTATGTCAATGATTTCACAAAAAATAAATATGCATGCGATGAATAATCAACTCAATTTTATTTGTATAGAGTAAATAAGGTTAAGAAATTAACATTGGAAAGTAACTGCGTGATGTCAAAACCGGAAAAAAAGAGAAATTTAGGGCTCGTTTGATAACGTTCCTGTTTCTTATTTTTTAGAAACATGCTTGTTTGATAACTGTTCTCGTTTCTTGTTTCTAAAATAAAAAAGAAACGTTTCTCAAAAAGGGAGAAAAAGTGAGAAACTACCAAAAGTAGTTTGTTTGGTTTCGCTTCTTTTTTTTAAGCCTGAAGTAGCTTTGAATATATAAAAACAAGCGCACTATTATAAGGTAAATTGTGTTTGGCTTAGTGGTGATGAAACAAGTTTTTATATTCAAGACCATGGTTCAAATCTTACTTGAGACTCTTTTTTATTTTTATTTTTTTTGATAAAATTTCTTTTATACAAATCTTACTTTTCAATTTCCCAATTATATATTGTGTTAATATTTAAAATTTCATAATTTTTTCACTTAAATTTATATTTAATCTTATTTTAATTTTAAAATATAATAACGACTAAACAATATATAATTGAATTAGTTTTGAATCAACATTATTTTAGACGAATGCCTTTTTTCTTTTTCTTTTTTTTGAAAATATTAGAAAAATGTCTTTAAAAGATAAAATTACATGTTATATATTCTGTTAGTTTTGAATTAAATTTTTATATATTAGATAATGTATATTTTTTATAATTATTTTTGTTATCAATGTGACTCAAAAAAGTGTGTTCTATTATTAAGAGGCCAACCTCTTTATATAAGAGTTACAATGGGCCTAGCGAGCCTAACGGGCCTAGATCTATTACACAGTATTACACAGTAGATAATACACAATCATACATTTAGACTCTGACACTTCCCCTCAAGCTGGAGCAAATATATCTATCATGCTCAGCTTGTTACAGAGATAGTCTATCCGAGCTCCATTCAATGCCTTGGTGAAGATATCACCCAACTGTTCTCCAGTCTTCACATAACTCGTCGAAACCAACCCTTGTTGTATCTTCTCTCGAATAAAGTGGCAATCTACTTCAATATGTTTAGTTCTCTCGTGGAATACTGGATTAGAGGCAATATGGATTGCTGCTTGATTGTCACACCATAGTTTAGCAGGTGTTGCAGTTTTGATTCCAACTTCATTCAGCAGTTGAACCAACCATACTATCTCACACGTTCATTGGGACATAGCTCTGTATTCCGACTCAGCACTAGAACGCGACACCACATTTTGCTTCTTACTCTTCCATGAAACCAAATTACCTCCCATAAACACACAGTATCCCGAGGTTGATCTCCTGTCTTCTTTAGAACCTGCCGAGTCAACATCTGAAAAACATTCAATATCGGAATGTCCATGGTTTCGGTACAAGACGCCCCTTCCCGGAGCAAACTTAAGATAACTCAGGATCTGTTCCACAGCTCTCCAATGTTCAACTGTAGGAGATGACATAAATCGACTCACGATACTCACGTATCACGAAATATCCGCCTCGTGACTATCAAGTAGTTCAACTTCCCAACTAGCTTCATGTACCTTTCTGGATCAGAAAAAGCTTCACCTTCCTTGATGAACTGTTGGTTTGGCACCATCGGTGTACTACATGGTTTCACACCTAACTTTCCTACTTCAGTCAGTAGGTCGAGAACATACTTTCGTTGGGACAAAAAGATCCCTTTCTTACTTCTCATGACCTCAATACCCAAGACATATTTCAAATTTCAAGATCTTTAGTGCTGAAATGGCTATGAAGGAAAACCTTTAGTGAGGCCATCCCTGAACTATCACTTCCGGTAATCACAATATCGTCGACATATACCACAAGTAACACAATCCCATGGTTAGACCGACTGAAGAAGACAGAATGATCGAAAGAGCATTTATGCATTCCAAACTGCGCAAAAACTTGGCTGAACCTACCAAACCATGCTCGTGGGCTTTGTTTCAAGCCATACAGAGATTTACGGAGACGACACACTTTGGCATTCTCCCCCTGAGCAACAAACCCAGGTGGTTGCTTCATATAGACCTCCTCAAGAAGATCACCATGCAAAAACGCATTCTTAATATCCAACTGAAATAATGGCCAATCATTCATTGCTGCGAGAAATAAACAGGCGAACGGACGACATCTTGGCAACAGGAGAGAAGGTCTCACTGTAATCAATCCCATATGTCTGAGCATACCCCTTAGCAACCAAGCGTGCTTTGAGACGAGCAACGGACCCATCAAAATTCATTTTGACAGCAAACACCCACTTACAACCAATCGTCTGTTTTCCTTTGCGAAGAGCAATGGGCAAGTCTAGATCATTACTAGATTGCAAGTCAGATGACGAAGAATCTACCGGCATGGGGACAGTGCAGAGGGTCGTGATCGCGGTGTATATACCGAGTAAGAGACGGACTAGGAGGAGGGGGGTCGGAACCAGCGGACGAGGACACAACCTCATAAACCAGCAAATCATCCTCCACAGCTGGGGGACTAGACACAGGATCAAACGGAGTATCCTAAAAAAAGTTAACATCAGAAGAGACGACATACCGACCCGTACTCGGGCAAAAGCAACGATAACCCTTCTGGACGCGAGAATACCCGAGGAAGATACATTTCAAAGACTTAGGATCCAACTTGGTCCTTTGAGGATGAACATCGCGAACAAAGGATGTACACCCGAAAACCTTCGGGGGAAGGGGGAGCATCTCCGTGGAGGGATACAAAACCTGGAATGGAATTTGATTACCCAAAATCGACGACGGCATTCGATTAATAAGAAAACAGGCTGTAGACACAGTGTCAACCCAAAAATGTTTTGGAACATTCATCTGAAACGACAGGCACGAGTGTTTCCAAAGAAATGCTGTTGTTTTAGGCTCGCCACACCGTTCAGGATGGTGTGTTCGCACACGACGATTGATGAATAATACCCTTCTCACTAAGATAGGAACGAAGGGTGCCCGAAAAATATTCGCTCCCATTATCAGTGCGTAAAATTTGGATGGAAGCTTTAAATTGATTACGAATCTCAGCATTAAAGGTACAAAAGTGAGAAAATAATTCAGCACGATTTTTCATTAAATAGACCCAAGTAAATCGGGAAAAGTCATCAACAAACATGACAAAATAGCGAAATCCCATTTTAGACATAACAGGACTCGGACCCCAAACATCAGAGTGGACCAATTCAAAAGGAGCAGTTGCTCGTTTATTAATCCTAGGACTAGAACTCAATCGGTGAAACTTTGCAAACTGACATGACTCGCAATCGAGGGAAGACACTTTACTGAATTCTAGAAATAACTTCTTCAAAATAGACAAACAAGGATGACCCATCCGACAATGGACTTCAAAAAGAGAGCGAGAACGCACGACATGCCCTGTACTGGATCAAGTCACGATCTAGGATATAGAGACCCCCAGCTGCATGCCCCATACCAATAATCTTCTTCGTCAAATCATCCTGAAACAAGCAGTAGTCAGGAAAGAAGGAAACAAAGCAATGTAAGTCACGAGACAATTGACTAACCGAAATCAGGTTATATGAAAACGTAGGCAGACACAACACGGAAGATAGCGACAAGGTAGGGGTAAGCGTAATAGACCCAGCTCCCTTTACGGGAGACAAGGATCCGTTAGCTAAGGTAACCGTAGGAAAATGAACAGATGACAACGATGTAGAGAACAAATGTTCGTTACCTGTCATATGAGTAGTCGCCCCAGAGTCAATGATCCACTTTGTGGACGACGAAAGAAGACAACGGTTGTTACCTGTTTCAGCCAGGGTTGCGGCAGGCGGAAGTTCTGAGGACGATGGCTGTGATGAAGCTGAGGGAACTCGGAGGGCAGCACACTCGTCAACAGATGCTTTCTCACTGGACACAAGGTGGGCCTTCTGAAGCCTCCGATTATCATATTGCAACTTTCTGCAATCTCTCTTTAAATGACCGGGTTTCTGGCAGTAATGGCAGGTTATTCGAGTATCCGGACATCGGTTGTCACTAGGAATATCCTGACGTCGGTCATTCCCAGACTTCGATGCAGAAAAACTAACGTTCCTCCCACACGAACCACACTCCTCCCAAGCAAGGCGCTATTCGATTGTTCAATTAAATGAACTTCTGTTCGTTGCAGGCGGCGAAACACATCATCCAAAGACGGTAGTTAAGTTCCTGACAAGATTTAAGACCTCACATTCTCATACTCCGAACCCAGCCCACGCAAGAAACTGATAACTCCCATCTTTTCCCTCTGGGTCTGCTGGACTGCGATATCTGCACTAAACGACATTAGAGAATTCAACTCAACACTATTACGCTTGTGCCTCGTGTAATAGGTCAACAATGGTTCACCATTCTGGTCAGCGTGGAAATAGGACGAGTAAACATCATACGTCCTTGTTACCTGCTCCTTCCCCGAGTACAGGAATTCCACATACGTCATGAGTTCTTTCACCGTAGTGCAATGACTAATCATATCGACAATCTCATCATTCATTGAGTTAGTAATCTGATTATACAAGAATGCATCAACACGATCCCACTTCCTTTTCTCAACTTCGTCTTTAGGCGGATCACTATCCATGTGTCCTTCTAGCTCATGACTCAGCAGGTGGTTTCGAATCGTTCGATGCCAGTCGAGATAATTTGTCCCATTCAGTTTGCGTTTTGTGATTTCCATCAAATGAGAAATCACACTGGTATGCTTGGTATCACTCATATTTCCTCGATTAGTGTCAACGGACAACAGATAACTCAACTATTTCACAAATCAAACAAAATAGAATCTGGAAATTGAAAAAAAAAATAGCACCCACAATAACTAAAAATGGCAAACCCGAGGCACCCCGGTGAGTAAAATGTGAAACCAACCTCACACACGTGTAGAACATGTCGGCGCGCACAAAACCCGAGAAGACCCGACCCGGTCGGAGCTGCCACGCGCCTCCACTCGCGACGGACTCTGGCGGTTGGCGGAAGCTGTCGGCGGCGCGTGCTGCTCCGTCGTTGCTCGGACGGAGACGCGACTCGAACGACTGGACAGATCGGCGGCCGGGAGTTGGTGGTGGCGTCGAGGATTTTTCCTCCTTTTTTCCAAACCCTATTTCTGCCCAGATGGTTCTGATACCATGTTATCAATGTGACTCAAAACAGTGTGTTTTATTATTAAGAGGCAACCTTTTTATATAAGAGTTACAATGGGCCTAGCGAGCCTAACGGGCCTATAACGGGCCTAGATCTATTACACAGTATTACACAGTAGATAATACACAATCATACATTTAAACTCTGACAATTTTTATCTGTTTAATGCATATGATACATTATTAGTTAAAAAGTTACTCTTTTTCTTTTTTTACCATTACTCTTTTTTTTTTCTCTATCTAAATACATTTAATATTGCTTTCATATTTTTAATTAATAGCACTGTTTTCAGAGTAATATAATCGTTATATATTTGAGTGAACATCAAACTATATAAATGATTAAGTAAACATAACATATAAATTTTTTTTTTATAAAATGTTTATTTATATTAAACTATATACATTTTTTAAAACTATTTTAATGAATTTTTAATTCATACTATATATTTTTATACTACATTATCTTAACTTTAAAAAAAAAATTATACTTAAAAAAAAAAAGAATATAAAAATTTTTAAAATATAAAATAGAGAAACGAGAAACGAGAAATTCTTATCAAACAAGTTTTGTTCCATTTCTTATTTTTTATAAGAAACAAAAAATAGAAATAGTTATCAAACACATTCTTGTTTTTTATTCTAAAAAACTTAGAAACAAGAAACAAGAAACAATAAACAAGAACTAAGAAACAAGAAACGAGAAACGGAAACGTTATCAAACGAGCCCTTAGATACTAGTGTTTGTGAGCTAAGTGACCTCGATACTTAAGTCAGATTTTGACAGAGAAGGTTTTAGGGAGTATCGAAGTTCGGGAATTAGAATACCTTACATGTCTCTTCCTTCGTTTGAGCATTTTATTGGAGTCTATACGTAACCACTCCCCTTCTTTCCTCTCAATGTGTGAGTGAACGTCAATGGGGAATGTTAACCATCATGAAGTGGCTCAATTGGTCAAAGAGGATCTTGGAGTACATAAGGTAATAAGTTCAATTCATGGTGGCTACCTACCGTTGATTTTATTTTTTTTACGGGTTTTCTTGACATCCACATATTGTAATGTAAGGCAGTATGTCTCGTGACATAGATATAAAAAAAAAAAGAACGTCAAGGGGGAGCATCGCTTTTGTTCAAGAAGGACATGCAAGGTGGGAAACCTCTAAGGGTGTGTTTGGGCCTCGTTTATATAAACAGCCGGGTTGATTATAATAACTCAACTCATGTTTGCCCCACCATTTTATTATAAACGGTGGTTACCTAAACCTGCGTGCCCGTTTATCTAAACCTTACATATATTACTTTTTTTTACATAACCAGTCCTTCAAACACCGTTTATCATAATCTCTGTTATAATAACTTGCCCCTTAAACACCATTTATAATAACTCACAATTTATCATAACCCACATTTTATTATAACCTTTCGTCTATTATAAAGAAATTGGTACTCCAAACACATCTTAAAACATGTGCAGATCGAAGGTTTACAAAGTTAGACACATCTTTGGGCGATGCTTGAAAGGTCCCAGGGTTGCATCTTTTGCATTTTATACACATATTGACCAAATACACACAAGGTCGTTTTTGTGTGTGTTAAATTGCGTTGATCCGTTATTATATTCAACCACAATTGAAAGTGAATAATTCAAACATATAATCTCGTAGTTACTCCATTATATACTAATTAAAACTATATTATTGCATACTTTGTTAGTTATAGTTTTTCAAATCACAAATTTATTAGATACCAAATTAAATGTTGAATAGGACATGACATCTTGTTTTTATCGATTAGATTAATTGAATTTTTTCCTTAAATTTTAAATATGTCAAATATGTATTTGATACAAACACGAAAGTTCGGTCGTAATAAATATTTTTGTAAGTTTAAAGACATAGGAGATAAACATAAAAATATAGAGAATAAGTTTTCTTTTTCTTTAAAAAATAATTTTTCTTTGGAATTTAATAATATTTGTGGAATATAAGATCCTTGGTCAAAAAGATATAATTGACTTTTTTTTTTGGAGTAGTTGGCGGACCAAACTTCTAATCTAACCTAAAATAATTAAATAATTAATTGAATATTTGTCGTTTATAAATTAAAAACATTAGTTAAAAAAAAAAAAAAAAATTTATAGAATAATTTGTTCCAGTTCCAAGGATCTCGCCTTCCAAGTTCACAATCAAACAAATGAATCTCAATTTCTAGACCTTCGAAAACGATTTCTCACGTTCCTAAAGCGAAAGAGCCAACCAAAGATCACAATCATGGTCCCATCATTTGGCAAATTTCAAAGCCACAAAATTAAGGGGATATTTATCGCAAAAAGTATCGAACTCCGAAGAATATTCTTCGTGTTTGAACCACTCGTAATATGAAAGAGTAGGGGTGGAACAAAAAATCGAAAAATAAAACAGAAGTAATTTAATTCAATGGACCGGATTCGATTTTTAGTACAAAATTGGATACATCGATTTGTAATTTAAAAAAAATAAAAAATATTGGATTGGTTTCGATTTTTATTTAAAAAAATTAATAAAAATTGAACCAAACCAAAATATAAATTGTCAATAAGTTTCACATTCCTTCCATTACTTAGTTGATTT
Source organism: Sicyos edulis (assembly GCA_036507275.1). Taxonomy (NCBI): domain Eukaryota; kingdom Viridiplantae; phylum Streptophyta; class Magnoliopsida; order Cucurbitales; family Cucurbitaceae; genus Sicyos; species Sicyos edulis. The sequence continues at coordinate 38,132,244 of CM071854.1, read as the reverse complement.
CTTAAAGTCTTGAATCAATCTACTTCAAATCTCAATATAATTTTTAAATAAATGTATCTTAATAATTTTAATTTCAATCATATTTCAAGTAAAATATATCCTTAAATAATGTTCAATAAATTCAAAAATACTTTCCATATTTAAAAAATTGTTGTTTATGAATTTTTTTAAAAGAAATGTTGTTCCTCATATATTAAAAAAATGAACATTGGATCAGATCTAAAACCGAACCGAACAAATTGAAAACCAAACCAATAAATTTGTATTTTATTTGACATTAAATTGTATCTATTTTTTGAAAATCGAAGATATCAATTCCAACATTTTTCTATAATCACATTTTTTAAACCCTAAGGTTTTTATTTTTTTTGAGATCGAATTGATTTACAACCAAACAATAAAATCAGTGCGTTACTCCCATTCGGTGAAATAGTACAGTTAGAAAGATTTTTTTGTTTTAGAGAAATATGATTATGATAAAATAATTATTCATCATCCTCATTCCTATCCGCTTCCCTTTACCCAAACTAAGGGGTAATAAATTTAAGAGCATCAGTTTATGATAATCACCACATAATCAAAGCTCTTCCACACGTCTCGCCGGCAGACGGCGGCGGCGGCGGCGGCGGCGGCGTAGGAACCGAAATGACGGTACGGCCACTCCGTTTTCATCTTTTTATCTTCGTTGAAGTCTTTCATTGGACAATAATTTCGTGTTTCGACAAGTTTTTGTCTCCGATTTCGAAGGCCACGTTCGCACGGATCAGATCTCTGATTATATCCTAATCGGCATTTTGTGGCGGTGCACGCATTTCAATGAATGAACACAGGTCATAGATTAGGGCAGATGAAGAAAGAGAAGCGAACGTGGAAAAGTTCGGTGACGATTTTGAGGCTTATTCTTGTTTACTGTAGATTTTATTAATATCCACTTATCCATTATTTAAACCAGATTCTTGACTTTGGATGCATTTGCGTTTCTTTTTTCGGCTATAATCCAAGTTTTGGCTTGGGATTTGTGCTATGGCTTTTGATACCTTGCTTCTCTGGTCTGCATGCTCTCATCTAAGGCTTAATTTTCGTTTCTTTTGAGAAAATCTTCTTGTTATGGTTTTTGTATATGCGAGTAATCTTCATTTTTGTTGTCATAGTAGAGTTTGGATAGGCTTATTTTGATTAGCTTTTTGCTGTTTATTTTGATTAGCTCGTGGAATTGATGGGGGGTGGTATATATATATATACATACTGAAATGGTATGATCTAATAGTGGCTTGTAGGCAAGATTTGGGCTTTCGATGTCTTTTGATGCTTGGCCTAGGGACGGGCATGGTTACCCTTGTTTGAAAAAAAAAAAAATAGTGGCTTGGTGGCAATTAATTTAAAATTTGTGTTCATTTGGTGGTTTCGTTCTGAATTGAAGAATTCACCTATGATTATTCTCTTTGGTTTTCCCCTTTTGGGTAATATGCAATATGTTATTTGGGTATGTGGGTAATTTCTTATTTATTAGTTAGTTACCTTAATATTCTATAAATACTAGTAATTCTTTCATGTAAGCATAACATTTGTTTCATTTGAATGAAGATTGAAGTGTGATTCTTGGAGATTTCTCTCTATTGGGTCTTTTTTGGTCCTGTTTAGGCTACATCATATTGTCTAATGATTTATCTTGATTGGATAAAAATGCTGAAAAATGATCTTATTTGGCAACCCTGTTGCAAGGAAATCTGTTTTTTCGTAAATAGATCACTGTTGATCTTCTCTTTTTCTATACCCTCATTCAATTCTTTCTTGGTGTTCAATCGAAACTCTTGTTGTGATTGTGTTCTGTTTAGCTATTCAAGCTATAATTTGTTACCATTTACTTATTTTGAACCAGACAACTTAGGCTGAAGGTGGTGTTGGAAAACGAAAAAGGAAGTAAAAGAAGATAAATTGGGGAGGGCTCCTGTGTACTATAGCAGGTTTGATGTGGTTTATGGTTTTGAATTCCATTTAAAATTGAAGTTAAATGAATAAATGCAGTTCTTAAGTAGTCAATTTTAAAGAAATAGGTTGAACTAAGGTCTCTTTCAGCTAGTTAATTGAGAATTAGTACCTTAAGTCTGTATTACTGAACCTTTGGATTCTTTCTTTTCAGGAAACCGAGTTTGTTACTGTCATTGCCATCATGAGTAATCACGATGAAGGTTATGTGTCATATGCTCAACCCATTAGAAGATGGTCAATATTCTGTTTTGGCATGGGGCATATGCTCAATGACATTACTGCCGCGTGCTGGTTTACGTATCTTCTACTTTTCTTGACAGATATTGGATTATCTCCGGGGTAATTATCTCTTGACTCAATTTTGTAGCTTGTACATTTTTCACATATTCTATATGAAATATAGTATGTTTCCACTTCTTTTATCTATTAGTGATTTAATGGTATCTTCGATTCTTGTATCTCCCCCATCCTTGGTTGAAGTTTTTTCTTAGTAAACATTTAGAAGAGAAGATTGGCACTTCATAGTTCAAGAGGTTTGGGGACTTTGGACTAGGTTCTTACGTCCACGAAGTTATAAATAAAAATTTAGTCCACTTTTCTGTACGACGTTTTTCACCTATGTGTTAATTTATTTATATTTATTGAGGAAATTATTTGTTGTAATTTTGTATCTTTTGCTGGAGTTAAATTACAATAATGGTGACTAGTGAGACTATTGAGAAAGAGAGCATCAACCTTATGTTAATATAATAAATTTTAGATTCAAATGTCACATACAACCACCAACTTATATTTCCTTGGCATAAGTAATACAATGAATGAATTTAAGTGATGTTGGTAAATTTGGCTGGAAAGATGTCCTCGCCGGTCAATCTTGCATTTCATGTTGATCATGATTTAAAAAAAAATTGCAACAACACTTTGGATTCAATTTTTCTTGTTTTAGGAATGAATGATATTTTCTGCTACATAATTCATATGATATCCTCGAGAATTCATTTTTCCTCCTAATTTTGTTTTTGCATTATGGAATTGACTAGGAATTTTATTCTGTTGAGGACCTCTCTTGCTTATTATAACCGATCACACCATAAATTTTTTAGGAATGCTGCTACAGTTATGCTTTCGGGTCAAGTTGCTGATGGATTAACAACAATTTTTGTTGGCGAACTGGTAAGTTCATAGCTCATCATATGTTATATGTACAAAATTGGTCATTCGAAACTTGGAGGCAGCTAGGTCCATTTCTTTCTTAGGTTTCCACTTCTCTTTGTTATTTTCATATGTTGTTTTCCTTTTCTAAATCCCTTTATTTTTTTTTCTTCATAACTCTGGAGGAATGAGATTGTAGTTGTTGGAGATACAATATGGATCGAATTTTATTAATGAATCTGAATTATTATTACTTCTTCACTTATATAGTTTTTTTTAATTGGTTCTTCGCTCTCTTCTCCTACGGTTTGTCTTTTATTTCAAATACTCAACTGCTGAATCTATAGTGAGAAATCACTATTTTTTCACACCCCTCAATATCAGTATACACTTAGATATGTTTTTTCAAGGATTTAAGTTCCAACTAAGTTTGGTTGTTAAACTGAAGTTTGTGAGTGCCTAATGAGATGGTCATGATTTTGCCGTTGAACTATTTGTGGTTTATTACTCGGGATCGGGGATTTATGCTAAGTAATTCAAGACAATAGTTTTGCCGTTTTACTCAGCTTTAATAATTTTTATTTCCTTGTTTATATGATAGATAGACCGGTTTGGACATTTCAAAATATGGCATGGTGCAGGATCTGCGTTGGTGGCAGTTTCATTTTCTTCTGTTTTTGGTGGTTGCATACCGTGCACATTGTATTCTAGAAGTTCATCAATATTGCAAACTGTAGGCTACAGTTTTTTTGCGGCAATCTTCAACGTTGGTTGGGCTGCTACTCAGGTTTCGCATATGTATGGACGAACGACTCTTCTTAATTTTATTTTCTTGAATTAAAATGTTTTCTCAAGAAAAAGGGCGGGGAACACTAGATATCATAGTTGGTCATTTCTTTATTTTCTCAAGTTTACTGCGTACTGTGCATTGATAAAATTACAAACAGCTGTTCTTAAATACGAAATAGATCTTTAACAATTCTATCGTAGGTTTGTTGGGAATGTTTCTTTGGGTAGCACTTTTTATAGTTTAAGTGAACAATGCTAGTTCGTGTCATTAAGAAGCCGCCGTATATAGTTTCTATTTTCCGTCGAATGTTTTTTCTTCAAAAGATCTTGGTCCTTTCAGTCCCAGAAGATAAAAAATAAAATAAACAATAAAAAACTAAAGGAAGCTCTCAGCTCGCGTTGGTTATATGCAGGTCTATGATAAATTGTATGACACTGAATTCAACTAGTAGAGTGGCATTGGCTAGCTGCCGCAATGCTTTTAATATGGTAATACCCTAGCTTCTTGTTGTTTTGTATTATCTTACTATCTTGTGCACTTCTCTGTACGAGTTTATCTTAGATGTTGATCTAGATTTCTTCTTCTTTTTAGGTGGCAAATCTTAGCCTATATGCAGTGGCTTTGTTAGTGTTTAGTATCTCAAAGTCTAAGTCACATGCAGATATTGAACATCAGGTATTGTAATTTGGTTTGGTTGTTCTATTTTACGTTTTAACAACTTCCTTCAAGAATATTATTGATGCTCTTTCACCCGTGCAGTACCGAATAATCGCATATATTTCAATTTTCATTGGCTGCTGCTTTGTGGTCATATTTCTAGTAGGGACCAAGGAGCCAAGGTATCTTAAAGAGCTTAATTGATCTTTGTTTATTTTTCTCCTAAATCTTTCATACGCATGTCTACCAAAATTTCCAGCTTTTTTTATGTGTTCAAAATATTTTTAGTTGGCTAAAGAAATCAACTTACTGATGCTTGGTGTACACGTAGTTTGAAGATTGCTGTAGAGGGAAATCGCCAAGCAAGGATTTCATGGTCATATTGGTTCAAGAAAGTTTTATACTACCAAGTTGCTCTTGCTTATGTACTGACAAGACTGATTATCAATGTTTCACAGGTGAGCACAGACTTTTTTTTTTCCTTTATAATTTTCAATGAACAAAAAGGAAAGAAAATTTTAGGCTTGCCTCTATAATAAATATAAAGCATTTAAGTTATGTCAAATCTTTGTTTGCTGTTGGAGTATGGATTGTTTTCAATTTTAGTTGAAATATGTAATGTGTTCATTGTTCTCAAATTCAACTACTCAATGCATCTTCATAATTTCCAAACGGAAAATTGATTTTCTTAAATTGCAACCGATCATGCTGCTTTTAATTACTTTAATTTTCTGAAAACATTTCTCAGGCATTTCTGGCATACTATGTGATTTACAATCTGCATATGGCGCAATCAGCAACAGCAATGGTACATAACCTTTTCTGTCATCGAATTTCTTGAAATCGTAAAGACTTATACATTCAATGTGAAATTATGACGTTCTTCTTGTCGCTTGGTCAGGTTCCTGCAATAATCTATGTCTTCAGCTTCATCATATCTGTGGCTCTCCAGGTCTCCTTTAGCTACAAGATTTATATATTACTGAATTAAGATTAGTTCCGGTTTCTTTATTATGTTGACCTTCTAAGTTCATATTATAGGAGGTTGTTTGGACTGGCCAACGCCTGAAGATCTATTATTCTGCTGGAGGCATTCTTTGGATGTGTTGTGGTCTGGTGATTTTCATTTTACCTTCAAGCATGAGTACTTTTATGTACGTCATGTCCTCGTTTATTGGCGTGGCTAATGCTTTAATGATGGTATGTCTAATTTGGGATGCCTTATATTTTCATTCATGAATCATGATGCATCATTCTTTGCGTATGAAGAGCATTTTTCTTACCAACAGCATAGATGTGCCAGAACAGATTATAAAGTACGTCTTCATGAATATATATTAAAATCCTGATTAGTCAATAGTGGGGGTAGTTAAAATTTCCTCTAATTGCAGAAAAAGATAAGAATGTATGTGAGTTATTTCTGAGATCTACAACAATTGGGAGTGGGGGACTCGAACTCATGACCTTTTGGTCATTGGGTGTATACTGATACCGATGAGTTACTGCTCTTGTTGGCTGATGTATGTCACTTATTTCTGCAACCTTTTTAAAGGTTGAATGTATTATATTGGAATAATGGAGGATAACTCTATTTTTTTTTTAAAACAGTATAACTGTGAGTTTGAGCCTTAGGAAGGAGGGCCAAAAGGAATAGAACTTAAGTGGCATAGTGAATGATCTAGTAACCAAGAGGTTACGGGTTCGAACTTTCGATCTCAGTTGTTGTATTAAAAAAAAAAGTTCAGGAAGGAGGGAAATTTTGGGTACAATTTCCAAATAGTTTAGAAGTTAAAGATCGTCTCAAATTACTTATCAATATGTTCCTATCGAATCGGAATAAGATAATTCATTATTTGGTAATGAATCTCACAGTGGAACAGTTTGCTTGGAAGTTATGAAATATTATTGGAGATGATTATTTTTATAGGATAGGAAACAAAAACATGTTCTTGATTAGGAAAATTGTTACGCAGATGCCTATCAAAATAGAGATGAGGGAGGGAAATAGGGCGAAAACAGAGGCCATTCGAAGAGCTATAAACTAAGGATTAAACCGGTAAATACAAGCCCAACCAATGCATATAAACCTAAACCCTAAAAACGGAGAAAATACATAACCAAAAAGAAACGTGAAAAAATACATGTCAGTTATTAGAGGTATACTAGTCTTAGGATAGAGTGAATTTTGGAAAATACTCCGAAGAGTTTTAAGTTAAAGAGTCCCCAAGGTGGCACAGTGGTTGAAGACTTGGATTTTGAGGGTATGCTTCCCTCAAGATCCCATGTTCGAGCCTCATCTGTGACATTACTCCTTCGATGTCTCCGGTGCCTGGCCTAGGGATGGGCGTGGTAACCTCTTTTTCAAAAAAAAGAAGAAGTTAAAGAATGGGTGAGAGTTCTCAATTTTTCTGGTCACTCTATGATCTTTCATTTATGTTAATATGATGATCATCAGCCAGTCTCCTTTCAAGATAGATATGTTAGAATCTACCCTTTTAAGTGGGAACCATGTAAATGTCGATGCGCCGAAAAGTATTAAGATCTTGTAAAGAATAGATCGTTCATGAATAATATTCAAAACCTTTTGATGATTTATTTTAATATTTTCTTGACAGGTGACTGGAGTTAGTATGCAAACTGTTCTCGTTGGAAGGGATCTGAATGGCTGTGCATTTGTGTGCGGTTCATTAAGCTTCCTTGAAAAAATCTTATGTGGTCTTGCACTGTATTTTCTGGAATCATTTCAGAGTGAGTTTTTCTAGCCCAAACTTTCAACTCCAACTTATATGTTTTTTTTTTTGTTAGTTGATATAATTAAATTTACTCTAACCCACCCGCTTAAGCTTTTGGCTTGATTGGTGGTTTAATGTAATTCAACCTAGTATCATAATAGGAGATCTTGAGTTAGAGTCCCTGCCAAGTCGTTTCCTCTCCAATAAAATTAAATTTCATTTTTAGGGTATTTCTCAAATTTTTAAGCCTACAAGTGGGGAAATGTTAGTTGATATAATTGAATTTACTCCAACCCACCAACTTAAGCTTTTGGGTTGATGGTTGGTTTAACATAATTTAACAGTTTTTAACTCCACACAACATAATATCGCACCCATATGCAGGTAGCACCTCGTTGCACGTTTCTCAATACAATCCTCTCGATACCACGTATATTTCGGTTACACGATATGGTTTAGGACTTGTGCCAGCAGTTTGTGCATTTCTTGGAGTAGCAGTTACAATCAGCATGGACCTTGATGCCCCTTATGCCAAATACTTGACAGAATCACTACTAGAATGATGGTATAATATAAACATTAGCTTCCAATCAGAATATCTGTAAATAGACCATTTCCAATTCCAATTGTCAACATCAATTCTACATCTGATAAAGTTCTACACCAAAGAAATAGCTGACAGAGAATTACATAGATGACAGGAAGACCAAGTAGACAAAATTTATCAACTCGATCGCATCGTCAAGGTATGCAATTGTTATACTGATATATAGCACATCTCATAGGTATCAAATTATCATTTGTTCAAATAATTACTCATCCAGTTAGTTTCTGTTGCTGATTGAAGATCTTGTCCCCAAGGGCCTTCTAAGATGATATTTTTTTTTTCTTTCTGTATTTAGTTGTAGAGCAATGTTCATTTCCAACAATTTCATGAACTATTCTTTAAACCAATCTTGGTTGGTTTGTGGAGTAGAATACTATTGTGGGATGTAGAATTCCCTTTCTATCTATTAAGAAATAGAAATTGTGTATTCTTTTATAATATGTTGTTTCCTGTTCTATTTTCAATATATTTATCATAAGCTTCATTTTATGCTTTGTATATTGCTAACATTGATTTGATGACATTTTGGATAAAAAAAAAATTAAAAATTATTTTTCTATTTTTCTCTACTTATTCAGAATGATTTGGAAAGCATTATGCAATACTTTTTATTCCTACATATTAGAGAAGAATAATTTATTTAAGCTGTTGTGAGTGGTTTTTTATGAATATAGTGAAAATAGTTATTAATAACAAACAGATCACTTGGTCCAAAGTTTAGAGCTTAAATTAATCCAATTATTATTTTAATTGACATAATTCCTAAAATTAGGTGTATAAGTTGATATTTTAACTTAAAAGTGATCCCATAATTTACTTGAAAAATTGATCCATAATTATTGGGGCTTGTTATCAATTAAAAAAAGTTGTTCTATAACTCTTTTTTCAAAGTGAATATATATATATATATATATATATATATATATATATATATATATTAGATTTCACTAGTCTCGTCCGTTTTCCATTTACATTATATATCTACAACTCCCAAGACCATAATGTCAAAAAAAAAAAAAAAAAAAAAATCCCCCCATGACCATATTATAAATAATGGAGATTTCTAAAAACCATGACCAATATATAAAATCTAGATTTAGCATCCAATATTACTTATCATCGTCGCAATCCCCAAATTTACAATAAAAAAACATTAATGCGACAATTCTAAATATCTATACAATGTAGATATACATACATGCATATAACTTCATATATACAATCTGTATTAAAAAAAGGCCTTCATATACAATCTTAAGAAACTTAATCTTCTTCTTTGAGAGTATCAAAATGGAACAAAGAAAAGAAAAGAAAATCAATTTTCACCAACCCCTGCAAAATGATGAAGTTTTGATGAATATATTTCTCAATGGTGTGATTTAGAGAAATGGTTTTTTTCTTGGCTTCTTGAGCTGGTGTTGATCTCCACCTTTTATCAAATTTCTCAGAAATTTTCCTACCACTTTTTTCAGCTTCACTCCTTGTAGTCCATCATGATGTTGTTTCTTCACAATTTGAAGATTATTGTTGATCTCTCCTTTACTAAAGTGTTGGCCAAGCGAGTTCCTTCCTCCATCGCCCTCATCTGCTCCCGACCTCGTCTCTACCGATCTCCCTTCGCCTTTGATAAGTTGCTTCAAGCTTTTCTGGTCATTGTTCTCGAACTCTTTCGTTACAGGACTCTCGAGTCGATCTCCATTATCGACACTATGATCGTAGTTGCTTGGTGTGAGATTTTGAAGCTCATCTTGGATTTTGGCTGGTTTTCTTGTTCTCTTAGACATAGAAATATCATAATGGTGGTGTTTATGAGATATGCTTTCACTCCCCATTTCTCACAAATGAAAATGCTAATATGCCATATGTTACATGCCATTCTCTCTCTATATATATTCTCTATATATATATATTAAAAACAAAGAAATAAGTCTTTTCTATGAAAGGAAGAGAGAGAGAACAAATTGTTGTGAAGATTGCTTAGCAAGCAATAAAAGGTGGTAGTTTTAAAGGCATTTCAAAAGGTGCAAAGTCTTTTTTTTTAGATTAGAAAAAATGATCACAAGTCAGCTACAAAATGGAAAAAAAGGCTTGTGGGTTGGTGTTATTTCTAAGTATTTACCAAACATCTTTCATTGAAATGAATTAATGAGTTATGATGTTGCCCTTTGCTTAATTCAAGAGGATGTACTCAATTTCTTTTACTTTTCTTAGATATCTTGTTTGTATGTGAACACAAAATTATCTCGAATCAAATTAGGTTTATAGAGGTATGTTTCTTTTTTATTGCGTCACTAATTTTATGGGGTTTATAGTTTTATAAAAGTTAAACTCATAATTAAGATAAAAGCCTTTCTTTTTGTGTTTCATAGAATAACAACTCCAACCATGGAGTTCGACTTAGCAGTCAAAGAAAGTCTTGGAGGTTCAATAAATGATGGGTTTATGATTCTTTGCTTGAGAAATAATTTTCGATAAATTTTTTGACATCCAAATATTGTAGAGTCATCAATTGATTCGAACACTTACAAAACTCCATAAACCAAAATAAATTTCAAATTCATATCGGACTACACATTGGTCTATAGGAGTCTTTTAACTTTTCGATATAGTGAGTTGTAAAAAAAAAAAAGTCTATATAGTGTATATATGCATACTTCTGGGCAAATATTAGTAGAACCTGTCTATCTTAAAAATGAAATACATACAAAAGCTAGAACAAGTCCTAATTAATTAGTGTCTGTCTAGGCTATAAAAAAATATTCAATAGACTTTAGAACACCTTATTATAACATTTAAAGAGAGGGAATGGCAGTGAATCTAAGTTTATATTTGAAAATGTTTATTGTATACTAATAGTTGGTGATGCGTTGGTTATCTTGAATGATGCTAATCAATTTCAATTCCACGGTCACGAGTTCAATTCTAAAAATTGGTATTTGACTCTCGTATATTATTTGAAGAGCATAAATATCTTCTTTGTAGGGTTTGTTGATCCTCCACCCTTGTACTTAAAAAAAGATACTAGTCAATAAAAGCTTGATCCATATTTTATACTAATCATAAAAAGTTAAAAGTTCAAATATTTCCCCATAAATGATATTAAGTTAAGCTAACAAGAACAATAGTTCAGCAGTATTAGTGTTTTCTTATGACCATGAGATTATAAGTTTGAATCTTCCCTCCTTCAATTGTTATTGAACTAAAAAGCATTACGTAAAGTTAAAAAAACAGTTAGATACTCTATAAATTTAAGTGTTCAATAGTAATGCTTATATAACTACGAGGTTATGAATTCGATCGGTAGGCAGTAGTCCATTTTGTTTTGCAGAGCTTTATGAGTCTTGAAAGCAATGTGGTCCCATTTGGCAGATAGCAATTCCTTACAACTCTATATATATATCAGAGAATCTAATGAAAGAACACGCAACCTTAGAATTTATTCTTACTCAACAAAATTCCATTATTAGCTGATTCACAGCAATGGCCACAAGAGTAATAACACCACTCTATAGATTCAGACTGACGTTGCCACAAATCTTTCTAAATTCAATTTGTTCGAGTCGAAGGACATGCTCGACGATCAACTCTATGTCGTCGTGAAGAATACTATGAAGAAACTCGATATCGAAAACAAATTCTCATATACCCACTACAAAAAAAATAACTTTTGGCGACGGAGCTAAGTTCTGTCGCGAAAAGAAGTCTACGCCGATGGAAAGATCTTCCGTCAGCTTTGTATTGGTTTTCCTGACGGAACGTCATTTTTCGTCGGCTAAACGCAAGCTACGCTGACGGACTTTGTTCCGTCGTGGTAAACTGTCGTTCGCGACGGAACACCGTCGCGAATAAATACATTGTGCGACATCCGTTAAATTTAAGAATGTTGAGACCCCATTTTCTACTAATTAGACTAGGCTATATAGAACTAGCAAAGGAACTACTCTCGGTTACACGTTGATGGTTCATAGTTTAGGATTGAAATGCATTGAATCAATTATTTGACGCTCTAAATGATTTTAACATTAGAGCTCGCTTATCTTTATATTGATAAATTTTATTTAGAGAGGTAGATAAAGTATTCATTAATGGAGAATAATATTTATTGAAGGAGAAGAGAGAAAGAGTTTGGTGGAAGCTACATTGTTCCTCTCTACAATTACAACATAAAACATAAAGTATATAAAAGCAATAAATCTAAACTAATGAGCCCAATATACCTTACAACAATGTAACATAAACAAAACATCTAATTTTATACTTAATTAATCATTCTAACACATATTATGTATATACTTTTGTACTCTCTCAATAAATAAAAAAAGTCTCTCCCTTTGTTTGTAAACTTAGCTTACTCATCATTAATGAATCATGTAAGTATGTTTATGTTTGTTAGTTTTTGTTGTTATTTTAATTCAATATTTGTGTCTTAATATTTGTTTCTATCATGATACTAACCATAAGGGAAAGAGGTATCGAGCTTATGCATCTGATTAAACAGCTAAAAAACATAAATTAATTATGAATAAATGAACCGTTCAAATAAAAAAATTGAGATGGATGATCAATAAAGCAAATCGAAAAAGAAACTCTACAAGTTTTTTTATCTAGATCACGCCAACATTGCCACTGCATTCGAGTCGCTAGAGATTCAAATGGAAACATCACAACATCTAAGCTAAAGTAAAAATCTTAAAACAACACCAACTTTTTGTAGTGTTCATATAGTTTCATTATAATCATAAAATTGACTTTATCCATTTGACACTAAACCACTTGTATCCAAGAGCAAATTCAAGTTTCATTAAGGCTGATTTGAGTTCATTTTTTTAAAATGTCAAATCATTCCATGCATAAAACTCTCCTTAAAAAACTATACTATATATTGTTCTAGAGCTTTACAGTACCATTTCCTTGAATATTAATGGAGACACACCCCCATTAAATAATTACTCTTGAAAATTTGACTCTAAAAATAGAAAGTCAACGGAGATGAGCCGGCTCAGTTGGTCAACAAGTAGTTGGAAGTCAATTCCTTGTCGGAAGATGTTGACTTAAACGATGTTGTTTTATGATCAGATGTTGAAGCAGTCTTGGTCATTGACTTAAGTCCTCTACATGATTTCATGTGTGAATGCATCTTCTCTGGCTTGAATGTCTTCCCACAAAGCCTGTATTTTTTTATATATATATAAAAAATATATAATGGTAATTAATAAAATGTATTATTTAAAAAATGTCAGACCTCTCATCTCTTTGAAAAGTATTTGTTATGTTAGTATTTAGCTCTCAAGATTATTTTATCATTTCATTTCACTGTCTAAACCTTCTCAAAATGTCAACTTTATCTTATTACAATATTATAGTCGATAAATAGATAGCTTTTACTCAACCAAAAAAATATACATAAGCAAAAAGGGTTGCAAGCTAGAATTTGTTTTAAAAATTGAATATGAATACACTAAACTAATTATTTGTGTGGTTTGAATATAAAATTATAAAATGAACATATTTTGGAGACCCTAAGTCAACCAATAAAATTGTTCAATTAGACTCACAAAAATGTATGGTTATTAGTTTTGAAAGGTCGAACAACAAATTAAATATGTAGATGACTTTGAGTAAGTTTGGATATCAAAAGATTATTTTTTTTAAAAAATAACAATTAAAGTGTAGGAATTGAAGTTTGTAAACTCTTACTTTAAAATAATTAGTTATACTATTCAAAGGGTGGTTTCTACAATTTTAGAAAAGAAGACTTTTCAAACATGCTTCTTCCACTCTTGTAAGGCCATGTCTTTTTAAAATATTGTTGAGAGAGTGACTTGTGTTGGCGTTGACAAACCAAAAAGTCAAACTCATTTCCACGAAAGTAAAAAAATGGTGGAAATTGGAAAAGCTATCTTTCAAGATTGATGAACATGAGGAAAACTTACGAGCAGTTGGGTCCTGTCATGGGCTTGTAAGTCGAGGTGGTCGTCGTCTTTCTTTCGTTCTCCTTTTGCCTCTTCTTTCTTGAGTCGTCGAAGCTTTTTCTGTAAATACCAAAAAAAAAAAAATCATTGTAACATTTTTGTCTTGACATTATATCAATGTTTTTATCTTAACATGATTAGTGTATATTATTTATCAAATAATATTAACAACTCAATGAAACCTTGATATACTAGCAATTACCAGTATGTGGTTCAAATATCTCAATATACTATTGTAGAAAAAAATTAAATTAATTAATTATCGACTAAAAATAATGTTTAAATTTCCATCTTAAAATACTTGTCACCTTATTATTATTTGGTGTCACGATAACACATAAGCAAGAAATAAAACTTATTCATGAATATGAATATTTTTCAAGGGACAACTTTACTAACACAAGATAAATAGAGAACATCTCCTCAATAAAATAAAATAAAAAAAATAAAGAACATCAATCAATACTTAAAAGAAAAAAACACCAATCAATCTATTCATGGTCAAGAAAATAAAAGGCATCACTTATTTTACGAAAAAGGATGGAAAATTTTGATTAAACTATGAAAAAATAATAATAATAAATAAAATACAGAGAACTTTGCATGTATAAAAAAAATGATAAGATATTTTTATATTAGCATAAAATCAAAACTAATTTATTTGTAGTTGAAAATTCGAATTGAGTTTCTATTACTGGTTGAATAAGAATTTAATCAATGAAAAATTCATTTTATCATTATTTAAATTTTCTATCGGTGATAAAAATTTAAATTGAAATCTATCACTAGTTGAGTGATAGAAATTAGAGTGCTATATAAATTATTTTAAAAATCTGCTATAAATATAATAGAAGATATAAAATATGAAGTTGATGGTAAATTCTCTAAAATAAAACTATTTTTAAAAAAAAGAAAAAGAAAAAGAAAAATTGAGCCTTTTCTTTTAATGTGAAAATTAGATAAATCACCGAGAAGTTTGGTGGCGGCGGATATCGAGGCTGCCGTCCCAAGAATTTCCGACGACACGGGCGGAGCCGCCCAACACGGCGTCGTTTTTGAGTTTTTCCGATGCGGGATCTTTGGGAGATGAATTCTTGACCAAAACGGCGTCGTTTGTATCCACCGCCCCGCACGTGATCCATTGACGAATCACGTGGGAGGCTCCACTTGAGCAGCTCTTGCTCTTTGTAAATGCAGGTTGGGATGATGTAACTGTTGACGTGGCTGTGGGTCCACCTATATATAATCACATTTCAAATAATACATAAATTTATCAACATGGTTTTTTTAAAAAATAATTATGAACATAGTATTTAGATTAGACAATTATTTATTTTGATTCTTTCAACAAAATAATAATAATGATAAACTTTAGTTGAAGTTTGTTTAGTCACACTTATTTATTTATTTGTAAGTTTCTTTATTACAAAATAATATTTGGAAATTGGAGAATGAAGTTGTAAAAATAATAATTTTATTAGAGTTTATTCTAACATCAACCATGGTTGATAACAAAACTACCCATACATATATAAATTTTTTTTGCCAAGACGTTAATTAATGTGAGGGATGTCAATATATAAGTGAGAAAAGACTTTTCAACAATTAAAATATCTGTCCCATCAATTCTTTGAGCATTTTTTGAAACTCAATTATTTAAAGTCTTTAAAAAAATATTATTAATTATAATAATCCAAAAACACTCATCATTGGAATAAATACTAAAAGTCAACCTCTAACCTTAATTTTATCTAGTCAAAACATAAATGTTAATTGACATAGTAGTAAAATTGGTCTTAAAAAATTCAAAATATTGTAGGTTTAATTATGGTGTATAGAAATTTTTTGTAAATCATAGAGTCAATTATTTATTCTGTGAAAATAATTTGTCCATAAATTAGCTAGACACTCTCACTAATTAAAAAAAAGAATAGTTGAAAAATATATTTTGAACTTTTTCCTTTATTTTAACTGAAAGAACAACTAAAAATAAACAAAAATTACCTTCCTTCTCCATGTGCTCCTTATCTTTATCTTTCTCCTTTTTGCTATTCACCAATTTTGCATACAAAGAAGAATATTGTGTCTTAAATCCCTCACTTTCTTCTTCTACTCCTTGTTTTGGTATCTCCAAGTTCTTACTCTCTTCTTCAACCTTCATCGAATCTCCATCGTCAGTCACCGTCGATCTCTCCGAATCGCACGGCGGAGATGCTTCCTTCAGTCGCCGTTTCAACCCAAAATCTTCATTCGATTCTAACTCCACTTTGAAAGTTGATTTTTTCCTCTCCAGAGAATTATGATCTGTTTGAAAAATAAAAAAGAGGAGAATTTATTAAAATGAAAAAAGAAATAATATTTTTATTTTTATTTTTTAAAGGGTCACGAGTGGAAATTACCAAAAAGAGTAGTGGGAATTATTTGGGAGCCTTGAAGGACATATTCGTTGTCAGAAATTGGAGTTATGAGATCGTCATCCATCAAGTCTTGCCAAACGTATCCTGTTTTGTACTTTCTGCATTTTTTAAGTTATTATCAATTTATGGAACAAGGAAAAAAAAAAAACTTTTTTTAATGAAGAGAGAGGACAATAATGGTGGAAAAAATGGTTTTTTTTTATTTTTATTTTTAATAATTTTAAATTTTAAATTTTATAAATATTTGCTTACCTTTTGTATGACCATGAGAAGGCTTCTGGCATGGCCTTCCCTCTCAAATCCCCTAGCCATCTCTTGACATCTTTAGAAAATAGAAAAAAAAAAAAAAAATCATTACATATGAGATTATGTTAAATTCTAACAAAATTTCAAATATATATCTTTTTATTTCAAATACATTTTAATGTATAGAGATTCACCCTTCTGACATTTTGGTGAAGATAATATTAATTATTGTTGACCTACATTACTTTGATGTCACTTTATTTAAATTTCACTTAATACTTAACTATCAATATTAGTTGGAGAAGAAGTGCTTGATAAAATTTGTATATACTTTAATACTATTTTTAATAAAATCACAATTGAAGTATCGATTATTTATTCATATTCTTAGCGTGTGAAGTGAACTAATGAGTTATTTCTTTAACCAAAAGAAATTTGCCATTCCATGTGAAAAAGAAGAGAGATGGATCAGTAACTTTAATTACCACCCTATTTTCTTTTATGGAAAAACTCATTCAATGGTAAGAACAGTAAAAAAGGTTAGAATTTCAAAAAAAAAAAAAAAAAAAGTTTAGTTAGATGAACTATTTTTGAATGTTGATTTCAAATTCATTCGCATAATGTCATAGTAGAAATTCATTGTCGTTGAAAACAAAAGACATCAATTATCATTTTAACTATCTATGATTTTTCTTTTTTATCGATATTTGAATTCAATAACTTCTTGGTTACTTAATATTATGTTACTGAAAACTATACTTTTTGTTAGTACTATTCGATAATTCAATCTATCACTCTATAATCAAACTCAACTCATGATACTGAGATATAAAATGAGATTAATGAACAGACTCAGACATTTCTTTAAACAAAGAAACAAAACTCCATTTAAAACCATAAGACATAACTCAGCCATTTCTTGAAACAAAAACACATCTCATACCTCGGAGATAAACGCCGCCGCCACCGCTACCGCCGACGAGATGACGAACACGGAGGAGATGGGGTTGTTCCACGTGTCCCATCCGGGTAAGAAAGTAAAGAACATGAACTCTTCTAATTTCTCCACCTTTATAATTAGCCTCCATTGAAGCTCTCTTTCTAAGCTTCATTATAATTTCATAAAAATCCCCAAACTATATATATTCAGCAACAGAAAAAAAAAAAAAAACCCTCTCCTTAAAAAAAACACAACACTTCTTTTTATAAAACAAAAAAAAAAAACATGCACAAAAAGGAGAAATCTTTGTCTGTCGGCCGGCCTGCCTGCTAATTCTACTAAAAGCCGAGGACATAACTCCTTTTTAACTAACCGTTTTTGGGGTTTGAAATTATTATTATTATTATTATTATTATTTCAATTAATGCAGCAGGCCTAACCACTCTATTAAACAAAAAATAAAAATACACATTTTAATTAAATTCATATCGAGACTCTAAAAAGGAAAAAATTAAAAAAGAGGAAAAAAAAAAATTACCTTTTGGTTCTTGTTTTTTCTGATACTTGAAATTTTTTGGATGTTTGGAGAGAAAAATTAGAGAGAGAAAATGAGTTATTTTCTCATAATATCTAATTTTCTGAGATTTAACAAAAATGTATATTTATAGAATGAAAAATTGGAAAAGATGTGTTTGACCCAAAATTTTCTTATTTCCAAACTGAAATTTCCTTATTTTTTTTCTCTCTGATGAACACTTGGAATTAGTCGTACGTTTTTGGATTGGATTTAAAGGGAGAAAAAAATTCTTCTAAAAAAGGCACTTTCATTGCTTGAAAGGTTAATATTAACATGGAAATTTTAAAAAGACAAATTCTAGAAGAATTTAGGGTAGAATTTTAGGAATTGACTAATAAGTTGTTGGTGAACTTAAGCACAATATTACTCAACAAGGGTTGAGCTGAATTAGTATAACAAATGACTTGATAATAATAATAAAAAAGTTAAGAGTTTGAATTCCTCTAAATTAAACAAAAAAAAAACACAAAACTTTGAAATTTAATGTTTTTTATTAAAAAAATATAATTTTATTATTATTATGGTTAATTATTATATATATAAATGGTCGGTATAAATTTTAGTCTAGCAAAAATTCAAATATTTGCCCTCCTATTAGTTTCTTTATGCTTTAGTTTACCCAAAAAAAAAAAAAAAAATTAATGTTCACATTATTTTTTTAAAAAAACTGTATATATATATTTTTAAGCTTGATGTTAGAATAGTTGGGTTTTTTTTTTTGAAAACTTTAATAGTTGGGCTTTAGTGATGATGTAAAAACTATTTCAAGAGAGAAAAATGATATATAATATTTGACATATTCATTATTTGTGATTAAAAAATTCATGAACATTGGGGCTAAATATTGTCTTCCTCCTAAATTTTCTAGCCTTTTCATTAACACGTTGATGAAATTTCATTTTTTTTTTTTAGTTCCTTCACATCTGTACAAAATTTATTTGCTGCTTTGATTATTTTGATTCTTATTTTTATTTTTACAAAAATATTATCATAAAGCCACTTTTTAATCAATAATTACTTTTTCAATAGATGTTTTTTTTATATAAGAAAATATTTGTAACTACTGACTAAGTCACATGTATACAAATATAAGGCATTGGACTTTCTAAAAGATATAAGTTCTTGACAATATTATCCAGTCTAGGTTCAAATTTACAAAACAGTTGGTCAACATCTTTATTCTCATTTAACATATCTTACAAGGATCTCCAATCCTAAAATTTAATTTAAAAAATTTAGAGGGACAAGAGAGTCTATTTAACTTTTGAGTAAATCAAGGATTTTAGTCCTAGGGTTCTATTATATTAATATCACTAGGCTAACACATCCTTTTACCCCTTCCTTACAAGATAATTTAGTACTTTTAGATTGTAAAGTAATCAACTAGCAGATGCATATAAAAACTAATATAGTTTTATTATACATATGAAAAAGAGTTTAGGGTTAATATAAAATATAATAAAGTTGTAGAATGTAAAACAAAATAGTTTGAAAGCTTAAAGTGAACAACATTAGGATTCAAAATAAGATTTAATAATTGGGATGATCTTTTGAATTTATTGTTAAAATATAGGGAAAAGTGTCTTGGATTAGGAGAAAGGGTTTAGTTCACCAAAAACAAAAACAGTAAGCAAATTGTTTGGGTGATGCAAACTCTAATCTACATTATGTAAAGTTTAGTTGCTTATTTGCCTTCAATGAAAGGAAATTGGCTTTAAAGTATGATTTTTTATTATTATTATTATTATTATTCTTCTTTTAGTTTAAATGGGAGAGTGGGATCACACAAACTCTATATAAAGAATACTACAATTTTAAAATAAGATGAGAATCAAATATCATTTTTTAAGATCAAATTCATGTCAGCATGAGGGTTGAATTGGATATTTACAACCAATTAATTATGCCAAGAAACCACCAATTCTATAAATTAGACTTAGTCTAAAGATAATTGATAAGCATCTTCAATAATTGTTTTGTATTTCAAACCTTGTTTTCTATTTTTTCTATTTTTTTAAAATACAGAAATAAAATTGTAATTGATAATTGTCTTTGTTTTTTTAGTTGATAAAAACATATTTGATAATAATGACGTGTTACTTCTTTCTACAAAAATTTTAAATAAAAAAACATGAATATTAGTTTTTAAATTATATATTCACAACTTTAGGTTAGACTTATCTTTTAATAATTTATTAATCATTTTGTAAGTCAAGAATATAAAGAATTGAGAAACAGGGTCCCATTTGGGAAACATTTATTTGTTTTTAAATATTAAGCTTATAAATACTATCTCTATGGTTTTCTTATTTATGATTTTTTAAAAATATTTTAAAAAATAAAGCTAATGAAAAAAAAAACAACAATAGCTTCAAAAACTCTTCCCTTAATATTAAGAAGAAAAAAAAATTGAATACCATTTTTCTTTTTTTGTGAAATATAAAAAAAACAATAAAGTTTAAGTGCAATTTCAATGTATAGAAAACCAAAATAAAATATTTATCAAATATACGACATTTTTTTTTTTTGAGATTACAACAATTGGGGGTGGGGAAGACTCGAACCTAAGACCTTAAGATCATTAGGTGTACAACAATGCCACTTGAACTACTGCTCTATTGGCTACGACATTTTATTTAGATGTTAGTATTTAGAAAATAAAAAATTCTCACTTTTTCCCTAAAAAAAATCGAAAAGTGAAGTCACCATACATGGTGTGGACTATTGGGCCGCCCACCATAAACCTCTAATAAGCCTACTTACTGGGACAAATCTCCATTAGGCCCATGAAATTCTAACAGGCCCATTTACGAATGGATTACAACACTGGATCTGATCTTTACAGTGTGTTGTTAACACGATAAAAAGAAGAATAATAAAATTATAATATAATTAGGGGTTTTTTTCGTGTATTCTAAAAACAAATTTCATGAACAACTACATTTTAGAAGAAATTTGTGCATAACAGAAAAGTGACATGGGCCTAGTAAAAAGGACGAAATTTTTCGTATATATGATAGTTTCAATTATTGCAACAGATAGTTTTCAATCTGTACAAATATAGTTTACAATCAATCTTTTCGTCTTAATTATCTTTTGAACTATTGCTCTTGGAAATATGCAACTAAGGTTTAATACTTAAATAATGAATATTATTAAAGAAAATAACATTGGAGTTATTATTTTATTTTTTTTTGGTTAAAATTTCTGATTTTTAAAGATGTCTTCCATTGTTCTTTTTTTTAAAATTCAGCCTTGGGTGAGGGTCGAACTCATGATCTTTTGATATATAGATATATATTAATATTGATGAGTTAACGTTTTTGTTGGCATATTCTATTGTCATTGTGTATGATTAGTTTTTTTTTTTATATATAAATCTTTAAAATATTTTTAATGCTTTTATTGATATTAGTAGGTCATTTTTTTGTGTGGAGAAATTGAACCTAGAGTAAAACTACAGGAAAGATTCAACTCTAGAGTCAATTGAATAGTTAGCATTTTTAGCTCAACCCATAGAGGGAAAAAATGAAAGGATTTTTTTTTTTTTTTTTTTGCAAAACCAATCAATGACATTAATGATACTATTGCTTTCACCAATTAAATTACGTTTTTTTAATCAAGAAAAAACATCCAATTAATTTAGGTTAAGGTTAACAAATAAGTACATTAAAAGTTCAGAAGTATTTCAACCGACAAAATTATATGTTCTTGTTTGATCAAGAGTTCATGAGATAGAATCTTTCTTCTCTTTAAGTATAGCTTAGATTTGTGTGGATAAAGGGTTTTAAATAAAGGATAGTAGTTATTATAAGTTTTAAGTAGTTATACATAATTGGAAGAAGATAAAATATTATCTAGATAGAATGGATTTATGAATGATTGCGAGCATGGTTGAGTAGAAAACACTCATTTGAAAAGAAGAGTTCAATCCAAGAGCCCTATTAATTTTGGATAATTAGAAAAGTTTTTATTGTCATGCAAACAAAATTATCTCACATTCATCAGATAAGAGAAAGATCATGAGTATATAAATGATAATAATCATCTTCATTAGTATGAGATATTTTGAATGAAACTAAAAAACATAAAAATGTATGTTAAAATAGACAATATCATATCAATATAGAGGTCTAGATTAGACTGTCATCGTCCTAAATTAAGAGTACTATTACTCTCAAATAAATGAAATTCAAATATCGACTTTTAGGATCGAATCGATGATTGTAGTGTTGAACTGGATTACCATCGATCCTTTCGACAATAGTCCATCCGAAATTGTAGTTGAAGCAATCTGTCAACATATTATCCAAACATACCTAATAAATAAATCCTCTACAAACGAAATTGTTGAACAAGAGGACGATGTATGTAAAGAAATGTCAAATCGTGCGTTTTTTCTAAATACAAATATTGATAACATTTCAATGTTTATAGATATTTTTGAAATAAATATGTTTAACTATTAATCAATAAATAAACATTTTTTTTGTTAAGTATTATATTCTCACTCAATTATATTTTGTTTTTGGAGAAAAATACTTTTTGGTTCTTAGGTTTATGATCTAGTTTTAATTTAGTTCTAAGTTTTAAAATCAACTACTTTTATTCTTTACATTTCAATAATATTCATTTTAGTCTTTGAAATAGCAAAATTATTAGTTAGATAACACAATGTTTATTAAAATGATAATTAAAATAATTTTAAATTTTAATATATTGATGATGTGATTATTTTAATTATTATATAAATTTAATTTTTAAAATAAAATAAGTATAAATTAAAAGCTAGCATTAATAAAAAGTCAGACATAAAAATGTTCAGTTTTAAAATTTATAGACCAAAGGGAAACCAAATCTCAAACTCAGGGGCCGTTTGTTTGACATATTTTGGTAGTTTTTGAGTTAAGGAGTTATATTGAGGAGTTATGTTGAGGAGTTAAAAATTGAGAATCGTGTCAAAAACTCGTTTGGGTGTAGTTTTCGTATAGAGAAGTTAGAGTCAAAATTTTGTTTGGATGTAAATTTAAAAATGAGTAGTTATTTTTAGTAGTTAAAAAAGAAATGATTAAAAATGAATGGTTAAAAATGAGAGTTACTTTTAAAAGTAAAAATGATGAGCAATTAATAAAAATTCGTTTGGATGTAGGTTTTAAGGAGGAGTTAATAAATCCTAGAATTAACCCTTACCTAAATATGACAAACAAACAGCCCCTCAAGGACTAAATGGTAATTTCCTTTATGTTTCATAAATTTTGTACGGTAAATATGATATTGAATTCACCTTTTTTAAAAAAATATTCATAAGTATTTGAGATAGGTTTTTTTTAGTACAGTATTTGAGATAGTTTACACTCATCTAAATTATTTTTACTATATAATAAGTACAACATTTGGTTCTTAAAAAATCGTAAAAATTTTATTCCTAGATAAATTATCATGTGAATTCAATTTGTTTAACGCGAAATTTAGACAAAATAAAAAATGAGACACATGTAAATAAATTTATATTTATATTAATTTGTGCACGTCTAAAATAGAATTCGTAATTTGTTGTCATAGAGCACACTAACATCTATAATGGGGACCGAATGGGTCAATAGCGCAATGATTTTATTGTTTGGTTGTAAACCAGTTCAATAGCAACGTCACAGGTTTGAACCTAGGAATCAGTATTTGTCCCCTCTCTTACTCAAAAAAACATCCATAATGGGGGTTGAGCAGAACAAAAGTCGTGTTAGTTTTATCCATGAATTAGAAATTCATGTACTACATTAATATTGTTTTTGCTAATTGTGTTTACACATGATTTTATTTATTTTTTAAAAATTATTAGTTTTTAGGATTAGTTGAGATTTTAAGACAGCATCTTATCAGAAGGGACCAGAGATGGCAGCATTCTACTATAAAGTTGGAGAAATTACTACACATCATATAATAAAATAAAACTAGCTGGAATTAATGGAATCCAATCTAATCTCATGGATTTTTTTTTTTTTTTTGGTTCCTTTATGTCTTGATATCATGTGCTGCAGTGTACTTTGTTTTTTTTAGGTTTTTTCTAACTTATCCAATAGATTCACATTCTATGCAAATATATAACCCAACATTTACAACTAATGAAGTTGATTTTAACTCCAATACTAGTTATAACTCACTTATTATTATTATTTTTATGATAGGGAGTTGAAACCCCGCTTCCCTATTTGGGGCACCATTTTAGTGTGTCCCTAGGCTATAAAATTTTAGATTAATACTTCTTAGCAGTCTCGAATCAAAGACCTCTTAAAAAATTATATGTTTCGGAGAGTTTGTAGTTTCAATAAACTATATTATCCATCAAAGACACTTTTAAATTATGGGATATAAAATTAAAAACTAACAACCATTGTGAATTGACATAGCAATCAATTTTTTCTTTTTCTTGAGGAAATTATAAAATTATGGATTTAACTTATGGTTTACACATACGTAAAAATTTATGAAGGAAAAAAAAATCACACATTTAGTACAAAATTAAAAACAAGGATTATCATGAATGCACGTATACATTTATCTTTTACAAAAATAATAGGCCAATTTTGCATGGTAATTTTAGCAATAATATCAATTTACACAAGTGATAAATCATTTAAGAATTGTTTGGTGAAGGGATTAAAGTTTCAATGAGAATTTATTTAATATGTATATCTAATAATATACAATTTTTTAATATAAAATACGAGTTAACATGGATCAAGTTAAGTTAACTTGGATTTTGCCAATCGATCACCCGTACACCAAACACAACCTTAAGAATCCTTGACTTAAACCTTATTAACTAAAAGTAGTAATACTTATGATTCTCAACAAAAAAAAAAGTAGTCATACTTATGTTGCATCTTGCAAACCAGAATAATAATAATAATAATAATAATAATAAAATGTAAATAACAAATAAACCAGAAGAAAATTATTATATATATATATCTTAAGTTTTCAATTATTTTGATGGAATATTTGAGCTGAAACTGAAACATTATCTGTCAGATCATTTCTAACACACCAACAATTCACATGGATCCAACGACCCAACATGCATCTGTTTGAAAATGAATTACATTGACTTTGACTCTTCTGACTTTTTTGTCTTGTTTTGGGGTTATGGGATGAAAAAAGAAAAATCACAATTTGATTTAAAAAAACCTTTAAATAATATTATATAATACTCTTTATGGCTGGCCATCCATTATTGAATAATGTATCCATTTACACATGTGAGTCAAGGAGTTCTTTGGCTTAAACTTGTGAGGATAGATCTAAAGTTTAAAAAGTTTAACCCATACATTTGGCATATGAATTTATCTTTTAAGTGAATCCAAATTTACATTTTAATAATACATATTAGAATGTACAACCTCACTGTTTTAATAAGGTCTCAATTTTATATATAACTCTCTACTTTTCAAGGATACAAAAAGAGTAATTGTTGAAACTTTTATGTAATTTTATTTGGTAATTTATAGGATATTTATGATTTATAAGGATATGAGTATCTAACATAATATATTCATGGAGGAGGGTCCATGAATCCTACCTAAAGAGTTTTACTGTTTTCAAATAAATGATACCTAAGTATTTATTTTTATGATTAAATTCGCTATTATAGTGTTGAATTGAATTATCACTAAACAATTGAAATCAACACGATACCAAACTTTTGGATTAATATAGTTTATGAGGAATAATTTTTTATTATTTGGCTTTCGCAACATTGAATTGTATATACAAGTTCAATCTATAAAGAACATATACACATTCCCAATGAGAAACTTACCATACTTCTCTATATAGAATTTGATGAAGAAAACTTGTTTATATATATATCGACATTTATATACAACATTTTAATAATTGGACTAAACACTAATAACTCACCTAATATAAATGTGTCCTTCACGTAAAAATGTTATAAATTTAAATTCATTCACTCAATTGTTGTTAAATCTAAAAAAAAAGAAAATCTTATTAATAAAATGCAGACAAAATATCTTATATTACAAAGTGTTAATGAATAAATTTTGAGTAAAAACAACTCTTCTATTAATATGAAGTATTTTGGTTGATAACCACAAATAAATATATAGGTGTTTGTATACTATTAATTAAAGTCAAATTGAAAACGGGTGATTATAAGTTTGAATCTCTCACATAAAATATTGTTGAATAAAAAACAAATCATGAATTTATGCATAATGAAGAAGCTGAAGAGAATTAGGAAATTAAACACTTATACTATACACATTTATCAAAAGAGATAAAACAAATCATCAGGCTTGTTTTTTTGTTTTGTTTTTTTTTTTGTTCTAAGCTTTTGAAACATAAACAAAACAAATCAACCTCTTTCTCTTATCTCTTTCCACAATTGATGTGCAGAGAGAGAAAAAGGTTTATCAAAAGTTAAACAAATATATCTCAATAATACCCAACTAAAAAAATTAAAACACATAAAATGTGTATATATATTTGTTTATAGATATAATTGGAGGGAGTAAGGAAAATAAAAATAAAATCACGGGCAGTTAGGATTTCTGCCCGGGCCGCCGTAGAAGAAGTAGCTGCCCCAGTCGCCGGAGTTGCCGTTCTGAACGTCGTAGCAGTTTGGTTGCTCCGTGAAAGTTCCGATGTCCTCCGGCTGCCGGAGATTGTTGGATCCGTCCACCACCTGTTTCTCATCCATTTTATTTTTCATAATATTAATTCAACTTTCAAAATATCTATTAACTTATTAAAATTTCAAACTTTTTTTTTAATATCTTAGTGTTAGAGTTGGCTTTTTTCTTATCAAATATATTGTCTAAAAGGTTAATCCTGCTCAAACACTATGGTCAGGAATTCGATCTATGAAATTGGTATTTGACTCTCATTTATTTGAGAATTATTGTCCTCTTTATAGAGTTTGTGTTCTCGGCTTGTTTTAAACTTCTAAGGAGTGATGAGTTCAATTTAATTCATATTTTTTTTATCAAAAAGTTAATTTCATACAAATTTTATTAAGGTATGTGCAAACTAATGTAGATATAAAAAAATTTAGAAATAAAAAGGAAAAAAAAAACCCTATTTTTTTACTATTTTCTTGACAACCAATTATTGAATCATTTTTATCAAAGATACATAGGCTCACTCACAAACAAGACTTTTGGTCATAAACTTAAAAAAATGTAATTTTAGTTCCTCAAGTTTCAAGTTTGTATTATTTTAATTTCTGAACTTTCCAATTTATTTCATATTGATCTATGAACTATCAAATATTCAATTTTAATTTAAACTTTCAAAAATAAATTAAAACTAGTCCCTATTCTTACAAAAATTACCGTATTCTCCTTAAATCAGAAATATGTTCACATATTTTCTTTATTCATATTAAAATTATTAACATTATTAATGCATAATAACTTCAAAATTATCATAAAAATTCATTTAAACTTTTTTGAATCAAAAGAGTAAAAAAAAAAATTCCTTTTTTGAGTACACCTAAATATTTAAAAGTTCGAGACTACCATTATATGTTAACGACCAAAATAATATTGGGGTATATTTTAGAGTAGGCTAAATTAAAAAAATATTTACAATACTATGCACAAAAAAAAAGAGGATTATGAATGAAAAAAATTTAAATTTATAAATATTAATTATATCGTATATCTGTCTATGGATGAAAAAAATTCAAATTTGTGTATCTCTCCAATTATTTTGGGAAATTAGATTATTCGAGCACAATTATGTTGTAAAATTGGATTATCCAACCACAATTTTCCAATAACATTTTAACCGTTATATGTATATATATATGAATAATTGAGAGAGTAAATTAAAGATAATTGAAAGAAAATATTGACCTGAATATTTCTAAAGTAGCCGGCCTTGGCGAATCCCTCGGCGGGGAAGTGGCCGCTGCCCATCTGCGTGGAAGTGTGCTGACCGTCGGATTGGGAGTTGACGACTTCGCCGCCCCACTCGATCATGGTGGCGCTGTCGGTCAGGTAAGAGAATAAGAACGCCGGCCAGTAGCCCATTACGTGGCTGTTTCCAAATTGCATCCACCAGTTTCCTTCTTTAGGATCCTACAATAAACAATTTCAAAAATAAATAAAACATTTTGATGAAAACTTTTATCAATGGATGGGAGAAGTTTGAAAAAAAATTGTTTTTTTTTTTAGATTATAATAATTGAGAGTGGGGGACTCGAACCAACATATATTAATGTTGCTGAACAACTACTCATGTTTGACAAGTTTGATTTCAGTTTCTTCTTTGTGTTTTAAAAATAAATATTTTTACTCATAGCATTTTCGATCATTTTCACTTTTTGTCAAGTTTGGAGTCTTTTTATCAATTTGATAATAATACATTTTAATAATGAGTTTAGTTTCACATAAGGATTATTAAAATGTCATGATTAAAAGTATTTTAAAATGGAAAATTAGACTACACATCTTTGAATGAAAAGTGAAGTTCTTTTTCTTAAGATAGGGACAAGTAAGTTTCTATTGAGTTTTTGGTCAGGTTTTGGTCAAAGTCCAGTTTAGAATTTGAAGAAATTTTTTTAGGGGTAAGTGGGGTTTTTTCTCTTCTTTTTCCTCTGTTTTTGTTAAGATCCAACACAAATTTGAAAAAAAAAATCTGAGTAAGTGGATTTATTATTGTTTAGATTGAAACCCAGTTCATATTTTGAAAAAAAATCAAGTGGGTAAGTGCTTTTTTTTTTTGTTAAAACCCATTTCAAAATTTGAAGCTAATGCAAGTGGGGTAGTGGGTGTTTTTGCTGTTTTGATCCAAACCCTGTTAAAATTTTGAAGAAAATGCAATTGGGTAAGTGGATTTTTCATGTTTTGATCAAAACCCAATTCAAAATTTGAAAATAGTAACCTTTTTTTTTGGATTTAAGAACAAAAGAGACAGGGAATGAAATTCGTAACCTTTTGATCATCAAATCATACATAATATCATTCGAGCCCATTCTTTTTGACATTTGAAAACAGAACATAAGCAATAACTATTATGAATGGTCAAAAAAGACTTTTTGAAGGTTCACCCAATTATGAATTCAATGTACTATACATTTTCTTGACTTCAAGACTTTTTGAAGGTTCACCCAATTATGAATTAAGGAAATTGAAAATGTTAAATTGGGGGTTTTTTTGGAACTTACCTTCCATATGAGAAGGCTAATATCATATTGAGAACCTTTGTAAGAAGAAATGGGATAAATGCTTGCACCCATAGCAATTTCACTATTAATTTGAACAAACCCAGAACAGAGAAGATTATAGCAACCAGTAGCTTGATATGCATCACTCTGTTCAAAAACAACAAATTAAACTCAAAATTTACAAAATTTTACACCAAAAATCAAAGCTCAAAGCCACCAAATTTCATATAAATCAAAACAAACTTACAGTCCAATAAGTGAAAAGTCTAGTGTTGTTGTCTCCATACAAATCAGGGCTAACCTGTTTTTCAACACACACAAAAACCCAAGAAAATTGCTCAAATAATTGAAATGAATTATCAAAATCATGAGAAAATTTATGAAAAAATTATGAACCTGCCAACCAGCTTCAATGCTATTAAGATCTTCCCCAAATGTTCCTCCAAGAATCCAGATCTGTGAAAGGCTAAATTCATTTGTTTGTTGAATTTTTGGAGACCAAACATTTATAGTTGCCTTAGCTCCATAGTATTGTCCTCCTTCAACATATGTTATTGCATGCTAACAACTCCAAAATCAAAGGCAAAAGAAGAAAAATCCACATTTAGTTAAGAAAATTATAAAATAATAATAAAAAATTTGAAAAAAAAAAGCTCTAAATTTCTTGAAATACCTGATGTCCAGTTTGGCCATTGAGATCAATATCAATGGAGGTTGGTTTCACAGTGGCTTGAGGTTTCTTTTTTCCATAGCTTTTCATAGAATTTGCTCTCAAAATGTCACCTTGTTTTGTTCTTCTAATGGGAATTGTCCCTTTTGGGCATTTTCCTTTCAAGTGCCATAATTGAGTCATGGGGCTTGATTTTGAAGCTTTTGCTGACATTTTACTGTCACTTAAAATCCCCTCTGGATGAAAATTTGGTCTCATCTGAAAAACCCCACCTCATAAATCAGAAGAAAAAAAAGACCCAAAATTTAAAAATTGAAAATTCAAGAGAATTATTGACCTGAATTGTGTGGTTTTTGAGAAGAGGATGATCAAAAGCTGGCTGATGAGCCATATGAACACAATCAATTAAATCCCCATCTGGACTCTGTTAAAGAAAATTTAAAAAAAAAAAAAACAACAAAAACCCCATTTTTTAGTTCTTCAATTTAATTGTAACAAACAAAAAAAAACTTCATGGCAAGAATTGAGATTTTTTTTTTTTTTGTGACCTTGATGGACTTGACAGCAGGTTTATTGAGCTTTTTCAGGTGGGCTTGAGCTTCAAGCCGCCGGTGACGGTGACGGTGGCGGCTGGATTCCTCGGCCGCCGTGTGCGCCGCCGTCACTGAGAAACAAACCATTAACACCAATAGCAACTTTAGAGCACCCATTTCACTGAATTTTGAGTGGGAAAAAGTTGGAAAACTTTAAGGAATTGAAAAGCAAATTTTAGAACATAGTTTTGATTATATATATATAAATTTTGAATCTTAATATAATTGGAAGGAAATTAGAATTTAAAAAAAAAAACTAAAACTAAAATTGTAAGGTTTTTAATTAAGGACAATTGTCCTATGGCATTTTGTGGCATATCCCCACGAGTGATGTGTAAAAAGAGAAGGGCATTTTTTTTTAATTTTAAAATTAAAAATATTTAATTTACTTATTTATTTTTATTTTTTATGACATGCCCTTGGCCACATTGCTACAGTCCAACAGAAACTGCCGACGCCATTTTTGTTTTGGGGCTGACCTTATAGAGGTAGGGGTATTATGGTCAATGTGTTACTAAAAAAAGCTCAACAAGAAAATACATATGGAGAGGAGAGAGAGGCCAAATTGGAAAGGGGGAACAAAAGTTTAGTGGGGTTTAAACCAACTCTTTCCACTTTCTTTTCTATCCAGAAGAGCTCAAATGAATGGGTCGATAAACGTTAATTTATGTACTTCTCAATTATTTGAACGATATATATTATTTGACTTTACGATATTTGATTGTGCGTAAAATTTGATAAATTTATTTTAAAATAAGTGATCACTATTGAATTCAATATTTATTGTATATGTTTAGATATTTATGTTACAAAAATAGTGTAGATATGTGTAAACTGACCTAAATATAAAAAAATAAATAATCGGCTTGATTTCCTTACTCGCCATTTATTTATAGTAAACTAAATGTTTTTTAAAATAATAATTAAATTATTAACTATTTTTTTTAACAAGATTAGTTCTCAAAACTTTATTTGCATTTTTTTTTCATTTTTGAACCATTTTTAAAAAGAATATAACTTAACAAACAAACTCATATAGCCCAAAGAAGCAATTTCAATATGTACAGAAAATCTCTATTCTTAAATAGTTTTATGAACTCAAAAAAAAGAAAAAAAATATATATATTTAATTGATTAATTAACATTCATTAACAAGTCATTTTCACTGAAACAAGCATTCTTAAATTTGATTATGTATTAATTTGAACAAAATCATGTTTTAAAGTAAAATAATAATATTTGAGGTTAGATAAAAAAACAATACACGTTAATTATTACTGGATTTAACCAACCCAACAAAATTACCTTGCTAGGCTGTTTGCGCTGCCTTTGTTGGGGTTTTTTTTTTTTTTTTTGAAACTTAAATACTTTTTCAAAGTAATTATGATTTAAATATTATTCCACTTTTGGGCTGTCTTTTATTGCCCTATTTTTATTTCCTTTTATTTTGAAAAATTCTTAATCCATAGTGAGATTAGAAAAATCATTCTTTGGGGTTTTGGCTTTTAAGATTAGATGAATATTCATTGGCTTAACGTGCATATTGCAATGATATCCTTTCCTAACAATTGTTCAATTGATTAGGAAAACTAAAACGATCCGTGGCTTGAAGATTTTAGGTGGAAATTCAACTTATCATCATAATTACGGGTTCGATTAAATATCTATTTGACTCTTATTTTATATGAAAATAATTTTTTTTTAAGGTTTGTGGCCCGTCTCTCCCAATTTATATTAAAAAATGATTAAGAAAAAAGACATCAACTAAGTTTGTTCATGAGCAATGGAAGAAGCATTCGATGTGTGAATGAAAGAATTTTTGGTTTTTCTCTTTTCTTTTTGTCCATTTGATATAAAATATAAAATCATAAAAAAAAATAATAATAGAAATATATTAACTACTTTTGCAATATATTTTTTTTAGATTACAATAATTGGGGTGGGGGACTCGTACCAAAACCTTTGATCATTGAGTATACACTGGTGCCGTTAAGCAACTGTTCTTGATGGCCACACTCTCACCATTTAGACGTGAATAACATAGTTTTTGTGTTCAAACAAAAAAAAGACTTGAATAACAAATTTTCGCATATTTAATTATATAGATTATTTTTTAGATTTTTATTAAATCAGACTAAATTTTAGATTTTTGAAATAAGTATTAAATTGCAACTTTTTTTTAACAATAGTGATCAAATTATATAAATTATCCTTTTTTAAAATTAAACAGAATTTGTAAAGTTGAAATTGGAACCTTTAATCTTGTAAGATATAGAAGAATTATGGAAGGGTGGAAAGAAATTGAAGTTATTTAGGGTTAACCATGTTGTATTTATCTCACTTATTAGTAGACAAATTCATTTAAAAGCTATGTCTTTCAGCCTCTTTTCCTTATATATGAGACAAAGCCCTAATGTGGGACTTCCCTCTCAATCTCTCTCTAATGTGCTCTCTTTCTCTAAAATAATATTTATCTCTCTCACATGTGTATTGAATCTCTCTCTCTCTTTCTCAAATCTC
Organism: Sicyos edulis; assembly: GCA_036507275.1. NCBI lineage: Eukaryota > Viridiplantae > Streptophyta > Magnoliopsida > Cucurbitales > Cucurbitaceae > Sicyos > Sicyos edulis. The sequence continues at coordinate 38,099,191 of CM071854.1, read as the reverse complement.
TTTAATTGATCTAGCCCTAACCCTAATCCTCTTCTCTATTGAAGTCTTTAATTGTGAATCCTTTTTTTTCTAGCAAAATTAGTGAAGAAGTATATATTTGAATAAGAGAATTTACCTTTATTTCTTGTATTATGTAGCAAAATTTTTAAAATAATTCATGTATAGCACATTAATTTCTGTCACTCAACTAATGATAGAACTCAATTTAGATTTCTATCACTAATAGAAAATTCAACTAGTAATAGAACGAGTCTTTTATTGATTGAATTCTATCACTAATAGAACTTAACCAGGGATAGAAATCAATTTGAATATTCTGCGAATTAATTTTGATTTTGTGCTATAGATATAAATACGTGCTTTGTCATTTATTTTTTATTCATACAAAATCCTCTTTCAATAAAAAGCAATTCTAATCTTGACATTAAAAATAAATCTAGTAATTTCAATTCGGCATCTATGTTTCTAAAGTTACAAGTGCATCTCGACTAATTTTACAAGATAAGTTACATAATTCTATAATATTTTATTGTAAAAAACATGTGCAAAAAATTAGTTATAATTTATATTATGATCCATATAAATTGAACCTTTAACTTCTGTTTTTCATTTCTCACCTATTTAATTCTCAATTCATTAATTACTTAAAACCATATCAATTAAACAGTAACCTTTTTCAAATTCAACAACAATCTTAGAGATGGAATTCGAATCGAGGGTATAAGAACACACAATCTTATTGAACTGTTATTCTTATTGGCAAATAGTAATCTCCTTTGATTAGCTAAAAACAAATATCATGATCATAAGGGAAGGTAGGGTTAAGTTTAGATAGCTATATTTTTATCATACGTAGAAAAAGCATATAAATAATTGATGGAACTTAATTACTTGAAGAAAAAAAAAATCCAATGAGAAAAAGTTTTTTTTTTTGAAACACGATGAGAAAAAGATACGATATCATGGGTTGGAAGATTAGAAAAGTGGGTAATGCATCCAAATCCAGCTTTTAAAGCCACTAATTGTTGTTAGATTAGAAAAATATTTTAAGGAGTTTAATTAATACATAATGTACATTGTTTATCAGATAATATAAATTAAACCCCACTTATTTTATTTTTTAAATGAAATTAAACCCACTTATTATTCTCTCATAAGAAGCCTTTTTCATTGGTTGGTAATTTGTAAAAAAAAAACCCCAATCTTTCAAATCATGGAGCTAGAGATTACCACTTTTTTTTTTTTTTTTTTTTTGTAAATCTTTAAATAATTTTCTTCCATTGAGGTAAATTTATGTTCGGTTTCTCTTCTAGTTTTTCCACCACCTTAACTACTTTTATTTGATAATAAATGGTAAAATATTTATCGGATAATGAAATTTCACGTCAAAACCAATTGATAATAAACACAATAACTCATATATAGTTTAAAGATGTCAAAGGTTCAACATCTTTTCAATGTGGAATAAAATGAGTATCTCCAACAAAATTTAAGTATAATGGGACCTAAGCTTTGTAGCCCAACCACGTAGTCATTATCATTGGATTAGTTTGTAAATCAATTATGCTATTCTAGTTGATGTTGCACCAAAATAAGTATAACTCAACTGGTATGTATACTAACGACCTTAAGTAAGAGGTTTGATTCCCTCACCCCACATATTATAAAAATAAAATAAAAAATAGTAGTTGATCTTGGATGTGTGGTCGATGGTATAGAGTTTCATTTCAAATTCAAATACCTCACATATCTTATAAATGCTATCGAAGGTAGGACAATGTGTTATCAATATGTCTTCTCAAAATGATGTCACATTTAACTAACCAATTTTGAACAATGTCTTATTATTTTTATTGAATTGAATATCTGTTTTGATTTAATGGACCATGATCTTATATTAGATAGTATAAGGTTCCTTTTATGTAATTGCATTAGATAGTATAAGGTTCCTTTTATGTAATTGTATAAACCTTTCTATTAGCCTTTTAAGAAGGAATCAGCAAGAAGAGAGGGAGCCATTATAGACAGGAGAAAAAGTTCTTTATTCAAAGAATGAGAAGATTTTGTTGGATGTGTTACATTGTAGCTTGCTCAACCATTTACCCAATATGGCATTAAATATATACAACCTAGATTCTAACCTAAGTTCAATGGACTTTGCATTGGGGGTGTTTGGGATTTGGTGTTGAGGAGAGGAGAGGAAGAAGGAGTTGGGATTTAATTAGGAAGGGGAAGGAGTTGGGATTTCCACACTTCATGTTTTTTTTTAGGACATCAACCTCTCATCCGACATCACATCAAATCCTTTATTTAATCTTTAAAATGTTACATTAAACTTTTTTTTAATTTTCAATCATATGATATAATATAAAATATATTTTATCATAATCTTATCAAATATCACATCAAACTTTCTCTCATTTTTAACCACATAATATAATATAAAATATATTAAGTTAATTAATTAATATAAATATGCAATAATTACATTAAAAAAAACAATATAAAATAATTATTTTTTACAATATCTTCCCTCCAAAACACCAATCTCCAAACAATTATTTCATATCTTTAAATCGCTCAACTTCATTTTCCTCTTCTACTCCCTCTCCTCCTCTTTTTTCAACTCCAAAATCTAATCATCCTCCAATACTCTAACAAACTTTCATACTTTTGTGATACGTAGTTCATATCTTTTTTCTTTAAAAAGAATAGTATAAAATTTTATCTCTAAATTAATTGGCGATGTACATGACAATGTGTTATATGTGACAATTTAGGTAAGTATAGCTGTAATTTAATAATTGAGATAGGTAACGACATTGACCACTCAATTTGTTCATATACATCGAGCCTTGAGTTGGATCTCACTATCAACTTGATCTCTCAATCAAATCCCCAACATACATTATTGTCTCAAACTTAATCAGTTTTTCTTTACCTAAAAATTGGTTCAAGAGATTGGACTTTTTTCTTCTCACATTTATGTTCATGGGATCCAACAGTTAAAATTTGGCATTTTTCCACAATCACTATTGAGTGTTTGAAATTCAAATGACTCAAAATTAAAAAAAAAATTGAATCATATTACTATAATGGATTTGGAAAAAAAGAAATTTTAATCCGAAAATGAGTCAAAAGGTGCATTTATAATAATAAAAAAAAAAAAAAAAAGCAAAATATTTACAAGAAAGAAATCTTGATCTAAAAATGAATCAAAATGTGTATTTATAATAAAAAATAGCAAAATATTTACAAGAACGAAATTTTGATCCGAAGTCAAAATGTGCATTTATAATAAAAAAAAAAGAAAAGAAAAATATTTACCTCTATAACATAAAATCAAAATTAATTCATTTGTACAAAAAAATTCAAATTGATTTCTATTTCTGGTAGAATTCTATCACTAGTTGAGTTCTATCAGACTCATTCTAACATTGGTTGAATTCTATAGTGATAGAAAATAATATGTTATAATAGATTAATTATTTTATAAACAAATATAATACAAGAAGTAAAATGTGTTGTTGAGGGTAAATTCTCTTCTTCTTTTTTTAATATAAATTCAAAGATGATAACCACAGGTGCTACATAGAAATTATTACTATTTTTAAATAAATGAAACCAAATACCAATTTTCATTATCGACCTTATGAACGTAGTGTTGAACTGAACGTAGTGTTGAACTAAATTACCATCAAACAATTAAATAAACACGTGATCAACCCTTTGCAAAATGAAGATATAATTTCATAACTAATTAGACTTCATGATCATATATGGTTATAGTGCATTCTTTTACTTTGATGATTTTCACATTCCTCTAAAAAAAAAGGTTATTAGCGTTATCTGATATCTCTAATCTTATCTCTTGTGTCTATTTAATTAGTATTTTATTGTAAAGTATTGAAGGATGTCCAGATTTAATTTGCTGATCAATCATCAAATAACCAGTAAATATTATGGTTGTGTTTTTTATAAAAGAAAGAAAAAATGTCATTTATATTTTATTCCACAAAAATATAAATTGCTTAATTCATAATCATTATAAATAAACAATATAAAGTTGTGAGGTTAAGTATAACGAAAATCTATCTATGAATTAATTTTGTACAAATTTTTTTTTATATAAGATAAAAAAAATTATTTTGTAAATATAATCGAAATGTGCATAAACCGAGACGAATTTTTTAAAATTTTGAAGTTAAATGACAGAGTAGGGCACAATTATTGTGGATTATGGACCTCAAAAGAGTAGTTGGGGACATTAGTGATCCGTGAAAAGATTCCCATGAAAGCTGCCATATACCCAATTCTATCCTATAACAATCATTATAAGAGACAGATTTTTTTTCCTTTACAAATAATTTCAAGATTTTTTGTATATGATTCGAGAATTTGGAATTAGCTTTGCTCTTTTAAATTTGAGGGCATCATTAATTTGTCTCTAATTTGTAATATCAAGATATATCATAAAATCGAAAGAGAAATTAAATGTCAAGTGCTTAACCACTGCGTCAATTTGAGAGTTGTTGATCTTATTGCATTATCAACATAGTTAATTTTTTTAGATCATGTACAATTAAAAAAATTGAGAATTTCGTGGCTTTTTTAATTTTGGACACATTGATTTTTCTAAAAAGTTTTGGAAAACTTACAAAATTACTCAAAATCTAGAAAATAATTATAAATAAGATCATTTTAAAAAAAAAATAGCATGATCATTTTTATTAATGAATATTATCACATATTTTCTTATAATATTTGTATAAATAATGAATATTTATGATATAGGATTAAAACATTTTAATGACTGAATATGAATACTTTAGAATTTCTAAAAGTTTTTCTTTTATTTATTATAGACATATAGTCTTTCCATTTTGAGGTCAAAATAAGCATAGTTGGAGGATAATTGATAGGTATATATTTCGAAGTGAGAGGCTTAAGTTTTTATATACACTATATTGTTGTGTACTATATTCAAAGATTTTGGATATAATTTTTATTTATCTTTATATTCTTAGATCAAATACTTTTATTTATGATTCATTTTAGTTTTTAAAATAACCAAACTATTATGACCTCACCGAAAGTGAACTGAACTAGGCTAATTTTTAAATCTAGTATATTAATAATCATACGATTATTTAGGTCTTAACAGAAATTAAATTTTTATCGAATGGATCGGTGACGATTATTTGGTTTGATGATAATCCATTTTAATTCCACGGTCACAGTTCGATCCCCAATATCGGTATTGTAATCTCCCTTCCCCCAACTTGTACTAAAAAAAATTAATTTTTTTAAGAAAAATAACCAAAAATGTACTTAAAAAAATACACGACAACTTAAATCTCAAATGCTTAATTTTGAAACAATAAAGATCAGATAAAAACTTCACTCACAAAATCTAAAAACAAGAAATATTTCTCCAAAAATCTTTCAAATTTGGAGAAATTGGGAGAGAAAAACAACTTTAAAAAGAGATAAACTTTGGGTAATCATGATTTCTTAACTTGGGGTTAAGAGGGTGCCTTGTCCTTCCTTAACAAAAGGCTTTTAAAAAGGAATTTGAAAAAGAAAAAAAGAGGAATATAGTAATTTATTTTGAATTTTCTCTCTCTCTCTTTATCTCTTTGTCATGAATGCTGTGGAATCACATGTATCAAATGTAGATAGTTCCCCTAGTGGAATAAAATCCAAATGAAGAAAATGATAAAGTTATAAGCCTAAATTTTAATATGAATTCTAAATGAATATGCACCATTCAATTCATACCCACATTCACATGCAAAACTAATTTGATTATATTTATTATGCTTTGATTAATATTGAAATTGCCTCAACCAACCCTATCTTTCATTTCTCTCTTTTTAGGTCCATATTGTTATTCTAAAAAAAAGGTCCATATTGTTAAAACAAAAAAACAAAAAAAACAAAACAAAAACAAGCAAACAAACATCATTCTTAATACCATCTAGACGCTTTTGGAAATAGTAAGGTTGAAAAACCCTATGAATTTTTTTACGTGTCACAATGCAGTTTGTTTAATTTAAAGTTTCTATCATTTTCTTATATTCCCTTATCTTAATTGTTTGAGAATTTTATCTTTTTAAAAAAATCTAAATTGCTTTTGGAGAAAAATACTCTACAAGATGCCAACAAATAGTTGAAATTAATACTAAGCATATAGTTATTGTAGATTGAATTCATCAATTTTATGATTTTTTTTTTTTTTTGAAAATCGAGAAATCAGAGCTTTGCTCCTCTATACCCGGGGCACCATTGACCTGTCCCTCTAGACTGTGGCACCGAGATAGTATTCTAGTTTAAGCACTTTCCAACGGTCTCGAACCAGAGATCTTTCAAACAAACATGTCTTGAAGTCTTCAATCTCAATTACTGGTCTACCCCTAGAGGACACATCAACTTTATGATTACATTACGAGCCTTTTAAACTTTGACTCTACCACTTTGATGCTATTTGATTACTTTTGTTTCTTTACAAAGTTTCAACGTATGGTTATTATGAAAAATATTAGAGGCGCTGCATTACAGTGGATTTGGAAGGAACGGAATGTCAGGCTTTTCTCCTTTGATCACAAATGAAAATCTCCTCAATCTCCCTAGGAAGATATAATTCTTTCTGTTGCTGAATGAAGTTCAAAATCTACCTTTTTTTAAATTGAAGTTCAAAATCTACCCTTTTTAAAAATTATTTTGTTGTTATGTTAGCTTAAGATTGGCTCTTATTTTTGTAATTTCTCCCTTGGCCTTTCTTTTGGTCATGCTGTATCTGTTTCTCCCTTTTTCCTTCTTAATATAGTTTTTTTCCCAAAAATAAATACATTTACTGAATTATAAAGAAAAAACCATGTTTAGATTTGCAAAACTTCAAACCATGTTTAACTTTCAACAATGATGTGTGTGCTTAAAGAGTTTAGGTATGAACTTTCATGATCTAAATATTTTTACCAGTGCAATGTGTCAAGTTGTAATAGCGAATTCTATGTGGGAAACTTCCTTCGGGCACCTCTAAGGCTTTCGATGACGGGTTGGAAATGACCATTCACCATAGTATTGAAATTTAAGATGATCCTTAGAGTTACTAGAGATGGTAATAACAAACCCTTGTTTTTCAAGGAAAAGAAACAAGTGTTTTAGATAAATAGAGCATACAAATTAGGCATAGGTTCAATAGTTCAGGTATTCGAACCTATGACTAACGATGATAAACATACATTTGTGTCAATTGAAATATTATACTTTAAAAAAAAAACAAAGAAGTTTGATAAGGTTAATATGGTCATTGTCAGAGTCACTGTCAAAGTCCCATGATAAAAGATTTCATTCATCTTTCACAATTCAATAAATCACTATAATGGGGCAGCACAGTTTCACAGAGTCTGAAACTGAACTATTTTAGTTTTCAACTTCATTTCCTAACAGAAAATCAAAGATATTCCTGACCCAATTTCAATCAAACACCATGTGTGAATCAAGCAAATCTTCAACTTCTTTTCATTTTTATCCATATATGACACCAAAATCCTGTAAACCCTGTTTGTCTTTTACAAAAAATAAAATTAAAAAATCACTCAAAATTTTGCCCATCTCTTTTCAAGGAACCAAAACAACAAATATGCACACACACCACTCGTATAATGTACAAATTACAAAAATAAAATCAACGAATAAAGAATTGACACGAAAACACTCGGCTTCTCCCACCCCATAAAAACCAAGAGGGGGAAATTACAATGTGTGAAACCAATCAACAACAGTATGTAATATTTCTTCAACTTCCTCATTTTGTGTCACTTTTGCACTATTTTCATTCATTCAGCTGCTGCAGAAGAAAATGGAAATCTGATCTTTGTCGTATAAGTGGTGGCGGGTCGACATCGGATAGGTTAACCTCGCCAAAGGAACGGAATATTTCTTCTATTGAAAACGGTATGCTGAAAATGGTTTTTGCCCCAGTAGAATTGATAAGTATTACTTTGACATGTGATTTATAATCTCGATGATTCTAAAGATTCAGAGTAGCTTTGGATTTAGAATGTAAATTTGTACCTTGAATCCACATCAAGTAGGAAAGAGTTGTTTGGGATGTTGATAGAGTCTTCTGCCAATAGGACTCTCATTTGACTAATTATCTGCAAAAACAGCCCAAGTTTGTAACTTTTTGTTTAGAAATATGAACTTTTGGTTTGTCGTAAAGGAGAGGCATTTGTTGAAGCACAGATGAGGATTCGTAACCACTTACATCGGGAGATAATCCCTGAGTTCCATATTTGTCGTCCCAAAACATCGTTCCTATGCGATATATTTGCGGGATGCCCAGAATCTGATGTAAAAATGAAACAGCAGAGAAGTTAGCTTGACCATTATTGTTTTTTCCACCACAGCCAGATTGTGAGTGCATGACACACATTTGATGGGAGCAGAGTTTCATGTCTAAAAAAATTCAATGAATTCCTTTTTTAAATTGTTCATATAAAAGTATAGGAAAGAAGAAGGATTAGGGGTCAAAATACCAAACAGTTCTTTACTAATGAAATTGAGGTTCCAATGTATGAACCAAGAATAACAATGCAAGATCAATGGTAAGAAATTCTAAGTTAAATTCGATGTAGTTACCGGGCATAATTCATCTGTGATCTCATTCAAACTTTTCTGGGACTTCTGATGTAACACCTGCAGAGATGGGATCAAGCATATGAGTTTTCAATCCAATTTCAGGAAGCCGGATTGGTTTAACTTGTAAGATTCGAGTCAAGAGAGACGTACCAGAAATCCTACTGCTTGTCTTATGTGTTGAAGTTCATCCCAGGAAGAGCCAGCATTCTGTTGAAGTAATAAAAAAAAATCATAAATTTTCATTGTTTAAAAAGAGATTTTTATTTTGAATCCTTCAAATTGCAGTATGTTTAGCTCACCGTATCAGTAGCTTTGGTACACCATTGCTCCAACTCCTGCAGACCTAACTTTAAGTACTCTCCATTACTGAAGGAACAGCACTCGCGTCGTAGTAATAAGCTGCCAACCAAATGAAGTAAATAAAAATTAATATATTTTCTTCTACAGGTTCTATGTAGTGAAAAAAGAAGTTGTATTATTACTCACCTATTGAAGAGCTGGACATTTATGAATGAGAAAACCTGGAGGAAGATTTTTCTCATGATCATGGAGGGAACCTGCAAATTTGCAAAAGTCAGTTTTACCCTAAACATAAAATCCCTACAACAGATGAATAGGAATAGTTTTTTAACTTACATGGTTTTCAGACATTATATCCAAGGTCTGGTCTAGCTTATTAACAATGCTTTGCCAATGAATACTTGATGCTTGCTGTTTGGCAACAATGTTTGAATGGATATTTTTAGATGACCCCTTCATTGATCTGGCTCTCACTGATCTTGGTGCCTGTCAATGTTCCATTAAGAATATTGTAAAAAAAATAAAGTTTTAGAACTTCGATTTTTTCCTTTTATTTTGCAAAAATGTTTGCTTTTACCTGTATGCATAGATGCAAGAAAGGGCTAATTTCTTTCTTTAAATTATCACGAATCATCCCAAACAATTTTTCAATGCAAGCTGCAAGATGTTGCTTAAAGAGCAATGCTGGGTACTTGGGTTCAACTTTAGATTGATTGTTTGTCTTTCCCACCATTCCACTGTATCCACTGGAAATTCCCATACTCATTGAAGATGATCGAAGACCCTAACAAGTGACAACTTCTATATTAAAATTGAATGGTTGATATGAAATTTATTTATTAACCTAAGTTTTCAGGTAGGAAAATCTCAAAAAAATAAAAAAAAAGTTTTCAGGTAGGAAGCATACAGATGCCATACGACCAAATAAGGTTGAAGGGGAAGCTCGGTAGCGATGTGAAGCTGTAGTACTTGCATTGGTTGCCTTGAGTGAACTTTGAAGGAGATAAAGAAGGGTAGAAGTGGTTGAAAGCCAATATGAAAGATCACTGATATTTTCTTGACTCTGCAAGTGAAATATTAAATTCAGTTTCACAGGATTTATCTGATAAGAGTCACAATCAACCAAGTTTCCAAACTCAACAATTCTAAAACTAGAATGCACAAGAGGATATGTTGATTTAGTAACATCAACCTCTATAGCAGATCTGATTGTGTAAGTAATTCTGTCAAATATATTCGTCTTCTCTGATTCAAAAGATCTCCATTGAAGAAGTGTCTTGTAGACAATACAAGCTGCAACTGGTCTGCCTTTGTCAAAACGCTTGTCTTCTGCTAAGCACTTGAGCAGGACATCATGATTTTCCTGTTGATTGAAATAATTTTATTGTGATTTGATGAACAATTGGAACCCCTCCTTTATATGTGTTTTTTTATGACATTATATTCCCTGACATGACACTTCTAATACCTGTTGCTTTTCAGTGAGTGAGCCTTGTTTAGTTAGGACGGGAACAACAGGTGGTTCCTGATAATCAAAGACAAAAGTAACTTATCGCGTCAAAGACATAGGGACAAACGGGCATTTATTGATTGGATATTGCAGTTTCCTTCCAATCTCATTCTTACCTTAGTAGGTTTAACAATCTCTTTTTCCAGTATATGTCCGTTATCTAAAGCCTGCATACATTAGAAGCTTGTAAGAATCGTAGCAATATTCTCACATTAAAATATGTGATCAAGAGATTTGTACCTTGCTTTCTGCAAGCACCCCTGCAGGAACAGTAATATGTTCAACAGCTACTGGCCGACTGCGAAGAACTTCATTCTCTGTCTCTAAACTTCCAATCTTACTCTTGAGGCTGAAATAGTATGTTGTTGATTTATTGTCATATCATGCAGCATTCAGAACTATTGGCAAGTAAAAACTACAAGGAAATGTGCATTAAACCCTGTAGTAATCTGTGAAATAGTGTGGACATCCATCTCAAAACCAATTGGTAATAAGAGGAGTAGTCCACCTACCTTTTAAACACTTAGAGATATCCTCTCTTTATCAATGTGGGATTCTATAAGGTATCCAATACCTTACTTCTTCAACAATTCAAAACAAAATGCCAAACTCAGTATAAAATGGAAAAGAAATAACACCAGATCAGGGATTTAACTTCAAATACCAACAAATTGCATTAATGGAAATATCAACAGAATTATAAGGATAGAAAATAAACCAAACGACGTTACCCGGAGAGTTCGAGAGCTCCGGTATCTCTCCCAAGAAGTCCTCAGACCTTCTTCCAAAATAAAGCCTCCTTCTCTCAACCCCTTCTTACATTATTTATACCCAAAGAGGTCCCCCCTTCACTCTCACGTAACAAACTACTATGGAACTTCCCAATTTGCCCTTTCTAAAATATTAAAGGGAATTGAGGTCCTTACAGATTCTCAACATGCCCCCTCAAGATGGTGCCTCTTTTGGGCTCACCAATATTGAATCGGATCTCAATTTTATTTTTATTGGACCGAATACCCGTTTGGGCTTCATAAGCTCTGATACCATGTGAAATAGTGTGGACATCCATCTCAAAACCAATTGGTAATGAGAGGAGTAGTCCACCTACCTTTTAAAAACTTAGAGATATCCTCTCCTTATCAATGTGAGATTCTCAACACAATCTGTATTTCTTTATCCTTTGCATTCTAGACGTGAATAGTCCTTCATAGTGTTTTAAAAAGCGCAAGGCACACTAAGGCGCAATGGCCCTCCGGAGCCTGAGGCGCAAGACGCACCAAAAGGCGAGGGCTTTTGTACTTAAGGCACACTATATAAAAAAACACAAAAAACTTTTATATATATGTGTGTGTGTACACAATAAAAACACTTTTCAGGGACATAAATGAAGTTTTAACCAAGAATAATATATAAATCATACATAATATTTATCTATCAACCTTCACGTAAGGCACCAAAAGGCGCGCAGGCGAGGCGCCAAAAGTGCGACTTGTGCCCAGTCGCGCCCTTTAAAACATTGGTCCTCAAATAAAAATGGAACTGAAGAGAGAGAGAAGGACCAAATCTTGCACATTTATAAATTTGAAACCACGTACAGATTTTTCAGAAGGACCAAGTTTTCATAACTTGGCATTCTAATCATCCAAGTCTTCTAGTCAACCAAAAATGTAGAACGGCATGCAACAGGAATTCTTGATAAAGGGTTCAATTTTATAGTAAGCACTTACGTTTGCAGTTCTTCAGAGAGGGACACATTTTCTGCTGCAACCAAAGCCTGCTGGCGCAGAACCTGGTTCTCGGACTCAAGGTTTGATAAATTTGATTCCAATCTGGAAATAGTAAAGAAGACTAGGCATTTACAGATCATTATCAGCAGTGGCCAGATGATATAATCATTTAACAGTAATCTACCTCTCAATAGTCTCTTGAAGTTGCATTGATTTCAATTGTGCCTCTTCTGCCTCCTTGAGTCTAGCTTTACTTTCATTCTCTACTTCAGCAAACTTCGCTTCGAATTCCTCCATTTTCTTCTTCAGCTCTCCAACCTCCCCCTGAAAATTCAGTTTTATTCGTAACTCATTTGCAACAAAAATAATGGTATTTTCAAGAGGCTGGTTGTTTGCTGCATTCTCATGTTACCTCAAGTTCTTCATTGTGATTTCTCAGCATTTCCAGTTTGGTCTCGTCCACCACAGGAACTTCCTTAATGACTGGTGGAGCTTGTTCAATGGCCAATTTTGCTGCTTCTCTCTCACGTATGGTTGCAGCATTGGCTTCATCCAGCTGTCCTTGCAGTTCGTCCAAAGCATTTTGTAACTTTGCAACCTCTTGCCCCTTGGCTTCTTCAACATCCATCTACAGAGGCATTGATCATAAAGTTTGTCTATTCAGTAAAAATATTTAAGAAGAGATTAAAGAGACATTAACCATGTGCTTCTAAAATTTAGCATTGTTCGTGACCGTGAGAAGTATAGGAGATCATTCATACCCTCAAGTGCTTCTCAAAATCTAGGCGCCAAGTTAGCTCCTCGACACGCTTCTCCAATTTGTCCTTTGCCTCCTTTAGTGCCCCTGTTTCTCTTGCAGCCTGAACAGGCAGAATTCCTTGTTTTACAATCCAATTCTTTTTATCATAGGTACCCAGTTCAGGGGTTTTGATAATTTAATGTATACTCTAAATCTAAGTGTTCACAAAATTTTAAAAAGAAAAAATGACCATCTTTAGCTTTTTGAGCTCTTTTCTTGCAACTTTAGCTCGCCAGAGGCATTGAAGAGCAAGAGTTGCCTTCTGTTGTTTTTTGTAAGCTGAAATAGCTGATGCCCTTCGCCATTCAGTCTGCCAAATTCAATAAAGTGAGTTACCAATATTGCAATATAGATGTCGCTTAATTAGTTGGTTGCTGGATTCTTAAACTTATAATATATTCCTCCTGATAGCTAATCCTTGTTGTCAAAGTGATGTCTGTTATCTTTCGATTAAAATTGTCCGAGAATTTATTACCTGAACAATGATAGAAGCTTTTGTTCTTCTTCTGTGTCTGTACTCGTTTCTAGCTGCCATTGCACGCATACCAGTTTGAATAACTATAGCTGATGCAAGTAATTTTTTGTAAGATTTTCTATCTGCGTGAGCACGTGCATGCTTCTGTATACGGATTGAAGCTGCTTCTCTCCTCATTTCCTCATACAGCTTACGTGCAAGTTGTGCTGTAGGTGCAATTACAAAAGAAATTAATCACCTTCAGTTTTTTTTTTTTTTGAGTTCTACAACAAAGCTTAAGTTATATTTTAAAACTACCTATACACAAATCAGCTTTGAGACTTAACATTAGAACTTTCTAGATAAGTTTATACCCCAGATATAAACCAATAAGTGATAACCAAAAAAAACTAATAAAACTTAGTCCATCCCATCCTATATGATCAACTGTCATGGTTCCTGGGTACTAATCCGACTCTACGTGCTTATGGAATAATAAATAAGGGAAGAAAAGGGTACCTCTCCAAAGTTTCTGCATATGAATTGTTGCCTTTCTCAAGGCAATAAACTCTTTTCTAGTTAGATGGGTTCGGATTAGTCGCTGGATGCGTCTAACAGCATTGGCCAATATTTCAGTTCGGCGTGCATCCAACTCTGCCATTTGTCCAGCTCTGAGAAACACTTTTGTTTTTCCAATCTGAAGAACACCATATGAAATGAGATTGTTAATGATGAAATTAGGAGTTGGGGAATGTGCTTGATAACCCTTCAACCCCATTCTATCATGTATTTTAGAATTATTACTCACCTGATAACCCTTTAAGCCCATTCTGTCACATATTGCAATACATGCTGATTTTTCATCAGACCTGCAAAAGTTAATACGATGCTCTAAGCATAGGCTAGAGAAGTTCAATATATAGAGTGAAAACCCCATATAAACCACCCACTTGAATGTAATTCTATCTCTACTCCAAATGTAGAAAGCCAACCCAAAACAAACGCGAAGTTAAAAGTCTGTTTTCCTGTACCCATCTGAAATATCTGGAGCAAGCATTCCAAATCGATCGAGGAACTCATCAAATGTTCTTTTTGTTGGATATCCTGCACAGCTTATTCTAATTGCTTCGAGCACTCCCTGTAGAAATTCATTCAAAGTAATGTTATAGGGAAGAGCAAGCAAGCAACACCAGCCAAAATATTAGAAGTTAAAAAAATCCAGGTATTTAGAGAGTGAACTTACCCCACACCTCAATTGGCCCAACACATTGAAGTTCTCAAAGATTCCAGGCTTCAAGACTGTGTTGGGCTTTACACATCTAATATAATGCGGTTCTGTAGTATTCAATGTTTCCATGAGAGCTTGTAGTTGTTGCTGTGAGGAAAAGTAAGTCATTGTCTTGAAACTAGAAAAATGTTAGGATACCACCCAACAAGAACTAAAGACTAATATATTGAAATGGAAATATGAAAACTACAAGATAACCCCAAGTATAAGACACTTAGAGCCACCCCTAGGGTATACAGTATACCAACCAAGACCTAAAACCACTCAACAATTGTCTACCTTCTCTCAACCCCCCTCATTCTATTTATAACCAAATATCATAATCAACTCCCTAACAAATTACTCGTATGACCTTACTAAAAACCTACTAATACTAATATACCCTTAGATGGTACCTTACGGGAAATTGGACGACTATGCCACAATTCAACTAACTTTTACCTTGAACCGAGTACCAATAGAAGAAAACTTGGATTGCTTCGAGGTCTCCTCGGGAAGTGTAGGGAAAAGATTAGCAACAAAAGAGCATTTTGAGGCATCCAGAAGAGCCTGATGTTCTGCCACTACATAGTCCTTGTTTTTATCTAGAAAATGATCTGCTTGGTATGTAACCTGTTGATTCAACACTTACGTATTAAAAAACTAACGACTTTCTTTTAAGCTCAATAAAAAAGTACTTGTGATAAGTAGCCTACATCTCCAGCATAATGGTTAATTGTGAAAGCTGTTCGAGCAAGTTTTGGCTTGCTGAAACGCTTATGTGCTTTGTATGTCTGATACATCTTTTGAGCAAATGTTTCATGCGTTGACTTTGGAAACATACTGCAGGATAGGAGAAGAACTGAGCAGAAGCCTTTCATACATTCTAAAGCAAAAGTTAAATTTTAAATTCAACATATATTTCAAACAACTATGGACTATAGGGTTATTCATTAAGATTTATTTGTATATCTTATAAATTTGAATCTATCTAGATTTGAATGTTAACCGATCACGACATTACAAGTATGAAAGCATACCAGGCTTCATCAAGCAGAGCAATTATTCCTCCAGGTTTCTGTGAGAAACAAAATGCATTCATTACTCAAGATCAAGTAGGTGTCAGCAAGCACAAAATAATATAAATGAGCAAGCTAATGAAAGTCAATACCCTCTCAATAAGATCAAGGACATCCTGATTATCTACAAACTCAACATAGCTCCAATTAATTTCTTCTTTGGTATACTCCTCTTGCTCCATCTTGAAAACATGCTGCAAGGAGAAGGCCAATTTATATTTGTGTAACTAAAAAGAAAAGGCTTAAATCCCGTATGAAGGTTTCAGCAATACCTGATTAAAGTGTTGCTGCAACTTCTCATTGGTGAGGTTGATGCAAAGCTGCTCAAAACTGCAAGCGCATGTATTACATATTGTAATCAAGGTAGTAATAATAATCTTTGTGAGGGGCTAATATTTCTTAACATTATCTACCTATTGACCTTGAAGCTTTCAAATCCATAAATATCAAGGACACCGATTAAGCTCGCTGCATTAGGATCTTGGCCAATTGAACTATTAATTTTGTCCACAATCCTGTCATAGTTCAGATATAAATTATGTCAATTGTTCTTAAGTAGAAGGTTATAAAAGAAACGGGGACAGGATTTAGTTTACATACCAATCAAACAACCTAGAATACACCGTTTTTGCCATTGCGTCACGACTCAAGGCTGCTGAATCTGGATCCAATGGCTTTGTAATTTTACCATCAGGAGTCACTATGACACGCTGGCAAAGCGAAAGTTCCAGCGCCTTTGCATCGCACCTGAGAAGAATATTGAAAGAATGTAAAAGAGGTGTTTCCAGAAAGTGAAGCTCTAATTTGATGTCATCAAAATGGATTGAGTTCTAACATGAGTAGCTCTGCTGCAGTTTGAAGATGATAATTTGATTTCTCGTCTTTCACTTGGGAAGAGTCAATTTCCTTCCCTTTGATGAAATTAATGTTTCCAAGATGCAGTATTGCAGCTACAATACGAAATATAGCTTCCTACAGAACAAATATCTGATGAGCAAAATCTGATCTTAGAAAACTTTCAACAATTCAAGGGTATTATGAGTGGCGCAAATACAGACCTGTTCATCCTGGCTGATTCCAACAACATCCATGGCATTTCTTGTCTCTAAGTACTCTCTTGAATCATCAACATTTGCCACTTCGTAACAGTTTGTTTGATTAAGATAATGAAATGTCCTCGGGTCTCCTAACTTGTATTTCTTGACCTCCTGCATTGGAACATTAGTCAGACACAGTTGTTGTAAAGATTAAACTGTATAAGATGTTTTAGGGAGGGATGGGGAGAGCTTACTTCTGGTGGAGCAGCACAGAGCATGTAAAAACAATGGTAGTTTCTCTCAGGATCTGAGACTTGGCAAACACGCGATCGTTCAAGAAGGTATGTACGAATGGCAGCCCCAGAGATCTTCCAATTCTTATCAAATTGTATTTCTACAAATTTACCAAAACGACTGGTAGAATTTGCCTCATTATATCAGTGCTAACAAGGAAAGTTAATGTATGAAGCAACTGACAAAACTGAATCGAGCATAAAAATAAATCACCTTGAATTGTTGTTTTTGACGGTTTTGGCATTTCCAAATGCTTCCAATACAGGGTTGGACTGAAAAATTGGTTCAAAAAAACATTACCCTCCATTCAATTACTTCAAACCAACCCACAATAAATGTTGCGGTCGTGTTACTCACCTCCAAAACCTGTTGCTCGACTGATCTTCCTTCGGTATCAGATCTGCCTCCCATGAATGCAAGATATCTCATGAGCATCTTTGTTGTTTCAGTTTTACCAGCACCACTTTCTCCACTCACTAAAATGGACTGACTTCCTTGGTCGTTAATCATTGATCTAAATTCATGGAAACAAAATTTCAACTCAGTATCTCACAGTATAGAAGCAGAACTAAGTATCACAATTGCATAAAGCAAAAACAATAACTGTATCAATCCCTACATTGAAGATGACTATTTTGGTCCATGAACATTATAAAATAAATAACAGTTTGTGGCGTGAACTCGTTGGTAGAGCCTTAGGGTTTCCAAAGTATGTTCTCTTGGAGGTTCCACGTTCGAAACTCTCAAGTGAGCTTAATTGTAAAATCTCTTATTGTGTCCAAGGTCCGAACCTTGGGACAAGCACATGTACCTAGGATATGTAGTGGGGCAAAGCTCCAATTCTCGTTTATAAAAAAATGAAAATAATAATTTTAGTTCTTACTATTATTATGTCACCTAATAGTTCAGTCAACCTATGTTGTCCCGTTCATGCCCACATGAGCTTATTAATGCATAAATTTGAAATCAAACTAACAGTTACCATTAAAATGGTTGCTTTTGAAAAATAATAATATCAATATTAATAAAACTAAGGGAAATTGCTCCACATGGCAATTTTTTTGTTGTCATTTATAATTATAGTATCTTTTTTACAAAAAAAAAATAAAAAAAAATAGATGTATGGTAGATTTTGGTGGGATTTTTTATGTTTTCCAACTTTGTCTCTGATTGATGCTATCGGCGACCAGATTGAAGCATGGGCATTTTTGTCATTTTACATGGACTAGGCCAATTTTCTTTTTCTTTTTTTTTTTGAAAACCTAAAAGTGTTACTTATGGTATTTTTTATGCATGTAAAATCCCCTAAAACTAAAGTAGTTATTTTAAATTTTTGGAGTAACTAATTAGAAAATTCAAACATTAGTGAACGTAAGAGTCCAAAATAACCCAATATTGAAAATGAAAGTTTAGGTAAGAAAATAAGATTATCAAAATGTCAATTCGCAACGGCAAAATTGTTAATGGTTGATGGTTCAATTCCAACACAATTGTTTTTTTTTTTTAAACAAGGGTAACCACGCCCGTCCCTAGGCCAGGCACCAGGAGACATCGAAGAAGTAATGTCACAGCTGAGTCTCGATCCTCGAACCTTGAGGGGAGCATACCCTCAAAACCCAAGTCTTCAACCACGGTGCCACCCTTTGGAGACATTCCAACACAATTGTTAAACTCAAATAGAAATAGAAACCAACTAAGATTCAAACCAAAAAACACCAGTTTCTTCATTCATGTACCTGTAGCAAGTATCTGCAACGGCAAAAAGATGCGGACTAAGCTCGCCGAAAGTAGCTCCCTTATACTGCTCCATCATATGAATATCATACAAATGCGGCAGTCGCCGGAAAGGATTCACCGCAATTAGAATATTTCCGGTGTAAGTCTGTCAAGTTCATCATACGCAATATCAATCAAAATTCGTATTAGTTGTAATTAGTTACTTTGTATTAGTTACAATTAGTTACTTTGATAGACCGGTTAATTGGTTAATATTATTCTGTTGTAATGAATATTTGTGAGTATAATAAATACACTACTTGAGGTAATCAATAAAACAATTCTTCTGATTTTTCCTCAATCTTTCTCTAATATGGTATCAAAACTCCATTTGAGTTATTGGCCCCCACAAATTCCAATCCAATCCAAAAGCTTTGAATTCTAAAGTCGGTGTGGACCTCACCCAAGCGGGCATAAGTTTGATCGGGTATTTAATCCCAAAGTTCGGATCCGACCCTAGCAAAAAGTAAGTCAAAGCGGGTATTTCGGTCCACAAATTAGGATCCAATTCAAGATGGCATTTTCCGATATGGCTGCCGTCTTGATGGTGAGGAGTCTTCAACACATTTATAAGGGATATGAATTAATCTCGTCATTGCCAATTGGTTTTAAGGGGAACCCATATTCAAACTCAAACCTAAATTTTCAAAAACTATCATCGTTTCCAAAATCCTGATTCTGTAATCCAGAAATTACGCAAGAAAGAACATAACGAAACACTTACGTAAATCTCGTTGAGAGAAAACCGACAAGCCAGATTATGCAGAACTCCAGGTTCATGGAGGTACGCCAGTTTCGTCATGTCGTCCACTCCAGCCGGCGGCGCCTCCGTGTCTTTCGGATATATGCTCGAAATTTTTGCAACAACCTAGAATCGAAGCCGATAATCATCATACTCAGTTCGAAATTTTCAAAACCCTAGATTCCAAGATCGATTCGTCGATCAATAAAACCCTAGAAAAATGAACTTTCCAAGATCGATTCGTCGATCAATAAAACCCTAGAAAAATGAACTTTTCCGTAATCAAAACAACAAAAAGTAGTGAAATCGAAAATAATGCTTCGAAGATTTCGAAGATTCGAAGAACAGCCCTGAATTTCAATTTTCTCTGCAACAGAGAATCGTCGGAGAAGATGAAGAATCCCAAATTTTGCGGGAAAATGAATTTTTGAAGTTTATTTTCTCTGTCTTCAGTAGAAGACAGTCGTACATGGAAATGACCAAACTACCCCTCTCTGGAACTGATTTACTTAAATCTGATTCAAAAACTAAAAACAATTTCCAGAAATCAAACAAATCTCAAAAGTTTATTAAATCAACACAAATCCAATATTACTTTTTACTATCTTTTCAAAACAAAACTTTTTTTTTTTGCTTCACAATTCTAAGAACTTTACTCCCCCACTAAGAAGCAAAATCCAAATTTGATCCAATCCCAAAAAGGATTTAAGTTTTTGTTATGTTATTTTTTTCCAATTCCCATGTTCTTGGAAATAACAAAATAAATAAATAATTAAAAAGCTTACATTTTTTTCATTGGTGGTGATTATGGAGGCATTTTCTCCTTTAATTTCTGTAACTTGGCCATCAATCCAAGCTTCATCAGGTTCCTCAACCCAAACATGTGATCCGACAATGATATTCACTGGAGTCCCCTGTTCCAAACAACACAAATCAAATTTACAAACAAAAAAAAAATGTTTTTTTTTTGTGCCCAAGTTCATAAAACTCTCTTTGAAGCTGAAAACCCGACTGGGCTGACGTATGATCGAGTAATCAAGAAGTTATGGATTCGAATTCGTTGTTCGAAAACAAAAGTGAAGAATTTGGGATTACCATGATTGATTGATTTCAGAGCTTATGTGTATTTGTTGATCATCAAGCTTTTGGGGCCAATAACAATGGAGCTTGAAGAACAATGGAGAGATCTAAATGATGATGTTGATGGATTGAAGAACTTGAAAAATAATTGGAAAAAAAAAAAGGGAATTTAAAAGCAGAGGCAAGTGAGGCCAATGCTTGTTTGTGTGTTGTTAAATTGTAATGTTCTAAAAGCTAAAGAAAGGAGTAGCCAGCCAGCCACCTCTTTCTTCTTTTTCTCATTTCCATGTCAACTTTTCTTCTTTTCTTTTCTTTTTTACTTTTTTTTTTCCAATTGGGCATTTCCACGTCGGATGCTGACCTAGCATTCAGACCAAACTCGTGAGTTGGATTGACACGTGGAGTTTTTTTTTTTTTTTTTTTTTCTTAATGTGTACGAAGTTTGTTTACCCTTTGCTGATCTTGCTAGTCCACTTGCCTTGTCTCATTTCTCTATTCTGAAATTTAAAGCTCTTAATAATAGATGTGCTTTTTAAATTATTGGTTTTTTTTTATTTTAGCTTGTGAATTACGAAAAATATATTTTATTGGGTTTTGTTTTGAAATATAATTTAATTAGAAGTTGTGTTTCTATCATTAATTCTTTTTTTTTTTTAAAGGTTTCTATCATTAATTATGTTTGATGGTAATGTTTTATTGTTTATATTGGTGGTTTCTTATGCATTTCAATGTAGCTCAACTAATAAAAATAGTATTGTTTAAAAAAAAACTAATAAAATAATACATTTTTATCAATAAAAATGTTAGTATTCAAATATATATATCATAATTGGATGATTTTAGTATATATTTTAACCCGATTGAGCGCTAACAAGCATCATGTATCAACATTGCTATCAAGTATAATACTAATATATATATATATATAATTTATCATAAATTTTGTTGTCTATAGCTCAAGAATTAAATTCTCTATTCATTTCTTAGGGTTAAAAGTTAAAATCTTTCTCACGTATATATTACATTAAAAATGAAGAATTATAAATTTGCGTTAGTATGTATAACAATATTTTTTAAATCCAAATTTATTAAGTAAGGAATCAAATCATTAAGCTTAAACCATCATGAAGTTAATAATAGGCAAGGGGGCTTTTAAAAACTAAAGTGTGAAGAATTCAATTTATGGTAGTCACGTATTTATAAATTAATTTTTTACAAATTTACTTGACATCCAAATATTACAAGTTATGCATTATATCCCGTAATAGTAATCAAGATACGCCTACACCGGTCCAAACAATTATAAATATCAAACAAAGTATGTGATTTAAAGCCAAAAAAAAGAAGAGTTATTACACCATCTTGTTTAGGAACAATGAAGTTAATTGTTGATTCAAACTTTTCTATTATTGAATGAAAAAAAAAAGTATATGATTTGAAGTTAAGTATTTTTAACGCGAATGGATAGATGAAATATTGATAAATAAAAGCATTTCTACAAGAGAAAAACTTGACTACACATGAATGTGCGTGTAGACCCAACTTATTAACCATGCCCAATAGAGCAGTAGTTCAAGTGGCATCAATGTATATCTAATGACCTAGAGGTCTTAGGTTCGAGTCTTCCCACCCCCAATTGTTGTAATCTAAAAAAAAAACTTATTAACCATGTGTCCCCATTTTGAACCACACATTTTTTATATATATAAACAAAAAGGAAAAAAAGTAAGAATTTGTGTGGTTGAAAATGGTGACACATAATTAATAAGTTGGGTCTACTTGTACATTCATGTGTAGGCAAATTTTTCTCTTTCTACCATATAAAAGAATAGGTGAAAGTGTAAAAGAAGCCACATATTTTTGAAGAGAAACATGATGAAGTGGAGAGGGTAAAAACGATTGAATCTCACAAAAATGTCCCCAAAAAAAAGGAGGAAAAATGAAATAAAATAATAAAAAGGGATTGGAAAAGGAGAAGGAATCACAAGAAGCCACGTGGACTGGAGTAGGACCCACAAGGAAACAGTATTGGGTATAGATGGAGGTTCCCCGTCCACAGTCCACCGCCACCCCACCCACCAAAACTGGCGACTGGTGTGGGCGGTGCCACGGTGGGCCGTTGTGGTGGGGTACGGTGTCGTTTCATTGACGATTTTAAAACTTTGAATATTACAAAATATATATATATATCTGGAAAGGGGCGGTGGAAGGAGGGCGTAAGAAAGAGAACAAGTAGGGTTAGGCTTTGCCTAAGCGAGATGCTAATTGCTATGTTTTTATTGGGACTCTAACGAGTTACAAAAATAAAGGACAAATCTCGACTTTTCATAATTCAATCTGTAATTATAAAGTTGAATTAAATTATAACAAATCAATTAAGTTACACAGATGTTACCCGTTCTCTTAGGTTGTGAATGGTGGCAAGTGATTTATGATTGGTTTTTTTCTCTTTTTTAATATGGTTTTTTCGATAGGAAAGGAAAAGATTTCTCTGAAGTCTTTTTATGATGATGTGACCATGTCTCAAAATAAAAGGTGAAGCTATAATATGTTGAGAATTTCCACATTAGTTATGTGAGGATATCCCTTAGTGTTAAAAGGGTAAGTGAACTGCTTCTTTCATTACCAATTAATCTTGAGATTGACGTCGGCACTTTTTAATATGATATCAGAGCTCATAAACTCAAAAGGTATTCAAGATTGGTAACAACATCTTAAGAGGGGTATGTTAATAATCCCATCTTGATAAGGTGACTAAGGAATACGGAAGCGCCAAATTTGGTGGCGGTGGTAAATGATTATCAGATAGAGATTAAATGTGTAAGTGATGAATTTAATTTATTTTCTATGTGTTTGAACTACTACTTTTATATGGGTGACAGATTCAATTAAATTTAATTTTTTTGAGATATAATTTAATTACTTTTATATAATTATCCTATTTTGATTAAATAGATGTTTAGAGAGACGAAGTTAATAATAATAATAAAAAAAAACTCAAATACATAAATAAATTTATTTATTGTCATACTTTTTTTTTTGTCAAACTCAACGGTTGGCCGGGTAGCCGGCGGTGGCGGAGTCGGGGCGGCGAAGGAGCATACACACACACATGGTGGTGGTGGCCGGTGGGGCCGGCGATGTGGGGCCCACAATTTGACAGACTCGAGAGGCGCATGATCTCCACAGCTTTACAACCAGGAGTTTACCTGTCAATTCTGTTTATATTTTCTTTTCTTTATTTATTTTATTTATTCAAGAAAAAAAAATTATTATTATTATTCTTTTAAATGCGGACATTTTACATTATTAATCATCATTACGGTCTGCTTATTAGACTCTTATTTTTAGGCTTAATTTGTAGGGCCGATTCTATTTCTTCTTTTTTTTTTTTTTTTTGCTGCTTTTACCTAAAACCTTTTCTCGTTGATTATGTAATTTAATTACCGTCTGCCATCCAAGAAATTATGGGTGTGTTTGGGCCCCGTTTATGTAAACGGCCGAGTTGGTTATAATAACCCAACCGGTGTTTGCCCCACCATTTATTATAAACGGTGGTTACCTAAACCTGCGTGCCAGTTTATCTAAACTTACGTGCCCGTTTATCTACATCTTACATATATTACTTTTTGTTACATAACCAGCCCACCAAACATCATTTATCATAATCTCTGATATAATAACTTGCCCCTCAAACACCATTTATAATAACCTACCGTTTATCATAACCCGCCGTTTATCATAACCTTCCGTCTATAATAACCAAACCGGTGCCCCAAACGCACCCTATGAGTTTTTGTCTTTTTATTCCACGTCATTCAAATGGAAAGAAAAATAAAAATTAATTTTACCTTAGGGGTGTTTGTTTGACATATTTATGTAGTTTTTAGGTTAAGGAGTTATTGAGTAGTTAAAAATTGTGAGTTGTGCAAAAAACTCGTTTGGATGTAATTTTTGTGTAGAAGAGTTATAGTCAAAACTTTGTTTGGATGTAGATTTAAAATGAGTAGTTATTTTTAGTAGTTAAAAAAGAAATGATTAAAAATGAATAGTTAAAAATAAGTTATTTTGATTGATTTGAAAATAATGATTAAAAATGGGTGGATAGAAATGATTGAGTAGTTATAAATGAATGATTAAAAACAAATTGTTAGAAATAAAAGTTATTTTCAAAAGTAAAATGGAGGAAGAGTTGGTAAAAATTTGTTTGGATATAGGTTTTCGAGGAGTTAATAAATTCTAAACTTAATTCCTGACTAAAAACGTCAAACAAACCGCCCCTAAAAGCGTTTAAAATTTATCAAATTTCTACTCAATTTTCTATTTCATCAAATTGTACTTCAAATTTAGACAAACTTCAAAATTTGCCAAAATTGTATTGCACCCTCGAGTAGTTTTTTTATTTGAAAGTTAGTTAGAAAAACGTTTTTTTTTGTTTGAAAATGTTAAAAAAAAAGTATTTGCATGTATATTAAAACTATAAAACATATGTGAAAAGTGTATTTTTAAAAAAATCAATAATGTTTAAGAATGAGATAGTTTTTAAATTTATAACATATTAACGTGTTATAACCAATATTTTTCGCCAATTTATAATGTTTTTTTGGGAATTTGCGCTGTATAGCAACTTTTTTACTACAGTTTACAATTATAGCACATTTTGAAAAATAATTCTTTTATAGCAAATTCTGCCATTTAAAAAAAAATTATTTGCCTTTTTTTATAGAAGACTTTGATATAATCTATCATTCTCTAGTGATGGAAATCTATCAATTTTATCAGTGATCGATTCTATCGGCTCTTATTGATAGACTCTTGATATAATCTGATGGAAGTCTATCGATTTACTTTATTTATTAGTAATTGATTCTATCACACTTTATCGATAGAATCTATCAATATAAAGTCAATCAATTTACAATTTTTGCTATATGTGCAAATATTTTCATTATTGTGCTATTCATGTAATATTTTATCCATTTTGTAATATACATGCAAAAGCCCCATGTTTTTTTTTAATAAAATATTTACAATAAAATTAATATTTGCAAAATGCAACACTTAGTCTAAATTCATGGTTTGATGAAATTGAGAATTTTCGATGAAAGTTGATTTATTTTTTTAAATTTTTTTTGAGAAACAATCAAGTCCATGGTCAAATTTGAATTTTATCACACAAAATATATATGGGTAAAAAAAGAAAATCATTTGTGAAATATAGTCTTCAAAATAGGCCATTTTGCATCTTCTCTATCAACCAATGAATTGCTCTTAAAGCCCACTAGTAATCAAACCTTGGCCAGTCAACAGTTGTAGGCTGGCCCACTGGGCTGAAATTGACCAAATATATGGACTATTTTGAATTACACACAAACATATGTAGGGGGTGTTTGTCTGACATACTTAGGTAGAAGAGTTATAGTCAAAATCTTGTTTGGATGTAAACTTAAAATGAGTAGTTATTTTTAGTAGTTAAAAAGAAAGAAATGATTAAAAATGAATAGTTAAAAATAAGTTATTTTAATTAATTTGAAAGAAATGATTAAAAATGAGTGGTTAGAAGTGATTGGGTAGTTATAAATGATTGATTAAAAATGAATGGTTAGAAATGAGAGTTATTTTCAAAAGTAAAATTGAAGAAGAGTTGATAAAAACTCGTGTGGATGTAGGTTTTTTTTGGAGAAGTTAACAAATCCTAATCTAACTCCCAGCTAAAAACGTCAAACAAACAACCCCATAGGAATTTATGTATTTTTCTTTAAAGACAAGTCTAGTCATGGGCAAAATGTTTAATTTTTTATTATTAATTTATTTTGGTCCCTCAACTATCAATAGAAATGTCTATTTTACTATGGAGCAGGATCCTCCGAGACCGCTCCTAAGGAAGCTAAATGAGGATGGTAACTAGAAATGTATTCTCAATCTCTGTTTCTCTTATTTTTTTCCGTTTAATTTTCAATAAATATTCTAAATATATATAGTTTATATACAAAAGAAAAATGTACCGTTAATAATTTAGATAATTTGATCGTTATAGACTGTCCATATATCATTAGATTATTTTATATAATATATATGTGTAATAATTAGAATGCCCCTGTTTAATCTATTTTTTGTATGAATATTTATTTATTTGAGTGGCCTATTTTAGAAGTCAATTCCTCATTTTGAATTAAAGTACTTCATAAAACCTATTTAGGATGAATATTTAGCTATTTACACATAGATGGATTGATATATTGTGACTTTTTAATAGGATAAATATAGTTTGATTTATTTTTTCAAATAGTTGGTTGGTATGATACTTTGCTCTGATTGATGAAAAAAATAGAGCAAACACAAACCAATTAAACTGACCTTTTTTTAAAAAAAAAAAAAAAAAAACTATTTTTAGTTATGTAACATTTGTTAGTGGTACTTTTCAAAAAAAAAAAAACATTTGTTAGTAGTAGTTTTATAATTTTAACTATTATACTAAACTCATTTTCAATGTGCAATGACACTTAATAATTTTTAGGATACCAAATAGGTCAGTGGCGCAATGGTTTCAGTGTTTGGTTGTAAACCAGTTCAATACCAGCGTCACAGGTTTGAGCCCGATAATCGGTATTTGTCTCCCTCCCCCAATATGTACTCAAAAAAGATTTTTTTTTTTAGGGTTGTTCAGCTTGATTTGAAATGGAAGGAAAAAATGGGTGAAAGAGGGAACAAGAAGATGAAATCCATAAAAATTATTTGAATTTTTTTAATTATTATTTTCTCGTCAAACTCATAAAATTTTTTACAATAGTTATTATTATTTTTTAATTCGATGATTATTTTAAGTTTTTGGCAAAATGGAGGGACATTGAATTTTTTGAAAGTTTAGAAATTAAAATGGAAAAAAAGTGATAATTTTTTTTTTTTGATAAAAACAAAAGTGATAGTTATGGTTAATTTAACGTTGAAGTTCATTGTTCGAGTTTCAATAATTAGTTAACGTTCCAGTATAAAAAATTAGTTTATGTTCTTCGTAAATTTTCAATTTGATATGATTAAGTTTTTGGTTAACTTTTCTAAGAAAAAACTACTCACGGTTAATTTTCCTTTATAAAATCTTACAAATATATTTATATTAGGTTTTTTCTTTTAATAAGCTTAATATATATTAGGTTTTGATATGAGGTATTTAAGTTGACAGAAATGGAACACCTCTACCTAGAAACTAACCTGAAAGTTGAATTAATTGAATTAGAATCCAAAGTCAAAATTACATAAAATTTAGTAGGCTTTCTTTAAACTTTCGAAAAATAAATATTATTTTGGATAGAAAAGCAAAGTTTACCATGATATACTTTAGAAAGTATACAAAACTTTAAAGAACCTGAAGTTCATGTATTAAGATATGTGTATACTAATTGGTATAAATAGTTATATCATGACAATGTGTTGTACACAAGTGTTGCCTATATATATATTAGACATGCAACCTACCATAAATACTCCCAATACAATTAGCTTATGACTAGAAGCCAAATATATTCCATCTGCAAATTTTTAATGTGCATTAACTATTTAAATTGCTCCACCACAATATACTAAATCTAGTCTCCAGATGAGACTAGAAATATATATTTTCTTAATTATTAGATATCGTGAACCCTTGTTGGGTTATGTTTATTACACAATATGCTAATTGATATTGATGAGCAAAATGTTTCCAACATTAGGGGGAGAATTGAGAAAAGTTGGAAAAATACTCATTTAGATCTTCATACAGATCAATGTGAACCAGAAGTTCAAAGACAAATTATATATTGTCTTATTTAAGTATTCTACGTATCATTGTGAACCAGAAGTTCAAATGATAATTCATTTGAAAATCGAATGCTAGATGTATTTAGAGGTGATAAAGAAAGTAATTAAGATGCAAATGCATCATCAAGAATTGATATTACAACATGTTGTCACAACTAATAATTTATCACATGCTTGAAGCATAGTAGAGTAATGAGTTCCAAAGGTAAAATTTCTCGAGAATGTGGATTTCCAGAAGAAATCTTAAATTTGACTAGTCAAACGAATGTTGAAAATGTATATGAGAATAATAAAGAGATCTCGATCAATTATGTCATGACATGGAAAAATGGAACCAAATTGATATAGTTGTTGACAACATTCTGAGTTATAATGTTGTTCTTGATATTATTTATGAAAGTGAGAATTCTGACATAGATTTGTCAAAGACTGTCGACACTTAAATGATTATCTATAGTAGTAAGAAGCAATATAAATAGAATTACACTCACTTTCAAAACAAAGAGTTATGGACTTGTACTCCATACCTCTAAAGATGTAAACACATGTTTGATGAAAATGAGTATTTGTTTATAAAAGAAATGAAAAAAAAGGTCATGAGATAAAACAAGACTTGGTCCACAAAAGTTCTTGTAAAGACCTGATATTGATTGTGAGGAGAAATATTCTCTTATGGTGGATGCAATAACTAACATCAAACTATCTAATCATCCTGACATATGTAAAAAGATCATGCACATCTTATGAATATAATTCTAAAGAAACCACAATCAGGATTTATTATTATTTATGTATATATATTGGTGATATAAATATGATAGAAATTCTTGAAGAGCTTCTAATTTCAATAGAATATATATTATGAAAGAATGAGTTGTAAGATTTCAAAAAATAAAGTGTTGCATTGGCTTTCAAATTAAATATTTAGCAGATGAAATATTTAATTATCAATTATTTCATAATTTTTTTTTTCGAGATTTTATGTATATAAAAACATATCTCTTGAACACTCGAATGATGTTTTGTAACTTAATATAAAGAATAACATTTTACATGCTCGAGAAGATGTTGATCAATAAATACTTGGTCCTTGATCAAGTGTCGTATCTTATTGCAATAACTGCACTTATGTTTTCTAACAAATTGAACCTTGATTATCTAATTAGTTATGCAGATAAGAGAAATTTATTTGATCCTCACAAAGCTAGATCTGAAGCTAATTATCTATTTACATGTGAAGGAATCGTTATATCATGAAGATTCGTAAAGCAATAGTATTTACAAAGACATTGATTACTGCAACATTCGAGAAATTGATTCTTAAAGTTGGAATGCAAACTCAAAGTGATGCTTTTATCAGGGGGAGCAAAAGTATTGCACTCTTTTTCCCTTGACTAAGGTTTTTCCCAATGGGTTTTTCCTAGCAAGGTTTTTAATGAGGCAATACTTGTTCAAGTACATAAACTTGTATACAATAGATAGCTAAGGGGGAGTGTTATGAATAATAGCTATCCTATTTTTAAGTAATGTAACTACCCCACTCACCACTAATGGGTATTCTTTCCCTATTACCCACTACCCCTTAGTTTTAGCCATGATTGATTATCTAATAGCCAACTTAACATCTTCACAACACTATAAATATAAGTGTTGAAATGCTTGTAGATGACACCATTGAATAAGAATTCTCATAATTTTCTCTCTATATTCTCTTTTCTACTTATGATCTTTACTTACTTTCATATCAGTTTATAACAATATTAGGTTTTTTCTTTTAATAAGCTTAATTATTATTGATACAACTTCAATAGCAAATAAATTTAATTTTATTATACAAAAAAAACATACAATTTTTTTTAGAAAATATCATACTTATCATACGATTAACTTTAACTCTTATATACAACAAAAAAAAAAAAAAAAAAAAAAAACTTATATTGAGGTACTATTACTCATGTGTGTTTATTTTATTTTTGTAGAAAATAGTGGGGTGGAAGAGATTAGAATAAAGTGGTTAATAGTAGTTTGGAGTGGTTAACTACTCGTTTGGAAATTAAAGTTAATAATAATAGAGCAATCAACTACTTGTTTAGAGATTGAGGTTAATAGTAGTTGAATGATAAATTTGATATTCAGTTTAATAAAATTTAATGTGGGATTTTAATAAAAAGGTTGAATAGGGGTTAACAGTTTTAACTACTCCTCATGTCTAAAAAATAAACCCACCTTATTTATTTATTAATGACAAAATGAAAATTGAGCTCATAACCTTTTCATTCATGCTCGTATATTAATATCGTTTTATGTACGTGTGTATATAAAGAAAAAGAAAATCCTTTAAAGTATTAAAAAAAAAATCCTTTAAATACATCAAAGATTTAAATCAAGTAGTTGGTTGGCGATTCGTTTTCATTCTCCTACTTTTTATTATTATTTTACAAATAGAAATATTAAATTTTTCTAACTGTCGTACTAGAAGAAGGCTCGATGTCACTAATAGATATTAAAATTAATATAATTAAGTACAATGGATTATCCAATCATTTAGTATACATTACCAATATGAGTAAAACTCCTCTACAATTTGATGATATGGGATCATTGGTGCCACAAAAAATTCTTTATATTTTATCTTTTTTATTTATAAGATGATATTTTGTAGCATCCAATGGTGCCACATCATCAAATTGTAGGACTCCCCTACACATCCATGTGTAAGGGAGTTTTACTCTTACCAATATATTAAAACTAGGCAAGTCATTGACTTTTTATATTTATTTTAAAATTTTCTTCTTAAATGGGTTAGGGTTGTAAAACATATTGTCTACAAAAATCGTTCTCGAATACCGAATGAGTTAGTGACGCAATAGTTTCATTGTTTGATTGTAAACCAGTTCAACACTAGTGTCACAGGTTTGATTCCGATATAAGTTTTTTTTGTTTATAATTAAATATTAAAGTTAATTGATAAAATTAATTTAAATAGTTCAACTCACAAACCAATATATTAACAACTATAAAGGTTGTGGTTGGAATTCTCCCATATTTTTATTGTACCAAAAAAATATTAAATTATGTCAAATAATGAATAATCATGAAAGTTGGAAGTAGATTTATTTTTGTATGGAGGTTTTAATAAACGTCAGCTAAGGTTTTAATAAACGTTAGTAGGCATAAGTATATAAACCTTCAACTACTTTTTTTTAGTACGAACCTTCAATGATTAATTGGATAAAATTTTAATTAAATATTCAAAAAAATGTTTTGAAAAAACTTATATAACTTAATTATTTCTTTAATTAAAGTGGAAATTTTGTTTTTTTAATATAAATTGGAAGAAAAAAATGCACAACCCTTACATAATAAGTATTATTACTCGTAAATAAATGAGAACTGAATACTAATTAAATATCAAACAATGAAACTAACGTATTATTAATCGGGTAAATTGAAATTTTCTTTTTGTTGACCATGTGTTTGTAAATTTGTTGAAACTTTTTCTAATGTCTCTTAACTTTGAATTTTATATTTATTAAGTCCAAAAACCATAAAAATATTAAATAACTCTCGAAATTTTAATTTTGTATTTATATGTATATGAAACATCTTTTTAAAGCATGTATATGAAACATTTAACACTTCATATGAATACTGAATTAGCAAGTGGTGTAGTTGGTTATGTTGATTGATATTATTCGATTTCAATTTCACCGTCACATTTGAATTCAAAAATTAATATTTAACTCTTATATTATATATCTTCTGTATAGGATTTGTTAGTCCACTCTCTCAATATATGTACTACAAAAAACTTCATATATATATATATATATATATATATATTTATTTATTTATATATATTTATCCGACATAAAATTGGAGTTGGTGTCTCACTTTTTTTAAATTGAGTTAAAAGATGAATGAATAATCAAATTTATGATTTTTTGATTCATAGATATACATTGATATCGTTAAACTATTATTTTAATTGTCTCATGATGAAAATCAATACAATATTTCTTTAAGAGATCGAAAAAAAAAATGAATAATTTACTATTAATTTTTTTAATATTTAAATATTATAAAGTCATAGTATGTTTCGTAAAAATAGTCAAAATACTCATAAATGGATGAATATACGAAAATGGACAATGTATGTCCCACATAGTCAATAATAACCACCCATCTATAACAAAATCTGTCGCTGCAGTCCAATTGAGCCCGAGCATAAATATGCAAATGTTTCATTAAATGTGATTAAAAATGTTCTTAAAAAAATATGATTAAAATAAATATTTTATTAAAAATATTAAATCACAAACACCATATACAATTGCATGAACCATTATCCCAAATTCCTTTGCTTAAACATATCGAATTGCAAATAATCTCACAATTTTTCTTTATAAAATAATTGATGTCAGTTTGGACTAATTAAGAGACTTCATCGGGAAAAATGTTTATTTGTAATCGCCAGAAGCTAGTTTGGCTCTAAGTTCTTTTCTGAGGATTTTGCCGGAAGGAGCCTTTGGAATAGAGTTGACGAAAAACACTCGTTTTAATCGCTTGTAAAACACCACTTGTTTTGATATAAATTGCTTCACATCTTCTTCTGTGATTGTATCGTCGTTCGTCTTTACTACAAATGCCACCGGTATTTCTCCGGCTTGCTCGTCTGGCATACTGTTAAAAAAAGAGTGATTAGAAATGAAATACCATAAAAAAAAAAAAAAAAGAATTTATTAATATTTATGGTTTCGTTTCAAAATCAATTAGTAACGAGAGGAGTGACTCATTAGGTTTAGCATTAAAAGAACTTACCCAATCACAGCAGCATCAGATAGTTTAGGGTGAGAGATTAGAAGAGACTCGAGCTCGGCCGGCGCCACTTGAAAGGCCTTGAATTTGATAAGCTCTTTAAGCCGGTCCACGATGAAGAGCTCGTCGTCGTTGTCGACGAAGCCGATGTCACCGGTGTGAAGCCATCCTTCCTTATCAACCGTTCTTTTAGTAGCTTCCAAATCATTCAAATACCCTTTCATAATTTGATCCCCTCTGATACAAATCTCGCCGGCGGAATTCGCCGGCAGTGAGGCGCCGGTTTCCGGGTCCACAATCTTCATCTCTGCGTTTCGAACCACGGTTCCACAGGCTCCGGCTTTGACTCGAAACGGTTCTTTGGCGAAAGACAAACTCATGGTCAGAACCGGACCGGCCTCGGTCATTCCGTACCCTTGTCCGAGAACCGCCGTCGGAAACTTCTCCCTCACGGCGTCTTCCAACTCCTTCCCCAGCGGCGCTCCGCCGGATTTCAAAACCCTCACGGACGACACGTCGTATTTCTCAAACTCTGGTGACTTTGCAATGGACAAGAAAATTGGCGGCACAATTGGCATGACAGAAACTTTATATTTCTCAACCAATTGCAAAAGTGAAACGATATCAAACTTTTGCATGATCAAAATCGCAGCACCAGCGCGTAGCCCACACAACAAAATCGAATTCAACGAATAAATGTGAAAAAACGGCAACACGCAAAGAATAACGTCCTCGCCGTGGTAATAAAGGTTCGGGTTTTCGCCGTCGATTTGCTGAGCAACGCTCGTGATCAGCCCTTTGTGGGTCAACATAACGCCCTTCGGCAAACCCGTGGTGCCCGAGGAATAGGGGAGCGCCACGACATCGTCCGCGGCAAAATCCGCCACCGAAGGCGCGTGGGACTCGTCCGCGCCACTCAAAACAGAAAAATGCAAACAACCCTCCACGCCAAAATCAACACACACGATCTTAACTCCATTTTCCGCCAAATCCTTAACCCGATCGTAAAAACAAGCCATGGTGACAATCAACTTGGCGTTGGCAGCTTTGGCGTGTTTGGCGATTTCGACAGAGGTGTAGAACGGGTTCGCGGCGGTCATGACCGCGCCACGGTACGAGGCGCCGAGGAACGTGAAGACGAACTCCGGAGAATTGGGGAGTAGATTCATGACGACGTCGCCTTTCTTGATGCCGAGGTTGTTAAGCCCCGCGGCGACTCGACGGGCCGTTAACTGAACCTCATTGTAGGAGTAAACGTCGTTGGTGGCGCCATTGATCAGACAGGGGCGTGACCCGAATTTTTGCTGGTTTTGGAAAATGTATTCGTGGAGAGGGAGGTGTTTGGGAATGTGGATAGCGGGGAGTTTTGAGCGGAAAATGAACTCCTGTGTTTGGTTTGTTTCAACTGCCATTTTTGAAGTTGGAAATTGGGGTGATAACAGAAAGAAGGGAAGAAATGAGATTGGGTTGTGTTTGGAGATGGATTTAAGAGGAGGGGGGGAATTTTATAGAGATGGGAAAATAATACGAAGTTTGGTGTTTGGTTGGTGAGAAAAAAAAAATCGAATTTTTTAATTTTTAAAATTTTCAACAACCCTCTCAGATTTTGACCACGAAGAAAACCGAAGAAAATTTTAGTGGCGGCTTAAGTCCACTCGCTTTTTCTCTTTATTCACCAAACTATTTTTGTTTTTCTTTTTTGACAATACCAAACTTTTTATAGTTTTAAAGTTAAATTGCATTTCTTTTGTCCGTGGATGTCTTGGTCGTTTGATCGTGGATTATTTATTATTTGTGAAAAATACATTTTAGTTGTGAAGTTTGAAATTTGATAAAGTTTAATCAATATATTTTAAAATTAAATAATTTTATTTTTAATATTTTAATAATACTTACTTTTAATCATTAAAATAAAAAAAAAAAGTTTTTTATTATTTTTTATTTTTATAGTTAGTTTCTATATATATATATATATTTTAAATAAAAGACCACTCATTAATTCTAATAATTGCATCTCAAAAAAAAATTATCATAATTGTAAAAGAAAAACATACAAATTCACTCTCAACATAAGAGAGCAAAAATAAAGGAAAAACAAACTCTTGAACTAATAAGACATCGTTCCACTACTCGGATCAATATCGACAATAGAAGACGAGTTAGAAAGAGCAAATCATCTTATATTTGAGATTCGAAAATCCCAACACAAGCGATCGACTAAATAATTTCAACACTTTAATGGTCAAGTTTTGATGAACTTTGGGGATCAAACCAATTGATAGAAAACATCCTAACGAACAAGTAACCACAAAAAAAAAAGAGCTCCAAGACCATAGAAGAATGAAGACACTTTCATGGGTAATAATTGTTCGATTCAATTGTAGAAAGGCCTTTATCAATCAACTCATTTTCAAAAAAGAAAACAACATAACCAAATCTAACCAAATCGTTTTGCAAATACCTGACACCAATTTTGACTGATACTAAAAAAAACTTGTAAGGGCTAGAAAGTGTACCCATTTCTTTAAGAAAGAGGAGTGCCCAAAAGTGATTCCCTGCTAGGGGTGTTCGTCGGTCGGTCGGGGTTGTTTTTTGGAGAAACCGACCTCGATAAACGACATATCGGTTTTCTAATAATAAAAATCGAAAAAAAATTTCGAATCGAGAATTTCGACCGATGGTCGGTCGGTCTTTAAGGCTTTTTTTTATAAAAAAAAAAATCAATGGAAAACCATGAATGTTACTCTTATAATTTAATTTTTTTTTAGAAAATTCTCCGACTGACCGACCATTAATTATTTAATTTAACCGACTCCGACCGACCTTATCAAAAAATCGACCGACCGACCTTGATTCGGTCGGTTTTGGTCGATCGATTCGGTTTTCGGATAAAATGTGAACACCCCTATTCCCTGCAACGAGCTCTCCCAACTAAGGTATGAACCACAATAATCTTTTGGACACACCAATATACATTTCTTCAGTGGAATTTCACCATCAATATTAGTCCCATTTGAAAATTTTTGCCTTGACCAATCTCTATTCTCACTGAACATGCAAACATTAGAAACCATACTTTTGATTTGGGGCTTCCAACACTCTTGAGACATATTTTAAAAAAAATAAAATTTGAAATATAGAGATCAAAGTGAAATTAGAATTAAAAAAAATTAGTATATTTTGGGAAAGACGGACAAGTACCAATTTTCGAGATTGAACCTATGACGACGCTGGTGTTGAACTGATTTACAACTAAACAATGAAACAATTATGCACCTATTCAGTCTGCTTATTGTATTATAAATATTTATTAATATCAATGATTATAGTTGTTATTTATTTTAAATGATCATATTTATATTTATTTTCTACATTTGACTAAATTTGTAAGTTTCGGTGATAAATTTAATTTTTTTCATAAATAAATATGTACTCCCGATTATTGGAAGAAAATTAAAGTTTAGATCGATTTTAAATAGTCTTTATGATCAAATTTAAAAAAGATCATTGGTCGTTATTGACAGATTAAATTATAATTAGTAACCATGACGTTTGAATCTGGCTTTTTACCCGCATATTGTTGAAAATAATACGTTTAAGTCTGACTTTTTACCAGCATATTACAGTTTTTCTGAAAAAATAAAATAATAAACCTACTTACAGTAGTTGATTCATGTTCACACCAATTTTAAATAATGAATTATATGGTTTAAGAGAGAGAAAATTTCCAAATCTTTTGCCCAAATATCTAAGCTGGGAGTAATTAAAGTTTGATATATTATATACTTTTTAAGATTTTAAGATTAAAAAGTATATAATATAGTTAAAGTTTGATTTTTTGACTAGCGGATTGTTTTTTTGTTAGTTTATGTAGGGGTGTACAAAAAAACCGGTAACCCGAACAACCCGGACTACCCAACCCAAACCGTAAGGGTTGAGTTGGGTTATAATTTTTTTGGGTTGGGTTGGGTTATGATTTTATAGTTTTTGTTGGGTTGGGTTGGTTCTTGGGTTGAGCTCGTTCAACCCAACCCAACCCGAACTAAGAATATTATGTATATATTATGTGTGTATGTAAGATAAATTAATAAGATAGATAGTATACTTGTAAATCTAGCTTATCAGCTCTAGAATTAAGTTGCTTTGTTACTTATTCCTAGACTTCCTATTTAAATGCAGTTGTAATTGCCTTCCTTTAACATTAGTTGGAATTGATAGTTTTTTTTCTTCTAATCTTTACTGGTCGTTAGTTTGGGAAGATTTCTCATATTTTCTTATGCTCTCTAATTTTGTTCTTAAATGATATCATTTATTTCTTATTTGATAAATAGAATGGTACACTTGTTCTAATAAGCACATGTGCATTTATGTAAAGTATAATATCATGCATTTTTTAACATATTTATAAACTTATGAGTTGAATCTTAGAGATAAAATGACGAGAAATATAACCCGAGAACCCAACCCAACCCAACCTGAAAATCTAGGGTTGAGTTGGGTTGGGTTGCGCTTGTGCATAGGGTTGGACGAGTCGTCGAAACAACCAACCCGAATAATGGGGTTGGTCCAAAAAAATCATCCAACCCTACCCAACCCGGACCATGTACACCCTTAAGTTTATGATCAAACTTTGTGGGCTCAATTTGTGGAAAGATGGCAATAAACATATCAACACAAAACAATAGATGTCAGTTTATTATTATTATTATTATTAGGTGACAGCTAATTAACAACTTAATATAAGAAAAAAGAAATCACTTAATGTTATTTGAATGGAATAAAATTATTATTCTAAAAAATAGGAACTGAATAAAAGTATTCAATTTAGAAAAAGAATTAAATTATTTTATTTTATTTTTGCGAAAATTACCGTTAAGCTTCTAATTTTTAGAATGGTCTATGTAATATTAACTTCTAAAAAATATTGCTAAGAATCTCATATTGAAAAAAAGAGAGATCTTATAAAAATATATTAAAGATATGAATTACCTCTCCTTGTTAATTTGTTTTAAAGCTGAATTTCATATTATTTAAGGTTTCAAAAAAAAAAGAAAAGAATTTCATATTATTTAATATCATTCAAGATTATTGGTGAGCTCATCCTTAAATTTTACAAGCAAGACATCCCTTAGAGTCCATGACATTTTCTAAAAACATTAAGAGACCAACTAGGGTTGAGAATTATTACAATATAAAAATGTAGTGGACACTTTATAAGGTTTGAGATTAAATAATAAACCTACTAAATTTGTATTTAATATTTGAATTATAGAGACTGAATTGAATAAATATGGATTTAGAAGTTCAAATGGTAGGCACAAAATCCTAACAACCTATATTTAGCCATTTTAATTGTTGTGTTCAATTTTTTTGGTTAATTTTCTTTTAACGATTAGTTGTTTATTTATGCCACCATCACCATAACTATGTAGACTGATTTATTATTATTATTATTGTTATGAAAACGGCAATTAACGACCATAAAACGAAGAATAGATAACAATAAACTTAAGTGAAGAAGTGGTTCACTAACGTAGTGTTAGCTAGTCTATGGACAGAGGAGGAGAACAAGTTTATTGAGAGACGAAAATTTACAGATACACTGATTACGTCATTATATGGCTAGAATTTAATTCGAGTTTATGTAGGCACCCTCATTAAACCAGGTTACAGAATGCGTGAGCACATTAAACAGAATGAGATTGCGCATATAAATGCGTCGCACAACAGAATATGCGCAAATGCATTTTTCTGACTGGGGAGCGAGACTCCTAATCACAATGCATTAATGCGTTCAAGGCATAACACAACAATTATTATTTATAAAGAAACTCAAATGTGATATTTCAATCATTTACATTCAAACAAATACAAAACTTAAACAAAGAAAAATA
The DNA here is from genome assembly GCA_036507275.1 of Sicyos edulis. Lineage (NCBI taxonomy): Eukaryota > Viridiplantae > Streptophyta > Magnoliopsida > Cucurbitales > Cucurbitaceae > Sicyos > Sicyos edulis. Next base: position 38,059,971 of record CM071854.1, on the reverse strand, counting down.
CAAATACAAAGTTGTTTATAAATGTTACACAATAGTTCAACAACATTGATGTGACCATTAACTATAAGTTGTGTTCATAGAAAAAAAAAACCTGTTTTTAAAGAAATTTAAAAAAAAAAATTGGTCATAGGCCCATATTACTCCGCTACTGCTCCTGTAAATGTCGGAGAAGCTCCAAAGCTACCAAAACCAAACAATTCTTTTCTTCCATTTAAGCTCATTTTACGGCGACAATTATCGAATAGTTTCATGGAAATTTTCAGAATTTTGTTTCTTTTTGTTATTTGGGTATTTTTATTAAAGATAAATTTGACTTTTTTTTTTCCAAAAAACAGACTTATAGAGTTTGAGTAATAATAATATTACCTCACTATAGAGTTTTCCGTTTTTTAAGGCCACATTTGATAACTATTTCGTTTATAATTTTTCTTTTTTGTTTTGAAAAATAAAAATCGTGTATGTTTGATAACCCATTTTAGTTTTATGTTTTTAAAAATGAAAAACAAAAAAACATGTTCGATAACGGTTTTTTGTTTTCAATTATCATATTTTGTTTGGATTTATTTATTTTATTTTATTACTATTTATTCTTGTTCTTTTCATATTTTTTTAAAAACAAAAACAAACCCTTGTTTTTAAAAGCTATTTTTTTAGTTTTTAGATTTTTTTTAATATTTTAAAATTTTAAAAACAAAAACCAAAATTGATTATCAAACAAACGTGTTTTTAAAAAAGTAAAAATAAAAAAAAAACAAAAAACGAAATGGTTATCAAACGAGGCCTAAACTATTAAACACGTAAAATACTTTTTTTTTAGCAATACACGAAAAAATTTAGAAATGTGTAGAATTTTTTTTTTTTTAGAATACAATATTTGAGGGTGGGATGGTGGATTTAAATTTATGAACTTTAAGTCAGTAAGTGTACACTGATGTTAGTGTCAGCAAAATGGGTAGAAGTTAAAATACCTAACTATATGGTTTGTTTAAAATAAAATGTGTGGTCTATGGCAAAACAACAAACAAACAAGAAATAATCAACCTGGTTTGAAAATAAATAGGTTAGATATAGGTAACAATTTAGTTTTTTCTTTTTACTTTTTTAAAATTGAACTTTTTTTTTCAATTACATTTTTATCTCTATAGAGAAACATAATAAATTCTTAAGAATAATAATTAGTGTGTGAATCTCTCACCTTAAGAATTAAAAAAAAAAGAAGAAAACTTAATTCCAAAAATGAAATAAGATTTTGAAAATAATTTTTCAAATTTAAAATATAACTAAGTTTTAAAAAATATCGATAAAAAAAAAATTCACTTAATTTTCAAAGAACAAAAAATTAACTTTGAAAAGTTGATTTTCCAAAGTGATTGACCAAAAAATCACTTTATGATAATTGGACATTTATGTAATCAATTTAACCAAACAAACTAGTGATGAAAATCACTTCTGAAAAAGATACACAAAACTTTAATTCAACTCATCTTTGAAAATAACATTAAAATTATGCGAAATTTACCATAAAATATAACAAAGTTAGAAAGTTCAACAACATAATCAATAAAATTTTAAAAGTGCTTAAAGAAAAGAATAACATTTTAATGAATAAAATATAATGTCTCCAAAGGTAGTACAATGGTAGAAAACTTGAGTTTTGAAGGTATGCTTTTTTTAATATCTCAGGTTCGAAGCTTTTTCGATGTCTCCCGATACCTAACCTAGGGACGGATGTGGTTACTCCGACATAAAAAAAAAAAAAAAAATCTGGGCAGTTGCGGAGAAACACAAGCCACTACAGTAGAGGAGCACCAAAAGTTTGACGATCGCGTTTTGAAGTTTGACTGGTCCTTATGATAAAGTATATATAAAAAAAGAACAAAACAATATTTTTCAACGATAGTCAGCTTATGAAGTTGATTATTTAAAAAACGTGATTATTGTATTCTTAAAAGATTCTTTCTTGTAAATGACATTCAATGAAATTAGGTTGAATTATGAGTTTCGAATTAAGTTCCGTGAATTTGTATTTATTTGGATTACGTTGGTTTTTGAAATTATGATGTTTTTTTAATGTCAATTATGAAGTATTTTTAACCTTAGTATTGAGTAAAATGTTATACGTTGTTCTAGCAAAATTAAATAGCTATATATTTAACTTCAAAAAAAAAAAAAAAAAGCTATATATTTGATTTATTATTATTATTTTTTTCAAGATTTTGATCTGTTATATTTTAGTAGTATAATCCATAGTAATAATTTAATATATGAAAATAAATAATTGAATCTGCCTATGGGTAAGGCATGTGACTCCGAAAGCACAAGGCATTTTCTCATGAGAGTTTAAATCTCTCCGGCATTGAAAATTTTAAATTAATAGATGCTAATTATATAAAATATTAACTTTTTCACAAATATTTTAGAACCTTTTGTTTTGAGATGGAAATATTTTAGAACTCTGTCTTAATTTAATATTATTGAATTCTCAATGATTTTTTAAAATTTAATTGAAAAATTTGTAATATAATTCCCAAATTTAAAATTTTATATTGAAATATAAATATAATTTAATATTGTAAAAAGAAAATTTGCATCAATCAAGTCACTTTCCACATTGTAACAATGTTTTCTGCATTCTACTTTTTTCGTTGCATAACCACTTTCCACATTGTAACAATGTTTTCTGCATGCGTTTAGCACATCCTGTAGTTACACTCCGCACCGTAAGCATATTCGCATTCTGTTGCGCGTTCCACATCCGCCCTCGATTTATATTTACACATTTTGTAATAGGTTTTAATGAGAGTGCATATATAAAATCGAATTAAACACTAGCCGTAATATGATATTATGTATTGTTCATTATGTACTAATTATGTATTTTGCTATCCTTAATGAAACTTCGTCTCTCTATGCCCGTAGAATAACTAACACAACGTTCGTAAACTACGTCAATTTTGTGTGTTTTTCTTCTCTTTACGTTTTTTTTAATCTTTGAGCTGGTTATTGATTACCGTTTTCATAACAGTTTGTCTCATAAAAATAATCGGGTGCGCAAATAAATTAGATTTAACACTCGCATACACTCATTTGAATACTTTAGCTACACATGAATCAACTTGATTCATTGTACATAATAAAATAAATACTGTCAGTTTGAAAAAAATGAGAATAAATTAAATAGTATCTGAATGAAAATTACACTCTATGGATTATATATAGTCCATCAACTACTTAAATATATTGTAAATTATTTGACCGATAAGAGCACCAAAGAAAAAAAAAACATAACACTAATTTCAGAGGTTGTTAGGTATGAAAGAGGAAATAAAATTGAAGTCAGCAAGCTCGGGGGTTGGTGGGTAAATTATATATCATATAATGTATTTAATTATAAAATATTGTTTTAATATTTTCAGCTTACTCAATCATTTTAAATTCTCAATTTTACTTTTGTTTTTGTAGTACATATCAGAAAAAGAGGACAAATACTCATTTTTAAGATCCAACATTATAAAATATCTCAATTAATTCAAGATGTGTAAAAACAATTGTTGCCAAAAGGTTAATAAGTCTATCATTATTTTTTTTAGAGAGCTAATACACCATTATTATTATTTTTTTTTGAGAAACTAATAAGCCATTATTTAATACAGTATTTAAGGCAAACAATTTGAACATTTAACTTAAATAAATTCACTTTTCATAAATTACTGAATTAGTAATTATTATTTTTTCTCGTTAATTAATTTTACATGTATTAAGAAATGCGAGATGTGTGATTAGTTATCAAAAAAAGGTTTATTTACCGAAGGTCAGTGGCACGGTTGGTTATCTTGTCTGGTGTTAATCAATTTCAATTTCAATTTTTGGTATTTATCTCCTATATTTAAGAGTAGTTGTGCCCTCTATGTAGGATTTGTTGGTTCCCTCCCTCCACTATGTACTAAAACAAAAAAGTTTATTTAACCAAAAACTAAAAAAAAGAAATAAAATATTTAAATAAAAGGATAATTTTTTTTTTGAGAAAGAAAAGGATAAACAATTTTAAATACTTGTTATAATACAATACTTACATTATGTTATTGCTATATTTTTAAGGGGCTTTTGCATGTATATTACAAAATTCATAAAATATTATATGAATAGCACAATAATAAAAATATTTGCACATATAGCAAAAATTGTAAATTGATAGACTTCATATTGATAGATTCTATCGATAAAGGGTGATAGAATCAATTACTAATAAATAAAGTAAATCGATAGACTTCCATCAGATTCTATCAAAAGTCTATCAATAAGAGCAGATAGAATCAATCACTCATAAAATTGATAGACTTCTATCACTAGAGAATGATAGATTCTATCAAAGTCTTCTATAAAAAAGGTAAATAATTTTTTTTTAAATGACAGAATTTGCTATAAAAGAATTATTTTTAAAAATGTGTTATAATTGTAAAGTGTGCTAAAAAAGTTGCTATACACCGCAAATTCCCTATTTTTAATATTTAATTGATTTTAGTGTGGTATAACAGAAATGTCGATTTACAAGTATATAGAAATGTTGTTGGAAATATCGCCGTGTTAGAAATTTAATACCCTGTATTCATCAAAATATATTTACAAATTTTCTTTCAATAATATGTCAATTCTTTTACTAACAGATGAACATTATTTATTTATTAATACACCTGTGTGTGAATTTGAGAATTTCAAATAGAGTAGCAAAATTGAAAACCACGTAGTATTGTACCAAAATAAATTTGACTATTGATGGCTGATGGACGATAATAAAAGGAACTGTTCTTCAATTGCGTTGTTAAAAAAAGACTGCTATTTTCATATATTTTTAAGAGTAGGCTAAATTGGATAAATGTTTATGATACTAGAAAAAAAAAATAGTAATCATAATCATACCGTACACAAACTATACGGTATAATTAATACATAATATTGTATTAATATACAATATTGTACTAATAACATATAATAATACAATAATAATGTATTAATAATACAAAATATTGTATTAATACCATAAATTATACCGTATGATGAATATTAATTATATCGTATATTTGACTATGGATGCACAAAAATTCAAATTTGTCTAGATCTACACTAGCGTCACATGTTCGAGCCCAGGAATCGGTATTTATCCCCTTCCCCAACATATTTTTTTTAAAAATAATTATTTTGTGAAATTGAACTCTCTAGCACAATTTTCCATTCATTAATAAAAAAACAAAAAAAAAAACTGCTATTATTAAAAAATGCATTTAAACGTGGCATAATTACATAGCCTGCCATTCATTATGTAATTTCGGCCCGTACAATAATCGAGCCCAATTGGGCCCAAATCAGCACCGAAGGCCCAATATGTCAAATAGCAAGGGCAGTTGCAATAGGTTTTTTTTTTTTTTGAAAAGCAGTTGCAATAGGTTTAGCTAGTCTTCATATCGGAGTTTAATAAAATAACGGAGTCGTTTCATAAACAAACAAAAGTAGGAGGGCATATCTGCAAATTTCTTATCTACAATTTCAGTTTCCCTCCTATTCTCCTCGAGTTTGGACATAATTAACTAGCTATTATAATCACTCAAAATTATCATTCATTTTTAATCGCTTGAAGTAATCACTAACCACTTAAATAATAATTAATTTATATAACAATATATTTTTAATCATTCATGTCTAATTTTTAACAACTCATTTCTAACCGCTCAAAATAATCAATCATTTCTCATCATATTCAAACGAGTTATTATTTGCATCTCCTTTACAAAATTTATCATCCAAACAAGCTATTATTAACTGCAACATCTCTAAAAATAGTCACATACTAAGTGAGTTATTACTAAAACTCAAATTTCTAATCACTTAAAATAACAATTTATTTATAATCACTCAAGATCATTACTATACAATTCCACATCCAAACATTTTATACGTGTGTGTTTGTTTGACGTGATTAACGAGGTGTTAAAATGAATTTTTACAATTCATATTCAAACAAAATAGATTCAAACGAGCAATTATAACCACTCTAAATTATCTCATATCTAATCTCTCAAGGTGATCATTCATTTTTAATCACTAATTTTTAACCCCTTAAAATAATTACTCATTCCTAATTGCATCCAAACGAGTTATTGTCTGCAATCTTTCTACAAAAATCATCTTCCAAACGACAAATGAGTTATTACTAAAATCCAAAAATTTTAATCACTCAAAATAACCCATATTCTCTTGATCATTATTTTTGGTATCGGAAAACTCAAACCATCTTTCACATTGCTCTGAAAATGTATGTACCTTCAAACGACATTTCAATTATCTTCATTTTTCTCTGAATTTTCTGTTTCACTTTCGAATTATTTTCCATTTCTTCTGCAAATTTCAAGCTCCAACGATCAACGAGCTTCGCGAATTCTAAATGCGTTTGCTATGTAGCTTTGAAGATGAAGATTCGTAAAATACAAAATCTAATGGAGAATGGAGATGAAGAGTTAGGAACAGATCGCCAACGAGAGAACTCGTTGTTCCGATTCGTCCCGACAGGTACGCTGTGCATATTTCAATCGAGACAGTTAATCTTCTGATTCATGAATGCTAGATCTCTGAATTCTGCTCATCGATTGATCGAACAAGTACTGGTTCGATAATTGATACATTTTAGGTTTTATGACTGTTCGTTTGTTAATTGTTGTGAAGTTTGAAATCTGTTTCATAATTGTCTCTGAAAATAGTTAGTTAGGTACATCTAATGTCGACGACGTCCGTTGAACGATTGAACCATCTCTTTTAGGGTGTTTGAATGAGTAGTTGCAGTTACAGCTATTTTGGCGGATTAGAAATTGAGGTTTTAGTAATAGCTCGTTTGGATGTGAATTTTTGTAGAGAAGTTGCTGGCAATAATTTGTTTGGACGTGAATTTTTGGAGATAAGTTGCAACCAATAATTTGTTTGGATATGGATTTTGCAAGTGTGAATGATTTAGAAATGAAGAGTTATTTTGAATGATTAAATAATAATTTTGAAGGGTTACAATATAGCTCGTTTGAATGTGATTTTTTGAGCAAGAATTATAAATATTCATTTGTAACTGACGTCTTTAGCGTCATTTGGACGTAGTAATGATAAAGGCTTTGAAAAAAGTAGTTGCTTTTGAACTATCTGCCTTTTCTTGTAGTGGTTGTTGTCAACTTGTCATTGCCATAGTATACTTGTTACACAGTTAAGAATAGTTGTATTTCTGGTGTCTGATAGGGAAAATGATTGAGAGAACAACTTGATGGCATTTTCTTCCATTTATATTTAGTTTCATTGTAATAACTAATAAAAGTCCATATAGGCGGCTCCCTTCATTGTCACAAGGTTTGAGATTCACTTATGATATTAATTTATAAACATTTTTAGTGTCTCCATTCCTTTGATGTTTTCTTGTACCTAGTCTAGGTACAGACGTGATTACTTCGAGTATAGTGAAGCAATGCTCCGATTTTCCTATTTTCAGAAAAAAAAAAAATGAATATAGGCTATCATAAATTTGCATTTTTGTCTTTCTAAGACCGTGACAGCTTTTTCTATCAAGTTGTTGGATTTGGTAGGATTTTCAATTTTTCTCATTAGTAATTGGTAAACTTAAAACATCCATCACTTACAGTTTGCGGCTGAGATACTTTAGGGAGAAATAAATCTCTCACTGGGAAGCAGTTAGTTTTTGTTTCTTACACCGTTTTTTTATTTTTGAAATTTAAGCATATTTTCACTCAAATTTTCTACAATGTGTTCTATCATTCCTACAATTTATCCATCTTTCCTTAAGAAAGTAAGTGAATACTAACTAACTTTTAAAAACAAAGACAAACTTTTAGAAGCTATTTTTTTTTTTTTTCTAAATTTGGGTTTGGTTTCTACAAATATAGGTGAGAGATAGATATCTAAGTAAGAAAAAACCTATGATACGATAGTTGTTGTAGACTTAAATTTTAAAAATAAAAAATAAAAAAATGAAATAGTTATCAAACGGGGTCTAAAAATTTTATTTTCTGACCCCGTCCAAAAGTTAGTAATGGAATCCAACATCTTCGCAATGAGATTCCAACATGTTTAGAGCTAGTCACTGACTAATTTTTTTTTAGTATTATAGGAGTTTTGAGACAAAAAATCCTTAGACCTCGTGTTTATTGACACGTTCAATATGTGAATTTAGTTATAGTATCTTAGAGATAACTTAATTAGGTTGCTGAGTATTCAACCTAACTGAGTGACAGAAAGTGTGTGACAAAATACAAATATAACAAAATTTTATTAATGTCCATCAGAAGTATAATATTGTAGTTCATGTTTTATCTTGTAGTTTCTTATCACCATACCTGTCTTTATTGGATAATATTCAAACATTGGCGTCCTGTTGGATTGTGTTGTGGACAGTAGGATGTCGTATATGATGATTAGGAACCATTTCATTTCACTCGTAGGCTTTTCGATTATCAAAACATCCTATTCTACAATTATATCTTTGCAGATGTAAGCTGAAAATAATTTTTCACTGGCTTCAAGTAGATGCCTGAATTGTGAACAAAAAAAGTAATTTTAATAAATACAACACCACCTCCAGATCTAGATTAAATTAAAAGATAAAAAAAACTACAAGATAGTCCAAGTTTTGATAGGACTTGGAACCTCCCCTCTCAAGGGAATACTCTATGTGAGCCATATACTAATTCTACCGATAATTCACTCAATATCTAACATCTTCTATTTATAACAAAACCCTAACTTACCCGTATATTATTCCTTTATAATGCTAAGACCCAAAACGTATCACATATACACCGGAATCAAAGTGTAGTTAACACATGGTTGCATTAGAAAAGAAACAAAAACCTTTTTTTTTTGTGCAAGTATTATGATATTGGCCCTCATTTATATGAGTTTAGTTTCACGCATCCTCAAGGGGTGGCACAGTGGTTGAAGAATTGAGTTTTGAAGGTATGTTTCCCTCAAGGTTCCAGGTTTGAGACTCACTTGTGACATTACTCCTTCGATATCTCCTAGTGCCTGACTTAGGGACGAGCGTGATTACCCTTATTTCAAAAAAAAAAAAAAGTTTCACACATCCTTATTTTGGTGAACTTTGGCCGCCCCCACATCTTTCAACCAATCAACAACTTCAATGACACACATGCAAGCAACATCAAGAACCTGGATCATCTCTTCTTCAAAGCCCTTTCCTCTCAGAATTAAGTCAAACACTTCATCCTGTTTGCCTTCATTTTTTATTTGTTGCACCCAACCAACCAACTCTCTTGAAGCCTTTGGCTTTGATATCTCCACAGGTCTTTTTCCAGTAAGCAACTCAAGCATGACCACACCAAAGCTGCACATATCTCCTCTCAAAGTGGCCACCCAAGCTTGTTCATACTCTGGAGGAATGTAGCCTAAGGTTCCGACTAGTTCGGTTGTGACATGTGTCTGGTAAGGATCGATCAATCTAGAAAGTTCAAAATCCGCTACGTGAGCTTCGAATTTGATAACCAAACAGATATATGGTATATGGTAGGAAAAATTGAATACAACTGTAGGAAATTTGAGTAAAAATAAGTTTAAATTTCAAAAAAAAAAAAAACCAAATAGTTAGGCCATGTTTGATAACCATTTGGTTTTTTGATTTTGGTTTATATAATTTAAGTCTATTTCTACTCAAATTTCTTACCATGTGCTCCATCTTTCCTACAATGTATCCATCTTTTCTTAAGAAAGTAGGTGAATTTGAACCAAATTTCAAAAACAAAAAGAAGCTTATTTTGGTTTTGTTTTTTAAAATATAGGTAAGATGTAGATATCCAAATAAGAAAAAAACTATGGAAAGATAGTTGTTGTAGACTTACATTTCAAAAACAAAAAACGAAAAACAAAATAGTTATCAAACGGGGCCTTATTTAGTGGGTTAATTTAATCATTTGGTTTTTGAAATTTTCCCTTTGAAAAGTTTAGGGTATGCTTGGATTCCGTTTATGTAAATCGGAGTTGGTTATAATAACCCGACCGATGTTTGCCCCACCGTTTATTATAAACGGTGGTTACCTAAATCTGCGTGCCAGTTTATCTAAACCTACGTGCCCAGTTATCTAAACCTATATATATATATATATATATATATATATATATATATATTACTTTTTGTTACATAATCAACCCCTCAAATACCGTTTATCATAATTTTGTTATAAGAACTTGCCCTTCAAACACCATTTATAATAACTCACCGTTAATCATAATTCACTGTTTATTACCTTTCGTATATCATAACTAAACCGGTGCTTCAAATACACCTTTAGAAGTTAGGAGTTGGCCATTCAAGTAGCGTTAATCTCATGTCCAAACAGAGCCCCGACCCCCGCCCCAACAAAGCGGTTAAAACCACATAAACCGAATCCATATATTGATCCAAAAAAAGAAATTCATATTTAAATCCGAAAATGCCGAATTTCTCTGAACAAAAATGGCTATCGCCATATCCAGCTTTTCCCTTCCCTCACTCTTTCACTACACAAATTCAAAAGTCGCGCGAAAAACCCTAATCCCTTCCTTCTCCATTCGATCTTGCAAGGATGTTTCCGGCGAAATCGACGGCGGCGGCGGAACCACCGAGCCGCCGCAGCGGCAGAAGAAGCTGTCGGAGCAATCTTCTTGGGAATCCAAGGACTCCGAGGGCAAGGACTATCTCTACAGGCTTGGAAACGAGGCGGATAACATGAACATCGCCGTCGGAGCTAGGGCTGGCGTCATCGACGATTTATTCGCCGGAAACTTCCTTGGCAAAGACTGTAAGCGTTCGATTTATCACTGATTTTTGCGTTTCTTTTTTTGTGGTTATGATTTAGGTTTTGATGAATTTTGCTTTTGTAGCGGACATTGTGTTTGATTACCGCCAAAAGGCTACCAGATCGTTCGAATACCTTCAAGGAGACTATTACATTGCCCCTGTTTTCATGGTAATTTGATTTGTTTCACCTAGTTTGTGATGATTAGTTCGTTTGTTATTTATTGGTTCATCTTCATTGTTCAGTTGCATTGATATTTTCTGTGAGTGCTCTTGATTTTAACATATTTGTCTCCAGTACTTGGAATCAGAGTGAGCCTAATGACTTAAGTAGTAGAAATGTGAACGTTTCAACTTTGGTATAATCGCTGCATTTTTGTATTCATCGAAGATTACTACGTTGCTCCTGTTTATCTGCTCTACTTCACTCATTTTGTTTTTTAGTAATCGATTCTTCGTATTTGTTCTTCCTTATTGTTCGGTTGAATCAATATTTTATGTAAGTTTATCTTAGACCGTTCTCGTGCTCCTTGATTTTGAAATATTTTAATTCTTGTTCTTGGAATTGCAATGAAAATGAGCCTGATGACTTCAGCAGTACAATGTGAATAGAAATGTGGAAGTTTCCACATGTTTATGTCCTAGATGACATATGTCTGTAGCATTCAACTTTTTACTTCTTATTTATTTATTTTTCTGCGATCGTTTGTGTTGTTTTTCTGCTATTTTTCTTACATTTGTTTCCACTGCTGTTTTATTTTTTGACAGGATAAAGTTGGTAAGTTCCTTGAAACTTGGTGTTGATAAATGGCTTGTGATGAATTACGTTTGAAGAAGTAAGAAACTTCACCAATGTGTGTGATGTAGTCAATTTTATTTATTGCCTGCCTTTTCAGATCCAAACAGTTAATCGATTGCTATAAGATGTTTAGGTCATATTTAAGTTTAACAATTCTTTTTAACCCTAATAATTTAATTGCATAAAACCAATCTAGCTAGAATTGTTAAAGGTTATCTTGCTGTACTTGATATCATTGTTAAAACTCATGGTCATGTTTTGGTTCTTTAAACTCTCATTAATGTATTTATGTAAGGTTCCTGGAAAGCATATTTACCAAAGTCTGTAATTCCTATATACACCATTACTATTAGTGTTTGATGCTGTATGAGCTGAAAGACCTGTTGAACAACAGCTGAACAAATCTTCCGTAGTTGAAATCCTGATCTTAGTTTGTGATTTTGTTTTTTTATGTTTGTTTGTTGAGTTTTTAGAAGAGTTCTTTTAAGGACTTAACAATCTACTACAGTTTCTATGATAATTTAACTGGCAAAAAAATCAACAAAAATTCTCAATGTTAAATAAAAATAGTAATTATTTCATACTATATGCTACAAATTTGTCATCAGATGGTCTGGCCTCTTTTTGTCTAATGGATAGATTTTGTTGTTGTAATCTATTTGAGCTCCACCTAATTAAAGATCTAATTAGCATTTTTCTGCTGATTTTAAGCTAAATATTTTTGTTGTAATCTAACTGGTTGGTTAGGCAGTCTCATGAACATCATTTTCTCTTTAGGAAGAGAAATGCAGCATGAAGATATTGCAGTAATGTTTTTCTCTTTAAGAATTTAAAACGGAGTATGCAGAAGACTTTACCTTCTTTCATGATATGGGTACTAACAAGTAGCTGTTTAGTTTCCACACGTTAACATGGTCTTTGTTGTTGATGCAGTGTGCCACATTGTGAAGAACTTCATAGTTCAACTTCTCAATATCAAAGTTCCCCTTATCTTAGGTATACATTCATTTAATTTATTGGTTTTTATAAAAGAATAATTGATAGTCAAATTAATAGAACGTGATTTTGAAAGCATATTCTTGAAAATTTCATCTATTTATGTGCCTATAGGAGTCTGTTCCATGGCCTTTAATCTTCATTAGTTTTCCTTTTTTAGAATGTAATTACTGTCTTATATCAATCTTGACATGTTCAACTAGATTTATGATTCATCTATGTTAGGCTGGATAAATTTTATCTTGCTCACTTCCACATTTTTTCATAAAAGATGAGTGCGTAGTTGGATGTATAAGCATTTTATATTACAGGTGTTTGGGGAGGGAAGGGTCAAGGAAAGTCATTTCAGACTGAACTTATATTCCAGGCCATGGGAGTGGAGCCTGTGATAATGTCTGCTGGAGAATTAGAATCAGAAAGAGCGGGTAAGATAGGGACCTGGATGATTTGTTTGAAATTTTGAGTTCATGACTTGATGGTTGGATGGTTGATTAGTGAGCCAAGTTCAAGTTAATAGATTTCTCATTGACTCTTCTGCTCCAAAAAAGCTTAAGAATGATACGTCGAAATATTAAAGCATTTAATTTCTGTAAGCAACTCAATCTAACTATTATTTTATCAGTTATCTAACAAAAATGTAAAATTCACCGATCATTATTTTCTCAATTGTAGTTTTTTTCTTCCCTTGTTTACTAAAACAAGCATGAACAGGTCAAACTTATGTAGCTATTCTTACTAGTTTAGCTACGTGAGGTTCCACCTCAAAACCAATTGGCATTGAGGAGAGTAATCCATATCTCTTTTCTATTGATGTTGGACTCCGGTCTCCCCCATTTTCCAATGTGGGACAATTGAGATCTCAACATGCCTCCTCAAGATGGTGTGACTCTTTTGGGTTCACCATTCTTGCATCAGATCTCAATTTCATTTTTATTGGACCGATACTCGTTTGGGCTTTTTGGGCTCTGATACCATATTAGAGAATATGAGGTTCTACCTCAAAACCAATTGGTAATGAGGGGAGTAACTCATATCTCTTATAAATGTGTTGAAGACTCCTTATCTTTCTAATGTGGGATAATTGCAACACAAGGTGAGTATCTCCAACAATATGCCATTTCCTTGACCGAGAAATCTGGTTCTATGCATGTACCAGTCCATAGCTTTTGTATTTGATGTTCGGGTGGAAATTGGAATACCATGTAAAATAGTGAGTTTGATCAACAGGTGAGCCCGGAAGATTGATACGTGAACGCTATAGAACTGCCTCTCAAGTGGTCCAGAATCAAGTTAGAAGCTTTATCACTTACATTCTTGATATATGTATGTCTTGGGTTTAATGTCGTTTCGTGCAATTTTATTTGCACAATGCTTCATATTTTTTCATAAAACCCCCTTCTTGTTTTTCTATTGTTTTATGTCCTCAGCAACAGAAAAACTTAGAAAAAGTATATATATTAAGCAAAGACTGCCCCTGTTTCAATATGGCTGATAATAGTAAAAGGTGAACTTTGGAGGATATTATTTTCATATTTAACTAGCCATAGATACCAATTATTTTTGTGTTATTTTAAACCTTATATTTTTTCTTACTGCTTCTTGTGATTTCAAGTTTTGGATTTGATTGAGCTTTCTCATAGGTGCACACGACTCATACCATTTTGTTTTTCTAACATTAGTTATCTTATTGAATCTTGCAAATCTGAAATTTTTAATTCAGACCTGTATTTGAATTTTCAAACGTAACTGGTTACTTTGTGGTATACTCTATCATCTTGGTCTTACACTAGCATATCTGAAAGAATTGGCATTCTTTACTCTGTATTTCGTAAAAGTTTATGTTGAAATGAATTGGCGTTCTTTACTCTGTATTTCTTACTTGTTCATATAATTTATACTTTTTATGGTTTTTTTAATATAATATGATACAAAATGCAACTGCGAAGTGCAAAATGATTGATAATTAGTTGAAGAGCATATAAGATGCTAAATAGATAAAAATCACAACAAAGACATACGCAGGCCATGAAGTGAATGCATTTCCCAGTTAGGTGCACGTTGAACAATATTGTGCTCAGTTCGTCAAGTTTCCAATTAGTCCAAAATTTTATTTCAAGCAGACAATCAGTTTAGAAAGTGCAATCCCTTTTGTATTGATATTTTAATTTTCTTTTTCTTTATAAATTATTTTCAATGTATTCAGAAATAATTCATGTATGACTTAGGGACTTTTCTTGACCATTGCAGGGGAAATTGAGTTGCTTAATGATCAATGATATTGATGCTGGCATCGGTAGATTTGGTAAGATGCTATTTACTTATAAAACTGACGTGAATGCATCATTTGTTACGTCTGACATTTGGTGTAAAACTTCATTAGTGTATTATACATTGAAATATTTATTCAATCATACAAAACAAATATGCCTAACTTTTGTTCTTTTCTAGATAATACACAGGTGACAGTCAACAATCAAATTGTTGCTGGAACTCTGATGAATCTGGCTGACAATCCTACCAGAGTTAGCATTGGACAAGATTGGCGAGAAGCAGATATTTTGAACAGAATTCCGATCATTCTTACTGGAAATGATTTTTCAACTATTTATGCTCCCTTAATTCGCGATGGCAGGATGGAAAAATTCTACTGGTATGAAATTCATTGTTCGAGGATTATTATGTTGTTGACTTCTTAAAGGAGTTTTAATAAATTGTACTGGTTGCTCCAGATTTATATTTGATAATTTGGGTTTTAATGTATAAGATACATTCTAAACTTGTGATTCACCCTCTTATTTATTTTATTTTTCTAGTCATGAATATTGAATTAAAGTTGGGCGCCGCTCTCTTCTGAAATGTTGTTTGGTAACAGGCAGCCTAACCGCGAAGACATAGTGAATATTGTCCATAAAATGTATGAGAAAGATGGGATATCAAGGGCTCAGGTCATTGACATCGTAAACACATTTCCTAACCAAGGTAAGCAACTTTTTTCGTGCAATTTTCGTAGTTACAAATTATAGTGAAGGATAATTCCAATAATTTGAACTTGAAGTAAAATCAGGGTCAATCTTGCTCTGTCGCTCTCTCCTTTTGTGTGTGGTTGTGGACTTTTTGGTCGATGACTTTCAATTTCTTTTTTTTTTTTTGTATTCATTTAGTCTTATCTTGTAAATTCAATATACTTATGTAGCATTTGTGTTTCATCGTAAATGCTTTATGCTTGTAGCTAATAAATATAGAAATTGCTTTTCTTTCTTCTCAGCGTTGGATTTTTATGGAGCTCTAAGGTCGCGGACATATGATACATCCATATCTAAGGTATATAACATTTTCATTGGCATAGTTAGGACCTCGAGGATATTAATGTTTCTTTGCATTCAATTATGGAATGACGATGTTAGGAATCATTCCATCCACTGGAAAAGTAGAAAAAAAAAAAATTTCACATTGAACCTCCTTTTTGTTTCAGTGGGTTAATGATATTGGAGGAGTGGAAAAGCTAGGAGAAAAGCTTCTCAAGAGAAGGAAGAATGAAAAGCTTCCTACATTCACACCACCAGAGGTTGGCAATCTATAACACTTCCAAATTCATGCTTATTTGGTTTTTCTATGGTTGAAAGATGGAAATTCAAATTCTCTAAATTCTTCATTCAATAATGAACACAACAATGAGTTTAAATAGAGTACAAGAGATGACTTAATTATAAAAAGAAAATATAATATCTAATCATAAAAAGGAAAAGATGACCTAATCGTAAAAGGAAAATATTCTACCGAGTTATAAAAGGAAAAAATAGAAAATAATATTTAATCTAATCCTAAAAAGAACAAATAATTAAAAAAGATAAAAATACAATTATACTAAAAATAACATAAACTAGCATCTATTCTATTAGTCCTTTAATTGCTTGGAGTTGTTCCCAAGAGGTGGCGAGGTGGTCAAAGACTTGGGTTTTGATGGTGTGCTCTCCCCTCAAAGTCCCAGGTTCGAGACTCACTTGTCACATTAATTTGTAGACACCTTTCGTGTCTTCATTTCTTTGATGTCTCCCGGTACCTGACTTAGAGATGGGCGTAGTTACCCTCGGTATAGTGGAGCGAAGCTCAGCTTGCCCGGTTTCCAAAAAAAAAAAAAAAGTGCTCGACGCTTATCAACCATTTATGAGTCGACTGGTCTGTCAACAAATACGTGGGTACTATTTATCTTTTATTTTTATAGATACTAAATATTGGTGAATTCACAATGAAGGTACTCTATAGCATGTTCATTTATGAAATTTTTCTTTATCATTCAGCATGATAGAATGGATAAGACTTAATATTGCATTGAAGTGGAGCTGTACAGCGCTCTAAAGAAGTCTAGCATGATAAATGATAATTTACTGCTACTTTTTATCCTCGCTTCATCTACGTGATCATTATTCATCTTCAATGTACACTAAGGTTTAATTACTATAATAAAACTTATGTATGTTTTGTTCGTTCTGAATATTTGATAATGACTAGTTGCGCATACATATCTTTGTCGATTTGATAACCATTTGATAATGACTAGTTCGTTCTGAATATTTGATAATGACTAGTTGCGCATACATATCTTTCTGAATATTTGTATGTTTTGTGCTATCTATTATTTGGTAATGTTTTAAAAAATCAAGTCATGTTTTGAAAATTAGAAAAAATAGTTTTTAAAAACTTGCTTTTGTTTTTGGACTTGGCTATGAATTCGAATGCTTCCTTAGGAGAGATGGAAATTATAGTAGAGAAATAGAGAGAAAATAAGCTAAATTTTCAAAAAGATACTAAATAGTTATCAAATGGGGTCTTAGGAATTTATTCCACATTCGTGATAGAATGATTTTTTCTACTAGCCTGATGGAGCAACCACATTTGATCAGGCAGTATATTGTCTATAAATGCAAAAACTTAGATCAGAAGTAGCTACTTTAGTTGAAAGTTGTATACTTTATGCTCTTTTTTTTAATCATATGATACTGAATCGAGTAAAGTATGTCATTTACATTACTTTCATGTCTATGGTCTATATATGTGAACTTAAAGTATGGTGACGTGAAATGATTTTTGTGTTGACTGTACAGCAATCAATGGAGGCCTTGCTTGAAGCAGGCCATTCTTTGGTCAAAGAACAACAATTTATCATGGAGACTAAACTTTCAAAAGAATACATGAAGAACATGGACGACTAGCTAGAAAAGTGAGATTGTCAATTTTTCTTGTGATATATGTTCATATCACATTTTTCATTGTTTGGCAAAAGCCTTGTTTACAGTATTCGTATGTAAGTTTACTCGAACCACGTATTTATGGTTCATATTATTAATTATAACAAATATGTATGTTATATTTACGAGTACTACATAGTTTGTCATGAGTAAAACATTTTATGGCAGCTCCAAAGGGTGATGCACTGGTTGAAAATTTGGGCTTTGAGAGTATGTTCACTTCAAGGTTTTGGGTTTGAGACTCCTCTGTGACATTACTCCTTCGATGTCTTTGGTGCCTAGCGTAGGTATGGATGTGGTTACCCTTGTTTCAAAAAAACCTCTCATGGCACTGTCGTATTCGGCCAGTTCTTTGGATGGTTTGTTTCAAACCTTACCCCTGTTCACTTGTCTGTATAAGATTTTGATGCCATTTTTTTTGTTATTATTGTTAGTTCAAAATCATACCCATTGCCTCATTGAATATCATATATGATGAAAATAGGGAAACTTTTCTAATCGGTGGACTTCAACATCAAATGAGTTCAATACAAGCAGGTATTATTATTATTTTTTTTTTTTTGAAGTTTGACAACAGGTGGGCATGAGACGAGGGAGAGGTTCGAATCTTTGACATCTTATTCAATGATTTATCTTTATTTAGTTAAACTATGTCCATTAGGTAATCTATTTCTTAACCTCTTGCAATCTAGTCACGTTGGTGCAAAAGTATTATTCCTTTTTTTTTTCTTTTTCTTTTTATATATTTAGATAACTAAGGGGTGTTTTGAGGAGATAATGATCGGTTTGGGGAAATAGAAACATAAGCGAGAATGATTATGATGGTGAGATAACGATTACAAGGAACAAATATTGGTTGAGAAGATGAAAAATAGTTACGGAGAGAATGAAATGTGGTTTGAAAGGAATGAATTGTGATTATAGAGAGAACAAGATTATGGGGAGAACAAATAATATGTTTGTGGGAGGAATGATTATTAGTTGCTCAAACGCAAATAAGAGAATTATTCCAATCTCCCCGATTTGATCCCCTTGTCCCAAACACACCCCTTAGCATTCTCTTGGTTTATTTTTTATCATGAAGAAGTTGATTAGATGTTTAGTGCTGAAAGATATGTCCATATTGGTTCCCCATGACTAAAAAGTCCACTACCTTCAGTGCCCCAAGTACGCATTTTCTATTAAAGCGGTCCCCTATCATTGCCTTTGATAACATGGATGTGTGGTTGCTAATTTGGGACCTGCTTTACAATTAATTATGCTGTCATTATTCAATTCTTCGATAATAACATCATAGAAAATTTGAAAAAATTTGTACCAACGATTTTTGGATCCCCATATCTTCTGGAATGTTTCACTTAACCGACAGTTTATTATTATTATTATTGTTATTATTATAATAATTGTTTCATATGTAGGAACAGTGAAGGTACATAAACCTATATGCTACTGATTGGCTGTTCATTACATATTTTTATAGTAGAACCAATAATATGAAGACTCTGCTCTCCAAAGGTACACATATTTTTTTTCTTTTTTCTGAAACAGCAAACTCAAAATCCATTTTTTTAATGGGTTTATGGATACATCTTTTTTCATTTAAGCTTATATAATTTTAAATTTAATTATGTATGACATCGCTTCAGTTATTTGAATTGAATATCTATTTACCTACTTTATAGATTTCAAAACTAGGGATTTACCTAATTCTTGAAAATGTAGTTGACTCATTAATCGTTATTTGGTTTATATATTTGAAGGCTAACCATTATGGGTTAACCTAATGGTTAAAGAAGGTTTTCAAAATCGAAAAGATTATAAGTTAAATTCATGATTACTACCTATTTAGAAATTAATTTTTTAGGTGTTTTTTCGACATCAAAATATTGTAGGATTAGATGATTTTTTTCATGAAAATAGTTGAGGTGCAAGTTAAGCTGGTCCATACCAAGTTGGAGTTTGTCTATCCTATTCGATTTTTTTAGTTTTTTTTAGTTCAACCATACTTGAATGGTTATAATCTAATATCCCATTCCATTTCTAAAACTCTTACGCACTTCTACAGGTTCTTTTTTCAGTCACAAACTAAAAAATTTACCACCAAGAAAATAACCTAAATTTCTCAATAAGATTTGTCCCTATTTGATCGCTACCCTTCAACAGTGTCTAATAGACTAAACAAAAAATCTAATAAGACTTTAAATTTCAAAATAGAGTATTTAGGCTTGTTAAATGTTGTAAACCCAAATGCCCTCTTAATTTTTAATATCTTGTCTGAAAACAAAAGACCATAAAAATATTAGAACTCTTATTTTATTTTGTCATTTGTACGATTTTGCTTAACAAGTGGAATATCCTTTAAATACGCTTTTTTTTTATAAGAAATGTTTGCATAAAATATATTATACCAATGAAACTCCATAATTTTAATATGCGTCTTCTTTTATAAATTCAAGATTTATTGATTATTTAATTAATGTGGGACTATACTTTATATTTTCAACAATTGAAATAGACCAACAAAAATATTAGAGAATACAAGATCCACCTCAATGATGTCTTTTTTAGATTTCAATTTCATTTTTATTGGACCGATGCTCGGTTTCGATTTCATGGGCTCTGAAACTATATTAGAGATTATGAGGTTTCACCTCAAAATCAATTTTCAATGAGAGGAGTAATCTATATCTCTTTTATATTGATGTTGGATTCTCTCACTTTTCAATGTGGGACATTTGTGAGATCACAACAAAAAAAATCATTAAGTTCAATGGTATTCATGTACACCCAATGATCGGTCATGAGTTTGAATCTCCCACCTTGTTGTAATCTCAAATAAATAAATAAATAATAGACGAAGAGAAGTTCTACATCTAAAATAAAATAATATCTTTATTTTCCTGAATTGCTAATGTCTTTTGCTTCTCGATTTGATTTTCAATTGTCTACATTCCATGATGAGATGAAAATGGTGTTAGATATTATTCTTTTGGAGCCCTAAAAGTCAGAATGATAGTCAGTTGGATTGGAGGTATGCCCTCAAGATTTTATAAAATCTTTTTAATCGGAGGGTTGGCCTTGCAAAATCCAAATAGAAGATCGATATTTTTTTTTTTCAAACTCTATATAGAGGGCACAACTACTCTCAAATAATACCAGAGCCAGATACCGATTTTCGGGTTCGAACTCGTGACCGTGGAATTGAAATGGATTAACATCAGACAAGATAACCAACTACGCCACTGACCCTCTGTATAACTTTTTAGTTTTTTAGTTTGGGAAGATAAATTCTCAAGAAACATCCATGTGAATTTTGTATTTTTGGATTATTTGGGAAGGTTAGTCCCTATAGCCTATTGGAATTTTCTGTTTCCAAGTAGGTCACATTCAAGAAAGCTTGATTTACATACATTCAGGCTTTAATCATTTAGTCCATTAAAGTCGTTGATTTTTATTGGCTTGTTGACCATTAACAAGACTAATGGACAAATTAGTTAGATGAAATTATGGAAATTTATCAAAATTTACGAAGATGTGACATCGTGAGTGTCGGTCCACGTAGATTACTCAACATATTAATTGGCAAACCTCCTTTTTATCTTGCCGGTGAACAGTAAACGAAGTCTAAAATTCATTCCCATTCTCCTGTTTAGGTTATATAGTTTTTTTTATTCAACTAAAGAGATTTAAACCCATAAACTTGTTACTATTGTACCGAATGAGTCAATGATATAATGATTTTATTATTTGATTGTAAATTAGTTTAATATTAACGTCACAGATTTGATCTTGAGAATCGGTATTTGTCTCATTCCCTATATATACTCAAAAAAAAAAAAAAAAAATTGATCTTGAGTGTACCAAGGGTTTCAGCGACAAAGTTTTTCACTTTCCAATTCAAAAAATAAAACAGATTTTATTTTTCATCAACTAATTTAATAAGAGTTATTTGTCTTTTGCCCTTGGTTGACATTTCAAGATATATTTTTTTGGGAGATTTCTAGTTGAAAGTTGTTAGGGAGCATTTAAATTAGAGCACTCTCTAATGTATTTTGGTGCCAACATCTAGGGTTGTCCCTAATGGAAAAAGTGAATTATTAGAACACTCTTAAATTGAGGAACTAACCTCTAATTTTTCAATTTCTAATAAAAGGAAAAAAGAAAAAAAAAAGTGAATTATTTGAATTGGTATCTTTTTAGTTATTAGGGAGATAGAGATCTTCTAACCTTTAAAAAAAAAAAAAAAAAAAAACTTGGAGTTCTTCTTTTGTCAAAAATAAAATAAAGCATATCAAATAAAATATTGAATAAAAAGTGGTTACATACAAAAATCTTCTTTCTTTGATTGAAGTTGATGAAGTTCGCACGACATTAAGGGTGTGTTTGAGGCAAGAGGAATGATAATGATTAAGGAGAGAATGGTAATGAAGAGGAGAATAGAGAGAAGAATGATTATGGAGGTAATGGTTATTTGTGTTTGGTGTGAAGGTAATGATTATGAGGAAATGATTGTTTATGTTTGAGATAAAAACAATGATGTAAGTGAAAAATAGTGAAGGCATAGAAACCACTAATAACAAACTAACCATTAATCCTTTTTTATTTTGTTTAGTTCACCATTAATCCTAGATATTATATAGACTATTATACTTCTATTTTCATTGTCAGCTTGAAGTCCTTTTTAATATACTAGAACTTTCGAACGTGCCTTGTATGAGAGATTTTTTCTGGCATGCGAGATTATATTTTAATTTATTAAAATACTTATAAATAATATATATATATAAATTTTAAAGTAAGTAAAATATTTATTATCTATTTTATTTAAAAATCTCATACAACATAGTTCAAGATAAAAATGAAAAAAAATACATATCATAATTTGTAAAGAAAATTATGAAATAAATTAAACTTCTTTAAGAAATAAGTTTTCGTCATGCTAAAATCTTACTTTGTACACAATTTTTTTTTCATTCATTTATTATTTTAGTTTAATCTACGAACATCGAAACTATCTTTTCAAAAAAAAAAAATCTTGAAACCATCACCTCTCTAAAATCTTAAAAATCATATTTGTGCTTTCTTTATTCATCTTATATTTTATAAATAATAAAAAATAAAGAAAATATTGAAAAAAAAGATTAAAAAAACACATAAAATCTATTATCTACCTCTTCTATGAATTTTGATGAAACATAAATTTTTTAAATATTAATTTAAAACATAATATTATATTAAATCTATTGTTTCCTACAATAATAATAATAATGGTGTATAGATTTATATTTAAATTTAAAAAATATATAATTAGTAAAATTGATAAAATTTAAGTAGATTCGTGTGTCAAAATATGAGTAGTACTTCAATGACATCACGTATCACAGAATAAGCAACAAATTACATGTTAAGTCATATTTATTATAATAACAAATAATAATAATATGAAAAAAAAATAATTATAAAAAATTACCTTTCATTAAAGAATGTGATAAACACTTCTTCAAAATTTTAAATACTCCATAAATTTAAAAGAAAATTATAAATTAAAGTTGAAGCATAAAATAAATATAATTACACAAAGATTATATAATAAAAATTGTTAATTAACATATGCCGAGTATATAATAGTCCCAAATCCTTAAAAGTCAGAAATTCTATATTTTATGCATCACGCATTTTTTTGTTTTAACAAAATTTGTACTCAGTAACCAAAAATAAATGAGAATCTGAATTTATAATCTTTTAATTAGTTAGGTGCTACATAAAGTTATGTGTTCGTTGTGGATATAGTTATGATTTTCAAGAAAAAGTTAGTAATTTCTCGACCAATTAACCTATTTTTGGCAATTTCTAACAATAGTTAATTTTTTTTTCAATATTTATGGGTTCGGTGATTAATTTGAAATTTTCTTGTGATTTTAAGTAGCATTTTTAAATTTCTCTAAAAAAAAAAGTAGCATTAAAAAAACAATTTCTCCACGGAAAGACGAATGAAGCTTCCAGTGAAGGTGCAACGTGTCACCAACTGAGTGGCTCATAGAGTATCTTTTTAAAAAGTGGGCCCACCAATAAGCCGTCTTCGTTTCCATCACGTGTGACATTGCCGACACGAACCAGATCTGTGACTATGATTATTCTGAAACTAAAATTATTTTAAGGACTTTTTTCATAAATAGATTCTATTTGAAAAGTATTCGTAAATATATGCATTTTCAAAAATATTAGCAAAATTAGAATTTATTTTAATATCTTATAAATTCCGAAATTAACGAATTACAACACTACCATTAATTTATTGGTTTTTCATTTGGGAAAGAAAATTTAAAAAAAGAACATCCTATCTCACATTCCAAACTAGAAACTGCCAAATTAGGGTGCATTAATTGTAGAATACTAGAAACCGACACTTTATGGTGCATTAATTATGGAAAACCATAAATTGCCAATTTATGGTGCATTAATTGTTTAACGAAAGTGGCGACAGTATATTCTTAGAGGTAGAGTTGTCATTTACATACAATATGGTTAGTAGTGTACATGTACAATATAGTTAGTAATTTACATGTTATTTGATTCTGGTAATTTTGTTCATAAATAGACCGTATGAGTTGTTGAACGTTCAATTTTGTTTATTGAAATCAGAACCCGTATGATAACCACACAATACTTAAATAACTTGGTATATACGGTACACTCATAATATATCATGTATCATACTGTATTTTAAAACTTTATGTTTTTTTTAAATGTTTAATTTGCTGATATGGATACTTGTAGTGTGATTTAATATGTTTCCAACAACGAACAAGTAATTTTAAATGTATAAATTTTTTAATGTACAAAACCGTATAGTAAAACGTTTGGAAATAACATACGTAATATTTGTGAATTGATAGAGACTCACACTGTTGGATAAAACTTCACACAAAATTACTATTTAAAGTGAGATCAGTAGTAAATAAAAAAGATTTTATGAGTTACAAAATTGAAATTGAAAGTCGGCGCAAAAAAGATCGTAATGTAAAATCATCATTGGGTGAATGCATTCCTCAATATTTATGCAACGTTCTTCAGCTACTTCATGATTATGGTACATCTTCATTTTCATCCCACTGACCACTACGTCCAATAGGGATTGAGATGCTTGTTTAACCTATAAAGAAATGTTGTATAATATTACAAAAATATTCAAACATTACTGTATTATATTATAAGTCGTATAATATACATGTATATAAACAATACCGTATTACATAATAGAAATGTAATGGATAGTAATATGAGTATGAAAAATGTATTAGACATGAATAAAATGAATAATAAACCATAAATGTACCGTGTAAGTTATACAGTATGTATAATAAAATATATAGAGTTTTGTATAGTTTATACGGTAATATAATAGTACATGACAAACTACTGTATTAATGGTATTATACAAATGGAATGATTGATGAACATATAAGGAGAAGATGTACAATATAACTAACCTATAAACACAGTATAAACATACGATATATACTCAATTATACAGCTTTGCAGATATGTGTATATAGTGAATTATACTAGAATATGAGAATCAAAGTACGAAAAAACTACTGTTCTACATATGATTTGATCGCATTTCTAAACACGATTTTTGACATTTTAAAGACTTAAATATAAATAAATTAAATGTAGAGAAATGACAGAGTATGAGTAAAACATATCATACTCTACATGACAAACACCAGTATTAATGGTATTATACAAATGGAATGATTGATAAACCTATAAGGAGAAGATGTACAGTATAACTAACCTAAAAATACCGTATGAACATACGGTATATACTCAATTGTACAGTTTTGTAGATGTGTATACAATCAATTATATCAGAATATGGAAATCAAAGTACGAAGAAACTACTGTACATATGATTTTACTGCAATTCTAAACATGATTTTTGACATTCTAAATACTAAAATATAAATAAATTAAATGTAGAGAAATGACAAAGTAGGAGTAAAACATATCATACTCTACATGACAAACAAAGTATTAATGATATTATACAAATGAAATGATTGATGAACCTATAAGGAGAAGATGTACAGTATAACTAACCTAAAAACACTGTATGAACATACGGTATATACTAAATTGTACAGTTTTGTAGATGTGTATACAATCAATTATACCAGAATATGGAAATCAAAGTACGAAAAACTACTGTTCTACATATGATTTTACTGCATTTCTAAACATGACTTTTGACATTCTAGATACTGAAATTTAAATGAGTTAAATGTACATAAATAATAGAATAGGAATAAAACATATCATACTAAACCATCTGAAACATATCGGATCACGATTATACTAGAACGAGCAGCAACCTACTAATGATGATGGATAAAGAACAAAAACGTAATACAAATACGGTGAAAAATGAAAATTATTGAGAAGAGAGAACTAAAGACATATGATTATACCGTCTGATCAGAACTTTGTGGTCGACGACAATTTATGTGGTGGCCGAAATGTGAAAAGAAAGATTGAATGAAGCTGGAGAAACGAAAAATGGAGGAATGGAGAATGGAAGAAGAAAAGTGAAACGAAAATGGAATAGAAAGAAAGATAAGAGATAAATGAGAAAAGGAATTAAATCTCATTGCATTAAAAGAGTTGACAATTATATATGGTATATTTTAAAAGGATGGAAAGTATGCAAAATGAGGCATTTAATTCGAAATTTTAATATTAAATATGAGAAAGGGCAAAATGGTATTAATGAAAAATTAATAATTACGATTTTTTATAAAAAAATTAACTTTGCAAAAAAAAAACTTGATCGTCTATATTTGTAAATACTTTTTCAATGTGGTCTAGTTACTACAATTTCCCTTATTTTAATATATATATATTCGAAACGAATACAATATTCAAACATTTTTAATCAAAAAAATAATCATGAGGTCTAAACTGGCCTGTGGAAAACATTCACTGACTTGGATGTCGACACGTTTGAGTGAAACTATCCTAGGGGCTGTTTGTTTGACATATTTAGGAAAGAGTTAGTTCTAGGATTTATTAATTTCTCCTTAAAAATTACATCCAAACGAATTTTTATTAACTCCTCCTCATTTTTACTTTTAAAAACAACTCTAATTTCTAACTATTCATTTTTAATCATTCATTTATAACTACTCAATCATTTCTAACAACTTATTTTTAATCATTCATTTCAAATCAATCAAAATAACGCATTTTCAACAATTCATTTTTAATAATTTCTTTTTTAACTACTAAAAATAACTACTCATTTTTAAATCTACATCCAAACAAGGTTTTGACTCTAACTCCTCTGTACAAAAACTACATCCAAGCGAGTTTTTGACACAATTTTCAATTTTTAACTCCTCAACATAACTCCTCAATATAACTCCTTAACTCAAAAACTACCTAAATATGCCAAACAAACAGCCCCATATATTTATATGTTACAAAAACATTTTTCAATGTTTTTATTTTTATTGAAAAAAATTGTGCTTTAAAAAAAAATCGTGATATTCAATGTGCCCTATAGTAAAATGTAGAGTCATTTTATAGTACAAGTAGGAGAAGGAGGACCAACAAACCCTACATAGATAACACAATACCGATTTCTAGACTCAAACTCGTGACCGTGAAATTGAAATAGATTAATATGCTATAGTTATTAATATGTTTCAATAATGTATTATAATTCATTAACACATTTAATACAATATTATTCCCGATTTTCAAAATAAATATACAATATTATATATTATTGACACAATATTATATATTTTTACAATATTATTATTAATATATGTTATTATAGTAATTAATTTTTTTTAAATGGACATATTTGTAATTATTTTTTTAATTTGACTAATTTGGTAAGTTTCTATTATATAAATAATAAAATAATTTTTATAGATATATAACCTTTATATCAACAATTTTAATTATAATATTTTTTCTAAAATATTTCATCAGTGACATGAACTACATACTTTCAATTTTTAAGATCTCAGATTAGAAAAAAAGTGGATTATTCATCTCATTATGAATTGATTGGTTTTGAAATAAATGTCTACATTATGGTATATAACCTTTATATCAACAATTTTAATTATAATATTTTTTCTAAAATATTTCATCAGTGACATGAACTACATACTTTCAATTTTTAAGATCTCAGATTAGAAAAAAGTGGATTATTTATCTCATTATGAATTGATTGGTTTTGAAATAAATGTCTACATTATGGTATCAAAGCATATATTTTGGTTATTTTATAGAGACTCACACACATATATAATTTCTTGTTAAAAAATCCGTTGATCATATAATTTCTTGTTATACATGAAAAATCTTTTAAATAATAAGTTATTATCATTTTCCAATTTCTGGAAAATAAAAGCCAACAGAAAAATCAAATACCAAACAAAACGACAGTGTGTTATGGCACACAACTATTTTGAGTCCTACCGCGTGCTTACTTTTGCAATTAATAATATCCTTTTACTTTTTTACTTTCAACTCTTTGACCATTATTTTAGGTACCTTCTGAATGAAGGTTTGATTTTAATTTTATTCACATCTATATATATAGAGATAGATACCGACTTTGATTTGATATTGTATTTTGAAACTTATAATTATATTTATTTTCAAACTAGGATGTGAAGTATATAAAAGGCGTGTTAAAAAGGATCTCTAATTACCGATTTTCATATTATTTTGAGAGTAGTTGTATCATTTATCTCAAAATCATTATATATCAGAGTGTGCCAAGCTCTTTTCCATCTTTTCTTCTTTAATATTCATCTAGAGTGGGATTACAAATAGTGATTTCAGGGATCAAACTCGTGACCGTGAAGTAAAAATAGATTACCACCAAAACAGATAACCAATCGCGCTACCGACCCATTCAGTACGCACAACACAAAGTTGCATCCAATACATCTACAAATTCTAGCATTATTGAAATGAGTTTACTGGTCAATTAGGAAGCATGTGGAAAAAAAAATAGTATGAATCAAAATATGATTTCTATGTCAAAATTAAGCTCAAAGAATCAACCATACTTGGTTTGATAGATACATCAAGAATAGTAAAAAAAGAAAAATAAATAACTAAAATAGTTTTTTTTTTTTAATTGAATAACCAAGGTACTTAATAGTAAAATAATGAATAGTTATAGATTTGAATCTTCTCAATAAATTATGGTTAACCTCTCAAAAAATAATAATAATAATAAAAAAAAAACTTATCATAAAAAGAAGGTGAATCTCATTAAAAGTTATAGGAGACTTTGTTTTGCTGTTTAAGATATTTTCTCTATCACTAATAAATATTCAATAATTGTTGGATATATTATTACACCCACCATTCATCTGTAAAAAACAATAATAGAGGCAAGAAAACTTGAACCTTAAATCTTTAATAATTTAATTGACACCATTAAATAGGCACACACAAGCCAAATAATTTTTGGCATTAACCATCTTCTTTTTTTGTAAGAAGAAATTATTTCTCTTTTTTTATCAGAAAAAAAATTATCTCAATCATCAGAGAAAACAATAAATACATATAAAGCCTAAAAGCTAATAAGTGATTTTTAAAATGTTAGCCGTGAAAATTTTAAATTTAACGATACTTGAGATAGAAGATTGGAATCTCTAACTTTATACATTTATTTAAAAGTCATACATTAGGTCCATCGCAACTTTAGTTGCCACTTGAATTTTCAATTTGTAATTTTATAAATTACCTAAGTCGTAAAAATATCTCTAATTCTTTGATATATTATCATGGTTTTAAAAAATTAATTAATTTATTAGGTATAAATTTAATTTAGTGTTAAATAGAACTCTAAAATTTTAATTCTTTATGTGAATTTTTTAAAATGTTGATTAAGTTAACGATGTATTATATATAAATATGGTTGACAGTGAATTATATATAAAATTAACCTATTTAGACATTTTTGTTTTGCAGTCTATTAAACATAAAATTTAATTTTTTCTTTAAAAGACACAAATATGAAATGATAAAACAAAATTCGTAGTTTAACCTTTTAAAAACAAACTATGTTCACATATTCACAGGTAAGAAAATGATTTAATTCCATTACTTTTAATATATTAATAGTTTCCATTGAAATTTGTTATCCAATAAAAAAATTCTACGTCAAATGAATTATTAATTAACAAATCATGCTTCTTATTAGGGGTGATTTCGGTTCGGTTTTTATCGGTTTTGTACCAAACCGACAACCGAACCGATATATTCGGTTTTCAAAAAATGGATCCGATCCAATGTCCGATAAAGTATAGAACCATTGGTTCGGTTTTTCAATGTCAAAAAATGGATCCGATCCGATCCAATGTCCAATTATTTTTAATATATAAAAAACAATATTTCTCATATAAAAATAATATTCTCATAAACTACTATTTTTTTTAAATGTTAGAAGTATTTTTAACTTATTCAAAATTATCTAAGGATGTTTTTTTACTTAAAATAAGAGTGAATTAAAGAAATATTAATGAAAGGAAGATGACTTTATATGAATTATTGACAATATATATATTTCGGTTTGGATCGGTTTTTTAAAACGAAAACCGGAACCGATCCAATATTTTCGGGTTTTTCAAATTACGAACCGATATGTCCAACTTTGAGCTAAAAAACCGATCCGATCCATTGGATTGGATTAGTTTGGTTCGATTTTTCGGTTTTTCGGTTTTTTGTTGCACCCCTACTTCTTATTACCATATTGGAATTAAAGGGAGTGGATCCCACCATATTAATTAAGCAAAGCAAACCGAACAATAAAAAGAAAGGGAAAACCATCTTTGTCCCTCATTAAAGTTTCAATCAAATCCAACACCAGCATCACAAGTTCGAGCTCGAGAGTCGATATTTATCCCCTTTACTCAATTGGTATATTTCAAAATTAAATATTTTTTATCTTTGACATTTTAATAATACTCTATTTTAATAGATAGCATAATTATTAGTGAGATAATAAAATCATGATTTAAAAAAAAATCATGATTATATTAATTATTTTCTTTTAATAATATTTCATTACCGTGTTAGATTTTAAAATTATCTTTAGTTATCATCTTAATCACTATTGTGTTTTTAAAATTATTAAATATTATTAAATATATTGAATGGCTCAATGACGCAATGGTTTCGGTATTTGGTTGTAAACCAATTCAACACCAGCGTCACAAGTTCGAACCCGAGAATCGGTACTTGTCTCCCTCAAAAAAATAAATAAAAATATTATCAATAAAAATATTTGATTTTAAAATGTATAATGAGTATTAATAATGACTATGAATACAAATATTTCTAAGTAATTATTTTGTTAGAATATGTTATTTGTTACCATTTCCCTAAATTAAATAAAATGAGGAATTTATACCACCATTTAAATTTAGAAATAATTATATAAATATGACCACTTAAAAAATAAAAAATATTGTTTTTGATATTAATGAATATTATTGGGGAAGGGGGAACGAGTACCGATTCTCGGGATCAAACCAGTGACGTGAACTAGTTTACAACTAAACAATGTAACCATCACGTTAGACATCCATAAAGTAAAATATATTACTGATGGTAGACTTTAAAATTTGACTACAATTATAATTAATTTGTCAATTTTCTTAAAATAAATAATAATAAAAGAGTGTAAATTAAACAATACTAATAATAAGGGTGTAAATAATAATAAGGGTGTGTTTGGGGCAAGGGGAATGATAATGATTAAGGGGAGAATGGTAATGATGAGGAGAATAAGGAGGAGAATGATCATGGGGTAATGGTTATTTGTGTTTGGGGTAAAGGTAATGATTATGAGGAGAATGATTGTTTTTATTTGAGATAAAGGTAATGATTATGAGAAATATAAAATAATGAAAATGATGTGAGTGTAAAATAGTGATGTGATATATAAAAAGTTATTGAAGTGAGAATAAAAAGTAGTTAAGAAGAGAATAAAAAAAATAATTTTTGGAAAGCGTGATTATGAGAAGAATGATTCTATGTAACCCAAACATGTGAAATCATTCTCATTCTCATCCTCTCTCTTATTTTTGGTGGCCTAAACACCCCCTAAAGGAAGATTCATAGTTTTTTTTCCTATTAATAGAAGAAAGAAGATTATAAATATTGATTTCAAAGATCCAATTAAAAGAAATAGTTTAACATAAAAATAGATATATTAGGTATTTCAAAAGAAAAAAAAACTTTAAAAAAAGAAAAGTCGTATATTATGTAGGCAACCGGTCACGTGTCGGTGGCGTTGTTTTCAGATATAAAAAGGAGGACCCATTTGGTATCCTATAATTGGCGCTTCCCGTTTTCAATTTTTTCACCTAAACTTTATAACAAAATCTTCCCATTTCATCTCTACGATTCTCTCTCTCTCTCTGCAATTTCGTAACCGTACTGATCACAATTCTGGCCGGATTAAGCACCATAGCCGTTCGACTCGGCGGCGGCGGCGGCGGAATTTGGTACCGGAGGAAGAAGAAGAGGCGGTGCCGGAGTAAGACAAAAGTTAAGCATCAGTTTATGGAGCTTTGGCACAAGATGATCTTCCCTGTCCGGCGTGTTTGGCTCGCTGTTTCCGCTCGAGTTAGGGCTCGGAAGAACGGTTAGCCTCGTTATACTCTTATTCTTTCGCTTTCGAAGTTTTATTTTCAAATCGGAGTTGATTCTGGCTTATTTTGAGCGAATGTGATGATCTCGACTACATGAATTGCTTTTGATTCAAGAAATTGCTGTATTTCTGGTTTCTGATTTTTTTTCGAAGTCTTATTTTCGAATCGGAGTTGATTTTGACGGAGAATCAACTCCGGCGAGTTTGGCTCGCTGTTTCCACTCCTATTAGGTCTCAGAAGAACGGCGGTTAGTCTCGTAATACACTTCTTCTTTCGCTTTCAAAGTTTTATTTTCGAATCGGAGTTGATTCTGGCTTAATTTGAGCGAATGTAATGATCGCGACTACATAATTGGTTTTTATTTGATAAATTTCTGTATATCTGATTTCTCTGGTTTCTTATATTTTCGAAGTTTTATTTTCAAATCGGAGTTGATTTCGCCGGAGAATCAACTCCGGTGAGTTTGGATCGCTGTTTCCGCTCGATTATTCTCTTAATACTCTTCTTCTTTGGCTTTCGAAGTTTTAATTTCAAGTCGGAGTTGATTCTGACTTAATTTGAGCGAATGTGATGATCTCGACTACATGAATTGGTTTCGATTCAAGAAATTTCTGTATTTCTGATTTCTCTGGTTTCTGATTTTTCTCTGAACTATAAGAACTCCGTCTATTGTTTGGTGCTGCCATTTAGAGTTGCTTACTGCAGAAGAATTTGTTTGTGATATCATCTAGAGTTCAATTTCTGCTTAATTTTATGAAATATGATTTGATAGACACTATTTTCGTTCTCGATGAACGAATAGAAGGAAAATAGTTAAAACGATTTGAAAATTAGGAAGGAGCTGCCTAGTGAACCGAAAGGTGACCGCCAACTAAGAAATTAAATTCTTACAAATTTTTTTGACATCCAAATATTATAGAGTCGCCGAAATGTCCCTTGCCAATAGTCAAAATGTGCGCAAACTGACTCGGATAGTCATTGATATATATAAAAAAGAATCCAAAGGTGAAAATACTGTTTATAATACTAATTTCGTAGTCTTTTCCTTTTTCTTTAATTCTTTTATCGACGTTGAATAAGTTATATGATACCTTGATCTGTATGCAATGGTTATTTGCCACTTAATCCCAACCACTATGATTGAGAGAGAGAGAGAGAGAGAGAGAGAGAGATGATTCTAGAGGGCAATAATAAATGGCCATGTGATTATTCAACCTCTCCGGTACAATAAATTGTTAGGAAAAATCACGGGGAACGTCCCATAGGTATATGTCCATGATTTTCTTATTTCTCCAAAGTTACTCTTTATGGCCAAAAAATGCCACCAAATGTAGTAAAGGATATCAAATCCCTTTAGTTTTAGGAATTTTAGTTTACAAGTTAGGTCTCTCTATGCTTAAACTACCCTATAGTTTTAGGAACTTTAGTTTACAAGTTGGGTGTCTTGCTCTATACTTAAAGTCTTAAACTACAATAGATTCGAACATCTAACCTCTAAATTGAAAATCGAGAAATCGGAGTTTCGCTCTCCTATACCCGGGCACCACCGGTCCATCCTTAGACTGTGGCACCGGGATACTTCGAAGGTTATTCTAGTTTAAGCGCTTTCCAGTGGCCTCGAACTAAGAATCTCTCAAGGAAGCAATGTCTTGAAGTACTTAGCCTCAACCGCTGGGCTGCCCCTTGCAGACCTAACCTCTAAATTGATGGTACACTTAAAACAATACTAATGTTAGCTACAAGTTCTTAATCTTTGGTTAAACATCTCTTTGTACTACAGTTCTGTTTTTTTTAAGTAAGTCTAAGATATTTTTCCCATGAAGCTTTCCCCATTTAATAATATGCACAAAAAGGTCCCCAGTGGCATTGCAGTTGAAGACAGATTGAAAGATGTAAGGCACTTTTGTGCTTAAAGTTTTTCTTCCTATAACAGTTTTGATTGTCCTGTTGTGATTCCTTACAGTTCTCGTCCCACTTAAGACCAACGAAGGCCACCAAATGGCCATTAGTTTTCGACTAGTGGTGTCCCAATTTGATTTGGTTTTGCCCTCTATTACTATTATAAGAAGGCCAAGAAGGTGGCCCTTTCTAGTCTTATATTATTCTTTTTAGCATTGTCCCAACTCCAAGCTGCTTTTATTGACAAGTTGACTAGCACCACAAATTTTTTCTACATATTTAGCATTCACATTATGTTTATATGTATATATATAGGTAGGTAGAGAGAGAATCATCATGAATTGCTTAGTGGTCAAGACGGTTTTTGGTGAATTAAGACCTTATAAATTCAATCCATAGTAATCACTATAAATTAAATTACTTCAGATTTGGCTTTCAGGTTTTCTTTTACAGCCAAATATTGTCGAGGTAGGCAGTCACTTTTGTGACAATAGTTGTGATGTGTGTAAGCTAGTCCTGACATTCATGTATATACACGCATTGAGAGATAGAGATTGATTAGGTGGATATTTTTTTTTTTTTGAAAATTGGGAAATTAGAGTTTTGCTCCCCTATACCTAGGACACCACTATCCCGTCCGTAGACCATGCCACTAGGATATTTTGGAGGGTATTTTAGTTTTAAGCACTCCCAGTATCCTCAAACTAGGGATCTCTCAAGGAAGCATGCCTTGGAGTTCGTAGGCTCAATCTTTGGACTGACCCTTGAGGACAGATCGCTTAGGTGGATTCGATTTAGGTAAGTCCTTTCCCTTTATATGGGCTGGGCCCAAATTAGGCCCATTAAAATCTGAAATGGTTATGATTGTGGGGTGACCCCCAGCCTCAAAAATCTCTTATCGTATGAACTGATATTTCATCCATAAGATTGCTCTTTAGAAAGCTAAGGCTAAACAATTGTGTGAATTTGTGCTGCTAACAGGAGCAGGGATTTTGAAGCTTCATGATGATGTAGAAACCTGTGGATACGAAGATGTGAAGGTGATGTGGGAGATGCTGCGTCGATCGGAGTTGGAGCTGATCGGTCACCAACCGAAGCGCAAGCAACGGCCGTTCTGGAGAATATCCGTGTGGTCCAACCATGCTGCTGCAGCCCCCTCGTACACAGCAACTCATTCTTGAGGCCATCAATTCAAATCTCAACACTCTACTCTCTGTTCAGCTCAGCCTTAATTCTGCGCTAACTTCAATGGCACAGCACTTTTTACCAACTTGTTCAAAGAAATGTGAAGTCTTTTGCAGCAGTTCATCTCTTCCACTTTGAGCAGTAAAACACCCTTTTGTAAGTAGCAATAAATTTTTGGTTACAGCTAAGAACCGTTAGTGAATTAATGATGCTCGATTGGATGTGTTCAAAAGATGATGAGAACACTTGTAGTTTCCCATATTGATTATAGAGGACGGTCTCATTGGCAGAGGCTTGAGGTCTCCAAAATATGCTCAAGATTAAGTTTGAAACGTAAAAACGAGCATAATTCTAAAATCTCTTATACTCTTCTAGATTCGGGTCTTCGGACGGACGTGCACGGATGCCCAAGATATATATTGGAATGTTTCTCCAATTTCTGATTATAAAAAGAAAGTTCCCATCTAAATGAAGATTGTTTTTGAAGGGTAGTCCAAATGAAATGAACCATATACAAGTAGGAATTCGATCATCCAACTAAAGTACAGATGAGTAACATTTTAACTAGTTGAAACGCTTGTGAGAAATTCGTTATGATATTATAAACATTGCTGATGTGATTTTTATTGCTGTAAAGTTTAGTAAAACAAATATTGATATCTAGAATCACATGAATTCCGTAAAATTCGTTATGATAATATAAGTTTTGAAACACATAATCACTAGGGTGCGTTTGGAGCACCGGTTTGGTTATGATAGATGGAAGGTTATGATAAACTGAGGATTATGATAAATGGTGGGTTATTATAAATAGTGTTTGAGAGACAAGTTATTATAACAGAGGCTATGATAAATGGTGTTTGAGAGGCTAATTATGTAACAAAAAGTAATATATGTAAGGTTTAAATAAACATGCACGTAGATTTAAATAAATAAACACGTAGATTTAGGTAACCATCATTTATAATAAACGGTGGGGAAAACATCGGTTGAGTTATTATAACCAACCCGGCCGTTTACATAAATGGGGCCCAATCACACCCTTTACTTAGGTTATACAAGTTCTCGGAGTTTATTTTGGCTTCTTCTCCTAATAGATACAAAAGTTTGATCAATCTAAACATAGCCCAACAAGCTTGTCTATTTCTAACTTCTCTAACACTTGAGCTTCAACTCCAATGTACTTTACATTTATAAAACATTAATCAGATAGACATGTATGGACTATTCTAAGTGCATCAGCTCACATGTAAACCTCTATCTTTACACTCCAACAATGGTGGAACTGTATTAAACAAAGTTGTAGTCTCCCATTGATTAGTTAATGAGTATATAAAAAGTAGATAAATAAAGAATAACTATTTTCATGAGTATGTGAGACTTTTTTGTAGTGAAATAAAAACAAAGTTATGAAAGCTTAATGAACTATTACAAAAATGTAATCAACATTCAACACAATCAAAAAGTAAAAGAACAAGACAAACATAAATTATTTTATTATGTAGACAATGTTAAGTATACATAACACTAGTGTAAAAGAGGACAACAGCCAAGAAGCTTTCATAATCTCTTCTATTGCACAACATAACTGATTCAACAAGTGGAACTGTACAACATGATTTCATCATCTCTGAAATTATATTTCATTATTTTTGGTACCATTATTACTCTTTCTCACAATATTAAAAGAAACTTTCAGCCTCTTAGGAGCTCTCCTGTTGATCTCCACAGACGTTGGAGCCGACATGAAATCGCCTTCCTCTTCACCCGCCGCTGCTGCCACAAACGACGAATTCATCAGCATCTCTGCAGTAAACCTCGACTTCGGCTTCCTCACAAAACAACACTTCAAAAACCAACGTGCCTCCTCCGACACCCCTTCTGGAATCTTTGGCATTGCATGCTTCTCTATAATCTGTTTGGCGATCCCGGCCTTGTCCCCCGCGGTCCACGGGCAGTTTCCCGTGAGCATTTCGAGCACGAGGCACCCGAGTGCCCAAATATCGCTAGGAGATTCTTGCACGTTGTGAATCAATGTCTCTGGTGCCATGTACATCACTGTCCCTCCCAAACTATAGAATGGCTTTGTCTTGCTTATTCTCCTGGCTAA
This sequence comes from Sicyos edulis, assembly GCA_036507275.1. NCBI lineage: Eukaryota > Viridiplantae > Streptophyta > Magnoliopsida > Cucurbitales > Cucurbitaceae > Sicyos > Sicyos edulis. The sequence goes on along the minus strand of CM071854.1, from coordinate 38,022,206 downwards.
CCCTAAATCGCCGATCTTCGCCGTGAATCGTTGATCGTTGGATGAATTCCTCGGCACCAATAAGATATTTGCTGGCTTTAAATCACAATGAACGTATTTGGATTTGTGAATGTGATATAATCCTTCGAGTATTGATCTTGTATATTCTCGAACCTCAATTTCTGGTAAACCCTTTCCACCTATTCAATTTATCAATAGAAAAATTTAGAAAGAGAAAAATACATAATAATAAAAAAATATTATATATATTTTTAGCATAAGTTTGGGAGGGGATTACAAACCTTACAAAAATAATACAGATATCAAATAAATGAGAGTCAAATAGCGATGATCGAATCCGTGACCATAATGTTGAACTGTATTACCACCAAACAATAAAACCATCAGACAACCGACCCTCTAAAAAATAAGAGTATATGTGTTTAACCTCGGCAACATTGTAGGGCAAAGACGCTGCAGCCTATGATTTTTTTTTTTTTAATATTAAGTAAAATATGAAAATTAAAATAAAACTGCCTTACCTTAATTAAGAGTTATTGAACTAAAAAAACCAGTGATAAAATTTTCAAAATCAAATTAGGGATGTTAAATTATTATCACACAATTTTTGCCAAGACACAATTTTGCATTACCTTGGCAAAAATTTAGGGTAAAGTCACCGCAGCTTTTTTTGTTCTTTTTTTTTTTTAAATATTAATTAAAATTTAAAATTAAAAATAAAACTGTCTTGAGCTCAATGAAAAGTTAATGAACTGGAAAAAAAAATATAGAGATAAAATTGTGAAAGTGAACTTAACTAAACAATAAGTGATATGTCAAATCGAAAAATAAGACATTTAAATCTCTGAACCCTAAATAATATTATTGAAATACAAAAATCATGCATTAACAAGAAGTCATAAATTTGAATCCTCAAATTACCTGTACTTTTGATTCGACGAGCGAGATCGCCTCCGTCTGCGAACTCGAGCAGCAAATTATAAATCATCCGGCCATGATCATCGAAAGTGGTCTCTTCACCAAAGCATTGGATCAAAGACCGGCAAGAATGTAAGTTGTCATAAGTTTGTTTCTCCTTTTGTAGGGTTCCCGAATCGGAAACCTCAGCGGACTTGACGGCCATTACCGAAGGGTAAATGCTGCGTTCAGCCACGGATGGCTTAAGAGAAGCCATGAAAACCGATGCAAAACTTCCTTTCCCGATCACCGACCCTCTTATCCATTGTAGTCCATGGTTCGAAGAAGACGAAGCAGCAGCGGTTTCTTGTTCGACTTTGGAATCGTCTTCCATTGAATTGGATGATCTCTTCATTGTTTTAGGTTTCGATCGAAGTCAGTGAGAAAGTGAGTGTTTGCAAAGTAGTATAGATTATGGTGAAAGAGAGAGTGAGTAATAATGGAAGTGATGGCTTTCTTAGGGTTTGAACAAATTTAATTTCTAATTTCGTTGGTACTTTTTTATACCTAAATTTCGTAAATATCTAATTTTTTTAGATATAATAATACGTAAATTAGTGACAAAAAAAACTTAGATTATCAATGCGATCCAACGGTGGAAAGAAAGGTAAGAATTTAGTCCATTGGATTTTTTTAAAAAAAACTATAATCTAATCCTTATAATTTGAATGAAATTATAATTTAAACCTTATGATTTTGAAAATTATAATTTAGTATCTATACTTTAAAAAAAAAAAAAAAATTGTCCATGTAGTTTGTAATTTGCTTTGTAATAATCGGAGATTGTAAGAATTGAACTTATAATCTCATAGTCAGAAATACATGTTTGTTATCGCTAGATTAAATATTAAATTTACTTTGGCATTTTTTAGATGAAGGATGTGCTTTTTTTTTCTCGTGACCGTGGAGGTAAAATAGATTAACACCCAATAAGATAATCAACTGCGCCAGTGACCCTAGATAGCTATATTCTTGTTAACTACAAGGCTTTCTTTTAAGTGAAATATCATCGTATACATACCAATGACTTTATTTTTGCTTCTTTCTCCTAATAGATACACAAGTTTGATCAATCTAAACATAGCCCAATGAGGATGTCTATTTATAACTTCTCTCACACAAAAAGCTTCAATTCCAATGAAAAATTAATTAGATTGACATGTATGAACTATTCTAAGTGCATCAGCTCATATGTAAGCTTCTATCTTTACACTTCAACAATGGTGGAATTGTATTAAGAATACGAGCGAAGTTATAGTCTCGCATTGATTAGATAATGTGAGACTTTTTTTAGTAAAATAAAAACAAAGTTACGAGAGTTTAATGAATTATGGAAAAAATGTAATCAACAAAAAAAAGTTAATTAAAAAATAAAATAACAAGGCAAAAAATGCAATTAGACAAACATAAATTATTTTATTAAGTAGACTATGTTAAGAATACATAACCCTAGTGTAAAAGAGGACAACATAAAGTGGAAATGTACAACATGATTTCATCATCTCTGAAATTAGATATCATTATTTTTTGTAGCAATATTACTTTTTCTCACAATTTTAAAAGAAACCCTAAGCCTCTTAGAAGATCTCCTGTTGATCTCCACAGATGTTGGAGCCGCCACAAAATCATCATCTTCTTCACCCGTCGCCGCCACCACGAACGGAAAATTCATCAGCATCTCTGCAGTAGGCCTCAACTTTGGCTTCCTCACAAAGCAACACTTCAAAAACCAACGTGCCTCCTCCGAAACCTCGACTGGAATTTTCGGCATTCTATGCTTCTCTACGATCTGTTTAGCAATCCCAGCCCTATCTGCAGCGGTCCACGGGCGGTTTCCCGTGAGCATTTCGAGCACGAGGCACCCGAGTGCCCAAATATCGCTCGGCGACTCTTGCACGTTGTGAATCAATGTCTCTGGCGCCATGTACATCACTGTCCCTCCCAAACTATAGAATGGCTTTGTCTTGTTTATTCTCCTCGCTGACCCTAAATCGCCGATCTTTGCCGTGAATCGTTGACCTTTGGATGAATTCCTCGGCACCAATAGGATATTTGCTGGCTTTAAATCACAATGAACATATTTGGATTTGTGAATATGAATTAACCCTTTGATTATTGATCTTGTGTATTTTCGAACCTCAATTTCTGGTAAACCCTTTCCACCTATATATTCAAATTACCATTAAAAATAATTTAGTAGGAGAAAAAAAAAAATGTAATAATAAATATTTAAAAACCCTACAAAATTTTGTAAAACCTCGGCAGTAATTTAGGGCAAAGTCACCGCAGTCTTTTTTTAATTTTTTTTAAAAATTTAATATTAAGTAAAACTTTAAAATAAAAATAACACTGCCTTAAGCTCAATTAAGAGTTGTTGAACTAAAAAAAAAGAGATTAAATTATCAAAGTTAACTTAACTAAATAATAACTGACATTTATAATCGATTAAGAAGTAAGACTTTCGAGCACTCAAACCCCAAATGATGTTATTGAAATACAAAAATCCAAAGAGAACATTGATATTATCAAGAAGTCAAAAGTTTGAGTCTCCAAATTACTTGTACCCTTGATTCGATGAGCTAGGTCGCCTCCTTCTGCGAACTCGAGCAGCAAATTATAAATCATCTGACCATGATCATTGAAAGTGGTCTCTTCACCATAGCATTGGATCAAAGACTCGCAAGAATGTAAGTTGTCGTAAGCTAATTTCTCCTTTTGTAGGGTTCCAGAATCGGAAACCTCGGCAGACTTGACGGCCATTACCGAAGGGTAAATGCTGCGTTCAGCCACAGATGGCTTAAGAGAAGCCATGAAAACCGATGCGAAACCTCCTTTCCCGATCACCGACCCTCTTATCCAATGTAGTCCATGGTTCGAAGAAGACGAAGCAGCAGCGATTTCTTGTTCGTCTTTGGAATCGTCTTCCATTGAATTTGATGATCTCTTCATTGTTTGGGTTTCGATCGAAGTCCGTGAGAAATTAGTGAGTGTTTGCAAAGTAGAGATTATGGTGAGAGAGAGTGAGTAATTAATGGAAGTGATTGGCTTTCTTAGGGTTTGAACAAATTTAATTTCTAATTTCGTTGGTCCTTTTATATACCTAAATTTCGTGAATATCTATTTTCCTTTAGATATAATAATACGTAAATTAGTGACAAAAAAAAAAACTTAAATTATCAATTTGATCCAATGGTTGAAAGAAAGGTAAGAATTTCATCCATTGGATTAAAAAAAAAACTATAATCTAATCCTTATAATTTGAATAAAATTATAATTTAAACCCTATGATTTTGAAAATTATAACTTAGTGTCTATACTTTAAAAAAAATATTAAAATTTATCCATGTAGTTTGTAATTTGTTTTGTAATTACAACTATTCATATATTGTTTTTTCGTCAAATCAAGTATTTATCTCACACTGTTGTTATTACCACATAATAATTAACTTTCTAGTATCAAATTCATATCAATTAAATATTAATTTCTTGTACTAAAAAAAAAAATTAATTTCTTAAATTATAAAAATTAAATTCTAGTTTTTAAAATTATAAGAATAAGGGATTTTGCATGTGTAATAAAAAAAGACAACGTATTTTCATCTATAGGACAAAAAAAAATCCATTTATATGAACAAATCGAAAGTGAGTTCTATCACCGTTACAAATCAATAAGTGATATAGAATTCTATCGATGATATATTCATTCTATCACTAGTTGAGTTCTAGTAGAAATCATGTGCTATGAATGAATTATTTTAGAAACTATGTTGCAAATACAATATAAGAGGTAGAATGTGTTGATACAGGTAAATTCCCTAAGAATAAACTCTAACTTAAACCAATTTTAACTTCAATCCTTGTATTGTTTGATGACTATTTGTTTTTTTTTTTGTAGTTTTTGAAATTTAAGCATATTCTTACTCAAATTTTCTAAAATGTGTTCCATTTTTCCTACGATACATCCATATTTTCTTAAGAAAGTATGTGAATACTAACTAACTTTAAAAAATAAAAACAAACCGTTGGCTTTTGGAAGGATGAAGTATTATCTTTTAGTAAAGAAAATGAGTATAAATCAACTAAAATGAGTATAAATATTGTATTATATCACGAACAAATAATACTCATTTTTAGTTGTGGTGTATTTTCTATTTTAAGTTTAAACTTGTACTCATTTTCTTTAGCAAAAGATATTTATTCCAAAAAAGAAAAGAAAGATTAACCTAAATGAAATTAGGTTAATTTGTTAAATAGGAAACGAAAAATGCAGCGTGGGGAGAAGTGGGACCCACACCAAATACTATAAATTCTCGACGCATCCCTAAACGCCCAATCTCAGCTTCGCCGTCACAGTTTTTTCCTTCTTCAACTGTTCAATCAATACTCTTTTTTCTGGTAATGTATACTTTTTTTTTCCTCTTAATTCTTTCGATTTCTATAGCCTCCTTCATGATTCTGATTCGGATCGTTTAATTTTGATAGTTTTTTTTTCTCTCTTAGCTGCTGTTGCTGATTTCTACGGTTTCGTTCTTGCTCGCGCACGTTTGAATCGGTATAATTTCTGCTTTGAATTTGTGTATTGTGTGAGGATTTGTTAGTTTCTTGATTTGTAGTCGATGCATTTTGTTCGCATTCTCGAGTTTTGTGACTGATTGATCTCGTTGAGCTGGATTTGGTTTTGATTTTGTGAGTTTTTTGCTTGCTTTTTTGTGATGAATCGTTTGGATTATGCTGTTTTTAGTGGATTAGATGCTGTTTTTGGTGTTTAATTAGTCTAGGTTTGTGACGATCTTTAGCTTAATTAGTGAAGTTGTTCATATTCTCTAGTTTTGTGCCGTATACGTCTCTGTTTGAATGTTACTAATTGAGTTTTTTTCTTTCTGTTTTGTGATGAATCGTCTGGTTTGAGGTGTTTTAAGTGGATTAGACGCTTTTTTGGTGTTTAATTAATAATTAATGCAGTTTTGTGGTGATTTTTCGTTTGAGTTCGATCATGAATTTGATGTCACTTTCCTTTTTTGATTGCTATTATTAGGTTTGATCTTCTTTTTCCTTATATGTAATGTAATGTGGGGTTGTTCATTGGGATAATTAAAGCTGCATAAAAGACAGAGACCATTAATACATACATTGTTTAATTTCTCTTCATATTTTATAATCCAGTGATTAGACTCGGTTTTTGGTGTTTAATTAGTGCAGTTTTGTGAAGGCTTTCGTTTGAGTTGGATCATGAATTTGTTGTCTCTTTCCCTTTTTTGATTCTATTATTAGGTTTGTTTAATCTTCTTTTTCCTTGTATCTAATGTGATCTGTTCATTGGGGTATTTAAAGTTGCATAAAAGACAAGACTATTTATGAATACGTTGTTCCATTATCATTTGCACGTTAATTAGTGAAGGTTTATTTACTTTTCAAAATTTCTCTTGATATTTTATAATCCAATGGCTGTTTCCTTTTTTGTTCAAATAGATTTTGTCCTACGAATGAATTCCTTTTGTTCACGAACGACGCAATGGAAAATGACAACCTGAACCTACTAAATGAGTTGCTTGGTTTGATTCCTGATGATGAAAATCAACAGTTGAGATTTCTTAGCACAATGAGAAGTGATGCTAACTTCAATGAGCTTCATGAAGAAGAATATAGTGCCCAATTTCCAGGTTCAACACTCCCTTTTCATCCGTACACAGATGCTGATTGGTCATTTGATGGCTCCCAGTTAGATTTAAGCCCTCAAGGATGGCTTAACAGCAATTTAAAAAGTACCCAAGAAAAGACAATCTCTGCATTAGATATCAGAAATCCAGAACCTCCCAATAGTTGTAGTGACCTAACTGGATGTGAAAGAGATGTAAACAATAATACTTTGCAATCCTCAGGATGTGTGGAACAAATTGACCTTAACATTACTGTTGATGCTGAGACTCCAGATGTTGGATGTAAGACAAAAGCCACCACCCTTGCTGAGACATCTGCTGAAACAAAATGTAGAAATAAAGATGATATGTATCCTGTACAGGGCAATGAGGATGTCCGTAACTCACTTCAAATTGCTGCTACTTTTATGACAGCATCTGGTAACAGTCAAATTGGACCATCTTCAGAAAGTAGGTTCAGCGACTTAGAATCTTGTTTACATAAATTGGATCAAATTCAAGGGCGTTGTGAACAGAGATCTCATACTAATGTCGAGAATTTTTCATCCGAGTCTTCAAGATTTGCTCCTCCCCTTGGGATCTCTACAGCCATCCCTGTTCCAAATCAAGCATGTAAGTGATGGATAGTTTTCAACATGTGAATCTGTGATGCTTATGCAATCTTAAACAATTTCAGTTTTAAATGTGTTATGCAAGAATCCTAAACAACAAGAATAAGAAAACGTACGACAAAAAACTCATAGGTTTATGTGGTTCACTAATGTTATGTTAGTTACGTCCATGGGTAGAGAAGAGAAAAGAGGGCAACTAGACATTTGAATAAAATGATTATCGATTTTGACATTGGACATGTTTCTTTGTTGCTTGTAGTTGAACTTGAACAATCTGTTGTGCCTTCTCAGCCTCCACAAAACATTTGCAATGCTCCCACTTCTGGTACTTACTTTTAGTGCCTTCATTACTCTTTTTCGTCTCATTTTCATCAAGTTATATGAAAGAAGCATTAACTAAAACTATATGCTCAAGTTTCAGGAAATCAATATACATGTGAATTTGGGACAGTTAAAGATTATGGTCTTGTTGAATCATATCCTAATCCAACTTGTACGAGTTCTTCTCCACCACAGTTATCTTCTTCCACGACCTTGGCCGATACCGACATATCACTTGGAGCCCAACTTGCTCAGATTCTATCACATGATCCAATTAAACCTAAGAAAACCAAAATTGATCCAAATTTGCAAAAGAAAGATAAGATTTCACAACCCACCCTTAGTGTGAATGTTCCTGATCTCGTCTCTTCCAAGATTGAAGATCTACGAGATCGTTCTGTCCTACGCTCAAAGCCTGCAAGCTATCATATAAAATGTCAAGGTACTTCTATATTCTATATATGTCAACATATTCTCTTTCTCCATTTTTCTTCATACGCTCAGCTAGTATGGAATATATGTATGTTTTTCTTTTGTACTTGCATATGGTTAGCTTAAGGGCAATCACTTTAATTTAAACAGAGAAGCTAGTTGTCTACCCGTCTTAGCTTTAAAATTTACTTTCCCATAATAAATAAATCAATCGAAACCGAACATCTTCTATCTAGTTTGTAAATTTTTTTTTAATTCAACAATATTTAGTGGGGAGAATTCGAACATGTTATCTCTTAACAGTGTTTGGCATGAGTGCAAGGGAGGAGTATGGTAGGGTTTTTTCTCTCCTTGTTTGGTGGGAGGGGTAAATGGTATCCCTCCCAAACTCCACCCATTCCCTTCTCCTCATACCAAACAAAATTTCCAGTACTTTTACTCCCAATCACTCCTAACCCTTTTACCAAACAATGTTTTTCTCCACTTTCACCCTCAACCTTTCATATCAAACAAGATCTACTGTCACTCACACTCTCAACAATTACTAACCCCTCATACTTAACAAAATTTTATCTGATCTCCAAATCTCACACCAAATAAGGTTTTATCTTCTCCGAACCCCTCATACCAAACAAGGTTTTATCTCTTTCAAATTCCTCGTTTTCGATCATACTTAACAAATGTCAGTTGAGCAAACTCTTATTGAACTATCTAGTACGTAGTTGCTTTGCTTTTGGCATAATTCAACTAAAGGATTATATATATCTTCGACCAAAAGTTGAAGTTGAAGTTTTTCTTTATTGATTTTTTTTAAACAAAGGTAACCACGTCTTTTCCTAGGCCAGACACTAGGAGATAACCAAGGAGTAATGTCACAGTTGAGTCTCGAACCTGGGACCTTGAGGGGAGTATACCCTCAAATCCCAAGTCTCCAACCACGGTAACATCTCTCGGGGACCAATTTTTATTTTTTTTTAATTTTTTTTTCCTTTATTGAATGAAACAATATTTTCTAGGTGTGGAGTTTCTTGTTATTATTATTTTAATTTTATTTTTCTTATCACAACCCAAGTATCATGAACACTGGATCTGTCATTTTGAGTAGAAAGAGACTCTTGTTTTAATGGAGTTATTATCTGTATAGAGGTGTCAAACAAAGACATTACATCAAATACGTGTTGAAGAGATGATTTAGTTTGTCTTTTTGTTTTTCATAGTTGTCCTATTATAGTTTTGGACACACGATGGTGCATTCAGACACAATGGGACATGTATTGAATAACAACGGACAAAATTTATGAAAACCATACGAACAATTTTATATTAAAAAAATCAGACTATTAAGGCATAAAAACTAATCAGAAGCAATTAGAAAAACTTGAGAGAAATCAAAATAAGAAAAAGAATAAAAATAAAACTAGCAAACCATCTATTTATAACTCAAATACTCTTAACTAATTCCAAATTATTCTCTAAAATACTTCTATAAATCCTAGAAATTTGAGATACTTTTCTCCACTTCCAAGAATGAAAACTCTTATAGCTACATTGTAGTCGCCTCAACCAAATAATTTCTCTTATGTTTGAGGAGGTACTGATTGGAAGAAAAAAATATACATGTTTGAGATTATATTACAATATTTCATGTTCAAAGTTTTTTTTAGTGACGTGGATATATGTTTGAACTCTCAATCATAATGTTATGGTTGGAGCATTTGATAGATATATAGAATATAGAATATTGTGTTGTGTTGTGTTTCTCATAGTCATTCTCGTCATTTTATAATCATTTTCTACTCTCGAAATAAATGGTTTTTGCTATATTAATTTATTTTACCTCAAATTAAACACGGATAATTGTCTCCCATAATCATTCACATTCTCTTTGCTTCAATTAAATCTTTTTATTGGTTGATATAATTAAGTTTACTCCAACTCACCAACTCACCCACTTTAGTTTTTGGGTTGATTGGTGATTTAACTTAATTTAACATGGTATTAGTGCTGGAGGTCCTGAGTTCGACTCTCGGTTATCCCTCTCAAACACTGCTCATTCCCTTCTCCTTATATATTGTACCAAACAAATTTCCAGCTACTTTTACTCCCAACTATTCTTAATCCCTCTTACCAAACAAGGTTTTTCGTCACTTTCATCTTCAACCGTTCCTATCAAACAAGATTTTCTGTCATTTTCACTCTCAACGGTTCCTAACCATTCATACTAAACAAAAATTTTTCTTCTCCAAATCCTCCCTCGTACCAAACAAGGCTTTATCTTCTTCCAAACCCCTCATACCAAACAATTAATCTTTTAATTAGTTGATATAATTAAATTTCTTGAGTTCACCCGTTTAAACTTTTGAGTTGATCGGTCATTTATCTTTTTTTTCGTTGTGCAGATTTGGAGCAAACTCGGGAATTAAGTGGACATAAATGCTACCTATGTAAGAGGGATCTTTCAGTAAAACCAGAAGGGTCATATGCGGTTCCAAAGAATCCACCAACTGTGGCGGTACTGCCTTGCAGCCACGCGTTTCATGGCCTTTGTTTGGAACGCATCACTCCTCAAAACCAAGCTCAAGATCCTCCTTGTATTCCTTGTGCTATTGGCGACGTTTAGACAATTTCTGCTAATCATTTCGGTTAGTTTTTCATCACCTCTCAGTATTATTCTTTTTCTCTCATATATTTTTTCTCTCTCTAATTTTAGCTCAAAACAGAGGAAACTGCTACTCACTAACTTTGTATATAGGTGTAGCCAAATGCTAACTAACTTTGTATTATTCTTTTCTCTCATAATTTTTCTGAGTATTATTCTTTTTCTTTTTGTGTGTACAAATTGGGTAAGAGGGACCAACAAGCCTTTCGTAGAGAACACTACCACTCTCAAATAATATGAGAGTCAAATACTTGAACATGGAATTGGATTACCACCAAATATGAAATCATATTATCACCGAATAATATGATGGACGCTAGATTATTTGAATCTTATCTTTAAGTCTTTAATTAGATATTATTTGTCTGGGTCTTAGAAATTTAACATGTTATACCTTTGGTTAGGGGTGTTGAAAATTTAAGACGTTATAAGTTTAATTCATGGGTCATCTACCTCATAATTGGTTTCTTATTTATTTTTCTACCAAATATTGGAGGCTTAAAAATAGTCTTGATTCAAACATTCACGAAGATTCTTTAAAAAAATAAACTAATTTAATTATCATTTTAGTGAACCTTTTTTGTAACAAACTATTTTTGGAAATACTAGACCTTAAACGCAAGTTCTAAAAATGTATATATTTTTTTTAGAACAGAAATATATATATATATATATATATTTATGAGTTATAAGTTAAATTTTAAAGATGAAAAATAAGATTAACCCAACCTCAAAATGGGGCCCTAACATGTTAGGGCTTATCTGGGCACCTTAAGCTTTAGTTGCAGCTTCATTTACAAGCTCTACTTAAATTCGTGGGTAGTTTTTTTTTTTTTTAATAAAAAAAATGCATAAATAACGGATGAAAAAAGAGATCTATTTATTTCTTAATTAAAAAATGAAGACTTTTTTTTTAAAAAAAGTCATATACTAAGTATACTAATATTACATTGTTAACAAAAAAAAAATTATAATTTAATCCACATAAATATATTCATGGTATTATTAAATTAAAAGAAATTATATTTATAATAAAGGGATTATAAATTTGAGGATTTAAAAAATAATAATAAATTTTATCATTTTATCCCAACTAATACTGCTTAGATATCCATAATAAATTCGTATTTAAAAAATAATAATAAATTCAAATTTTGCCGTGGGTAAGATTTATTAATACAGTTTGTTCTCAAAAAAAACAATTTATTAATACAATTTCAAATTTTTTCTCAAAAAAAAAACACAATTTCAAATTTAAATTTAGAAGTCTAAGTTGGTGTAACTTACAATTTCAATCGATTTTTTTTTCAAAAAAACTAAACATAATTAGTATTTTTTTTTTTAGATTATAATAATTTGCATAAGAAGATTTAAACTCACGATCTATTCATCAATGGTGTGCGGCTCCGATGGCACGTAATTAATAATTATTGTTGCAAATATTTAGTTAAATTTATTTAATAAAAAAATAGAATAAAATATTAAAGTATTCCTCAAGGGATATTCTTTCGGAATTAGGAAATATTGGAAGGCGTGAGAGAGAAAAACATAATAATAATCCAAATAAATAAAAGAGATGACGACAAATATAGGCATCAAAACCTCCACCACGACGGAAAATCTGAGCCGTTGGATCACAATCACATGGTGTTTCGTTGTTTCCTTCTGCAATTTATCTTCTTCTCTTCTCGGTGAAGCAACCAGAAACAAACACCGAACCCAAAAAAATTCCTTTAAACCAAATTTCCCTATGCGAAAATTCTCAGAGGATTCTTCGTAGCCAAACGCTCCGGCGAAGCTCTTCCGATGGAGCGCGATGATTCCGGCAAGTTCGGTAAGATTCTCCAAAGCTTCTCTCCGGCGTCGGTTCCTCAAATTCACTGGAAATCTCGCCGGAAAGCAGGTACGACTTAGTAGATTCCATGTTTCTCTTTCACTGTTTGACTTCTCCGGCGGAATTCGCCTTCGATTTTTGGAAATTTGGCGAAGTCGATGAAGATCGGAATCTCGGAATCTCTGTTTTCGAAAGTAACGCATTCGTCTAGGTTTTGAAATTTCTAGTTCTCTCTTTGTAATTTGCCTTCAACTTTTGGAAAATTTTGCGAAGTCAATGAAGATCGGAAACTCGGAATCTCTGTTTTCGAAACTGAACTAATCCGTCTAGGTTTTGAAATTGTCGCATAATTTGAGTGATTTTGTTCGAATTTTGAAGAATTAAACTGAGTGAATTTCTGTTTATTTCCTTCATTGATAAACTTCTCCGGCTGAATTAGCCTTCAATTTTCGGAAATTTCTCTAAGTCGGTGAAGATCGGAAACTCGGAATCTCTGTGTTTCGAAAGTGAGCGAATCCGTTTAGGTTTTGAAATTGTCGCGTAATTTTTTTTTTTTTTATGGAAAACCGGGAAATGGGGCACCAGTGGCCCGTCCCTACACTGTGACATCGAGATATTTCGAACTGTATTCTAGTTTAAGCGGCAACGGTTTTGAACCAGTGCTCTCCCAAGAAAGCATATCTTAAAGTCCTTCGCCTGGTTGGGGACAAATTGAATTTGAGTGATTTTGTTCGAATTTTGAAGAATTTCTACCCTAACTAGGCTCTGATTTCTTATATTTTTGTTATTGGATTGATTTGGTGTTTTTTTTTTAATGAATTAATTTGTTATGTCGTCAACAATTTTGGTATTGGAGGTGAGAAAAGAGAGAATATTGGTAAAAAGTTAACTTCGCTCTTAAGTTTTGCCTTCTGTGTACGTTTCTTTTCCGTTTTTTTTTCTTTTTCTTGAGAGAGTTTTTCAACAAATTTCTGTTCATTGCTTACTCGTGATTTCTGTTATCTGTTTTTTTTTTTTTTTTGAGATTATCTGTTATCTATTTTTTAGAAGGAAAAAAAAAGAGAAGAAGATTGATTATTTCTGGTTAAAATACCCATTTAGTCGTGTGCTACTGTGCTTGGTATTTTGGTTCAAAATTTCTAAATATAAAATTAAAGTTGAATATTTAAAAGGGAAACTAAAATAAAAGAGATTTTTTTTTTATGTAAATCAAAGAAATTGCATAAATTGGAGATATATATATAAGTCGTTTGTAGTCAAAATAGTAGTTGGACCCAAAATGCTCATGAGAGTTTAGTGCTTTCAATTAGTTGAGTTAATTGAAAGCAGTCGATTCAACTAATGAAAAGCATGTAAATTATAATTGAAAGAAGGATAATTCTTATAATATAAAAAATGTATAAAAATTTATTATGGAGGATATGTTTTAGAAAGAATTGTTATAATTAAAATTGTTGAGTCAAAAATTGTTTAACTACAATAATTTTTAATCTTTTTGAAATATTTATTAATTTAAGGCCGTTTGATAACTATTTTATTTTTAGTTTTTGTTTTCAAAATTGAAGCCTACGTCAATTCTTTAACTACATGTTTTTTCTCACTTGCATATTTACATTCTATTTATATTCTTAGAAATAAAAAATATAGATTTCAAAAGTTGATGGAATAAATTTGAGTAAGAATAGCCTTAAATTTTATAAATAATAAAATAAATAAATAGTTATCAAACCGGATCTTAATTTTTGTTGTCTTTTTGTTTTCCTCCATTTTTATTGTCAATTACTAGATTTCAGATCCTGGAAATTATTCTATAACAAAGGTCCTTACAACTTTGATAACTATTCCTTTTAAAAAAAATATTTTTCGTGTTATACAATTAATTTTATAATTTGTGTTTTTGAAATTGTTGTGGTGATAAAATCGGCTGAACGAACCCGATTCGCACTCCACTCACCGGTGGAAGTTGACTCTTTTGTAGATTTTTTTTTTCTTTCACTTATTTGTCACGAAAGGCCTTCATGATACGTGGAAATTATTAATTTAAATTAGGAATTACAAACTATATTCCTCAAAACGACTTCTGAAAAGTATTTTTTATATTTTTTATTTTTATATAATTGAGCATGTCCCACACGTTACGAGATTTTTTATACTAGCATTATTTTTTGTTTACTATTTTTTTTTGGTTCAACAGCTTTTTTTTTTTTTTTTTTATCGAGGTTAATGATGTAATGGTTTCATTGTTTGGCTGTAAACCAGTTTAATATCAGCGTCACAATTTTCAGCCCGAGAATTTGTATTTGTCTTCCTGTACTAAAAAAACAACTTTTTTTTTCTATTTTTTTTCACTAACATCGCGTGTTTCAATGTTGTTAATTCTTTTTCAAAGATAATTTCATGTTTTTTCTAAGAAATTTTTGTGGTGAAGATGTTGCTATGCTAGCATAGGTATTTTACAATTTTAATTTTAACAGAAAAAATGTGTTTTTATTTTATAATTTAGCCATATATATTTAGCGGATAATAATCTCCTTTTGTTTTTGGCTCTTCTTTGATATGTTATTTATTATTCCTGAATAATATCTCAATTTTAAAGGGTAGAATACAGTATTGAATTTCTAATTAACTTAAAAAAAACAATTTCTTATATTTAATAATTTATATGTAATATAGCTTCTGTTTATCACATTTTGTGTTTTTAGGTGTAAATAATACGGTCTAAATTTTCTATCTCAATAGCTTTTTTTTTTAGAATTATCCCAATAGTTAAGAAACAGCTGCTGAAATGAAAACATATATGAAACCAAGTATGACGCTTTTGTGTGTTTTTTGTTTATATTGGATGAGTATATATTTTTATTTCAATATTCATGATTGTTTGAGTCAGTTTTCTCTCATTTGACCATTTTTATGGGATAAGTTGATCCTAAATATTTGGTTGTCAAATTAATTCCTATTTATATATGAATATCATGAATCAAATTTATAACCTACTTTTTAGAACATATAAAATTGAATAAACTTTTTATTTTTAATTCAATGACAATTGGGGTGGTGTGAGATTCGAAATTATTGTCCTTTTTTAAAAATAAAAACTTATTGTTCTCTTACTTATGGATATACATTTTATGTAAATGGATATACATTTAAGGCTTATAAGTAAATTAGCTTTTTTATTTTAATTATTTTTTGTAACTTACAGTTATAAAGAGTGATAATTTAGGAATGGATTATAGGATTGATAATTTGGATGACCCTTTCCATATATAATGAAATCTCTAAATATCCAAAAGATTTAAGTTACATTCTCATTGGACATAGTATTCTTGTTTATGCTTGGATGCTTTTCTCTACTATCAAGATTTGTATTCAAATGATGGGACACAACCCCAATTATTATAATAGGCAATAGGCCCACATTCACTTATCAATCATAAAAAAGTTGATTGTTGTCTTCTTTTTTTCTATTTTTTTTTTTAACAAATTTCTTGCTGTTTTCTCCTCCTTGGACTCAAGATTTTATGATTTGGGGTTTTGGGATCAATTGATATAAAGTTACCAGTCCATCTTGGCATTCCATTTCTCATCCTACTGTAAATTATATTATTTATGACTTTATTATTATTTTCTTTTTTGAACGTTTTATGATTTTATTATACTTGAAGAATTGCCTCTGACTTTATCTTGGAGTTGCTTACTTTTACTTTTTACTTTTTCTCTCTTTCTTTTTTGTTGTTTGTTGACAGTTTCTCAAAAGCTAATACCATTATTGTAACTTTGCTTTCAATATAATTTTTTCTTTTCTGATGGATGAGTAGTTTGTTTATTCACACTTTTCAGAATTTGGTTATATCAACTCAATTATTTTCAAAACATTAGCTATTTCAAATTGCCTTTTTTAGGATATTGTGTCATTTTTCTCTTCTCCTTCCTACTCCGTTAACACGACCACTATATAATTTATGTTTTTTTTTCACTTTAACCCTTAACTCTCAAATGTAGTCATGGGACTTGTAACAAAACTGACATTTTTCTATATATTTTGTGAGTGTGATGGTCACCCCTCACACATCTTGACCCTTAACATTTTGTTTTCTAGAAAATTCATAGAAAATTAATTTTTCGATTGATGATCATTGTAGATTGTACTTATAACTTTTTTGTTCTTCAAGAAGACACTCTTGACCACTAGATTGTGACCAAATGGTGGTCAAGAGTGACTACCACCTAAGATGTGAACGAAGCTCTGATTTCATGTTTGATACACATTACTTTCCAACTAACTAATTTTTAAATTAGTAGAAAATACAATTAAAAATTTGAACACTTGAATGTTTATATGGACTAAAAATAGAACGAGTCCTTCAATGGAGATTGAATGTCTCAATTCTTGCTCCAATAGACATGAAAAATTCTGATTTATTAAGCTTTTCTGTAAATGTTGCCCCTCTAAATTTGTTGGAACTAGAATGTTTTTATTCTTTCAACAGCTAGCAGGAGGAATTTAGACAAGGTAAGTGAAGATCATGATTCTGCTAATAAAACTTGCGACGAACAGGAAGAACCTCATTGCAACGACAGACCTCAAGACCCGGAAACCATCCTCCCTGAGCTCTCCGAGCGGCGAAAGGCTCTGTTTGAGCCCTTAGAACCTGTGATAAACATCAATGGCAAAAGACAATCAGCTGAATCCTTACTCCCTCCACCCGATTTCGATGCCACCGCTTATCCCCGAGGGTGGCTGATCGGGAAGAAGCGGAAACTTGTTAACGTCGACGTTGTTGAGAGCATGCGGAGGATCGCCATTCAGGAGATGAACAGAAAGGTGCTCTGTAGTAATTAACTGAAATGCAGTTGGTTATTGTTATTGTTGTTGTTGTCGTTGATTTTGTCATTATTGCAGGACCGAGAAATCGACGGTCTGAACGAGCAGCTCGATGAGGACGCTCGATGCTTGGAACATCTTCAAATTCAGCTTCTGCAAGAAAAGAGCAAAAGGTCAGAGGTTGAGAGGGAAAATGTAATGCTGCATGATCAAATAAGCATGCTAATGAGCATGCTAGATCAAAATGAAGAAGCAGATCATGGCTCAGATGAACCTTAATTATATATTATCACATACTTTACTTGTTTCTTTTAAATTCTTTTTGTAGATTATAATAATTTGGTGTGGGAGTTAGATCAAATTTCAATTATATTGTATTGCCATGAAAATTCATGCAACATCCTAGATTGTATTGTCATTAATTATAGCGGGATGGTAATGTGTTTTTTTTTTTTGTAAGTTTAAAAAGGGAAATTAGGATTTGAACATGAAATGTAAATTTTCAAAGTTGCATTATCTAGTGCGGTGCGGTTGTTTTATTGTTGATCTACATTTCCGTTTTTCAATTTTAAATTAATTATTGGATTATATTAATTACATCACTATTATGTATGTTTGTAATTTTTTTTTTTTTTAGTATATAGTGGGGAAAGGGAACCAACAAACCCTACATAGATGGGCACATCTACTCTCAAATAATATGAGAGCTAAATACCGATTTTTAAGCTCGAACTCGTGACCGTAGAGTTAAAATGGATTAACACCAGACAAGATAACCAACTGCGTCACTGACCCTCGGTATATTTGTAATTACTTATAGCCTATAGGTAATGTGTCAAAGATAATAATAAAAAAAAATGGAAGAAATTTTACCGAATCAATCAAATGGACATGTTTGGCGTTTTTAAACAATATTGAATCATTAAGGCCTCGTTTGATAACTATTTTATTTTTCGTTTTTTGTTTATGAAATTTAAGACTACACCAACTATCTCACTATACTTTTTTCTTTATTTGGATATCCATAAAGATGGAGCACATGGTAGGAAATTTGAGTAGAAATAAGTTTAAATTTCCTAAACAAAAAACGAAAAATCAAATGGTTATCAAACGAGGTTTAAAATAAACGAAAAACCAAATGGTTATCAAACAAAGCCTAAAATATATTGATGTTAAGATTTCCCACGCAGAGTACTACTCCTCCTAAATAAATGAGAACCATCAAAAGTGTGAATGTAGTATTGAACTATAGTAATAATGAAATCCAACGAATTATTATTAGCGTTTTCAGTATTATGATGTTTGAATTAGTTTTTTTTAATACACAATATTGAGGGAATGAGAACTCAAACCTATACTCTTATGATTATTAGGTCGTACAAGATGTTGTAGAGCTCTACTTTTGTTGACATGATGTTTGAATTATTTGATCATTAATATTATTGAGAATTTATCATCAGCAACACATTTTACCTTTTATATTACATTTGCATCACAATTTCTAAAATAATTTCATCTATGTCATATTAATTTCTATCAGTAATAAAATTCAACTAGTGATAGAACTCAATTTGAAATTTTATCGCTAGTAGAAAATTCAAGCAGTAATAGAAGAAGTCTTTCATTGATTGAATTCTATCACTAATAAAATTCCGCTAGTGATAGAATTCAATTTGAATTTTTTGCTACAAATGAATTAGTTTTGATTTTATGTCATTGATGAAAATATTGTCTTTTTTTTGTTATACATGCAAAATCCCTTTAATTATTTATTTTTTTATTTTTTATCTTTTAGTTTAATAGGGATGTACAGGTGAGGGTTTTTTTTTTTTAACCAAATTTGAATATCTAAACTTAGGTAACAGCAGACCAAAAGTTTGTGTTTAAAAAAATATATTAACAAAAGTTTGTGTTTAAATTTTTTTTTTCTTTTATTCAGCAACAATAAGATGGAAAATTCTTATTTATATATATATATATATATATATATATATTTTTTTTTTTTTTTTTTTTTAACCATTGCTATGGTGCCTTTGGTTGAATTATATTTTATGTTATTTGAACTTCATTAATTTTGATATTGCGCTCTTTAATGGTGAAATGAAGTGTTAATTTATCAATAGTAAATAATATAAAGTTAAAATAATAATTAAATATTAAATAACATTTAAAATATGATTGGATAAAACTAAAAAGTTGGGGTAAAAATGAGATAAAATTTGATATTTTATCTAATTTCATTTACGAGGACATGGACTTGAAAGAACTTCACGTGATACCAGCAACAAATTATTGATCAGACGTCAGCCGATAAATTATTAAACAAAAGATTATCTTTTGAATTTCACACTCAAATAATATTAAATTGTTTAGAAAAGTAATAAAAAAAGTTACATTTTTAATACACAAATTTAAAATTTCTTTTCAATTTAATTCAAACATTTTTATCTCATTTCAATAACATTTATTTTAATTTTTGTATATTTTTTAATTTACCTTTCTACTTATTTTTTTTAATTTGAATTTACATAAAAAGTAAAATAATTACTTAATTTAAAGTTAGTCTACTTATCATTTTAGACCCATTACTTTATATGACTAATGTTTTATTATTTTAAAGATTAAAAGTGAGTTTATTGAAATGTTATTAATTGAAACTACTCAAATTTAAAAATTTAAAATGTATTTTTCTCCAAAATAATCTATTAAAAATGAGAATTACACGAATATATTATTTCAGGAAACCAAAAATCCAGATCACGTGTTTGGGAACAACGGCTTCAAAGTGTTACGGAATAAAGTGCTTAACAACTGTCTCCCGCCGTTTAGCAACTAGCGGCGTCAACGTTATCTGTGCTGAACTTTCGGATAACCCCTGGGCCCACCACACCTCAAACTCTTCAACTTTTCTTTTTCGTCCATAATTTTCCTTTTCTTACGTGTCTCGACAAGTGTCATCGCATTGACACGTAGACATTCCACCTGTCCACGTGGCAAGTATTAGCTCCTAAATTGAAGAAGTTGATGAACAATAATTGAAATTGACATAATGTATGATATCATCCTTCACATTATAGAGACAATCGTTCAACTATTTTACAAAAATATAAAACATGAGAAGGACACAAAACTAGGGAAACTAAAATTTAATTTGACAATAATTTAACCATATTTGTGTACATCCAAACTAAAAAAATTATTGGTTCATTTCAATTATTATAAAATTAAGAAAATACCTAAAGTTTAATTTTTAAATTAGCACTATATATGTCTTGATTCTCTCTTCTCTAGTCGTCTAGTATCATATATTGATGTAGTTAGCAAGATAATTTTTTAATACAAATTAAAAGAGGGGGACAACAAACTCATTGTTGAGTTAGTGGAGTCCAAACAACTAAATTCCCATATTTGCTTTTTAATTAGTTACAAAAAGCAATCACGTTGTGGTTTGTTTTAATTTAAAAAAAAAGAAAATAACTGCATAGCAGTTTGTGTGTGTGAGTGTGGCAACGAAAATTAAAAAAAAAAAAGGGAAAGGCAGTAGCCTTGTGTGTGTAGTTTTTTACTGTGTTACAAAATTGTACAGAATAGAAGAGAGGAAAATTAGAGAAGGCAAATTTTGAGAATTTCTTTTCTTCTTGGGTATATTTTGTAAGAGGGTGTTTATTCTCCATTGAAGAGTGTTTGTAATACTCTTGTAGTTTCTCTCATCAATTTAGTGGAACTGCAATTGTAGCAGAGAACCGAAGTAGCCATCATTGGGTGAACCGGTATAAATTGGTGTCAATTTCTCTTCCCTAAACTTTTATGATCGTTATTGTTGCTTATTAATTTAGATTCCTTTATCTATATTTTTTTAAGCATATCGTTTCCAAATTGTTGATTCCGTATTTTAATTTGGAGAACGAATTGGATCTTGGAAAAGGCTTGAATATATATTTTTATCTGAGTTGCTGGAAATTTAGATTGATTATATATTGTTGGTACTGTGACCAAAATTTGCCTATCAAGTGGTATCAGAGCCAAGTTGAAGAACGATGGCTGGAGGAGATGAGAAATTAGTAATATTTAATGGATCGGATTTTAGCTTTTGGAAATGTCAAATATTGGATTATTTATGTTCCAAGGATTTGAGTTTACCATTGGAAGGAAAACCCGATGACATGGGAGAAGCCGAATGGAAAAAATTGGACAGAAAGTGTTAGGGACTATTCGTTTAACTTTGACAAAGAATGTGCAAAGTAGTGTTGCGTAAGGCGACTACCACGGAGGAGCCGATGACCGCTTTGTTCAATATGTATGAAAAACCCTCGGTAAACAACAAGGTGTATCTTGCCACTAGATTTTTCAATTTGAAAATGAGTGAAGGTACATCATCCTTCGCTCATATCAACGAATTTGATTTATTGATGAATAAGTTAGTCTGCAGTTGATTTAGATTTTTCAGATGAAGTTAATGCAATTTTGTTGTTGAGATCTTTACACGATAGTTGGGAAACTATGAAAGTCTTTGTTTCAAATTCATGTGGAAAAGAGAAATTAGAGCTTTCACTAGTCGAGAGATTCTGCTATTGCAGAACAGATTCGCAGGAATGATTCAGGTTTTGCTTCTTCTTCTGGTTCCGCATTAAATGTGGATAGAGGTAGAAACAATAATAGAAGTCAAGGGAATCGAGGTAAATCGAAAAACAACTGAAGCAAGTCAAAGAATAGAAAATTTGATCGTTGGAACTGTGGTAAAAGTGGACATCCGAGAAGAGAGGCTGTAAGGCCCTAAAGAAAAGCAGATGGGAAAGAAGTGGTGCAAACGTTGTTGCTAATGAAGAACAAGATGCTCTAGTTTTGGCGCTTGAATGTGCTCATGATACATGGGTTATAGATTCAGTGCATCATTTCATACTACACAGTCGTGAAATTCTTGAAAACTATGTTGCAGAAATCATGGAAAGGTGTATCTAGCGGATGGAGAGCCTTTAGACATCATTGGGATCGGTGACGTGAAATTGAAAATGGCAAATGGTTCAACTTGGAACATTTGCAAGGTACGTCATGTTCGTGAGTATGATGAAAAATTTGATTTCTATGGGGCGGTTAGACAATGATGGATATGAGATATCCTTTGGCCAAGGAAACTGGAAGGTTACAAAAGGTGCCATGGTAATTGCTCGAGGAAGCAAGTCATGGACTTTGTATGTCAACAACAATGACAAAGATATGGTTCTTTGTTGTAGATTGTTCTAGTGAAACCGATTT
This sequence comes from Sicyos edulis, assembly GCA_036507275.1. Lineage (NCBI taxonomy): Eukaryota > Viridiplantae > Streptophyta > Magnoliopsida > Cucurbitales > Cucurbitaceae > Sicyos > Sicyos edulis. Next base: position 37,999,657 of record CM071854.1, on the reverse strand, counting down.
ATGGCACAACAGATGGGACATATGAGTGAAAAAGGAATGAAAATTCTTCATTCTACGAGGGAGATTCTGGTGGATGAAGGTAGTTGAACACAAGTTATGTGAGGGTGTGTATTTGGGAAGCGAGAAAGGGTCGATTTCTCAAAGACAGGGGCAAAGCTAAAACCAACGAGGTTGGAGTTAGTTCACAAAGTGATGTGTGGGGTCCTTCTAATATCTTCGCTTGGTGGTTCCAGATATTATGTGACCTTCATTGATGACTCAAGTAGGAAGGTATGGACTTATTTTCTCAAACATAAATCGATGTTTTTTCATTTTCAAAACATGGAAGGCCATGGTTGAGAATGAGACAGTCCGAAAGTCAAGAACTTGAGATCGGATAATGGCGCGAATATGTTAGTGGGGAATTTAAAAGTATTGTGCAGACAATGGAATTGTGATGGTAAAAACTATACCAGGGACACCGCAACGAATGGTGTGGCAGAAAGAATGAACAAGGACGCTAAATGAGCGTGCCAGGAGCATGAGGTTACATCCTTGGATTGCCTAAGACGTTTGGGGTGAGGCAATCAACACGGCAACCTATCTGATCAATAGGAGCCCGACCATACCATTAGACTTCAAGTTGCACTGAAGAAGTCCCGGGAGTGGGAAAGCAATGTAAACCTTTCTCATCTAAAGGTTTTTGGTTGTGTGTCCTACATTCACATTGATTTGCGAGAAAGGAGTAAACTTGATGCTAAGTCCAAAAAGTGTTACTTTATTGGATATGGTGGAGCTGAGATGGGCTACAAGTTTTGGAATGACCAAAACAAGAAGATAGTCAGAAGCAAAGATGTGATCTTCAATGAGACAATTTTGTACAAAAACAGAATAGTTGATTCAGAGACAGATGAGAAGACTCAGTATGTAAGTCTCCCTGATGTTGAGAGCAGAACAACAGGTATAGAAGATCAGAATGCAGTTACTCCTGAGGAAGCAGTTGTGGAAACTGAAGGATCAGTTGTTGGAACTGATGAACAGATTGTGGAACATGAAGAAGTTCTGAGCACGCCACCTTCAGCAGTTAGAAGGTCTAGTAGAACTATCAGACCACCACAGCGGTATTCCCCTAGTCTAAATTACATATTGTTGACTGACAGAGGTGAACCCGAATATTATGATGAAGCGGTTCAAGTAGATGATTCTGTCAAGTGGGAGTTAGCCATGAAGGATGAGATGGATTTCGCCGACAAATCAAACATGGCAACTAATTTGAGTTACCTAGAGGTAAGAAAGCTTTGCGAACAAATGGGTTTATAGAATCAAGCAAGAACCCGATGGCGGCAGAAGAGGTACAAAGCAAGGCTTGTAGTCAAAGGCTTTTGCAGAAGGAAGGTATTGACTTTAATGAAATATTTTCTCCTGTAGTTAAGTTAACTACTATTAGAACTGTATTGTCAATAGTGGCAGAAGAAGATCTGTTCCTGGAACAGATGGATGTAAAAACTGCATTTCTTCATGGGGACTTGGAGGAAGAGATTTACATGGTACAACCACAAGGTTTCTGATTCAGTGGACAAGAGAAAATGGTTTGCAAACTTGAGAGAAGCTTGTATGGTCTCAAACAGCACCCAGACAATGGTATAAGAAGTTTGTGAGTTTTATGTGCAACAACAATAGATTCGAGAGATGTCAGCGGATCATTGTTGCTACATTAGAACTCAAGGTAACTCATATGTTATTTTACTGCTATATGTTGATGACATGTTGATAGCAGGTGCGAATGAACAGGAAATTCTTAAGATAAAACTTGAATTATCTCAAGAGTTTGACATGAAAGATTTGGGAGCTGCCAAACAAATCTTAGGAATGAGGATTGAAAGAAAAGATGGTATTTTGACATTGTCACAAAAAGAGTATGTGGAAAAAGTGTTGAACAGATTTCACATGGAAAATGCAAAACCGGTGAGTACTCCTTTAGCTTGTCATTTTAAATTATCTAAGGAGCACTCACCCACTACTGAGCAAGACCGAGATTATATGGCTAGAGTGCCATATGCTTCAGCTATAGGTAGCCTGATGTATGCTATGGTTTGCACAAGACCAGACATTGCACATGCAGTGGGAGTTGTTAGCAGATATATGAGTAATCCAGGAAAACAGCATTGGGATGCAGTGAAGTGGATTTTCAGATATTTGAGAGGAACAACTGATTATGCTTTGCATTTTAAGAAAACTGATTTTAAACTGCAGGGTTATGTTGATGCAGATATGGCAGGTGACACAGATGGCAGGAAAAGTACTACTGGGTATGTTTTTACTTTTAGTATCTGCGATTAGCTGGGTATCGAGATTGCAGAAGATAAGTAGCTCTTTCTACTACGAAAGTCTGAGTATGTTGCAGTTACTGAAGCAAGTAAAGAGATGATATGGCTTCAGTCGTTTCTGAGTGAACTTGGCTTTAAGTTGGGAAAAGGAACTTTGCATTGTGACAGTCAGAGTGCTATTCATTTAGCAAAGAATCCAGTGTTTCATTCGAGAATGAAACACATACATGTTAGATACCATTTTATCAGATCAGCTTTGGAAGATGGACTTTTAGTGCTTGAAAAGATTCCAGGAAGTCAGAATCCAGCTGATATGTTTACCAAAACCGTTCCTGTTGATAAACTGAAGTTGTGTGCAACTTCAGTTGGACTTCTCCATGAGTAGAGAGGAGTCGCTACCATTGTAGGGGAGACATGTTGATTGTGTTGTCTCCAAGTGGGAGATTGTTGAGTTAGTGGAGTCCAAACAACTAAATTCCCATATTTGCTTTTTAATTAGTTACAAAAAGCAATCACGTTGTGGTTTGTTTTAATTTAAAAAAAAGAAAATAACTGCATAGCAGTTTGTGTGTGTGAGTGTGGCAACGAAAATTAAAAAAAAAAAAAAAGGGAAAGGCAGTAGCCTTGTGTGTGTAGTTTTTTACTGTGTTACAAAATTGTACAGAATAGAAGAGAGGAAAATTAGAGAAGGCAAATTTTGAGAATTTCTTTTCTTCTTGGGTATATTTTGTAAGAGGGTGTTTATTCTCCATTGAAGAGTGTTTGTAATACTCTTGTAGTTTCTCTCATCAATTTAGTGGAACCTGCAATTGGTAGCAGAGAACTGGAAGTAGCCATCATTGGGTGAACCAGTATAAATTGGTGTCAATTTCTCTTCCCTAAACTTTTATGATCGTTATTGTTGCTTATTAATTTAGATTCCTTTATCTATATTTTTTTAAGCATATCGTTTCCAAATTGTTGATTCCGTATTTTAATTTGGAGAACGAATTGGATCTTGGAAAAGGCTTGAATATATATTTTTATCTGAGTTGCTGGAAATTTAGATTGATTATATATTGTTGGTACTGTGACCAAAATTTGCCTATCACTCATACATAGAGAATATTACTAATCTCAAATAATATGTGAATCAAATACCGATTTTCATGATTGAATTCATAATTGTGGAGTTGAAATAGAATATCATCTGCATCCAAATAATCAACTCGTCATCAACTCATTCAATACAAATGGTTTATGATATGTAAGAAAATCTTAACACAAATCTTAACTAATTATGTGTTAATAACCCTATAAATTATTAGTTATCAAAGTTAATTAGAGTTCTTCATAGCTTTATGCTATATCCAAACATAGAAAATTTATTTAGATATGCGGCAATTGAAACTATAATTTTTTTAGATTACATTTTTATTCATTAAACCACACCCAAATAAATGTATCAAAACGCACTTTTCATAAAATTTAATACCATTTATATTTAAAGTTGTAAAAGCGAACACTCTTTAGTCTTTATCTAAAGTTGAATCCATCGATTCATTGAAAATTGATAAACAAAATTCACAAGAGTTTATTTGTTTAATTTAAGATAAACTTTATCAAAAGAGAATAACTAATAATAGACCAACAAAAATAGTTGTTCAAACGATATATACTTAATCATTAAAGATGTGTTTGGAATATCGGTTTGATTATGATAGACTAATTATGATAAATGGTAAGTTATTATAAATGATGTTTAAGAGGCAAGTTATTATAATATGAATTATGATAAACAGTATTTGAGAGACTGATTATGTAACAAAAAGTAATATATATATATATATATATTATTTAGATAAATAGACAGGTAGGTTTAGATAAACGAGCACGCAAGTTTAGGTAACCGCCGTTTATAATAAATGGGGTGGAGCAAACATCAGTTGAATTATTATAACCAACTCAACCGTTTACATAAACAGGGGCTCAAACACACCCTAAAAGGTTTTCAGTTCGAATTTCTTACCCAAATTATTGTAATCTAAAAGGAAAAAACTAATAATAATAGTAATTATAGAAATTTTGTTTTAATTAGTTAAATTTCAAGATATTTGTATTATTTATATATATATGTGTGTGTGTATATATGCACGTGAAAGACCAATAATTTACCATGCACAAAAGTGGGGGCCACAAAAACCCGCCTCTTCATGTTTTGTTTCCATGCTAAACTCCAATTCCTAAGAATCTCTTTCCCTTTCTCTTATTTTTCTTTTCTTTTTCCCTTCTCATCTTTCTCACAAATGGAGGTTGCAAAATCACTACATTCCTATCTTCTTCTTCTTCTCATTCTCTTCGTCGATGCTCGACAAGCGTCGTTCGACGCCATTAATGCCGGCCACGAGAAGCTTCTTCTTAATCTTCAGAAGCTTCCATGGAGGGAGATGGAAAAGGCAGCAACTGGTTGCATCTTTCAGAAGCCAAGTGAGTGTTTCTAAGAAAACCTTCTTACAAAATGGGAGAAAATCTCCTTTTGAGATTTAATGATATGTTGATATCTTTGGGGATTGTTTACTTTGCTTTTGCTAAGATCTAGGATTTGTCCCCTTTTTTTCTTTAAAAGATGAGCCCTATCATTAGTTTTTTTTAAAAAAAAAAAAATTATATAAGTTTTTTTTTTAAATACATATCGGGAGAAGAGAGATAAATACCAATTTTCGGACTCGAACTTATAACACTAATATTAAACTTCTTATAACTAAACAATGAAACCACTAACTTAGTTATTGGTTAGACAAAACTACATTGGTACCAAAAAGAACTCTTAACTCATATAAATGTCTCTATAATCAAAGTTCATAGATTCTAATCTTTACCTCTAGAAAAAATATAAAACTACATTGTGAAATACAAATATAATCATCAATGTATATGGAACTCTACTTGTAAGATAAAAGAAAATAAATAGTTTATGCAACATATCTATAGAGTCCCCTATGAATTTTTGTAAGGATGTATTTCTCATTTATATATATTTGCTAAAAATAGCACTAGCTCAAGAATATTTAATGGATTAAAATTCTTCTTTTCCAAATTATAATTCAACTAAAAAAAAATTAAATGGTAGAAAATTTGTTTTAGAAAGCATAATCTTTTTTTGACCCATTTAATAGCATACTCTTACATCTCTATTCTAATTATAAATTTAAAAAAAAAATTACGTCTAATAAAATATATTTCAACTTTATATTTAATTTGATTGAAGTCATTCTTTTCTAATAAGTTTTGTTGGCTTTAAAGTTATGACCAAGGGTTCGATAGCTTATATAAATATTAGATAATATAGATATTCATCTCAATACCAATTAATGATACGATGAATAATTCACTTATCTTATTGTTTTGATATGGGTTGTTTGGCTATAATTAAGGTTCTTTTTTTTTTAATTCAACAACATTTGAGATTCGAATGGATAACTACTGTTTTTTTTTTTAATTATATCAATTAAGAATGGAAGATTCAATCCACCATCTTTTGATCATTTGAAATATCATTGAATATACACTAATTCCACTCGAATACTGTTGGTAGTAATTTTGTTTTTGTTGATGTTAACACTTTTTTCACAAAGATTCTTTACTTATCATTTTTCATTTAATTTACAAAAAAAATTCTTAAATCTTAGATTAATCGAATAGGTCAGTAGCGCAATGGTTACATTGTTTGATTTTAAACCAGTTTAGTAGCGCAATGGTTACATTGTTTGATTTTAAACCAGTTTAAACCCACTATTTGTCCCCCCTCCCCCAACATGTACTAAAAAAAAAACTTAGATTAAAAAAAATGTTATCAATATTACTTTTCTAAATTTTTTTGTAATGAATGGGAAATGTTCCATTAATTTTGTATGGTTTTTGAAATGACAGGGGTAAGAAAAGGAACCACCACATTAGAAATGAAACAAAAAGAGTACTTCACAGGCAAAGCCCCAAACTGGGAAACCCATTTCCAAACACGCCTAATCCTCGACGCCCACCACGTCAAAACCCTCCAATCCCGTTTCAAATCCGCCATTAATTCCGGCGAAACCTCCCAACTTCCGATCACCTCCGGCATCCGCCTCCAAACCCTAAACTACATCGTCACCGTCGGCATCGGCCGCCGAAACCTAACCCTAATCGTCGACACCGGCAGCGACCTCACCTGGATCCAATGCCGCCCCTGCAAGCTCTGCTACAACCAACAGCAACCGCTCTTCGATCCTTCCGTTTCCCCTTCCTTCCGCCCCCTCCCCTGCAACTCCACCGCCTGCGCCGCCGTGTGCGCGGCCGAAGGCGGCCCAAACCCTAACCCTAGCCCCTGCGAGTACCTAATCAACTACGGCGACGGATCTTACTCGCGAGGGGATCTCGGATTTGAGACGCTGAATTTGGGGGAAATCTCGATTTCGGATTTTGTGTTTGGATGTGGGCGAAATAATCAGGGGCTGTTTGGCGGAGTTTCTGGATTGATGGGTTTAGCGAGAAGTGAAATCTCTTTGGTTTCTCAAACGTCCTTTGTTTTTGGTGGGGTTTTTTCGTATTGTTTGCCCACAAATGGAGCTGGAGATTCAGGTTCGTTAACGATGGGAGGTAACGATTTCTCGATTTTCAAAAACGTTTCTCCGATTTCGTACACTAGAATGGTTAAAATTCCTGAGATGTCTGGTTTTTACTTTCTGAATCTGACTGGAATTAGCGTTGGTGGGGTGAGATTGAATGTGAGTGTTAATGGGGTTTTGAATTTGATCGATTCCGGGACTGTGATTACCCGATTTGTTCCATCGATTTACAGGGCCTTGAAAGGGGAATTTGAGCGCCAATTTTCTGGGTTTGAATCTGTTTCTGGGTTTTCGATTTTGGATTCTTGTTTTGATCTTAGTGGGGTGAAAGAAGTGAACATTCCTACTGTGAGATTTTACTTTGAGGGTGGTGCTGAGATGAGTGTTGATGTTGAGGGGATTTTTTACTTTGTGAAATCTGATGTTTCTCAAACTTGTTTGGCTTTTGCAAGTTTGGGTTATGAAGATCAGATTGGGATTATTGGGAATTATCAGCAGAAGAATCAGAGGGTTGTTTATGATACCAAGGAATCTAAGGTGGGTTTTGCTGGGGAGCCTTGTAGTTTCTAGCTGCTACAAATTATTGGCCTTCATTTGTTTGTATATTTCATTTTTTTTCTTTCTTGGCTTGTTTTGTAATTGTAAATTTGTGTTCAAAATATTGCTATGATGGGCCTCTCTTTTGTTTTGAGCTGTTAATGGAAGATTTGATATTGGAATCTCTTTTTTAGAGGATATTTTTGTGGTTATATGATGGCGTTTATCGTGAACATCTATTGCGAAACTAATTGATGATGAGAAGAGTAGTCGACTGATCTTATTATATATAGTTAGGAAGTCTTCTCACTTAGCCATGTGGAATATGATACGTTTTGGGTCTTAGGATATTAAAGAATAATAGAGGGGTATGTTAGCAAATACTTGGAGAATAAGTTAGGAGCTTATAGTTATAAATAGAGGCATTAGAGAAGAAGAGGGATATCAAGAATATTGTAGCTATTTTGGTATTGGGCTTGAGAGAGTATTCTCAAGATGGGAGGTTCAAGTACCTATCAAATATTTGGTTCGTTTGTAGTTTTTTATCTGTTATATTTCAATATATTGTTCGGGTTCTAGCACGGTTCTTATCAGAATCTTCAATAGAGTTTGGTGAAGTAAAAATAGTTAGGAAATGTAAAGTTTCATCCCAAAAGGCTTCATTGATTTTTCACTCATACGATGATGGTTGTTCTCAACTTTGTTATTTAATGAATGTGAGACTATACTTCGTTTTTATTTCCAACTCTCCTTTTGGAACAAAATATCACATCGAGCTTTTTTCGTCGAATAATCATTACTTTTAGTTCAAAGTTCAAGCCACCGATCTTTTTGAATTACATTTGAACTCATCACAATTTGAGTTGAACACATTTCAATGGTGACTCTATCCCAGTATACAACCACTATTACTTAATGGAGCAATCTTTCATAAGCATCCTTAGCAATAGCACTTTCATAAGCACCCTTTATTGGAGTATTATATGTGTGCTTAATTATAGGCACATTTTATCAGCACCTCTCATCGACACACTTACACAAGCACCCATCGTTGAAACACTTCATTTTGACTCGAGTACTAATTTTAATTATGACTTTTATACTACTATATTGAAGCTCGTAATTCGTTATTTGTCATAGGGATTATATTGGCATTAAAGAGCTTCAATATATCCAACAAAAATTGCTTTAATAGAAAAAATATGAGTAGTTGTAATAAAAATTGGCGGTATTTCTCGTGCACTTTTGGGACCCGAGACCCTTGTAGAACCTAATTTCGGCAAGCGATTAGGCCTTACTCATCTGCTACTTTTTTATTAGCAATGATTGGATACAAAGATTTTGAATAATTGTGACATAAAACACTTATTTAAATTGAGAGGTTATAAATAGTTGAGATTTAAAGGAAATTATGACCTGTGGGGGAAGGGGACTAACAAATCTTACATAGAGGGCATAACTACTCTCAAACAATATAAGAAATAGATTAACACTAGACAAGATAACCACTGCGTCACTGACCCTCGATCTAAACAACACAAACATTTGCATATGTACATAATAATCTTTCAAAATAATAATAATAATCATAATAAAAGCTAATTAACTCGGCCTTGTAATGTAATGGGCCTCGGCATCAAAAGGAAGGGTACTGCACATATCCTTTTGAAAAGAGGCTTGTTGTCGCAATAAGACATTGTAATTTTTTTTTCAAACAAATTTTATGTTGAGGGAACAACTGAACTCGTGACCTTGAAGTTAAAATTGATTAACACCAAATAAAATAATCAACTGAATCACCGACATATTGAGTTAAAACATTATAAGTTTGTTTTCTATTGTAAGTTTGTTTTCTAGTATAATAATATTTGAGATAGAGAGATTCAAACTAACATATAATTTACTATAAGTTATTTGGAATTCACTAAAATTGAAAAGGGAAATTTTAATTTATAATTTCTTAATCAATAGAATACATTGATACGGCACAAGAAAACATAATTTATTAGCTCATAGTTGACAACTGAAATATACCTAAAATATGGGGAGTATAAAAACTAGTAACTATACCAAGAAAAAAAACAAGCATTTTATGTGTTAGTTTGTAGTCAAATATTTATTAAAAGGGTTCACTCAAGTATTTATTAAAATGATTTAGTCAAAACTTTATTAAAAGGATTTCTATTGATATTTAATATAAATAAATGTTGAGAGATTTGGAAGGAAAAAATGGCTTACTACCCATTGAGTAGCTAAAATACTTTAAACTAAAATATGGTTATAATTGACATTCTTCTAAGCTTCTTTTGAGTAAATACGTTTGAAATATAGACTCTCGATTGAAAGTAGAGTTTTATCAACCGAAAACATCAATGACCCAATTAGTTTCATTATTTGATGGTAATCTAATTTAACATTATAATCATGTTCAATTTCATGTATGTGTATTTGGGCACAATGTATCTTTTTTATAAGGTTTTTAGTATCCCTCTCCTCCAACTTATACTAAAAAAAAGAATGTAGAGTTTTATCTTATTATATAATATTTATTTAAGATCTCTATAAAATAAAAGAGGAGAACTTATGTATTTGGTGTCTAAGTTAGGGACTTAACTTCAGTTTAGTCCTCATGTTTGAAAGTTGAAAACTTTTATCTTAATAATGCTCCATTTTAGTGCTTATATATTTTTTAGTTTACTTTTTTTTATAACAATTTTGTAAAGATTAAATTCACGTCAAAATTAAATAAATAATTTCATTCATATATTAATATTTAAAATTAGTTTAGTCATCATTTTAGTTAATATATTATGTAAGTAACATTTTTGTTATCTCAATAACTAAAATTAAGGATTAATAAAAATTCAATTGTAAATTGTTTTAGTTTTAGTTTAAAACATAGAGATCCTAAAACTTAAGAATTACAAATATCTTTTTCATTGATTTTATAGAATTTATGTTGTTCTCATTGACGCTTTCTTTGATTTGTGTATTTTGAGTTTTTGTATTTAACCCACCTCAACTTTTTTGTCAATGGACTCTTTAATCTTTTCCAAACCAAAGATAAAATTAATAAGGAAAATCGCTCTCAAGCACAACTAAACTAATAGATTAGCAACCTCCACCCTAAAATCACAATCTTAAACAAAAAAAAACACAACAAGAATAAAACATCTCAAAAACTTCAAAAAAAAAAAACAAAACAAAATGCTTACTATTTTTCATAATGAGATCAAAACGAAAATGACGGTCACCAAAAGGTGAATAGAAGCATAGATACAAGGAGTTCAGGTCGATGAATCATAAAGAGTGAAAAAGAGAAGAAGATGAAGGAGTAGAGAGAGGCATTACTCCAAGTTCTCTTCACCTTTTATACCTAAGAAGATGAAGGTGAAAAGGAGAGAAGATGGAGTAAAGATGAAGGAGAAGAAGATAAGGTTTTAGAGTTTTTAGTCATAGTAGTGAGAAGTTTGAGAAAAAAAAAATGGGGGAAATGAAAAATATAACGCGCTAATAAAAAATTAAACTATAGATATCGATCACTTTAAGATGACGAGCACCTTTAATGACGGACAATGACCATCATATTTTGTTGTCCGTTATTAAAAGTGTTTGCCATCATAGGTTTTTTTAAAAAAAAGAAAGAAAGAAAGAAAGTATGTTCATCATTTAATATCCGTGTTTTTGAAATATTTTTGGATAACTCGTCATCTATACCTTGAATTGTAGTAGTGGACGTGTGTTTATTTTTTTAAAAAAATAAATATAAAAATAAACTAAAAAACACATAATGACTAAAAGCGAAGTACATTATTGAATATCAAGAATAAAAATATTCAATTTTAAAACATGAGACTAAACTTAAACTCACTCCAAACCTAGGAATCAAAAGAGAGTATTATTGAAATGTCAGGGTTAAAAATGTTTAATTTTGAAATATATAGACAAAAGTGAGCATTATTAAAATATTAGAGGTAAAAATGTGCATTTTTTGAAAATTTTTTTAATACAAGTAAAGGGAGGGGGACCAGAAACTCTACAAATAGGGTATTATTTCTCAAATACCAATTCTCGAGATCGAATCTTTGAAATCATCAAGTCATCGTCCATTTCTGTAAAAATTGGAACTTCATATTCAAATTCTCAAATCTCTAAATATTATTTTTTTAGTATAACAACAATATTGAAAAGGTCGGTGGCTTATCAATTTCATTATTTGGTGTAAATTTAGTTTAACACTATAGGTCACATATTCGATCCCTAGAATCGGTAGGTTATACCCTCCTAATTTTGAAAATCTCTAAATATTATTTTCTTTAACCAATCTCTAAATATTGTTGATGTACTAAAAAAATAAGTTTGTTGAGAAGAACAATATCTCAACAGTGTCAATATACATCTAATGATCATAAGGTCATGTGTTTGAATCCTCCAATTATTAAAATCTTAAAAAAAATCTTTTTATTTAATAATTCTATGCAATCCTATTGCTTTCAATTTTATCCTTTCTAGAACATATTAAATAAAGGTATCTTAGTCATTTTCTATGATTAATGATGTGGCATCTAGGGGCTCGTTTGATAACGTTTTTGTTCCTTGTTTCTTGTTTCTTAGTTCTTGTTTCTAGTTTCTTGTTTCTTATTTTTTGAGAATAAGAAACAATAATATGTTTGATAACCGTTTCTGATTCTTGTTTCTTAAAAGATATAAAAAACAGAAACAAACTTGTTTGATAACTATTTCTTGTTTCTTATTTCTTATTTCTTGCTTTTTGTTTATATATATATATGTGTGTGTGTGTATGTATATATTTAGGCTTCTAACAAAATATAACATGACCATCGAAAGTTTACATTTTCTAGTATAATTAAATCTTTTATAATTAAAAAAAAAGAATCTTAATATAGAACTAACTATAAATTTAATATGCTATCTCTCACATAAATCATTTGTCACAAATGACGTGCTTAAAAAGTGATTGTAAAATATTAAGGTAGTGTCAGTTGTATATTTTAGTGAACAAATTTTTCGTGATACCAAATTTTTTAAGGATTCCAAATGTATTATTAACTTAAATAATAAATAAATACACATATACAAAATTTTCAAATCAACCCATAAATTATAAATAAAAAATTCCATTTAAAATTTAAACAATAAAATATTACAAAATTTAAAACTAAAAAATAAAATGGTAAATAAACATACGAAATTAAAAGAATTAAAAATTGCAAAATATAAATATTGCAAAAATGATTTGAAAAAAAAAATACAAAGTTGGGATTTGAACCATGGACTTGAGTCAAATTCTGGAAAAAAAAGGTTGACAACACAACCATCACACCACAGGCAAATATTATTATATTTTTGGAATGCGTAATATAAACCTAAAACAGTACTGGGTTTCAGAAAAAAAAAAAAAAAAAAAAAAAAACGGACAGGAGAAACAAGTTTTGAGAGTTTCTCATTTTTTCACATAATTTGAGAAACGTTTCTTGTATTTTTTGGAACAAGAAACGAGAACAGTTATCAAACAAAACTGTTTCTCAATAAATAAGAAACAGGAACGAAAAACAGGAAACGAGAACGTTATCAAACGAGCCCTAGGATTTCTTCTAAAGTCTTGGCCATTATGTTGCTATAGACAAATAATGTTTAATTGAGTTTATAAACTTTGTAATTTAATCCATGGCTTGATTTGCTTGCAACAACATTCACATAAGATTGATTATTGTGTTTGATGGAATATTTGATTCTTAGGTAAAAAATACTTGTTCTTTGTCTCAAGAGTAGTTTTGATTTTAAGGAAATTTAGTATTAACCATTATGCATTGATCTAATGCTTAAAAGAGTCTTCAGAACAAAATAAGTTTAAGATTTAATCAATTATAATTACTTGTCTTTGAATTAATCTTTTAAAGTTTTCTTGACATTTAAATATTATTATTTTTAACGATTAATTATGCGAGAATAGTCAAGATGCATTATAATTTTTTTAAAAAACAAAAACTTAATCATTAAAGTTGACAATAAATTGAGGAGGTGTTTGCTTTTTGGTTTTGTACTAAAAGGAGTTATAAATGAGCACTTACTTTTACCGCTCATCTTCAAAAAATCACATCTAAATGATTTATTACAATTACTCAAAATAATTACTCATTTTTTATTTTTCAAAATTATCCATATTTAACCACTCATCTATCTAATCGCTGCACAAAATTCATATTTAAATAAATTATGACTACAATTTCAATTTCTAATCACTTCAAATATTATCATCTAATCACTTAAAATAACTTATCATGCAACTAACTCATCCAAACACATCTAAATGAGATTCTTAATTTATCATCGGATGCCATTAGTAATTTTAATTGTTACTCTTAAAAAAAAGTAACTTTAATTGTTAAAATTCACTTATAACAATTGGATTGGATTGGACTGGATCCAATATATTATTAAGTCAACCCCTCATCCAAACACATCTAAATGAGCTTCTTAATTTATTATCTGATGCCATTAGTAACTTTAATTGTTAATCTAAAAAAAAGTAACTTTAATTGTTAAAATGCAGTTATAACAATTGAATTGGATTGGATCCAATATATTCTTAAGTCAACCCAAATCTACCTTGTGAAAGTATGCAGCTGTCTGTCATGCCTCTATTTCCATTTTTTGAATATCAATTTAATATCTAGTCAAAAATAGATAATCTAACTCAACCTAAATATAACAAACAAGATCACTCATGGCCATAATTTCATTACCAACTCTCAATTCAAATTTAAACTTCTTAGCCTACAAAATCCCTCCAAGCAAAAGACAAGAAAGGAAAAAAATCATGGTTAAAACTTAAATTTACAAAAAAAAAAAAAAGCAAAATCTTGCAATTAAAATAATAAAATAATTGTATAATTTGTTCAACCAACTCCAAACCTACCTGAAAAGATAAAGCTGATGACCAATATGAAAATTATTTTCTTATCAATTTAAAATAATATATTCTGGGTTTTAATTAATTAAAATTAGCTTTTCTCTCTTTGAACCAAAATCACATCCCCTTTAATTAATGTGCGTTACCAAAAAGTGTGAGCAATTTATACGCCCACACTATATATTTTTTATTCACCTTTTATCATTTAATTTATTGACTCCTTTATCTCCACCTCCTAACTTTAATACATATATATTACATAATTATTTAATTGACAATTGTAACAAAATTAGGTATTCATGGATTTAAACCGTTGATTTTTCGATCATTGAGACTCCGTTTGATAGTCATTTGATTTTTTGTTTTTTGTCTATGAAATTTAAGTTTATTTCTACTCAAATTTCCTACATATGCTCTATCTTTTCAATGTATCCATATTTTCTTAAGAAAATAGGTGAATACTAACCAAATTTTAAAAACAAAAACAAGCTTTTGTAAGCTACTTTTTTTTTCCAAATTTTGATTTTGTTTATTAAAATATCGATAAGATGTAGATATCCAAATAAAAAAAGTATAGTAAGGTAGTTATCGTAGGCTTAAATTTCATTAAAAAAATGAAAAATAAAATAATTATCAAACGTGGCCCGAGTCTATTATTTATAATTAATCACGACAAAAGAGGAGTGGAGGTGTGAGCTTTTATTGCATTGTTTACGTATGATAATTTATATATTTGATTGAGAAAATGAAAATAGAGATAAAAAAGTACCGTATTTATTTATTTAATATTTTTTTTGACATTAAAAGTACCGTATTTATTAAACAAACCACTTATAGAAAAAATCATTCAAATGTAAGAAAACTTTGTTTGAAAGAAATTAGAAAAATATACATATTAATAAAGCTTTTAAAACATGAAGGGTGTTTGTTTGTCATATTTAAATAGTATTTAGGTTAAGGAATATATTGAAGAGATATTTGTAGTTTTTTTTTTTTTTTTTTTTTTTTAGAATAAGAGATATTTGTAGTTAAAAATTGAGAGTTTGTAATAAAAAAAATTTGATGGGATATAATTTTTGCATAGAGAAGTTAGAGTCAAAACTTTATTTAGATATAGATTTAAAATAAATGGTTAAAAAAGAAATTATTAAAAAGGAATTATTTGAAATGAATAATTAGAAATAAATAGTTAAAAATAATTGAGTAATTATAAATGAATAGTTAGAAATGAAGAATTATTTTAAAAAGTAAAAGGAAAAGGAGTTAATAAAAACTCAATTGAATGTAGGTTTTCGAGAAGGAATTAATAACTACCCTATCAAAATCCTACTTAAATATGTCAAACAAACACCCCATAAATATTTTTTAAAAAAGGAAAAACATTGTTATACAAATTTATAAATACAAAATTAAAGGAAGTGGTACTAAAATTGAAACGAAATTATAAACGTGGTGTAATCACGCAGGTAATAAAACCCAAATTTACATCTTACAATATTTACTCATGTTGGTTTTTTTTTTTTTTTTTTTTGAGAATTACTTATGTTGGGTTTTGAAACAACTTAAACCAGTGTTAAAATATTATTATCTGGGTATTTTTTATCTTGTAATTCTTTTTTTTAATATATCTTATAATTCAATTATTTAATGTTTTGTATATCATTAAATGAAAGAGGCACTTATAAAATGTTAACGTTATTTAGGACCCTTAAATTTTCATGCTTATTCATGGGTTAGTTTTTTCTTCTTCTTTTTTTTAGAATTTACTCATGGGTTAGTTTTATGTTAATTAGTGTTATTTTAGTATCTAGATGTACAAACATCTAGTTTTAATCTTCAAACTTCATATAATTATAACTATTTGTCATTACCATTATTTTTCACAAATTGCTTGATAAAAAGCTAATTGTTGATATAAAGGGATAGGCTTCAAAGAAAGATTTTTGTTAAAATGATAAGAAAATAAAATAACACCAGTCACAAAAATATTTTTTTTTCACTCAACTAAAATAAGATAGTTTGTTTTCTCAAAAGAAAAGAAAAGAAAATTAAGATAGTTTGACATTTTAGGAACTAAATAGAAAGAGTTTTGGTGTGAAAAATATTAAACAATATTCTAACAAAACTATTAAATTATGAGTAAAAAAATTTTAAAAATAAAAATTGAAATATAAATGGTTGTTATTATAAATATCAATTGACCAACCAACCCCTTAAACCTTTCAGATTGCGAATTTCACAACCACCCGTGAAATAAATGTTGTTTTGATTAATAATCTAAAAAAAAAAGTTGTTTTACTTTTAATTAACCCTCGAAACTATATAAGATTTCTATCGTCTATCCCCAAAGTTTTACACCAATTTTTTTTCTTAAATCAAGTTTTTTTTTTTTTTGAGATTTTAAATAAGTTAGTAATTCTTTTCTTTTTTTTTGTAGAAGGGAAAATGGGATGGGTAAACTCACTAAATAATTATACTATAGTCATTAATACACTTTAATATGATATTATAAATATACATTAATATAATATTTTTATTAATACTCAAAGATTATATTTAAAAATTGACTATATTTGCAATTATTTTGAATAGATTTGACTAATTTTACAAGTTTTATTTTTTTTATACTGTCTAATATAAATATATCATAATTATATATGTCTATAGTTTTTTTTAATTTAATTACAATGGAGGATCCAACTCATAAGATAGCAATTCAACAGCGATTTGAAAATAAAAATGTTATAATGGTTAAGTGTGATTTGATAACCTTTTATTTTTTTTTTTTTTTTTTTGTCTCTGGGTTTTTGGTTTTTTGAAAACTATTTTTCGTTTTAAAATTTTAAAACAGCGTTTGATTAATGTTTTTTGGGTTTTAATAAAATTATTTTTATAAATTTATTTATCTAATATATATAATTATAATTTTTTTAAACTAACAGTAAAGAGAATCGAATTCATAATCTTTTGATTATCAAAGCATATAAAATACCATTTGAACTTCTACTCGCTCCAAATTTTATATTATAAATTCAAACTATCATTAATTCTTAAAATTAAATGATATCATGGAAAAAAAAAGAAATAAATATATAAAAAAATATAAGCATAACCATTACAATATAAATATTTATTAGATAAAAAATTATTTATAATGTCTAAGTGATCAATTCATAAAAGTACTTAAAAAGTTCATAAAAGTTAGCTATAAAATTGCAAAAGGAAAACTATATCAATATGTGAATTACTATATAATATTAATAAGTAATTCAATCGGCCACTTGAGATAGGTGAGTAGAAAAACAACTACTATTAGTTTTTACTATAACAAAATTATTTTCAACCATAATAAAAGGTAAGTTCAATTATAAATTTATCACTAAATTTTAAGATTTGTTTTAATTTAATTTGGAACATTATTTGATATTAAGCTAGTATATAAGAAAAAACAAAATTAATTACTAAAATGAGAAGAAAGCATGTTGAATTCTACTATAATGAGATTGGCAAGATTTGAACTCGAACTCCTAATTGAAAACACACTAATATTACTAATCTATTCCTTTTATTGGCAAGAAGGTAATATATGAGTTGTCAAACAATTTATGATTCTATTGATGGTGAATTTGAATCCCAAATTTAGCTCATTTTAAAATAAATTATATATATATATATTTGTTTCTAAAAGAAACAAAAACTCAATTTTTTAGCTTTTAATTATTTTTTATAATTTGTTTTAAAAATAAAAAATCATAATAAAAAACAAAATGCTTAAGACTTATCATTAGAGAAAAATTAAATTGACCTAATTAAAACAATGAGGACAAAACTTTAAAGGAGTTTGGTTGACGTTTCACGAAAGTGCAACCTATCGGTTGAGATTAAAGATTTCAAGGTATACTTTTTTGAAAGATCACTGGTTTGAAACAGCTAAAAAGCGCTTAAAGTAGACTACCCTTCGAAGTATTAGGTGCCACAGTTTAAGGATGAGCTGGTTGTGCCCCGGATATAGGGTAGCTAAGCTCCAATTTCCATTTAAAAAAAAAAAGGGTTTCACGAAAAAAAAAAACAATCGGTCATCATTTTAGTCGACTAAACTAAAAACTTTCTTATCTCACACCCTAAAATGAAGCCCTTTTTTTTTAACATAAAGTTAAGCCTTATTTAAATCTTAGAAATAAAATTATTCTATTTTAAAATACATAAAGAAAATAGATCACAAACTTAGGGGATGCTTGTTTACCATATTTATGAAGGATTTAAAATAAACATTTACTAATTATTCTTAAAAAAATTACATCCCAATGAAGTTTTGCAACTACTCAAAATAACTTTTTATTTCTAATCATTTTTTTATAACTGCTTAAAATAACTCGTCAATATAACCACTCATTTTTAATAATTTATTTTTAACTTTTTAAAATAATTTATTTTTAAACAAACAAGTTATTGTCTCTAACTTTTCTACATAAAAAATCACATTCAAACCGATTTTTTACTATTACTCTCATTTTTAATTACTTAAAATAACTATTCAAAATAATTATTTAAGCTAACTCCTCGTTCAAAAATTTCGTCTAAACACCTCTTAAAAACTTAGACCCCGTTTAATAATTATTTGTTTTTTGTTTCTTTATTTATAAAATTTAAATTTATTTCTATTCAAATTTTCTGTCTATCCTACGGCTTTTGGAAACTTGTTTCCAAATTTTGGTTGTATTTCTTAAAATATAAGTAAGATATAGATATCAAATAAAAATAATGATCGTAAACTTAAATTTAAAAAAAAAACTTAAAAACATATTTTTTTCTATTTAAAACAATTGAAGTATTTTCCCTGTATACTTTGGACTGCTAAGAAAAATACAAACCCACACAATTGGATGGGACGGCTTTTAAACCCCAACTTCCGATTTTGCAGCTTCTTCAATACGAACCCCTAAACAAACAACTTCCATCTGTCTCTCTACCTATATATATAATTTCGCACTCATTTCTTTTCTCCTTCCCTTTTAAATTCCCATTTTCCATTGGCTCTTCTTCTTCTTCACCTTACTCTCCTTCTCTGCTCGTTTCAATGGCGAAGATCTCAAATCCACTGCACAGGAATTCCATTTCCGCCACCTCTGATCCGCCTCACTCTTCTCCAGTTCATCAGAGGAAGCCTCTCAAGCGCACGCGCAAGTCCGTTCCTCGCGATTCTCCCGCTCGGCGCAGCTCTGTGTTTCGCGGCGTTACGAGGTTTGGTTACTGATTATACTGTTTTCAGTTGGAATTCATTGATCTGTGTGTGTGTTCTTACTTGAATCGATTTGGTTAGTGATTATACTGATTTCGTTGAAATCGTGATTTGTGTGTGTTCTTACTTGAATTGATTTAGTTAGCGATTGTACTGATTTCGTTGAAATCGACTGATTTGTGTGTGTTCTTACTTGAATCGATTCTGTTAGCGATTGTACTGATTTCGTTGAAATCGATTGTTTTGTGTGTGTTCTTGCTTGAATCGATTTGGTTATCGATTATACTGATTTCGTTGAAATCGGTTGATTTGTGTGTGTGTTCTTGCTTGAATCGATTTGGTTATCGATTATACTGATTTCGTTGAAATCGGTTGATTTGTGTGTGTTCTTGCTTGAATCGATTTGGTTTTGTTTAGGCATAGATGGACTGGACGATATGAGGCGCATTTGTGGGATAAGAATTGCTGGAATGAAGGACAGAATAAGAAAGGAAGACAAGGTTCTGTAATCTACTAATCTGTTTGGTTTCATTTTGAATCTGTTGTGTTTGATTGCGATTCTGATTTTTTTCTTCTTTGATCTTTTGATTCATGTCTCTGTATCGCTGTGCTCGTGGATTATGATGATTTTTGAACCGAAACGCGCAGTTTATTTAGGTATTTTTGCGATTTGAACTTGAACTTGTGGTTTAATCTTGAAACAGAGCGATCGATCAGTGTAGATATCTGTGCTATTGTTTTTCTTCTGATCTTACAGGAGCTTATGATGAAGAAGAAGCAGCAGCTCATGCTTACGATCTTGCCGCGCTTAAGTACTGGGGAACTGAAACTGTTCTTAACTTTCCAGTAATTTTCGAACTGATTCATTAATATTCTTCACGTCACTTACTTGTTTTTCTGTTTGGCTTTGGAATCAAGAAATTGGTTGAAGATCTGTTTAATTCTGTTCTTAACTTTCCAGTAACTTTTCAACTGATTCATTGCTGTTCTTCACTCACTTGTTCTTCTGTTTGGCTATGGAATCAAGAAATTGGTTGACGATATGTTTAATTCTGTTCTTAACTTTCCAGTAATTTTTCAACTGATTCATTGCTGTTCTTCACTCACTTGTTTTTCTGTTTGGCTATGGAATCAAGAAATTGGTTGAAGATTTGTTTAATTCTGTTCTCAACTTTGCAGTAATTTTTGAACTGATTAATTGCTGCTCTTCACTTGTTTTTCTGTTTGGCTATAGAATCAAGAAATTGGTTGAAGATATGCTTAATTCTGTTCTTAGCTTTCCAGTAATTTTCCAACTGATTCATTGCTGTTCTTCACTTGTTTTTCTGTTTGGCTATGAAATCAAGAAATTGGTTGAAGATTTTTTTAATTCAGTGATTGAATCGTTTGTAGATTTTAACTTACCAAGACGAGCTTAAAGAAATGGAAGGTCAATCAAGAGAAGAGTACATTGGATTTTTGAGACGGTACTAACCAGAAATTTCATCCTCATTTCGATTTTTTTTTTTTTTTTATTTAAACTGTAAAATAGAATCTGAATCCATTTTTATGAGTTCAATTCACAGGAAGAGTAGCGGCTTTTCACGCGGGGTTTCGAAGTATAGAGGTGTAGCCAGGTACGTATCATAGCCTCCATGGCTTTAAAGCTTAGAACTAGAACTTGATTTACCTCATTATTATGGAGACACTGTTTTCTTTTTCTTTTTTTTCTTTATTCGGTGGGATATCTGTTCATTTGTTTTTATTTCAAAAATAATAATAAGTAGGTTCTATTCCACCAATAATTTATTTCAATACGAAAATGAATATTAGAGCAATTTAAATAATGCATATAATGCCTAACTATATGGCTTATTGAGTTGCCTCTTGTAGTTCACTAACCCAAAAAATAGAAAAATAAAATTAAAGTAAAATAAAAGGTAGGTTAAATTTGATCACATATATGAAATTTAAAATATTGTTTGAGTAAGAAATTACATAAATTGCTCTCAAATTTTATTTGATGATAATCTTTTTATATGAATAATATTTAAATATTTTTTAGGAAGTGCTTGAGTATATACTTCTCATAATTTGTTTAAGGTAACAACATGCATCTATTATTATTTTTTTTGAAAGCAACATGCATCTATTAATTTTTACATTAATTAAATCATCATTTTAAAAATATTTTTAATGTATTTTTTTTTATATACTTAGCATTATATATATGTCGCATTACTATCTTTTATGAATCTTTATGAATGATATAAGTATGTACTTAAGTAGATTTCAAAAAAGTATGTACTTAAGTATAAGTACTTAAGTACTTAAGTTTTGCATTTATCTGTTTTGCCTGCTATACGGTCAAAAATATTATTTTGCTACTACTAGTTTTTTTAGTTTTTTTTTTGAAGAGGCTAGTTTGTTTTTTAATCTTTATATTATTAAAACTTTATGGTTGGTCTATTTAATAAACTTTGTTAATTTTTCTTAAAAATTAGTACATATTTATTTAAATTTTAAAAATAGGTTTGTATTTCTTTATTTTTTATATTAAAATTATTAATATTGAAGAACCCATTTTAGTTGATATTAACTTCAAAATTTGTTTTAATGAAATTGAATATTTAATAACTATTTTATTTTAAATTTTTGGTTAGTATTCATAATTTTTTTAAGAAAAGACAGGATACATTCTAATAAAAATGGAATATATTATAAAAAATTTGAATAAAAATAAATTCAAAAAACAAAAGAAAAAATGGTTATCAAACTCTGATTTGAAAACTAGGTTTTCATTTGGATTAAAGAAAAATGAGTCAAACTTACCAACATAAACACTTACTTTCTTAAAAAAAAAACAATGACACTTAGTTTTGCTCCTTTTGAAACGATATCTTGACACCTTATTCTTCTAGTCCACCTTATATATTCAGCGAAACACTACCTATTATTTACCTATACATATGACAAATGTGACATGTTATCGTGTGGAATTTTCTTAATTAACTTTCTTCGTTGTCATTATTCAATTTTGTAGTATCAATTTGAAAAATATATCTTTCTACTTACCTTAGGAACAATCAATGATATCACCATTCAACCACTTCTAAAAATAAGTATGAGAAAAAACTATATAATAGATGAGATGTATAAAGATGTTTTATTTATTTATTTATTGAGTTCAACATCATTCTGTAATATTCACTTTCATAACTCACATTTGGAATTTCCTTTTCGGTTCTCTAAAATGAATTTTATTTTCTCGATTCATATCTTTTTTCATCGTCCTTAAAATAAATTTTATCTTCTAGATACATAACTTTTTCCATCTATAAAATGAATTTTGTCTTCTTGATTCATGTTCTCTATTATTAAACAAGGTTTTTAATGCCAACAAAAAAAATAATTTAGGATATTAATCAAGAGATCATATCTTTGAATCTTGCTAATAAAAATTAAAAAAGAATAAAGAAAAAGAAAGATGAACAAGATTTCTAAAAAAAAAATTGGTCTTTTCTTTCCATTTCCATTTTCCTTTTTTGCCCGTGTATAAATGCAGGCACGTGGATACTGACGTGTATCGCACTTCCATTGGTCAAAGCTTATGGATCATAATTTATCATAATTTCCCCCATAATTGAAATGAATGATGAAGATACTGAAGATATAGTTAGTGAACTCATTATTTCTGCATAATATTGTAACAACTTGGTCGAAATAGGAGTAGTTTTAGTTGAATTGAAGAACTAGAATAAAAAAAACCATATTTTCTGGCTTGAATATAGAGGACACTCTTGGCATGCAAAGTTGTCTCCATATGAAGATAAAAACCATCTCACAATCTTTTGCATTTAAAAAAAAAATATTTGTCACTTTGAAATTAGAAGAGTTTGACTAAATGTGAATTAATTGCATTACTGCAGGCACCATCACAATGG
Organism: Sicyos edulis; assembly: GCA_036507275.1. NCBI lineage: Eukaryota > Viridiplantae > Streptophyta > Magnoliopsida > Cucurbitales > Cucurbitaceae > Sicyos > Sicyos edulis. Next base: position 37,976,135 of record CM071854.1, on the reverse strand, counting down.
AAGATGGGAAGCTCGAATAGGCAGAGTGTTTGGCAACAAATACCTTTACCTTGGAACTTATGGTAATTTTCACTTTTACAGTATGAATAATAATAATAATAATAAAAAAAAAAAAAAAAAAAAAAGCTCTCGACTGTCGTTGCACCATTGACTTAAAATAGATTAATGAAAATGTCAGCTCTAATTTATGCTGTTAACCATAGTCCGTATATATCAAAATGAAATGTAATTCAAATTCATAATATAATAAAAATGTATCTTTGAAAGAATAAGAAGATAAGCTTTGTAATAGTTGAAATTTATAATTTAATAAAAAAAAAGACAAGACTAGAAAGGTTAAGAGAAAAAAAAAATCATTAGTCCTTTGAATGACATAGGCCATCATGGTCGAGTTATTATCACACATCACTTTTTGTCTTGGTTTATACATCACTCATTAACATTTACATGAATAAGTCACTTTTTGTGGTTGGTTTTTAGTTGAATATTGGTTTTTCTTTTTTAAAAGAATAATATTATTTTCTTTCTTATATTTATAATTATATACGTCATCTTATTTAGATCACTTTCACCAAAAGAATAATTATTATTATCAATTGCTTCTTACTAATTTATACTCAATATTTTTCTAGTTGAAACTTGTAATATTAATGATAAATTCATTGTCTCCGCATGGTAAAAAAAAAACAAATCATCACTTTTTTCTAATTTTTTTTCAGTAATGGTAGATTTTTTTTTTTTTTTTTTTTTTTTGAGATTACAACAATTGGAGGTGGGGGACTCGAACCCAAGACCTCTGATAATTGAACAATACAATAGTGTCGTTGAACAACTGCTCATGTTGACTTTTAGTAATGTTAGATAAATCTCCCTCACACGGTGTCATAATTTCATTTATAAATAAAACTATGTTGGATAGAGATCCTCACTTTATTCCGTGTTGATCTAATATAATATCATTAGCTTCAAATAGATATTTTTTCTAAATTCAGATTTGGATTATACTAAAATAGATTTGATCCAATAGGTAAACTTAGCCCGTTTGATAACGATCTTGTTTCCTATTTCTTAGTTCTTGTTTCTTGGTTCTCGTTTCTTGTATTTTAAAAATAAGAAACAAGAATATGTTTGATAACTGTTTCTGTTTCTTGTTTCTTAAAAAAAAACAAGAAACAGAAACAAACAAACATAACAATTTTTTGTTTCTTGTTTCTAAATTTTTTTTATATAAATATTACATTCATTAAAATCATTATTAAAATGATACATATTTTAGCATAAAATATATAATTTTATTTTAGTAAAAAAATACATGAGTTTTAATATGAATTTAACAACAAATTTGATATGTTATCTTCACTTAAATCATTGTTTAGAAATGATATGTTTTGAAAATGTTGTAGTTGTAAAATATTAAAGTGAAATATTGTTACTGTAAAATATTAAAATAATATTAAAAAAAATTCGAAAATTTAAATACACCTATTACAAATTTTTAAAATCAATTCATAAACAAATTTAAATAAGATATAAATACATATACAAGTTAAGAAATGAAATAAAAATAATTTTTTTAAGCATAAATAAAACAATTAAATATATGAGTAAATATAAACGTTATTTCAATATTAATTAAGATATTTTATAAATACAAAAATTAGTATATATCGGAACTAATAGCATACAAATATAAATATTATTATTTAGAAAAGTTAAATTAAAAAAAAATAAACATAAAATTGGTTATAAATTGAAAATAAAACAATAAATGATTTATATATAAAAAAAATAATTAAAATAATATATGAGTATATATTTAATGAATTAAAACTGAAAAGTTAATTTAATAATAAAAAACTGAAATGAAAAAAAAAAACAAAAATACCTAACTCATGGTTCGAACCTGGGTTGGGATAATAGACTCAAACTTTAGCTTACCATTGTGCCAAAGATTAGCCAAATTTCAAAAACGTTTCTCATTTATTTTGGGAACAAGAAACAGAAACAGTTACCAAACAAGTTTGTTTCTCAAAAATTAAAAATAGAAACGAGAAACAGGAAATAAGAACGTTACCAAACGAGCCATAAGTAATTTATTCTACAAATTCAAATTTAACTCAAAAGGGTGAATCTAAAGAAAAACCATTTTATATCGAGCACACTTGAAATCCTTACTAATGTTTACTAATGTGGAATGTTTTGCTTATTGCCAAGTTTATTAGATTATCATCGTTTTAAATAAAATAAAGTGTTACATAAAATAAAGTGTTTTTACTATTGGTTAACTGCTTCTTTATATTTTATACTTTGTTTTTTTGCTATAGATTGTGCATTTTATTGTGTCTATCTTGGAGTTTATTTAATTTATTTTTCTAAAATATACGAGTATATAATCTATTTAAAATCTTTTTTTTGAAATAAGATAACCACACTTGTTCCTAGGTTGTCACGAGTATATAATCTACTTAAAATTTTAGCTAAAGATGGAAAATCTATAATGTGGTTTTGAATGAACAAATATTTTGTTAAAAAAAAATTAAAATAGATGTCGTAAGATTAATAAAAAAAATTCTTTCGTAAGCTTAATAAAAAAAAACTTAAAATCAAAATATTACAAATTGTATTATAGTGCAATATTTTTTATTAAGTATATTAATTTTTGCCATTAAATAACTCGCGTAGTGTTCTGATTAAGAATTTCTGAATTTGAATTTATAGAACTAAAAGAAATTATTATTATTCTAAGTAAACAAAGATAATTTTAAAGAAAAAGAAAAAGAAAACACCAAACTATCTATATAATGCTTTTTTCAATTAAAAAAAAAGATTCCTTTCTTTTAAAAAGAACTAAAATATTTAAAACATATACGCACTAAATCAGTAGTTGGCATGTAGATCACCAAACCTCAACTGCAGCATGGCCAGCTATTTAAGGTTATTCATTTTCACACTTGATTTCATAAATTTTCTTTGTATTCCCACCAAATTTTCCATACAAATTAAAACCTAAATTTATTATTATTATTATTATTTGATTTCTCTAACTATTGTCTTCCCAAACAGGCCCTTAACTTAAATTTCTTTTCACATTAACTTTCGCAGCTACCCAAGAAGAGGCTGCCACAGCTTACGACATGGCGGCCATAGAATACCGTGGCCTTAACGCCGTTACGAACTTCGACCTCAGCCGTTACATCAAACACCTCCGGCCAGAGGAACATAACGACCGTCCACCCAGCCCTACCGTTCCGTCGCAATGTTCGAGCTCCGGCCAACCCACCACCGCGCCACTCCCGGAACCTGGCGGCGACGGCGACTCCTCGCCGTCGTCGTCGGCGGCGCTGGAGCTGCTACTCCATTCGTCAGAATTGAAAGACATACTAAAAAGGACATCCGCCGCCGTGGACCCACAAACGCCGCCGGAATCCGACCGGCCGCGCCGGTGTATTCCCGACGACATTCAAACGTTCTTCGATTGTACTTCTAAAGATTCCGGCGACATTGCCGGAAGCGACGACGACATATTTGGGTACCTAAATTCGTTTTTTCCTTCGTCAGTTTTTCTCGATGCTTAATTATTTGGGATTTAAGAAACGAAGAAATAATTAATTATATCACATCAGAAACGGCGATAATGGAGGATATGGCCTGAGGTAGGTAATTAATGAAAATTATAGAGAAATTAGTCCTTTTTTTTTTTTAAGTCTTCCTCTTTGATTCGCAAGAATGGGAGAAGAAAAAATTTTAATTTTTTTTTTCACATAGAATTACAATAAATAGGGTAGCTCCATATTTTTTTATTACATATTGTACATTCAAATTATTTATATTAGTATTAAGCTTTGAAAGTGGTTTTGTGTCAAAATGTTATCTTGCACAACTAATTTCCTTCTAACAAATAGTCAAATGCCAAATCTAGCCAGTGGATATCTCAAAAGTCAATAGTTGAATCCAATACCCCTAATTGAATTTTTCAGAAAAAGATAGATGTGTTTGAGGGGGAGCCCAATTGATTACGGTTTTGAAGTATGCTCCTTCGAATGTCCTTTAATTCGAAATCAGTGAAAAGTGTTTAAATTAGAAAATTTTTAAATATCTCGAGTTCAGAGTTTGGAAAGGTGGTATCGCGAGCCCTCAAGTATAGGTGAATAAAATTCTTATAATTACTTGGTGTTTATTAACAAAAAGAAAAAAAAAACAAAATAAATGTAGTATATTGATTCAAATCATCCACTACTAATTATTGTTAAACTCAAATATATATATATATATATATATATATATATATTTTTTTTTTTTTTTTTTTTTTTTTGAGATAGTTTTTGAATAGATACATTATGAACAATCATGAGTGGCCTAAATCAAAAGAGTCTCGGAGAATTATGAGGCAATAGATTTAATCTATTAACCGTAACACCTTTAACCTATGTGTCATAAATAACTTGTAATGGGACTCCATGCTTTATTCGTGCTAAAATATTCAATTTACAACTCAAAAACTAGCCATTTTAGTTCCATAATATTTACAAGCTTGTTCAAAATAAAATTAAACAAGACAACCTCTAGCACAAATCACCACCTACACAACATGCCTAGAATTAAAAAGTAATAATAATAATAAAATAAAAAGCAAGCAATCATATATGCTTAATAGAAAATTAGCACAAGGACCGCCAACTATTACTATAGCTTAATAGAAAATTAGCAAAAACCCATACATTCTATTTGTTTTCCCCCTAAAAACTGCACAACCCTCCTCACTACTTCAAATGACATACCTATATCCACGCCTTTGTCAACCACATCTCTTGTATAGTCATTTTAGTGGCAGTTATCTAAGATTTAATTTTTATTTTATTTTTATATTAAAATGGTTGTAAGATCCGACCATATATTCTATAACAATAATGAAGATGCCTGTAAGCAAACTGAATCGGACCATCACAAATTAAAAAAAAAAAAAGAATTATGTACGACAGAATGGTAGTAAATATTAAAACAAGCATCTCTTTAAAATTTAAAAATCAAAGTTGATATTTACAAATAAAATAAAAAATAAACGAAATAGACAAAAAAGGCATAAAAAATTTTATATATATATATATATGTAAAATTTGACAGGACAGACAACAACTTATACTATCAGGAGGTGTTTGTTTGACATATTTAGGTAGTTTTTAGGTTAAAGAGTTATATTGAGTAGTTAAAAATTGAGAGTTGTGCCAAAAAATCGTTTGGATATAGTTTTTGTGTAGAGTAGTTATGGTCTAAATCTTGTTTGGATGTTGATTTAAAAATGAGTAGTTATTTTTAGTAGTTAAAAAAGAAATGATTAAAAATGAGTGGTTAAAAATAAGTTATTTTGATTAATTTGAAAGGAATGATTAAAAATGGGTGGTTAGAAATGATTGAGTAATTATAAATGAATGATTAAAAATGAATGGTTAGAAATGAGAGTTATTTTCAAAAGTAAAATTAAAGAGGAGTTGGTAAAAATTTGTTTGGATGTAGATTTTCAAAGAGAAATTAATAAATCCTACTTCTAACTCCTAGCTAAAATTGCAAGGTGTTTTGCAATTGAGAAGTTATGAGTTGAAGTACTATTGTTCTCGATTGTTGTTGAAATCACTAAAAAGAGTTAGTTTGAATTGCCACCCATACTTTCAAGGTGTCAATTTCATTTTGAAATGTAATTAATTTCGAATTAATTGGTGCACCTAGAAATTCCATCAAGTAAATTGCAAATTATCAACCATATTTTAAAGCTTGTGGGTCATATAAGCCTTTAAAAAAAAAAAAAAAATCATATAAGCCTCTTTCTAACTTTAGGTATTCCTATCGAATGGATCGGTGGCGCGATTGATTATCTAGTTTGGAGTTAATTTATTTCCACTCCACGGTTACGAGTTCGTTCCGTGGAGTCGGTATTGTAATCTCTCTTCTCCCAACTTGTACTCAAAAAAAAAAAAAAAAAACTTTAGGCATCTCTTTAATATGCATTTAATAATCTGCTGTCCAAGTTCCAAATTAATTTTGGCGCTTATGAATCTGATTTGGTTGGTTGGAAGTTGAAAGGCTTACCAGTATAACAGCTCAACTCCATGAGGACTTGGATTGTAATTTCATTAAATTCGTTGAATTTTTATTATTAGATCAATTAATGTTGAATTTTGCCAAAATATTAGAAGTTATCCCACACAAAAAAATTCAAAACAATCATATTCCCATTTCAAAAGCATTTCAATAAGAAACACTTTAAATTTTATATATTACTCTCTCTTTTTTTGTATTCTCTTGTGGAGAGTGGGACAATTCAAAAGTTAATATAAATTTTAAAGAGAATGTTTACTTAATTGGGTCGAACAGATAAGTTCTTTTATTTTATTTAGGAATTTTTTTACATAAATTCTACTATTTTATTTTATTACTTTTCTTTTAATTTTTCAATTATATTTTTGTTTATTTTCACACTATAATAATGATTTTTCCAACTGTTCATTTAAGTGGGGAAAACACGTTTGTGAGATAAATGGGCCAAAACGGACAATATTTGGCTAGCGATGGGTTGAGCTTTTATATATAATTTCAGAGCCAGGCATCGGGTAGTGTGTTGGGTCCATCGGGACACTGGACCTCTTAAGGAATTGCACATCAGTTGAGAAGGAAAACAAAGCACTACTTGTAAGGGCGCGTGGACACCTTCTCCTAGCAAGACACACGTTTACTTCATTGGGAGAGTAACAAATGCGTGAGGCCTTTGGACTAAAGTGGACAATATCTTAGCTAATGGGTCAGGCCATTACAGATAGTATCAAAGTCTGGCATCGGACAGGTGTGCCGAGTCCATCGAAATGTTGTTGGGAAGGGGAACGAAGCACTCCTACATTCTCCTACCAAGACACACATTTTCTACATGGATAAAACAAATCTGTGAAGTTAATGGGACAAAACAGACACAAGGTCATAAATTTCAAAATTATTAGACTTTTTATTATTGTTAATTTAAAAAAAAAAATCACGAAATTTAGATTGGCCTGTAAAAGTCCCAATTTACAATCAAAATAGTGCATTGACAAGCAGTAAGCACCCAAACAAGCTTAAAAATTTAATTTAGGTTATTCTGATAGAGTAATTATAAATATAAGTAAATTTTAAAGTATTTTCATTCATAATTATAAATACATTTCAATATTGTGTTATAAATTTTTATTAATATCAATATTATGAATTTATAAATATAAGAAAGTATGTGACAAACTAATTGATGTATAAGTGACGATATTTTCTAATTATTTATTAAATTTAATTAGTCATAGTTTTGTAACCAAAAAAAGGATCAGAATTTTAGCCCAAATTTTCTCGAGTGGAAGAGATGGGCTTCCCAAGGCCCACATTCCCAACAGATGAAGGCCCATCAGGCCCAAAAACAACTTCTGGATCAACAAAACCACAACCACAGATCAAAATGGCTTATCTTCGTCTCCGCCACTCTCTCCGTATACAAACCCACCATAACAATGTCCCCTGTAGCTCACCTGTTTATCTTCCGTCCCAGCCATGGCCGCCGCCATTTCCTTCACAATCTCTAGCTTTCAACTCTCTAAACCTGCTTCTAAAGTTGTGCCTCGTCGCCGGCGAATCATGGCGGCGGCCACCGGAACGAAGGTCTTGCCCGCCGTGATCGTCGGGAGTGGGCGCGTTGGGAGGGCGCTGCTGGACATGGGAACTGGTGAAGATTGTTTGGTGAAGAGAGGCGAATCTGTTCCCCTTGATTTTCCCGGTCCGATTCTTGTGTGTACCAGGAATGACGATCTTGAGGCTGTTCTTGAAGCTACTCCTCGATCCAGATGGAACGGTATGGGCATTTACTTGTGTTCATTGTTTTGGTTTTTGTAGCTCGATTTGAATGGCGTGTTTGTAATTTAGATGCATTTTTGGCTGTGATTTCTTCATTTTCATCTTGTTTATGGGGATTGTGATTTTTAGTATAGGATAGGGGCGTTTGAAGTTTAGTACCAGGAAGCACAGACACTTCTATTTTGACAACGTATCCGCGTCATCGTGTCCTTTGACAACGTATCCGTGTCATCGTGTCCTTTGACAACATATCCGTGCCATCGTGTCCTTTGACAACGTATCCGTGTCGAACTCGTGTCCGACACCAATACTTCCGGATACTCATCGGACACGTGTCCACACTCAAAATTCTGTCTCCTCTTTTATTATTATTATTTTCAATTTTGGACACTTCATAGACACCTCAATTAAAACCTATTTCTTTCCATTGGCGGATGACACGACAACGGGTAGTATTGGTGGAGGATATCGACGGCGATGTCGATCGATGATGGATGGACTAAAATGAAAAAAGGAAAGAAAGAGAGAAAATAAAATGGAGGGAAGGAAAATGAAATAAAATAAAAATATTTAGAGATTATTATGGATAGCCTTATAACTAACTAAAATAGATTTCATCTTTTAATAATATATTATAAAAAATTATAATAAATTACGTGCCCTCGACGTATCCGTGTCCTGCATTTTTAAATAATGGCGTGTCTACGTGTTCGTGTTGTGTCCGTATCTCGTATCCGTGTCCATGTCCATATCTCATGTCCATGCCCGTGCTTCTTAGGTTTAGTATAATGGGATTAAATCAATACAAATTTTAGTACTATGCTAAACTGTTGCCTACCAAAATTTCTCTGTTTCTTATTATAAAAAAAACTTCATTCAATGAATTTCTTTGTTTTGTTATCAATCTTTTGCATATGTTTTCAGAAAGTCATAGCCGTGTTTTGAAAGTTGATGCATAGTTTGAAGCTTTTATGTTGACAATCATATAAAATGTCAACTTCCTAAGAAGTATCTTGTACATACTTCCATTATAATGTTCCACGTAAGTATGTAAGTATATACAACTGCAAAAATAAAAATGACAATTTGACTAATGAGAGAGAAATGATAAATTGAAGATGTTGCATAATATTATCCACACAAATAATGGGAAGTGCATACAAGATACTTCCCAAGAAATTGGCAAGTTTTACTCCTAAAAAAAGATGCATAGTTAGTAGCTTTATCTTGGAATGATCTTCTATTCCTTCTATTTGTTGATTATAGCTTCTCATCCCTTCTAATTGGAGAGGTCTTTTGTAATTTTTCACTTTTGGGCTCTCATTATAATTTCAATCATTAATGAAATTGCTTCTTATCCAAAAAAACAAAACAAAACAAAAAAATAAAGTTTTGAAAACTGAAAAGAATACTTTTCAAAAACTAGTTTTTGATTTCTGGAATTTAGCTAAGAATTCAAATGTTTTCTCAATTAAGGCTTAAATAGTTAAAAATCAAAGTTTAGTGACTAAATTGTTACTTCTACGAAAGTTCAAGGGCCAAAAGTGAGTTTTAACAAAATTTTAATATGGTAAAGGTAAAATTGAATGAATGACCAAATTGAGGATTACCTTAAAATGTTTGAATCATTTCATATATTATTTATACTTCTCATTCACATGATGTGTTTGTTTGACAATCTAGCAGACTTGGTTTTTTTCCAGAATGGAATGCTGGACCCTTGGTATGAAAGCAAAGGTCTAGATGATGCTAATCAAGTGTTAGCTTATTTTGCTATCTCTAAGCTCGGAGAGGCGCCCGTGGATGGAATAACGGATACCAATCCAGAAGGATTAACGGCAGCTTATGGAAAATGGGCGTCTGCTGTAGCCGGAAGACTCAATGCTGCAGGGCTCTCTTGCAAGGTAAAGGCAAAAAAGATTTGTTCCTCTTCGGCTCTTATGTGTAAACTGCAAGTTGTTTTGGGAGCTTTTTTCTCTGCTGTACTTGTATGTGTATTTTCTTTTGGATGAAGTACTTGTATGTGTATTTGTTCAAGTGATGTAAGATTGTAACTGATGTAGTTTAGGACTAGTTGAGAAATAATTCTCCAAGAACTCACTTAAGAGGATATTTAAAAGACTGAATCAATCGTCATTTGAATACTTGAGAGGGACTACTATTTATAAGGAAAGGGGGACTAACTAATTAATAGAGAAATGAATAAAATATCCTTAATTTCCTCTTACATCATTAACCTAGGCTGGTTTAATTTTTTTGGTTTAGATTCATGTGGAATATTATGTTTTGTTCTCAAAACTTTTGAAAATTATCATGAATCCATTGGTTAATAGGGCCTTGGGGAACTAAAAAGGTTATGTATTCAATCTATTTTTACCACCTATATAGAAATTATTTTTTTATAGGTTTTTTAACATCAAAATGTTGTAGGGTGAAACAAGTTGTTCCGTGAGAATAGTTGAGGGGCGTGTAAGTTGGTCCAGACACTTACGGGACAGGACACCTGCCTGCTCTTACAACATTTGGATATCAAGAAACTCATAGAGAATTAATTCAGGTGGTCATAGTAGATTGAATCCATAACCTTTTAGTTCCCCAAGGCTAGTTAGGGGTGTGTAAACTAGCCTAGACACTCACGAATATCAAAAAAAAAATTGGAAAAACATATACGATGTGTAAACTAGCCTAGGCACTCACGAATATCGAAAAAAATTTTGGAAAAACATATACAATGAGTTGTTTCACGTAGAGAAAGATCTGTCATTTATGATTTTTTTAAAAAAATTCAATCCAGCCAATAACTTTTGAAGGTCATGCTTGTAAGCTAGGTTCTTGATAAGGAAGCATTTGAGAAACAAATGTTGGAAAAGCTGATTTGGATTTCTGCATTTATGCTTGTCGGAGCACGTCATCCAGGCGCGACTGTGGGTGCTGTGGAAAAGGATTATCGCTCTGAAGTAAGATACCTTTCTTCCCACAAAAAATTTACTGCAAAATTCTTCCAATTATGTTTATCTGTTCAGTTCAATATCTGTTGGTTATTATATCAAAAATGTCTTTCTCGGTTAATGTTCGAATTCCCAATGAAATTTCCATCCAATGCAGTGTGCTTATTTCCTTTGAGAATTCTTACAAGACTTGAGAAATGATGATGAATCTGTAAGGACCCCAATTCCATTTAATATTCTAGAAGGGGCAAATTGGGTAATTCCTTAATAGGGTATTATTGGGAGAATGAAGAGAGAGCCTCTTGGGGGTATAAATATTGTATTGAAGGCAAAGTTAGAGTAGGTCTTGTCTTGGAGGCTAAGCCAGAGTGGCTTGGGAGGAGAGGTTCCGGTGGCTCTCGAATATCACCGGTTAGCTATCGTATTTTACTTTTGTTATCCTTTTATCTTCTATCTTGTATCTAGTGGTGGCTATTGGTGTCTGTAATGAAGTAATAGCTGGATTATGAACGTTATATACGATATATTGAGGTTTCATACTGTTCTTTCCCTTTTATTTGTGTTTGGTAATATTCTGTAAGTATTCGTGAACCCATAAAGGTATTGATACCTTTACATTTTCATCCTTCAAACAGATATTGTTTTTCAGGTAAACTGGAACAGATAATTTAATCCAAATTTATGGTTGCAGATTTCTAGCCTCATTGCAGAACTTTCATCTGCAGCTGCCGCCGAGAGGCAATTGGTGTTCGATGAAGGTATAGAGGAAAGATTATGTGCATATTCTCGGGCTGTCGCGCACTTTCCAACGGCAGTAAAAGAGGTAGATTAGAATTAGTGCACTCTCTGAATGTTACCTATTTTTGCTAACAACAATCCTTTTACTTTCATCAACAGTTCAAATGGAGGAATGGGTGGTTTTATTCACTCTCTGAGAAAGCCATTGCTGCAGAAAAACCTGACCCTTGCCCCCTGCACACTGCTTGGCTCAAGGAGCTGAAGGTTGTCTAGGAATGAACCCAGTATTGCTAAGAAATGGGTTTCTTGTTGAAAAGCCTTTTGCTAATCAAAGTAAAATGAACCTTTCCTTTTTGTTGTAAAAAGTAGATTTTGTTAATGGGTTCATCATCTTGAAATCAAGTTCAGTCAGTTGTTGTAGAGGCTAATAAGGTAAACTGGGTCTAAGCCTCAGCCTCTTCAGGTTGTGATAGAGGTGAGGATTCATCATCTGTACTATCATGAATTTATTAACAGAAAAATGCATCAATAATGTTAAGAGATCTCCTTTCTTCTATAAATTCATAAATTGTACTGAGTTGAGTTGGAGGCTCTTAAGAAGCTAATAAGTTATGGTTCAATTTAGGATGATCACTTTACCTGTGAATTAATTTTTCACATTTTTTTCACAGTCAAATGTTATAGGATCAGACGAGTTGCCTCGTGTATGCAAGTTAACATGAATACTCACTAATATATTAAAAAAAAAAGTGATTCATTGCTAAAGACACCCATTTAACTTTGCAGCAATTGGGTAGGTTTACTTAATATCCTCATTGTCTTGTGATTATATTATGTGTTTTGGGAGGTAAAAAACACCCTTCAAGCATACTAATTGGAACATTGGTTTATGGTATTTAAAATGCTTTGAGACTTTGATGTACCTTGAGCTAATGTTGTGAGTGAATGTAACATATTTACATTTCAAAACTCGAAATTCAACTGATTCATGCCTCACGAAATTCAAAACATTATTTGGAGGGAGATAAAATGCTTCCATCTTTCAAGAGGGTGATTCTCTTACACATCCATGTATAGGAAAGTTTTTCTCATTTAAATTTAGATACGTCTCAGATGAAATGAATGGAAGTACACAAACTAATTTAGATACTCATCAATATTGGAGAAATTAGAAAATAAAAATATATTGTATTGACCTTGGCTCAGTCAATAAAGCTCTGATGGGAAATGGAAATATTAAACATGTTTACACAGAACAGCCACACCTGATATATTGTAAATATTAATACATTGAACTGAAAGAAAATAGGTGCTCAAAGATGGGAGTTGCAACCAATTGATTATTGCACATCAAACAATAATCATATTCTAAATTGTGTTTTAGTAATCCTTCACCATAAAGTCTTGTTTCCCAATATTTCTTTGGCAATGGGAAATTCAGGAGCTATATCCACAGGTACCTGAAATTGCGAAATTGAAAAGCACCAGTTAGATACTAAAATATGGATAATATATATATATATATATATATATATATATATATATATATATATATATATTTTTTTTTTTTTTTTCTTTTTAATATTCAAACTAACTTATGTTCAACTCATGGAACGGCTGCATGATCCTCTTCGCTTGTCAAAAAAACTCATAAGAAAACAATTTTTTGATAAATCATAACCTCTAAGCACTTTATGATTTACAAGACTCTTATGTGACCTTTTTTTTTAGAATAAATTAGGAGGGAAACCACAAATCCTACATAAATGTATTACTGCTCTTGAATAAATAAAAGTCAAATACCGATTTTAAGGATGAAATTCTTGACCGTCGTGTTGAACTGGATTACCATCCAACAACAAACCAAAACGCCACCAACCCTTTCGGTGACTCTTATTTGACCCTTAGACTAACTCAATTGTTATTTAACATGATATTATACCAAAGATTGGTTCTATGTTCAAACTTCACTGCAAATTACAATGCATTTAATTTATATGGTATTTTCTTTCACCATTTTTTTTCCCAAAAAACCCATCTATAATGCACAACTCTGCTAGTCCCAAAATGACCAACCTTCAAAATTTCACTGATAAAATATAAGCATGAACATTTACGTTAAAGTTTAATTTAGTAAATTAAATAAAAGGGTCAGTTTCAAAATGACATATTTCATAATATTTACGAAAAGGATAAAATCACTTATTAAAAAAGCTTTCGTAAATCATACAAGTTTCATTCATTTGGTATTGCATATATCTTTTTTTTTTTTTTTGAAACAAGGTAACCACGCCCGTCCCTAGGCCAGACACCAGAGACATCGAAGGAGTACTGTCACAGGGAAGACTCGAACTCGAGACCTTGAGGGGAGCATACCCTTAAAGCCCAAGTCTTCAACCACTACGCCACCCCTTGGAGACGGCATTTCATATATCAATGAAATTGTTTCTTATAAAAAAGAAATGCATTGACCGTTCGCATTTACCTTGATTCGTTCTAAATTTTGCAATGCGAGTCTCAATGGTTCTGACAGAACACTGTATTTCTGCAGAAGCAACTTTGCTGATTCCTTGTCGCCTCTTGCCTGTATGGTTAGTATCTCTCTACTTAGGCTTTCAACTGCATCTTCCACCTAAGAAAAAAGAACAAAAAGAAAAGATTTGGTAGCAGAATTTTAATTACTAAAATGAAACTCTTTGAAGATGAAACTTTGACATGTCTATAGCTGTACCTTGTCAAAATTAACAGAAAAAGTTTCATCTGGATTTAAAATGACTGCTTCTTTTTCATACAACCAATTGAACTGCAACGCCTGTCCCTTTCTGCCAACAAACCAAAAGTCTAAGATCCCAAAAATACTCTTAATTCTTTCCAAAGTTGCAAAGTTGTAGTATTATACTACCTTTTATAAAAGTTTCAAATCTACCCTTGGAGAAGAAACAAGAAACAAGGTAACCACACCCGTCCCTAGACTAGGCACCGAAGATATCGAAGGAGTAATGTCACAGCTGAGTGATGAACTTGAGACCTTGAGGGGAGCATACCCTCAAAGTCCAAGTCTTCCACCACTACGCCATTGGAGACGGAGAAGAAAGCTTGTTTGAATGTTGAAAGAAAATGTGACATGTCTAGATGTCGTTCTTTCTAGACTTAATTCATACAAGCATCTTAAATACTACCATGTTGTTTGAGGTTGTCGCTAACAAGTATCTTAGTCACTACCATGTTGTTTGAGGTTGTCGCTATGTTGATTTTCTATCAACATTCTAATAGATTTCTACTCCAATGAAATGTTTATGAATGATCATTAGTTAAATTGCAACTTTCGAAAGAATAGCACAATTTATATAATTTAGCCAAGATTAAGAAACAATGTGACATTGTTAGCTTACCCATGAGCCTCCGATAAGCCAAATCGAACTGACCGAAAACATCCAGCAAGGAAAGTCGCATAAACGGATTTCAATGAAGCTCCAGGTAGCAGGCCCTGGTTAAGATTCCAGCACGTAAATAAGTAAATAGATGATCAGAGAATCTTAGATTTTTTATTTATTTATTTACTATTATTTTTCTTTTGTGAAATATGTAGGAAATTTATTTATTTTCTATTATTTTTCTTTTGTGAAATATGTAGGAAAGAAGGTCGATTGATCCAAATATCAACCAACCTGGATGGCAAGGAACTTCAGTGCCCAAAGGCCTACAATGTCAGCTTTTGCTTCCTCCAAAGCTGAGTGAAGTTCTTGCAGTTCCTGAAACAAAATATAAAGAAAAGATATTACAACTAGAAAGGTCTTCAATAAAACCTGGAAAGAAAATAGATGTCCGAATCTCAAACGCGTCCAACCCTTTTTCCCTGGCACAACTGACGAAATTTAGAACCTAATTACCTCATTTGCCTTTATTTTTAGATAAGAAACAATTTCATTAATGATATAAAATTACAAAATTTGCTCGATAAAAGACTAGTTACAAAAGGGATCTCCAACTATTCAGTAGAGAATCACAACTATAATCACTCCATCATGACACCACCAAATAAGTAATATTGTTGATGAAACGATTGTGTGGTGTGGATTTGTCTTGGAAGATCCTACAATCCCTTTCCAGCCACAAGCTTCAACAGAATGCTTTAATGAAATACTCCCATAAAACTTTCTTCTTCCCCTTGAAAGGGTGGTCCGATAATGATAATACCTCATTTGCTCTTAACCAAGCCAAGAATTTGAATCCATCAACAGATTTTTTTTTACACTCAACTATGTTCTATCACACCATCAAGTTGCTGACATTCTGACTAAATCATTACTGAAAACCAATCTGTCTTAGATTTTTATCTCAGCATAAAGTAATATCCATATCCAGAAAAAGAAAATGAACAATAAATGTAAACAGAAAATTTATGGTACTAACCAATCTCACGGTAGATTTTTTGCCATTTGGAAGTGTTATAGAATGAGGTCCGATGCCATGGCAACACTCATGGCAGATTGTATGAGTAAAGAAAGAATCGAAATCCACAAACTCACGTTGCTCAATTGTAATACAAACGTTAGCAATAGGTTGAAGAATGTGCTTGAACCTAGATAAATGTCAAGACAAGCATGTTATTATGTCAAATAATTTCTTATTAGAATTAACCCGAAGTTCAGATAAAATGTTAGAAATTAATCCATCACAAAGAAATATACAGTACTTGGCCTCTGAAACATTCTTAAGCATAACCATCGATGTTCCTCGGTCTTTCACGATACGCTCGTCATTTGGCAAATTGAAAGCAACAGTCTGAGGACCCTTAACATCCTGATAATCATAATTTATAGATTACCATGGTTTGCCACATGAAATGATGATTACCATAGAATTATGTCATCGAAGATACTGTTACAAAAGCATATCTCAACTCGTGGGTTTTAGTCTATTAAAACATTAGTCACGAATTGTATAACAATGCTCTATATGCATATAACAATGCTCTATATGCATTGTATTGATTCAAGTGCAAAGAACAGAGCAGCCTCAACCTCATTATTATTATTATTATTATCATTATCATTATCATTATCATCTATATGAATTGTATTATATTTTATAATCCGGGAACATGGAGCTTCGCTCCTCTAAACCTGGTACAGTTGAGGGGTGTCTACAAATTAATGTAACGAGTGGATTTTGAACTCAAAACCTTAAGAGGAGCATATCCTCGAAGCTTGTGCCTTCGACTAACTATGGCATTCCTCAGAGACTCCTCAACCTCATATTTAAAGAGAATTGGGTAAACTGAAAGAACAATAGTAAACCTTCCCTTCTAACAATCATAACTAAAGGGAGTTGAAAACAAATAACTGTAAAACTGATATGAAAGTATTTATATTAATAATGCATACAGTTAAGGAAACTTTCGGGAGGGGTCTTAATGCCCTTGGATTAAAATTCTCTTACGCATGTGTTAAGGTGCCTCACCCTTCCCATGGTAGTTATATCAGAGTTTCGGTAATTCATAGATATCAATTGCTATCGGTTAAGCCCTGCCTGACTCTCTTTTTGAGCGAGGTAGCTTTTGTGTTATGTTGTAGCTCTCGATGGAAAGAAAGTAATAGGAGAGTCTTCAATGACTATAAAAAATTTTGCTCAGCTAGGAGAATCAAGGGCCCTTATTATTATTATTATTTTTTTGATAACCCGGAGACACCCGTGCCTGTCCCAAGTTCTTAGACCCAAGAGGTATCAAGGGATTTTACAATTAAGTTCACTCGAAGGTATCAAACCTAGGACTTCCAAGAGAGCATACCTTGAAGACCACAAGCCTCTACCAATGAAGCCGCCCCTTGGGAACAGAAGCCAGGGCCTTTTTATATTCGATTCCGTTGTAATTATTCTCTCAGTTAATTGGAGAAAGTTCCTGTAACTCTTAAAGATACCCAGGGAGAAGCATTCAAAAGCACATGTTCTAAAGCCTCTTCTAAGTACCCTTCGGAACAACCAAAATGTCTTGAACTTGAGTTTAAACTACAGTCATATCTACTCTGTATATGCCAATTTTAGTAATGCACATATTTCTACTGATATTGGAATTGGACTGATACTTCTCTTTCCTTTCGAGTTCAGAGAAGTAAAACACACAAGATATGCATATTTATCCACAAATTTTATAGTATAAAATTGATGTACATAAAACTAGGGGAAAACATGTCTTATAAAATAAAATATAAATGAACTAAATTTTTTGTGAACCTGTGAAAATCTTGAAAAATGAACTCACCCCAGCATTGTAGATGAGCTGAACAACACGGATGGGAGCAGCACTAACATCAGTTGATTTGTATGCATCGTCCATAGGGAGATTTTGTTCCAAGACCTATAATAAGAAATTTTTAGAACTATTTCTCAAGGGAAGAAAACTTTGCTCTTTCTTAAGAAAAGATCAGAAAAATTACCATGACTTGACGATTAAATATAAAATACCTGCAAATTATCACCAAAAAGTTTTACTTGAGCAGTTCCTTCATCATCCCGAATTCCAATGTAAGCTTCAAATGTAGCCTAATGCAATCCAGAAATTGAGCATCGTTAACATATGCATGTTGTATATTCACAAGAAATGGTAGTTTCAGAAAACTAGTAAATTAAGTTTGATATACATAATTAGTAATTAGCCCCCAGCTAATAGAAGGTAATGTACCAATCAGTAAATTCAAGTTTGATATAAAATTGGTACGAAATAGAATACAAATAGGAAGCACACCATGGTATCATAACATCTTACTTGTTCTAAATTTAAAGGAAAAAGAGCTTTTTTAGGAAAATAAACTTCTTAAAAGAATTTCTATTTCAAGCCACCAAACAACATATGGCTGGCAAATCCTGCTTATTGCTTGGAGGCCAAAATAACCAATGTCTAAGAAAAATAAATAGCTGAGCTATTAGGTGTACCTTATAGCCAAAAAGTGCATCTTCATAGGTCTCATATGGACCAATGGTAACATCCAACTTAGAGTCCTATAATCAAAGACAAAAATTTGGAAAGAAGTATCAATTAGCAGTTTGATCAAAATTATACTAAAATAAGTTATCAAGTATAATTTCTTCTCTTATTTTCTTCCCAGTGGAATCTAAATCTAGGTGCTGGTAATTCTCGGTTACACTCATTATCAATTCCAATAATTCGATAGATCAGATGTAGAAATGGTCAATTAATATAGTATGTTTTATTTTGAGAAAAATAATTCATCAATACAAAAAAGAAAGTGTCCAAAAACTCTAGATGAAACATGCTTTCTTTGGTATAACATTCATTTTTAAATAAATAGAAGAACCAGTCATGTTTTCAATTCTATAGACAACCTTTTTCCCGAACAGGAAAAAAGAAGAGAAAATAGGAAGAAAAGAAAAACCTATCTAGGAAATGAAAGGAAGAGAACACTAATGATTCAAACTGCAATGTAGTCTCTCATGTTTTGAGATTTTTTTTAGATATCCGTGAGTGTCCAGGCTAGCTTATATGCACCTCGACTATTTTCAACGACAATAGTTTGACCCTATAATAGTGTTAGATGATTATCATGAATTGAAACCATAACCTTTTAGTTCTCTAAGGCCCTCTTCTTGACCAATGACCACTAGGCCAACCCATGATACTTTGTGATGAGATATTTATTATCTCATGCAAATTGCGAAAACAATCAAATTCATGCTCTCTTGATGATTCAAAGTGTTCAATTGAAAAAGAAAAAGAAACAAAAATAAAACTATAGCTCTCAAAGTCGAGGAATATTTGAGGATAAGTTAAAACATTTAAATTCTTTAGTAATCGTGTACAATATACTTCTTTTTTATGGTAATCATAGAAGTTTCTTTTAAATTTATAATCTTTCAATGATTGTTTCATATTGGAAGGCTCTTCTTCTGTAGGTTTACTTTCACTTTTGTAGTGTTTAGGTGAGCCCCTTGGTTCAGTTCCCTTTTTAAATATATTCTCTGCTTCTTAAGGAAGATAAAATTAAGAAGAAGAGAAAAAAAACAAAAGGAAAAAAAGTTCAACAGATACATTGCAGATGAGAATTGTACCTAAATATTCCTAAACCTCCCTGTTCAGGATCCCCATTGCAAGCAATCCATATCTAACCAATTAACTAGGCATATAATATATTCACAGCAAGACTTTGCAAATATAACACACTTGCTATACTAACCAATTCCATCCATGCTATATCTGATTCATAATAATCATTCGAGAGGAATGCATTGGCCTTGCTATGTAGTAACCTCTTCAAACTATAGAAAGTAAAAGGATTTCAGCGAACATTGTAAGCAGAATAATAAGAAACTAAAAGTAGAGTGTAAACTTGTGAAAATTCTTACCTGGGAGAGCTAGTTATATCCCCTGCTTTATGCAATAGCTCGGAAGCTTTTATTAGGAAAGAACTATATTCTTGGGAAAAAGGTACATTATACAAATCATAAGTAGAACTCTCCAAATGATTTGTGCTATTAAGACCACTCTTGGAAAGAGACGAATCTAAATTAGAATCACTATGTCTTTTGATGACGCTGAAGAATCCTGTAACAACGTTTAGCTGGTCCTCCGTTAGACTGTCCTTCCATTGTTTGAATTCCTACAAGATGTGACAAAAACAACACGTTGGCTGTTGCTTCTCAAGGAGGTGTTTGATTTTTGGTTGTGTGTATGGGGATGGGGGATGGGGGTTTACAAATGAGTACTTACAACTCCTTTAAAAACCACATCCAAACCAGTTATTGCAACCATTCAAAGTAATTACTTATTTCTAATCACTCAAAATAATTTGTCATTTGTACAGCCCCTCTACCAAATCCACATCCAAACGAGTTATTTTGAGTGATTATAATGAGGAGTTATTTTGAGTGAATATAAATTGGGATTGTAGTAATAGCTCGTTTGAATATGAATTTTTGTACAACTCCTCTAAAAACCACATCCAACCGAGTTATTGCAACACTCAAAATAACTACTTATTTTTAATCATTCATTTCTAATCACTCAAAATAATTCTTCATTTCTAACCAGTTATTCAAAATCCACATCCAAACTAACTATTATTTGTAACTCCTTTACAAAAATTTACATCCAAACAAGTTATTGCCTACAACTCCTCTACAAAAATCTACATTCAAACGAGCTATTACTACAACCTCAATTTCTATTCACTCAAAATAACTCCTCATACAACTACTGATCCAAATATCCCCTAAATTTTTCTCTATTATATGAATGCATATCATTTTTTTCATTGTCAAGCTAAGTATACTCATTGCATACCATCTTGTCCATGTCAGGAGGATAGAAGTTTGCGCCAGGAGGTTTATTCAATGGAAACGCAGCTTTATATTCCAGACCCTTCCACCCACTAACTGGCTTAGTGGCTTCAGGAAGCAACTTTATTGCCGAATCTGCAGTAGTTAGATATGCCTCATTTTCATCAAGGGAAGACCTGCAGAACATGAAAAGTTATTAATTGAGGGAAAACAATCCATGTACAACATTTAAGAAAGCATAATAGCTAAGAAGACTTTAACATGAAAAAAATCTAGACAAATTAGGATTAAAAAATAGAAAGCTGCAATTTTCAGCAATCTCGCCCATTAACATGTAATACATGCTAACATGCATAAGCTGATGTGCACGGACTTTCGAGAAGTAAGAAATTTAGTGAAGTTAAAGTCTTAGTTCTAAAGAAGGCATACCATGGAGTCTTATTAATCAGATAATAGGCCCACTTCAACTTGTCTAACTGCGATGTAGCGGCATGCTCGTCCAACCAATCTCTTAAACATGGATTACTGTACCAAGCCTGGACAAAATAATATAAAACCATGAATTCTAGAAGAGCTCATTGCCATCAATCAACCATTTAAAACCTTACCAAACCAGTTTAATCAACAGACTTTTGATTTGGGAGGGTCGAATGGGAAAATAGAAACAAAGAAAGTGAAAAGAGAATGACGTGATGGATCATTCTCTCTCATTCTTATTCCTATAGTAAACTAAATTTATGAAAGAAATACCAAATGGTTTCCAATTTGTGAGCTCCACAATAAAAATAAAATATCATCCTTGATATTTATTCATAGCCTGATAGGCTGATAGCCATGAACTTTAAAAATTTAAATATCATCCTTGTCTTCGTAGTCATTTAGTATGCTAAAACATTATGCAATAGCCTTGAAGCAGATACCATCCTGCTTAAATTACTTCAACCCATCTTTTGGTTTCATTGCAATCACCGAACTGACTAGATTGAACTGCCTCAACACATTTTCTCCTCAAATCATATAACAAATTCCGTGCTCTTGAGAGACATCTAATCACAGAACTAATTTATTGATTGAATTCAGAGATGGGAAGGAATTCTCACCGTGAGATGAGCATCATTCTTTTGATCAAACAACAAAGTAGAACTTTTCAGCAGAGCTCTTAACTATTTGTTTAATTATATTAAACCACCAATCAACCCAAAAGTTTAAGCTGATGGGTTGCAGTAGATTTAATTATATCAACCAACACTCCCCCTCACTTGTGATCTTAGAAATTTGAGAAATGCCCCATAAGTGGAATTCAATATTAATTGGAGAAGAAACGACTTCGTAGGGACTCAAACTCAGTACCTTTTGCTCTGAAACCATTTTTTTTAAGGAATGCTCTAATACCATATTGAATTCTGTTAAACCACCTATCAACTCAAAAGCTTAAGCCGGTGGGTTTGGGTAAATTTAATTATATCAACCAACAATATCTTTCCTAAGCTACAAGATTAAAGCAAGCAAACTGTATGTTTCCACCCTACAAGATAATTTCATAAAATGTATAACAGACCTGCAGGTAGAATATTTCATCCATTATTGCCGCAGCTTTGATAAGTAAAGCCAGAGCCTCTTTATCTGCACCTGTAAGCTCTGCCAACTACAGAGAAGAAAACACACTCATTATTTATCTGCATCTGTAAACATTGGTAGAAAGAAAATCAGATGATATAATGTTATCGGAAATTGCTTTAAGACCCTGTCAACACAATGGATAAGTTTCTTTTGAGACCCAGCCATCAATGAATTGCTGCACTTTGTTTTTCTTTGTATTAACTATTAAGAATTAAGAAAATGCTGTTTCATACCAGCATTTTCATGTCCAAGTTGTTTGGAAACAGTAAATAAACAACGACCAAGTACCCTTGAAAACATAACTATTTTTGTAAATTAGGGAATGCCTATACCAAATTCTGATAGAGATGCCAACCAGAGCAATAGCTCAACTGACTTAAGTGTGTCCATGACTAAGAGGTCATGGGTTCAAAAAACTAATAGAGATATTCTTAGGCTTGCATTTTAATTGATTTTAACTCTACATCATTATAATTCAGAGTTACGCGCTTAGCACTGTCCATCCTTTAATACAGACTATGATAAAGAAAATAAAAGAGAACATAAATCCGGGTATTTAATGAATGAAGGAGGCAGAAACACAAGACCATCTTTTCGTCCATTTACTAACAACTCCTGGTCCCCTATTTGTACCAATTTGTTTATATTGATAAATACCTCTGCTTTCTGCAAGGTCTACCAATTCTGCTCTCAATTTGTGGGGTTCTTTGGTTGACCCGTGTGTACTCTAAAAGTAATACAGGGAGCTTACATTTGTCTCATTCCGAACAAGACAGATGATAGGATAGTTAAGTCAACGACTACCGACCAATCAGTTTGAATCCAAGTAGCTATAAGCTACTTGTCTGAGTTCTCTCAAAAAGACTTAAACAAGTATTGCCAGCTACTCCTGTAGATAACCAATTGGCTTTTGTGGTTATGTAAAGTTCAGATATGAGATATCATCAACTTAAATATCATAGATAGAACACATAAACATCTTTGGACACGAGTAAAAAAGGACTGAAAATAAAAAAGATTAAAAAAAAAAGGTTGGTACCTCAGCATTGAGTGAAACACGAGCATAACACTGTAGTTGCTTTTGTAAAGTCAAACTACGTGCCACATTGTCCACTTTGTACCTAAGTAGATTACAAAAAATAATTGGTTTACGTCATTAAGTGCAAAGATAACTTTGCAAGTTCAAAATCAAGAAAGGAGATTCTTCAACTCCTAGTAGTTTCAGCCTCAGGCTTGTGTACATATAAGAGAGGCAGTGTGAAATTACAGGTAATTGCTAAATACATCTTTAAATGTAACATCTACATACCATGCTATGTAGAATATATTGTTATTGCACGTAAATAATAGAAGTCTTGTTTAAGGAATACTCTTTCTCTCGCTCTACCTCTCACTTAAATACTTCTTTTGCTTTCTTTCTTTTCGTTCTTTTTCTTCTATTTACTAATTTTTGTGAGAAGGAAAAAGAATATATTATATTTTATGCTAAGGAAAGACCCAAAATAAAATATGTGGATAATGGATATTTCAGGGTAGGAATGCGAACGAAAATGTTCGATCTCTTATTACTTATAGAAGATAGAACTCATAGAAGAAATGAAAGTCCAGTGGTTTTACTATAATATTATATTTTATCCGAGTAAAGATCAATCTCATCTCTCTTTGAAATCTGAATTTGATACGATCCGGACCTTGGAGTTTTTAGGAATATTAGTATTAGTATTTATTATTGATTAATTAATTGTTATTTCAATTGTATTGGGCTTTTGGGCCTTATTAGAGATTATTATTCAATTAGGTTATTTTGGGGTTTACTTGGGGAGCAAGTAAAAGGCTAGGGTTTAGAGTTATTATAAATAGGAGAGGTTAGGTCTTTGTTATTCATCTAATTGAATTGTCGTCTTTGTACTCTAGGCTCTTTGAGAGATTCTCTCGAGAGATTTATTGTAGTTTAATAAAAAGTGTGGTAGATTCTATCAGAATTATACAAAGTTCATCATATAAAATGTAATATCTTCTCCTCCAGAATGTTGAGCTCATTATGAAAAGATTATGCTAGCAGATATTTCTATAACGTACCTTTGTGTAATTATGTCAAAAAGTTGACCATATTCCCCATTTACATCATGTGGGACATATCCAGGATCTACGTTTGTAAGTAAGCTTTTATACTCCAGATAGTGTATATATTTAACAGCAGAAACTTCTGATTCCTACATCAAAATAAAAGCAAATTATAAGTAGCATCTCATACAGTTCAGTTTCTAATGCATTCTGGCGATTACTTATCAACCACAAAATTCATGGAATTGCAATAGCTTCTGCGGGGCCCAAGCAAGGATTGTAAACACATATTGTTTACATTTTCGATGACCATTCTCCATTTGGTTACCAATGCTGTTCATATCGTAAGTTTATCTTACGTCTTTCAAGCAAAAACTTTTTCAAGAATGCTTCGTTGGCAATGCAAACACAATTCCCAAGAAAAATTTAACGCATTAAAAAAAGGAGAGGGGAAAGCTGTAAAATTTATAACTAGTTACGATTAAATGAGAGACAGATAACCATCATGGGTTAGTCTAGTGGTCCAAAGGACCTTAGGGAACTAAGAGCGGATGTGTTCGGGTCACCTACCTAATAATCAATTTCTTACGAGTTTTCTTGATAACCAAATGTATAGGGTCGGGAGATTAACCAAAGTGTACGTAAATTAACTTAGACACTCACGGATATAAAAAAAATTGAGAGAGAAATAAATGATTAACCACCAACCTGAAGAGTAAAAGCCTCCAAAGGGATTGGATCCAATGTTGTAACCAAATACACATCCTCAAATTCATTATTGATAAATTTTCCACCATTTGAGATGCTGTATATAAACAAGGTTAAATCAAAAGAAATAACAGGAAATATAGGTGCCGACTTTTCAGGTTCAGGATTGAATTCGACGATCTCAGCAGCTCAACAGGAAAGGTTACAAAGGTGTGTTAGAAGCTTCGGAGAGGTGCAAAGAATGTGACTCTATGCTAGAAAACCCTAATTAGAATTGAACTACATAATATACCAATGTTTTACATACTACATAAATGCTGGCATGACCTTTAGGTACTGTTGGATAGCACCGAACGGTACTATCATTTATATGGCCAAAAAAGATGCTTAGAGTAGACCCAATAATAATGCAGATTGTGGATGAATATGCATATATATATATATATATTGGTATCAATGATTTGGAGAAGATTAGAGCAAAAATCAAGAGGATGAAAACCCTATAACTTTTTTATATATGGAAAACAAAATCTATATGGAAAAAAACCCCTATAGTTCTAAAGAAAATCTTTTAGTTCTCCTGACAAGAAACTTAAGGGATTCAAATGTAGGTAAATTCTAAAGTAATTACAAATGTAGGGAAAATTAGCTACAAAATTCATTTTTTAA
Source organism: Sicyos edulis (assembly GCA_036507275.1). Lineage (NCBI taxonomy): Eukaryota > Viridiplantae > Streptophyta > Magnoliopsida > Cucurbitales > Cucurbitaceae > Sicyos > Sicyos edulis. Next base: position 37,950,237 of record CM071854.1, on the reverse strand, counting down.
AATATAAAAGGATATAAAACCAAGTAATATGCAATGTCTAATTTTATCACGGTTACTTGAATTGATCAACTAACGTCTCATGGAGAAACACGAAAATCATTTCAAATGCATCCTTTGGAAGAATAACACCAAGCTCTTCTTGAAGCTCCCTCCTGAAAGAATACATGTAGATTCCTTTTTATTCGTTCAATAACAAATGGTTCAGAAAGCAGTAGACTGAAATGCCAGGAAATCACAATTTAGAGCCAATAAATGGTGTCATATTGTCTATGCAAGGAAAAATATTCAAAAAAATAAAAGTTAAACAAAAATAAGCAGAAAATCAAGACAAAATACACTTGGAAACTAAGGAATTGAGGCCTACAACAGGTAACCAAGCCTAATCAGGTAATTTCAAGACAAAAACTATGAAGGCTTTCCAGTTTGTTTATAGAGTTCCACGGTATTTATTTAATAGCCTAATCAGAGAAGAAGATACTAACTTCTATTGATTAATTAAACACGAGGAAAAATTGCTCTCCGAACACAAACTCTCAAAAGGGTGAAAAGAGCAAAAAAGAGGAAAGGGAAATGAAAAAAAAAAACATAACAAAATAAATTAGGAAGAATGAAAAAGGCATCCCTATTTGAGAAAATAGCAGTTGAAGAATAATGCTCAAATTTGCAGGAGAGTGAGCACAATTGAAAAGCCTTAACTCTAGCTGAATCCAAACATTCAAACAAAATTATACTCAAAATTGGAATCAAGCAATCTAGTTTGCTACATCGTACGCCAAGGATTTATGCGAACTAAGGAACGTCCAAATATATTATTGTCATAAACAATTTTCATGCATAAAACATCTATTGACCATTGAAGGATTTAGTCAACTCCTTAAAACATGAATTTAAAATCAAATATGATAAATGAAAATTTATCTTTCCATTTAATAAACATGCTTATATCTTTTATAGAACTTTCTCTAGTCATACAGCCTAAAACAGAAGGAGAAACTTAGAGTGAGGTGAAAAATGATGGCAATCAATCATCAATACATTACCTAGCTGTCACAAGTGATGAATCCCCCGCAGATATATGGCCGGCACTGGATATATCCCACAACCCAGGCCATGAATCCTTGTCGTCAGCACGTAATTGGAGAAGTAACTCTTGTGTACTCTCAGCAAAAATCCACACATGAACAGCTCGATGGTAGTCCCCATCCCTATGAACATCTCCCCTGTATTGCCAAATAAAATTTTTATGAAGGATATCGAAAAATATTTAGCTTGTCTAGTAAAAATAATCATATGAGTAGTCAAGTTGCGCTCAACCCGACCCGAAAAATCATAGATATACAATATATATATATATATATAAAGATCGATATAAACAAAAAGATCTTACAAAAAGCCACTATCATAGTTAGCAATCAAGACAAACAAAAAGAATCGAATTTATTGTTTTTTTCTTTTACAAAACCGAACTTTCATTAGAAAAATAAATCATACTAGTGGCACACAACAACAACAAAAAACAGTAACCCTCAAAAGGAGCCAACTATAGAAAATGTTTTCATTCAAGTTTTTTGTTTAATTTTTTTTTTATTTCGATAAGTGTTTGGGCTGACTTATGCACACCTCGACTATTCATACAGACAAACCGCGCGACCTTGCAACATTTGGTTGTCAAAGAAACTTGTCGAAAATATTCTTAAGTAAGTGACCACCATAGATTGAACGCATAACCTCTTTTATTTTTTAATTCAACAACCATTGGGAGTGAGAATTCAAACTCGTGTTCTCTTAGTCATAAGTTATGCATCAGTCCAATCGAGCAAGGCTCTTGTTGGCAATTGCTTATTCCATTCAAGTGAGACAAGTCCCAATAGGCAATTACGAAAGTCCTTAAAACTGACATCTAAGTAGAGGTATGTACCATAACAAGGACCAAACTTTGTCCCAAAACCGCATCACATCTCAAACACTCTAACAAGAAACCAATCGAATTTGATTGTTGTGCTCTTCAGTTCCATAACTCGGAGTTGAAATAGCAGCGTTTTTACCTATCAACTGTTTTTTAAATTATAGATGAGAACCTTCGGCCCCGTTTCATAATTATTTAGGCTCCGTTTGATAACCATTTGGTTTTTTGTTTTTGGTTTATGAAATTTAAGTTTATTTCTATTCAAATTTCGTACCAGGTGCTCCATCTTTCCTACAATGTATCCATATTTCCTTAAGAAAGTAAGTGAATACTAACCAAATTTCAAAAACAAGTTTTTGGAAACTACTTTTTTTTTGTTTCCAAATTTTGGTTTTGTTTATTCAAATATAGGTAAGATGTAGATATTTAAATAAGAAAAAAATTATGGTAAGATAGTTATTGTAGGCTTAAATTTCAAAAATAAAATGGTTATCGAATGGGGCCTTAGTTTTTTGTATTTGGCTTTTTAAATTTAAGCTTATTTTAAGGACGGGCGTGGTTACCTTAATCCAAAAAAAAAAAAAAATTAAACTTATTTTTATCCAAACGAATAACTCGCATCAAACAGAAAAAAACATTGCAGTAATCGGCAATTGAATACAGAAATTGTTACTGGCAATCGTATAATCTAACTTTTCAGTCTAAAATTTCCGGTAAATGAATGGAACAAATATGAGAAAAGAACAAGGAAATTAAAGAAATTCAAGCCTGGGTTTGGAAACGCCAGTCTTCTCTCCAGTTTTGGTGAGGATGTCGAAATGCTCTTCCTGAGTATGAGATTCCGCCATTGATGAACTTTAATGCATAGGTTCGATGATAATATCTCAGCTTTTACTCACAGAGAATAACAGCTCACTCTTTAGCAGAACTACTAGAAATTTAGGGCGTGACAGTATATTTTTTGTTTAGGTTAAATTATAAATTATATAAAAAAAAATTAGATCAAATTATAAATTATAATTCTTCTTTAGTTTCAACACATTCGAAATTAACATTACCCGACGTGCCAATATAATTTTGGTTAAAATATCATTTTGGTCCCTTGACTTTGGAGTTTATTCTATTTTGGTCCCTCGATTTTCAAATGTCCAATTTTAGTCCCTCAACTTTGCTATTTGTCCAATTTTGGTCCCTCAACTTTCAAATGTTTTTAAATTTGGTCATCAGACTATAAAAAAAAGTTCAAAAATTGTCCTTTGGTCAAATGAATTTTTTATCACTCCTAAATTATTTTCTCTCTCTTTCATCTTTCATAATTTCTCTCTCTATAAATCTTACCTCTCTTCCCTCTTTTCTTTTCTTTTTTTTCTTCTTTATTTTCTTTCTTTTTCTTTTTTTTCCCATGGTAGACTATGAATTTTAGAAAATAAAAAGTGACAAATCAAAGTAGAAAAATTATTATTTAGAAAAATTATCTCATGTTAAATAATTTGATGAGATGGATTGAGGAGACAACATGAGAAAAAAAGAAGAGAAAAGGATTAGAGAGGTGGATTTAAGAGAGATGAAACTTTTAGAAGGAGAAATAACGAAAGATGGAAGAGAGAGAAAATAATTTAGGAGTGAGAAAAAAATTTATTTGACCAAAGGACCATTTTTTAAATTTTTTGATAATCTAGGCACTAAATTTGGACATTTGAAAGCCGAGGGACCAAAATTGGACAAACAGCAAAGTCAAGGGACCAAAATTGAACAAACTACAAAGTCAAAGGACTAAAAATGAATATTTGAAAGTCTAGAGACCAAAATGGAACAAACTCCAAAGTTGAGGGACCAAATTTGTATTTTAACCTATAATTTTTGTTTAATTTAAATTATAAATTTGGTCAAATATTTACTTTATATGATTTTAAAAATGGAGATTTTACATGTATATTAAAAAAATAATAATAATTTCAGCACAATTCCTAAACTTATTCATTTGTAGCACAAAAAATTATTAAAGTCTATCAACTTGCATTGTTCAATTATTCAAAATCGATTAAAATCTATCCACTGAACTGATAGAAGTCTAAAGTCTATCAGTTAAACTGATAGAAGTCTATTAGTTGAAGTAATAGAAGTTTACCAGTTGAACTAATAGAAGTTCAAGTCTATCAGAGTCTATCAGTTGAATTGATAGAAGTCTGATGATATTAGAATAACAATTTTGGGCAAATTGTGTTATGGATGAAATTATTTTAAAAATGTGCTACAATTGTAATGAAGAGCAAAAAAATATATTACGGAGGACAAATTCTCTTTAAAAATTAGAATTAATCGTATTTTATAAAGGTTGAAATATACTCAAAAAGAAAAAGAATAGAATAGAAGTACAGTTTTGACCACTTATCATAAGTAAATTCGATTCTTTTATGGTGAAGACGGTCATTTGTGACAAAACTCTCTTTTTATTACTTTCCAAAACAAAAATGAAATGCTTTTTTTTTTTACAGTAGAATTAAATTATTTAATTAAATATATTAAATTGATTAATAAAAAATATCATACTTGTTACAAAAAGGTTTCATATTTAACTCATTTAAATTGAATATTAGATCTTGTATATTAAACATAAATTGTAACACATAAAAATAGATGATTCTAAAAAAAAAACACATAAAAATAGATTTTTTTTTTTTAAACATACATATAAATAAATTTCAAACGACTAATCAGTTTAAATTTAAAGAATTGCAATTTTGTTCTCCAAACGTTTATTTTTTCATAATAATTTGATTAATCTTTTTATAATTTTATCCCAATGATTTTAAATATTTAAATTAGTCTATACAACTATGAAAATTTAGTCATGTTTGGCTGATTTTGTGATCTTATATGGGCATCTCAGTTTTTTTTGTTGGGTTTGATACAAAAATAAAAGATGTAAGCATACATTTTTTTTTTTGAGAAACTGTACGTATACATATCTACACATTTGTATTTGTTGAAGTATGAATTAATGTCTTTGTCTTTTACAAATGTATTGTACATATATATATACCATATATTTTTATGATATATAATTTTCCCCGTCCCAGTCTCGATTAGCCCACATGGAATTTTTCCCGTTCTCCGCCCTTTTAGGGATGGGTCCCCGTGCAGAAAATGGACATCTCTAGGCTCTTAGACCTAATTATCATTAATGTTATTATTTTTCATTAGATGATTGCTCGATAATGAGTGAACTTATTTTATAAAGTAAATTTGGGTTGAGATCTTACGTTGTTTTACATTGAAAAGTAGTAAGACCTTCTAACATTTATAAAATAGGTAAATTACTTTTATCATTAATTGTTTTTAACATGAAAACTAATACAACAATGCCGCTTTGTTTTTGTATAAATAGTTTTTTCTCAAAAACTCACCCTTCTAAAGTTTACTTTTTTTTTATTGTCAATTTAAGAACTCTTTGTACAATTTATACGTTTGGTAACCGTTAATCACACTCGTAATCAAGCACGAACTTAGTACAAGTCGGGGAAATGTAGATTATAAATATCGATTTCAGGAATCAAACTCGTAATTGTGGAGTGGAAATGAATTAACACCGAATAAAATAATCAATCGCTACGGACCCATTCGATAAAGATTAAACTTGTAATTGATCTCCCATTTTATTGTGAACTGTAACCTATGTATTAAGTATGAGACTGAGGGGTGCTTTGTTAAAAATGAAAATGAGACAACGAAAATAACATTCATTGCTCATGTGTGGCACACTGAAATCAAGAATATTTTTTAGAGAATTTACCATAAGCAGCACATTTTACCTTTTGTATTACATTTGCAGTACAATTTCTAAAATAATTTCATCTATAGCATATTAATTTTTATCAGTGATAAAACTTAACTAGTGATAGAATTCAATTTGAAATTCTATCACTAATAGAAAATTTAAGTAGTCATAGAAGAAGTCTTGCATTGATTGAATTTTATCACTAATAGAACTCAACTAGTGATAGAATTCAATTTAAATTTTTTAGCTACAAATGATTAGTTTTGATTTTATGTTATAGATGAAAATATTTTGTATTTTTTTGTTATACATCCAAAATTCCCTATTTTTTATTTGGAGAAAAGAGTTTCCTTTCAGAAGAACAAAGTAGTTCATTCAATTTATCACGGTTCTACTTTTTTCAAAAACATATTTTAATATTATTTTAAATTAGAAGTGTGCTGATCATTGATATTAATATTAAAAAAAAATCTTAATGAATAAAATCGATCATATTAGATAAATATATCTGGTTTTGATTTTAATTTCAACAAATTAATATGGTTCTATTTTTATAGGAGGCTATTATAACAAAATAATTATAAATATATGCAAAAAAAGTAGGGAATTTGCATTGTATAACAATTTTTTATCACAGTTTGCAATTATAACAACTTTTTAAAAATAATTAGTTTATAGCAAATTTTGCCTATTTTTCTAAAAATATATATTTACCCTTTTATATCGAAAATTTTGATAGAATCTATTATTCTTTAGTGATGGAAGTCTATCAATTTTATTATAAAATCTAATAGAAGTCTATCAATTTACTTTATTTATTAATAATTGATTCTGTCAGGCTCTATCGATAGAATCTATCGAAGTCAATCAATTTACATTTTTTGCTATATGTGCAAATATTTTTTATTATTATGTTATTCATGAAATATTTTAACCCTTTTATAATATACACGCAAAATCCCCTAAAAAAAATACTTGTAACCATAATCATTGATACATTTAAGTATTTGAAACCATAATCATTGATACATTTTAATAATGTATTATAAATACTCGATGCTCATCATTACTAATATTACAAGAAAGTATGTGATAATTACTCATTAATATCAAGAACTATATTTGTTAATTTTTTGAAAGTGATCGCATTTATAATTCTTTTTAAAATTTGACTAATCTTATAATTTCATTAAAAAAAATTTACTCAACTTTGAATTTAACATACTTGTTCTTCCTTGCTCCCATTCTTGTTATGTGAATGCTTAATCTAAACGCGAAAAGAAGCATAATTTTAATTGCATTGTCTACGATCTATTAACTAAGCATGTTTGAAACTTCTATTCCAAAATTTTAGTTAAATTAAAAATAAATAAATAAAAACTCTAAATAGATCCTGCCAAAAAAAGATTGTTAGAATAGTTAAATCTAGAAAATAAAAAACAATTATAAATACAATCACTTAAAAAAAAGTAAAAATTAGCAAATACAATCCATATTAATAAATATTATCACATATTTTATAATAATATTGATATTAATGAATATTTATAATATAAATTAAAATGTATTAATGATTTCGGATGCAAATATTTTAAAATTTGTCAACATTTGTAATATATACATATTTTTTAGTACAAATTGGGGAGGAGACCAATAAAACCTACATAGAGGACACAATTGCTTTCAAATAATATGATAGCCAAATACCAATTTCCGAGCTTGAACTCGTAACCATCAAATTAAAATGGATTAACATCAAATAAGATAGAGAATTTACCATAACAGCACATTCTACCTCTTGTATTATATTTGTAGCATAATTTTTAAAATAATTCATCTATAGCATATTTATTTATATCACTCACCTAGTGATAGTCTATCACTCACCTAGTGATAGAACTCAATTTCGATTTCTATCACTGATAGAAAACCTAAGTAGTGATAGAATGAGTCTATCATTAATTGAATTCTATCACTAATAAAACTCAACAAGTGATAGAAGTCGATTTGGATTTTCTGCTACAAATGAAATTATTTTAGATTTTGTGCTATAGATGGAAATATTTTGCCTTTTTTTGTTATACGTGCAAAATCCCCAATAAGATAACACCAAACAAATCTATCTAATACAATTTTTCAAAAAAAAAGAAGTTTGAAAGGCAAATAAAAAAGAATATAATTGGATTTATAAGAAAAGTTTGGTACATAGATAAACAAGAAGATATGCACCAATAGTATTCTAGAAAAAAAAAAAAATCTGCACCAATTCTAAGACGTAAATTTCCTGCGAGGTTCTCGTTGTCAGTTGAACGTTATAGAGTCTTGTTTTGGAAAAACTGTTAAAATATACATGTAAACTGATCCAAATACTCACGGATATAAAAAAAAATTTGATGAACTATAAAAATGTAAAGATAACACTAAACTGTTTACGACCAAGCAAATACCGTCGGCAACACGAATCATGAACCACAACTCAAAAAAAAAACAGGTGAATTGATGAACAGAAGTAACGACTGACGTTTGGATTATGGGAAGAATAATAGATGAAATGGAAGAAGCAAAAATTTGAGACTATTCTTCCCATCTTATCATCATAACTATGAACTTCAATGGTAATATTTTGTACCACATTATTTGGTGGATAAAGAACTTAGTAAATCCTGAATGGTTCTACTGCACAGCACAGTGAGAAAATGGAAATTCTATATTATACTTCCTATCAAGTAAAGCACAAAAATTTTCAGGCAAAAGGAGTACATGGACTGATGGGCAGGTAAAATACGGAAACCAAGTATGAAAGTCATGCGGGGATCGAGAGAATCTTGAAGAATCAAAAGGTTATACGTTCAATTTACGATAGTCACCTATCTAAAAATTAATTTCCTAATAATTTCATAAACACCCAAATATTGTAGGGTCAGACAGGTGACATTGGGATGCGCCTATGCAGAACTACATCCTTACAAATATAAAAAAGGAAGCAAATAAAAAAGAAATGGCCTACAAGTGCAAACATTATCATCATCATTGATTCTGAACTAAAAATATTCAGAAGCAGAAAAAAAAAGGTGCAAGATCAGAATACTTTATGCTTAACTACTCTACGTGAATAATTCCTTGAATTTCAATCAGGAACCATCGATTCTCGATTTAAGAAGCATTTTTAACACTAAATATAGGGTAGAAAAAGAAGTAAAAGGAACTAAATATTATAAAAGGAACAAAAAAAAATCTGTCCTTTATTTCATAACCATGAGTGTACCTAGGTGAGTGTAACTTACCTGTCTCCATTTAATGTCAGCAGAGATAGAAAAATATGAAAAATATGAAAAATATATGAGCTATTACAAGAAAGTTATGTAAACTAACTGCTCCAAAGAACATCTCCTATCAGAAGAAAGCCAGAAAAAAAAAATTAAATAAAAATCATTTAGCTGATGATGAACCTGAAGAGAGTCTCTGACTTCGTGCTTTGTCAGCTTTTTCCATGTAATCTTGATGAGACCGATGTTTTGATCCTGTAAACAATTAAGTGGTGATAAGTCCATTCGTGTAAATTTACGACCTCCTAGTAATTTCATTTTTTTAAAAATTGGAAAATCGGAGCTTCGCTCCACTATACTTGGGGTAATCAAGCCAGTCTCTTGGCCAGGCACCGCGAAACATCGAAGGGATGGAGATACGAAAGGTGTCTACAAATTAATGTCACAAGTGAGTCTCAAACCTGAGACCTTGAAGGGAGCGCTCCTTCAAAACTCAAGTCTTCAACCACTCCGCCATTCCTCAGGGACCTAGTAATCTATCGTATTGAATTTAAGTAAAGCCACAAATTATTATATGGGGTGTAGATTTGGATGCCTAAAAGGAACAAGGAAAGCATTCTCAATCTTCACCTATAAGATTTTCTGTGTATCTGTGTGTTTTTGTGTTAATACTTATACTCGAATGTAGAGGTCATTTATTAGAAGTAGTAAGCTGAAAAACAAACTTTTTAAAGACACGATCAAATATGTTGTTCTATCTAGAGCACCACCTAATTTCCAAACAGCCCCAAGGCATGACTTTTTTATTTCGAGTTGTTCTTATCAGTGTTTTAAAAGGCGCGCGCTTGGGCGTAAGTCGCACCTTTAGCGCCTCGCTTGGGAAGCGCAACATAACTTATTCAAGACATTTCAATGCCTTAAATAACTTAATTTTTTAACGCACAAAGACAACATTCGCTTAAAAATGAAAGGTTAATAGTTGAATCTTATGTATGTTTTATATAGATTCTTTGTTAAACTTCATTTCTATTCATGAATGAAGGTTAATAGTTAAATGTCATGTATGTTTTATATATGATTCTTGGTTAAAACTTCATTTATATCTATGGAAATGTTTTTATTGTGTATACACACACACATATATATATTTTTTGTGTTTTTTTTATATAGTGCGCCTTTGGTAAAAAAAAAACCTCGCCTTTTGGTGCGCCTTGCGCTTTTTAAAACACTGGTTCTTATTAAATTAGTAGGAGTTTCAATGCAAAACCAATTGATAATGATTGGACTTTGCAATACTTCATCTATCTTATAAATAAATGAGGTCTCCTCATTTTTTCAATGTAAGATCTTCACCACGTCCCCTCCATGCCTCTTGGATTCATTCTTGGATCGAGTTTCAATTTTAATTTTTGGGCCAAACACTTGCTCAGGTTTAATAAGATCTGGTATGATATTAGATCAGCATGAGGTTCCAACTCAAAACCAATTGGACTATCTTATAAATGATAAGAGTTCTTTTCATTTGACCAATGTAGAATCCTCAATAGTTCTCAAGTTCGAAAACCAAAATCAAAATTCTCAATGACACTGCCCTGATAAGCTACCGTTTCTAATTCGAAATTTACAGGAGCAACCCAACAGAAAATTTACAACCCGAACTTCCACTTACTCTCAATAGTCCTCTTTGTCATACTTGAGGATTTACTAACTCTCCTCGAAAACCTATATTTGAGCGAGTTTTTACTAACTCTTCATTTTTACTTTTAAAAATAACTCTCATTTCTAACTATTTATTTTTAATCATTTATTTATAACTACTCAATTATTTCTAACCACTCATATTTAACCATTAATTTCAAATCAATCAAAATATCTCCTTTTTTTTTAAACAAGAGTAACCACGCCCGTCCCTAGGTCAAGCACTGGGAGACATCGAAGGAGTAATATCACAGGTAAGCCTCGAACCTGGGACCTTGAAGGGAGCATACCTTCAAAGCCCAAGTTTTCAACCACTATGCCACCCCTTGGGGACCAATCAAAATAACTCATTTTTAATCATTATTTTTAACTACTCAAAATAACAACTTATTTTAAATCTACATCCAGACAAGGTTTTGACTCTAACTCCTCTACACAAAAACTACATCTAGACAAGTTTTTTACTACAATTCTCGATTTTTAACTACTCAAAATAATTCTTCAATATAACTTCTTAAGCTAAATACTCAGTAAATATGTTAAACAAACACCCCTATGTGTTCCCTTGACATCCAAATGTTGTTACGTCAGACGTTATATCCCATGACATTAACCGAAGTGCACGTAAACTAGCCGAGAAAGTCACAATTATCAAAATAAAAATAGTCCACAATTGCAATCCAAAGATTGCCAGATTGCCAAATTCCCTATTCGTTCTTCAAACAAACTAAGAAGTAAGTTAAAAACAAAACTCCAAATCAAGAATCAAGGTCCCCTAACTCCACTGCACACAACAATATTTCAAGGTTTCTTCAAATCCAGGGCAATCAAAAACACAATTACTCAAAACAGTTCGATTCTCTTTTCCCATAAATCAATTTCTCTTAACATCCAAACAAAACATCGATTATAGATTAACAGAAAACAAAAATTGGATAAGGAAAAAGAAGAGAGACCTCGGTTCATGAGTACCCAAGGGATGCCGAAGAGGACACCGATGACGGCGATGCCGGCCGCGACGTGCTTTTTGTCGCCGCTGTATAAATATCGCTCCATACTCGATCGGAAGCCGCCGCCGCCGCCGCCGGAGCTCGCACCGTCGCTCATTTTGGCCGGCGATTCTGTCGAAGTGAGATTAGCTCCTCCGGGTCTCCACTTCCGGTTTTGCTCAAATGCTCTGTGCATATTTGGAGCGTTTGGTTACGGTGTTTTTGGTGTAAAAACTTGGGACTAAATTGACTCGTCTAAAGGTTAAAATATAAATTTAGATTTTTAAATTTGTTTCATTTTATTTATTCCATATATTTTTAGATCTCAAATTTGAATCCCTCGAGTTTGATGGAAGTTTTCAACTAGGTTTTCAAAATAAGTTTTTCAATCGCTCTTCAAAAAATTCTATTATAATCACTTCAGAAAATAAATTTTCAAAACCAGGTTTTCAATGAAGTTTTTAGATTAAAATAATAATTATTTTTTTGTTGACATTCTATATATTTTATTTTAAAAATAAAAAATATAATTATTCAAAAAAGATTGAATATTATTTATTTAAATTTTTTTTATTTTTTTAATAAAATTTAATTAGAATTAAGGCTAAATTATAAAACATACTATTATGGAATTCGTGTCAAATATGTCTCATAACTTTGAAAAGTTTCAAAAATATCCTTGAACTTCGAAAAATGTCAAATGTCTTACTGTTAAAGCTTCTTTCTTTCTTTTTTTAAATTATCAATTTTAAAAAAGTTTCAAAAACTTTCTTAACCGAAAGAAATGTTAAAAACAATTTTTCCAATAATTATTATTTTTGTTTTATAATAAAATGTTAAAGATTTTTTTGTTGATATTTTGAAAACTAAGGATATTTTTTTAACTTTTTAAAGTTGAGGGGTATTTTTGAAACAAAACTTTTTCCATCTAAAATTAACTGCAAGCTTATTTTTGAAACATTTTTCAAAGTTCATGGGTACTTTTAAAGAATTTTAAAGTTTTTTTTTTTAAAGAAAAAAATTTAAAGTTTAGAAGTATGTTTAATACAAACATCGTAATTTATGGATATGTTTATACTTTAGCCTAAAATTAAACATACAAAATACATTTTTTTAATATTATTTGAATAATTTAGAAATTTATATAATTTTCAAAGCAAGATAATTGAAAGAGAAAAATTGAAAAATATTAATAAAAATGAGAGATTTTGTATAAATGAACAAACAAAATTCATATAAATTGTCTATATAAATAAAATATTTAAAAAAATCAACATATAACCCCTCCTCCAAAATCTCCATCCAAACGAGTTATTCTTGCAACTCCTCCAAAATCTTCATCCAAACGAGTTTTTTCCTATAACTCCTCTACAAAAAAACTTTATCCAAACAAGTTATTGCACAAATTCCAATTTTTAACCACTCCTATAAATCTTCATTGAAACACTCCTAGCGAAATACTCTTATAAATCCCCATCCAAACAACCCACACTTTTCCCATAGTTAAAATCAGTCTTTCTATTTTGTTTTTGTTGAATTCAATAATATATATATATATATATATATATGGTAGCTTTTTTAGAACAAATAGCAAAATATCATTAATTCAAATAATACTAAGGGTGTGTTTGTGCCTCCATTTATGTAAACGGCCGAGTTTGTTATAATAACACAACCGATGTTTGTCCCACAGTTTATTATAAACGGTGGTTATCTAAACCTGCGTGTCCGTTTATCTAAATCTTACATATATTACTTTTTGTTACATAACCAGCCCCTCAAACACCGTTTATCATAATCTCTATTATAATAACTTGCCCCTCAAACACTTTTTATAATAACTCACCGTTTATCATAACTTTCCGTCTATTATAACCAAACCGGTGCTCCAAACACACCCTGAGGAGTAAGATGTTGTCTCTCTTGCAACCAAACCCAATCTTAAAAGTATATAAGAAACAAACCAACTTACCTAACATATAATCGTTATAAACCAAGGATTTCACTAATATTGGATTCCAATAACCCATTAAACCATTATGAGGTGGCTCAATTGGTCAAAGGGTCTTCGCTGCATAAGCTCAAGAGTTCAATTTCAAGATGACCATTTATCTATAAATTAATTTTTTATCCATTTTCTTGGCATTCAAATGTTATAGGGTCAGACGGTACACCTTTCGACATTAGTGGAGATATTGCTGGCAGGACCGTCACAGATATTTAAAAAAAATAAATAAATCATTAGGGGAGGCCCATTAAACTTTATCAACCAAGTTTTGTAACAACTAACAAGTATGAATAAAACTTATTGATTATCATAACCTAACCAAAATGGGAGGAAAAGGGACCATTATGTAAAAGATGAACTCTTCCCCGATTTGAGTAACTCGGACATAGGAACAAAAAATACTAGCCTAAACTAAAAACCAATAATAAACGGAAAAGATTACTAAAAAAAGATTTGAGAAAACTAAAAAAAAACACATACCACCAAATTATTCAAGAATAAGCGGACCTACGACATTATATATTTACTTAACATCTTCTTCACAAGTATATAATTTAGAGGAATATTTACATCATGCTCAGACATGATTTATCTAAAGACCAAAACTTGATAATGATTTTGAAACAGTGGTTTCATCCGAATTAATAGTGTCTAATGAGAGTTCCTAGATTTTTCATTAGTAACTATTATTGGTTTGACATGTTGGTTGTTTTTCGAAGACATAAAATTTAAGAATAATAGAAGTTTGCCTCCAGAGCTGCCAATACAAAATGGGAAAAATTTGTCTGCACATATATGTGTAGGCAGACCTAATTTATTACTCGTGTTACCATTTTGAGTCATACAAATCATTATTTTTTCCTTTTTGTTTATATATAAAAAAAATTATGGTTTAAAATAGTCACACATGGGTAATAAGTTACGTCTACCTATACATACTTATGTAGACAAGTTTTTTTCGTACAAAACTAACATCAAATCTGTGTTAATGGTTTCACTTAATTAATATTTATATGTATTTCTATTTTAAAATTATTTTAATGCAACATTTTTTTTGTTTGAACTATGTTAAATTAAATTTCTGTTAACTACTCTTCAACAATTCTCAAAAAAAAAAAAAAACAAAAAAAAAAACTCTTCAACCTATTTATCAAATCTCACATTAAATTTTACTAAACTTTACATCAAATTTATCATTAAATCATTATTAACCTCAATCTCTAAACAAGTAGTTGATTACTCAACTATTATTAATTTTAATCCTCAAACGAGCAGGTGACCACTCCTAACTATTATTAACTACTTCATTATCTTCCACTCCATTTTTTTCTACTAAAAACAAACACATAGAATTTATGAGACTAAAATTGAAAGTTAAATAGTCACAAGAGGTGATGCAATTTTTGGAAACTTAAATTTCAAAGATATGCTCCCTGAATGTTTCAGGTTCGACACTCACCTAAAAAAAAATTGAATCAATTCGAACACATTTCCGTTCCGTTGAGTCCGAGTTTCACTTTCCCCACTATAAAAGCCCCCACAATTCAAGTTCCAGTGCAAATTCTACAGCCCAGCCAAGCTTCTCTGTATCTCAAACTCCTTTTCATGGTAATCCATGGCATTTCATCTTTCTTCCATTACAAGAAGGCTCTACACAAACTATCCATTGCCATTCACTCAACTCCTTCACCTCATTCGCTTCAAAATCCCCAGTTCCCCCTCTCAGGCATTTCATCAAACACTTTCCCCGCATTCTTTCCCCGCTCGCCACTTCTCTCGAAATCTCGCCCACCCACTTCAATTTGACGCAGGGAGATCCCAAAACCACTGCCCAAACGGCGCCCGTAGTGCCCGATTCGTCGAATTGCTCAAACGGGCCGCGCGGTTGCCCTCGGAAGTGGAGGCTGTTGCTGCATTGGACGAGTTTGATATTCGGGCGGATGCGAACTTGGTGTACTCGGCGATCTGGGTGTTGAGGGATGATTGGAAGGCGGCGTTTCTAGCCTTCAATTGGGGTGAAAAACGGGGGTTTGTTGATGGGGAGATTTGTAATTTGATGATTTGGGTGTTGGGTACTCATAAGAAGTTTAGTACTGCTTGGTGTTTGATTAAGGAGTTTCAAGGATCATTGGTGGATTCGAAGCAAGCAATGCTGGTCATGATTGACAGGTAAATTTGTTTCTGCATATCTCGGTTTATGAGTCTGGCTTTTCTTTCTCCCAATTTAATAAGTAATTTGCAATGAGCACTGAATTGGTGTATGGATCAACTGATATTTTTCAAAGTGGGAAACCATGTCTGTGAACTCGGGATGAATTCCTAGCTTTTCTGTAAGCTTATATAGGTGAATATTCAAACCATCGTGGAACGACTTAGTGGTCAGGAGAGCTTTGGAGAAGTAACGAGTTTAATCCATGGAGACCACCTACTTAATTTCCTTGACATTTAAATGTTGCGGTGTCAAGCTGTTTGTTCCGTGACAATAGTTGAGGTTGGTTTATCCCGTGAGAATTATATATATATATATATATAGAGAGAGAGAGAGAGAGAGAGAGAGAGAGGTGAATATTCAACCATCATGGTTGGACTAGTAATCAAGAGGGTATTGAAGAACCAAAAAGTTGTGTGTTCAATTTATGATGACCGTTAACCTAGGAATTGATTTCCTTGACAACGATATGTTGTAAGGTTTGATGGTTTATCTCGTGAGAGTAGTCGAATGGTGTGTAAGCCGGTCTAAATACTCACGGATAATTTTTTTTTTTATATATATATATAGCATCTTGACCGTTCTCATGAAACATACTGCTTGATCCTGCAACATTTGAATGTCAAGCAAATTCGTAAGAAATTAATTTCTAGGCATGTGATTACCATAGATTGAACCAACAATATTTAGGATTCCTAAGGCCGTTTTGAGTCTTGACCACTAGGCTACCCACCCTGGTTTCTTCCAATTATTGGGTTTCTCATTGGTTTTCATAGCTCTTGGTTTATTTTGAAATTTCAAATGACTCATTTCAAGGCTCTTTCTGGTTTAAGGTATGCTTATGCAAACGAGGCAAGTAAGGCTATTAAGACATTCCACATGATGGATAAGTTCAGATTGACTCCGGATCAAGGAGCACTCCACGCCCTTCTCAATTCTCTATGTAAATATGGTAACGTCGAAGAGGCCGAAGAGTTTATGTTTTTAAACAAGAACCTTTTTCCTTTGGAAATAGAAAGCTTCAACATTATTCTGAATGGCTGGTGCAATATTTCCGTTGATGTGTTTGAAGCAAAAAGAATTTGGAGAGAAATGTCTAAATGCTGTATTTTGCCTGATTCAACTTCTTACACCCACATGATTTCTTGTTATTCGAAGACCGGGAGCCTTTTCGACTCGCTTAGACTCTACGATCAAATGAAGAAAAGGGATTGGGTTCCAAGCCTCGAAGTCTATAACTCTTTAGCTTACGTGCTGACCCGGGAGAATTGCTTCAGTGAAGCACTCAAAATCATTGAGAAAGTAAAAGAAGCAGGTTTAGAACCAGACTCCTTTACATACAACTCACTAATACATCCTCTGTGTGAGGCAGGAAAGCTGGACGAAGCAAGGGACGTACTGACGATGATGACTCAGAATAATATCCGTCCAACGATCGAAACCTATCATTCTTTTATTCAGGGTGCAGATTCCGAAACGAGCTTTGAATTTCTTGAACAGATGAAACAGGATGGTTTAGGTCCTACAGAGGCTACCTTTGTTATAATGCTTAACAAGTCATTTGAACTAGAGCAACCAGACTACGCATTGAAGACGTGGGCAGAAATGAAGCGATACGGCGTAACACCTAATTCCGAACACTACTCAGTCTTGATACAAGGTCTAACTACATGTGGTTTGTTAAAACAGGCCAGAGAATTTTATGACCAAATGACATCCCATGGATTTATAACACATCCAAAGATTAAAATGCTCCTGAAAGAACCAGAGTTAGGCACCACTGAAGAAGCAGGGCAGCAAGGGAGACATAATAAGCAAGGTAAGATTTTTGGAAAACACATAAAAACAGATCAATAGATGATGCATCATTTGAGTTGTTAATTTATCTGTACATCAGCAGCTTATATAGATTTCAATTGAATGAGCTAGTTATCATCTACTTGGTTCTGGTGTAACTGAATTATCTGATTATTTTGCTCAATGCTCATTTCCTGCAATTGGACTTATAGCAGAAACCATTTCTGGTTTTGATAACCAGTTAGGCATCAGGACCAATGGGATTGATCTTTTCACAACCCTTTCAGTCTGATCCTTTTAAGTCTTAATTTTGTCAGGTTGAGAATACAAACAAAGTGTAGTTCCACATTGGTTAGGTATGGGCAGATCATGATTATATGATTGAAGAAAACCATCTCAATTGGAATGAAAAATTTTGGGTAAAACCAAAAGTAAAGTCATGAGAGCTTATGCCTAAAGTGGATAATATCATACAAATGTGTGGATCTGTCGAGAGTTGTTGTCCCTTAACATGTCATGTTTGAGTACGAAATCCTGGTGGTTCATGGGTGCATTAACTTGAGGATATTACAATGCGGGTCTCCAATTAGATCTGGGTGGGATGTGAACATAGTTCTATATCAATTAGAAATGTACATGATCCTCTAGGTATGAAAACAAGGACAACTTCTAGTTAGGGCAAGTCACCTTGAGATAATTCATAAGTACAATATTTATGTATGCTTAGAAGGGAAGAGTTCAATCCATGGTGGCCACCTATCTAGGAATTAATTTCCTACGAGTTTCCTTGACATTTAAATGTTGTAGGGTCAGGCGGTATATCCCGTGACATTAGTCGAGGTGCGTGTAAGCTAGCCCGGACAGTCACAGATATAAAAAATAATCCTTACAAGTCAAAATTTCATCTTTCGTTAAATGGAGGACGACTTAAATATATGAGGTATTGAGTTAGTTTTGAAGTTTTGGTTAAATTTTTGTGTAGTTTTAAGTACTTCTTGTTTTTATACATACATGATTAGTCTCTTGTAACAAATTTGAATCATAATAAAATCTTGGTTTTAATTTGAGGGAGAATTCTCTCCTTTATTGGTTATGCACCACCAAGATCTTTAATCTTTTTCTTTAAACATTATGGAGTGACTTAGTGGTGAAGAAGGTTTTAAGTCACTAAGAGGTGATAAATTTAATTCATTGTGCCACCTATCTAAGAGTTAATTTCCTATGGGGTACCTCAACATCCAAATGTTGTAGAGTCAGGTGGTATGTCCCGTGACAATAGTCGAGGTGTGTGTAAGTTGACTTAGACAACCACAAATATTTTTAAAAATGATCTCTAATCTTTCTAGCCACCAATTATCTAGGGTTAACCTAGTGGTTGTCAAGAAGGCCTTGGGAACTAAGAGGTTATGAGTTTAATCCATAATAATCGCTTACCTAGGAATTAATTTTCGACGAGTTTCCTTGAAAACAAAATGTTGTAAGGTCAGATAGTTTGTCCCGTGAGAATAGTCAAGGTGCGCATGAGCTACCCCAAACACTTACAAAAAAAAGAACTTCTTAGCTACATAGTTTCATATTTAGTTGTATGAAAGTCGTGAAAGGGAGCATAGTAGTGACATCATGTACGACCTAGTAAGTAAGAAGTTATAGAATCTTAAAATTGATTGGTTCATTTTGCCTAAATAGAAGCTTTGATAAATTCTTGAGAGTTGAAACTTTTGACTGTTGGTTGAATCTGAATCCTTGGTCTGATAAGGAATAAGAACTCAATGTTGAAGCTGCCGAAAAAGCAGTGCTTCGATTTTGTACGAAGCTCAACGAGAACTAGGAGAGAGGTACGACATCGTTTTAACTGTAGTAGACTGACTGTTTATACTGGGTTTTGTATTTTTTATATTTTATCTTTTCCTCCTTTGAAGGAATCAGCCTGTTTGGTGGTTGGATGAAGAGAAAGGTTAATTCCCAGTTTGTCTTTTTTGAAGCAATAGCCTGAAAGGTCACAAGTTCACTACACAAACAACCTTTTCAAGCATGCATAAAGCTTTAAGGTTTTCTTTCTTTTTTTTCATGGGAAAGAGACTAAAGAAAAAATTTGTGTCATGTACTTGATGACTTGAATTCGTATAAATTAAAGCTAGGAATTTTGTGTTGTGTTAACCTGAACATAATGGAGGTTTTTGGATGGGGATTTACTTTCTAGGAATAGTTTTGAATAGTTAGAAATTGAGAGTTGATTGCAGTAAAAAAACTACATTCAAATGAATTTTTTTTTTAAAAAGAGTTAGATATAATAACTTTTTTGGATGTGGCTTAGAAATAAGTAATTTTTTTAAGTAGTTAAAAAAGAATAATTAAAATTAAGTTATTTTGGGTAGTTAGGAATGAATGATTAGAAATTAGTGGTTAGAAATAAGGAATTATTTTAAGTAAGCAGAAATGAATGATTAAAAATGAATAGTTAAAAATGAGTAGTTATTTTTAATAATAAAAATTAGAAGTTATTTTGAGTAGTTATAATATCTCGTTTGAATGTGATTTTTTTAGGAGTAATTAGTAAATACTTATTTTAAATCCTCCATAAATTCAACGAGCAAAAACTTCCAATTTAACTAGTTACAATATATCCACTAATCAAGAAGTCAATATATTATCTCTTAATATATGACGTTAAATTTTCATATTTTTATTTATTTTTTAATTGTCTTTAATAACAAAAAAAAAGTTATAGAATTTCAATTGTTTAAAGATAGACTATAAATATCATATTTAAAAATTAATAATTAAAAATTATGTGTTTATTTTTAATATTAACAATAAATATATCAATTTATTATTAAAATAAAAATTAAATTTAAATAATTTATACACATTGAATTTTGATCGTAGTTTACAATAGATTTAAGAGTATGGACTTATTTTCAATAAACTTAAAAATATTAAACTTATTTTGTTTGTTAAAAAAAATGAGATTCAAATTTTATACTCTTGTATTCAGCGTTGCACTTTGAAATAATAGTAAGAGTTGATATATTTTTTTTTGAAAGGATAAATTAATTTAAATAATTTTGAGAGTCTTGATTGTATATACAAAAAACAACTATAAATTTTAAGACTTGTATGAGTCATAGGGATTGAGATTTATTCTATCTAATAAAAAAAACAATAAATTCCAAAATTTGAGGGATATTTTATTACTTCCATGTAATAATTATTATCAAAATTTGACCGAATTCTATTTTAAATACAAAAAAAAAAAAAAAAAATTTAGGGGTGTCTATGGTTTCCTAGAAGTATCAATGACTAATAAGATAAATATATTTAATTTATTATTATCTATTAATTAGTGTATTTTATTAACAATTCTTTGACTTTCGGTAACTATGAATATGAATATGAATGTATAAAAGGTATAAGAATTTTTTTTTTTAAATAAAATAAAAATTGCTAATCAAGATTTTATAATGACTAGTTAAACCAAATGGTTTTATTTTTATTTTTTAATAAATAGAATCTTTGTATTTTTTTATTATTATTTAAGTCTAACAAATCTTTTAAAAAAAAGTTATTAACGATGTACAAATATTTTAGATTAATCAAACTTTATTTTGGTGGTGTGAAAAAAAAAATTTCTCTCAAATTTTTTTTTAATTAAACAATATTTAAGTATGAAAGATTAGAAACTTTTAACCTCATGGTTATTATATCATACATAATATCATTGAAACTATGTTTTTTTTAATAAAAACATTAATATGATTAAGGGTGCTTAATATTAAATTTATATTACTTACATTTTATTTATGATAGTAGTTTTATTTACATACTTATTATATTAATAGCTAAATATGTGAGAATAATTATTTTTTAAAAAAAGAAAAAGAACAATTTGATTGTTAAAAAATATATATATATAAGAACAGATTTAAAAAAAAAAAAACATATCTTAACATCTCATCTCCTCTCCCTCCACCGCAAACAAGGTTTTTCTGTCATCTCATCTCATTTCCCTGCATCCCAAACAAGGTTTTTTTGTCATCTCATCTTACCCCAAATAAAGTTTTATGCTATCAACATCTCATCTCATCTCATCTCACCTACAACCAAATACCCCTTAGGTGATACATCCCAACAAGATTTTTTTAAAAAATTTCTTCCACCTTTTTCTTCTAAAGGCTCATTTTTTTTTTCAGAAAAAAAGAAATAAAATAAAAGAGAAGTAAAGAAGTCATAGGCTTATAGGCTGCTAAAGTAATTGGCAATGCTTGAAGTATGTACATAATATATCTCATCTTTACCACAAGTGGTTTCTTCTTTTTAGGATTGAAAAAGAAAGGCATTGCCCCATGTGATCACTCAAGTAAAATTCAAACAAAAAAGGAGCCATATTTATCTACCTTTTAAAAACTTTCCAATTTATTTATTTATTATTATTGTTATTTTTTAATTGAACTATCAGTGTGAAAAATTCGAACTCATAAATTCATCACTTGATATGTTTGTTTGTTTTTTTTGTTTATTTGAAAATACTTTTTGGAGTTTTTTTAGTTCCTTAAATACTTTTGGATTTAAGATGATGAAAATCATTTTAATGTATTAAAAATACTTTCATAAATGGTATCTAATTTCTCTTTTATTTTAGAATCAAATAAAAAAAAAACCTCTTCATTAAGGAGGTGTTTGGATGAAGTTTTCATGATCAGTTAGTTTGATAAGTTATTTTGAAGAGTTATACTAAGTAGTTAAAAATTGGAATTGTAGCAAAAAATCCATTAAGATGTGATTTTTTTGGAGAGAAGTTAGAATAAAAACTTGTTTTGATATAGATTTGAAATGAGTAGTTATATTGAGTAGTTAAAAAAGAATTATTAGAAATGAGAGGTTAAAAATGAGTTGTTTTGAATGATTAAAAATGAGTGATTAGAAATGAGTAATTTTTAATAGTAAAAATGAGGAGTTATTTTAAGGAGTTACAAAAATTCAAGGAGGGATTAGTAAATCATCCATCTAAATCTTCCTTAAATATGACAAACAAACACTTCATAAACTACTTGAAAATTTTAAATAGTAATAATAAATATGCTTCAATGATACTGTTAAATGAATTATGGGTATATATTGTTTTTTTAGATCAACAACAATTAGAAAATGAGATTTAAACTCATGATCTTTTTGTCATGAAAATAATTGAATGTAGTTGAGCTTATGTTGTTAGCATGTATATTGTCAATTTAAGTACGGTTTAAGTGATTAAACATATGTAAAAAAGAACAATAACTCAACCGTGCATCCATATAATTAAAAAGTCATAAATTTAAGTGTTAGCACTTTTAATTATTGTTAAATTAAAAATAAAAAATAGCTGTTAACATATATATATATATTTATTTATTTAGTACAGCGGTTAACATATTTATGTCTAAGTATGGGTGACAATGTTTTTCAAAAGGTGAATTTTAAATATTTCATATCTTTTAGTGTAATTAAACAATACACGTTCAGTTTTGCTCAAAAAAAAAAAAAAAAAAATCAATACACGTTTAGTTTATGTCATTAGGTTTAGTAACTTTAAAAAGTACCTAAAAATTTATTTTAAGTTCCGTCGGATAACTATTTATTTTATGATTTTGAAATTCAAACTTATTTTTACCAAAATTCTTACAATTATTCCATTTTTCCTACAATATATCAATCTTTTTTTAAAAAGTATGGGGAATAGGATTCATACGGTTTGCATAGTATCACCATCACAGGTTCGATCTTAAAAATAAGTATTTTATCTCATATTAATTGAGAGCCTTAGTATTTGAATTTTTCCTAAAATTTTGATATCTATAGAATTATTAACTAATTATTTGTCTTACCTAATAACATCAATGCATTAACTAACTAATTAAGATTTGTTAATCATTAATGCTCATACAAACCAAGAAAATCATTGAGCTTAGACACAAGATTTAGTAGGTAAGAATATGCCCAAACTCATCACCAATGTTTCAAAATGTTAGGAAGAATTGATTCAAGACAAGCAAAAAATGCTTATTATAACTAGCCATGCAAGAACTTGCTGAATTAGCCCAAAGTTTTATTTATTTATTTATTTTTATCTATAAAAATTAAATTCATATTGAGGAAGTCCAAATCATCCAAACTCAAGGTGTAGTTCTTAGACAACCTTGGGACTGTATTGTTGCATATTAAATATCTCTGACATTATCATCTATTTTAAGTAATAGAAAGATATTGGTTGGATCATAAGAATTTAGTTCTTTTTCTTTCTTTTCATTTTCAACAGATTTAATGATTATAATTTGAAAAACAGATAGGAAACTTTAAGTACTATATTTCTCCTTATGAAACATTAGTGGGATAACTATGGCTAGATTTTTTTTCTCAAAAAAAAAAAAAAAAACTAGAATTTATTTTTGTTAATTACAAATTTACTATCTAAGGCCTCGTTTGATAACCATTTCGAATTAATTAGATCGAACCTGTGACGCTGGTGTTGAACTGATTTTTAACAAAACAATGAAAATATTGCACTACTAACCCATTTGGTAATTTAATGTACATGTTTAACTTGGATTTTAAAGTGAAATTTTCTGAAAATAATAATCATCTTATGTAATGATCTAAAAATTTTCTCATGTAATAAAAGTGATAACTCAATATTGATAATCAATAACTTATGGGTTCAACCTTGTTTAAATCAGTAAAATAAAACAGAAGAAAAACAAAATTTCTTCTTAGAGGATGGAAAGAAAAGTACATGAACTTTAAAACACTAATTTAACATCATATTTCCAATAGTGAGAGCGCATAGTTCATCAAATGTGTTATCAAAACACAGTTAAAAATCATCACCTACAATTTTCAGCAACTCCCTAGAAATATGTCAATGAAATTATGAAAATAAAATAATCAAGAGCCCAAAAAATCCCTATTCAGCATTCAGTTTCTGTTTCCTTGTTGATCTGTTGAACCATTTAGAAGGTGGTGAAGGAGAAAACTCAAAAGGGATTTGTGGAATCTCCATTTCTCCTTTCAAAATCTTCACAATTTCCCCAATCTCAGGCCTCATTTCAGGCATCTTTTGCAAACATATCAAAGCCAAGTTTATGCACAAGCTTGCTTGCTCCTTGTTATACTCCTCTTTCAACCTCTCGTCCACGAGCTCCAACACGTTCCCGGACTGCGCCAAATGCCGACACCAACTGATAAGGTTTGCCTTCTCGAGCTTCATCGGCGATGCCAACACGTGCAGCGGTCGTCTCCCAGAGACGATCACGAGGATTAGGACTCCGAAACTGTATATGTCAGCCTTCTCCATAAGAAATCCACATCCATTATATTCTGGTGCTACATAACACAATGTCCCTCTCATGCTGGTTGTGCTGCTGAGTTCTCTACTGAACAAATCCCCACTACACATGTCACTACCTACGGATTTAGATTTACTGTTTTTCGTTTTCGAACCCCTTCTGAAGCTAAACTCCGCATCGGGGTCGTATCGGTTCGGGCTTTGTTGTCTCGAGCGCTTTCGTTTAAGGAAGTAAAACCGTTTCCCGAAATGTAGCCTCTTTTTGTTCCATTTACTATAGGCTGAGACTCCTACATTGTTTTTTGCCTTGTTGCTTTTTCTGCTAATCTCGGCAAAGTTCTCTTCCTTCCACCATTCCTTCATCTTCTTGTTGTTTCTCGTTTTCGATTCTTTTCGCTCGTTCGGAGGACTCTCAAACCCGAATTCAGGTATCTTCGAACCGACATTCGCACTCTCCATAGCTTTCTCGGGAATGTTGTTCTTACTTTCTTCATCCCAATCCGGATTAGCTGTTGGATAAATCTGGCTCCCTATCCACTCCATAACATAATCCTTACTACACAACTCGCCGCCGCTCCCATCTTGTCGCCACCACCAATCCTTCCCCCATTGTTTGGCATTCCCTTCATCTTCAACACTCAAACCAGCAGCAGCATCACAAGGAACGAAACTATGATTCCAATCATCTACATTAACATCCAAACCAGAAAAAACCTCTTTCCCTTTTCCCTCATTTGACATATTAGCATTATAACTCACAGAATTCAGATTCAAGCCCTTAACATTACAACATTTTCTACTGTTTTTCGAAGAACACGAAGCTTGTAAAGCAAGAGCAAAATCTACCTCATTGTTGCTGTTCTCCACAGGAGTATCAACAGCCAAAGTCCCTGAATAATCCTGGCTGAACAAATCGCCCCCGAATTCGCCTCCTTCGACTTTGATTCTCGACAACCCGAAATCGGAAATCTTCGCCCGTCGATCCGTATCGAGAAGCACATTGCTGGGCTTGATATCCCCATGAATCACAGGCGGATCACAACCAAGGTGAAGAAATTCCAAAGCTCTAGCAACATCCAAAACGATATCAAATCTTTTGTCCCAACACAACCCTTCAAACCCATCTGAGAATAACGATTCCTGAAGGCTTTTATGAGGCATATACTCATAAACAAGAACACGTTTGTTCTTATCATCGCAAAACCCCAAAAGGGTCACCAAAAACGGCGATTTCAACCCACCAAGAATCCTCAACTCGTTCTGAAACTCCCTCTCTGTTTCGATTGAGTTCAATCTTTTAATGGCGATTGATTTCCCATCTCGCAAAACGCCTCTAAACACTGTTCCGGAACCGCCCTTTCCGATTACGTTGCCGGAATCGAAATTGTTCGTTGCGATTTTGAGTTCTCTGTAAGAGAATCGTTGAAGCTTCAAAGAATTGGAATCGAAGGGAAGGGTTTTGGGTCTGTGAAGAAATGAATGCCATAAATGGTAGAGGAAATAGAGAATGGAGAAGAAAATGACTACGGTGGCGGAAATGGTGAGAGCCAAGAACAGGACCTTGGAAAGTGGCGGCGATTGGCCGGCGCCGCCGCTCGCGGCGGCGGGATTTGGAGAAATGGGTCTAGATGGCATTGATTTTGAATTTTCGGAAATGGGTTTTTGGAGAAAATAGAGTTAGAGAGGAAATTGAGGATGGTTTGTTGATTGTTGTTTCATTGTAGGGATTTTGAGGGATGAACAAAGTGGGTTTTGGGTGTGGAGTTGGATAATTTAGAAGGGGGGATTGATGAATAAAGTTGAGAGTGATTTTGTGTGGGAATAGTTTGAATTTTGGTGGGTAGTGAGATTATAATAAGAGTATTAAATGTAACTATATATTTTTCATTTAAAAAACAAAAAAATATTTTATAAATAAAAATTTTGAAAAATATATAATTTTTTGTGACATTAATAGTGGTTTGTTTGTCAATTTTAAGGGGGGTTCGAGATTTGGAATTGAAAGAGGAGAGGAAGGTCAAATTTTAACCCTATATTTATTTTTAGGACATCAATTTCTCTTCAACTTTTTTTCAATCTCTCATCTAATATCACATAAAATATTTTATTTAATCTTTTAAATGTCACATCAAACATTTTTTTTTAATTTTCAACCATATAACATAATATAAAAGATCTTTTATCTAATCTTATCAAATATCACATCAATTTTTTTCTAATTTTCAACCACACAATATATAATAAAATATATCATATTTATCGATTAATCCAAAATCTACAATCATTACAGTATAAAAAATTAATATAAAATAAATATTTTTACAACATCTCCTCTCCAAAACATCAATCTCCAAACAACTATTTCATATCACCAAATCATTCTACTTCCTCTTTCTCTCCAACTTTCTCTCCTCTCCTCTTTTCAACACCAAAATCCAAGCACTCCCTGCAGGAGATTTAATTTGAGTATTAATTCATTATTTTTTTAAAAATTATATTGTAGTTCTTCAAAATAATTTCTCATTTCTAACTACTTAAAATAGTTTTTTATTTCTAATAATTTATTTTTAACTACTTATTTAAATCATATATTTTTAATTACTCAAAATAACACTTCATTTCAAATTTACATTTAAATAAGGCATCGTCTCTAACACTAAAAAAAATAAAAATAAAAATAAAATAAAATCACATCCAAACTATTTTTTGGCCGTAACTTTTACATTAAAAAAATCTACATTTAAATAGTATATTAGAGCAAACCTTAAAATTTTTAACTATTCAAAATAATTCTTCAAATTTTATCTAAAACCTCATCCAAACACCTCTAAAAAAATTCTAAATTGTTAAGCCCCGTTTGATAACCATTTTATTTTTTATTTTTTGTTGTTGAAATTTAAGCTTAGAACAACTACTTTACCATAACTTTTTTCTTATTTGGATATGTAGATCTTACCTATATTTTAAGAAACAAAACCAAAATTTAGAAACAAAAAAAAGTAGCTTCCAAGAGCTTGTTTTTGTTTTTGAAATTTGGTTAGTATTCACCTATTTTTTTTAAGGAAAGATGGATACATTGTAGCAAAGATGGAGCACATGGTAAGAAATTTGAGTAGAAATAAGCTTAAATTTCATAAACCAAAAACAAAAAATCAAATGGTTATCAAACATGGCCTAAACATTTTGTTTTTAGGTTTTAGTTTTTGAAATTTAAGCCTACAATAAGTGTCCTACCATATATTTTTTTTCTTATTTGAATATTTACATCTTATCTATAATTTTAGAAATCAAACCAAATTTTAGAAAGAAAAAAAAAGTAGCTTCAAAATTTTTTTTCCTTCTTTTTGAAAATTGATTAGCATTTACATATTTTCTTAAAAAAAGATGGATACATATTGTATGAAAGAGAAATTTAAATTTCAAAAACTAAAAATAAAAAATTAAGGTCTCATTTAATAATTATTTTATTTTTAATTTTACTTTTTGAAATTTAAGCTTACAACAACTATTGTATTATAAGTTTTTAGTAGCTTCCAAAATTTTATTTTTGTTTTTGAAAATAAGATGGATACACGAAACTTAAGTCAAAATAAATTTAAATTTTAAAAATTAAAATAAAAATTATAAAATGAGATCTAAATATTTGTCAAACTAGACATTTCCTATTATAATAATGGATGGATTTGTGATTAGGAAATGAAGAGTGATGGTGGAGGGACCCAATGTTCTTTTGACTAAAGTGAAAAAATCTTGGGATTTTTAAATTTATAATTTTGAAAAATAAAAATCAATGTCAGAATAAAAATGAAAATGGATTACAGTGGAGAAGAGGAAAGATTAAGAACAAGAAGAAAAGTCTTTATAAACACAAACTTTTGCCTTGCGCGCCATCATGTGTTGGGCTTCACACGTTCCTTTATTTCTTCATTTTTGTATTTGAAAAAAAAAAATGTAATTTAATGTCTATATTTTATAATCCAATATTGTCCACAATAATGTTTTGTTACGGGACACACGGTCTAATCTTATAAAATATGTTTTTTTTTTCTTTCATTTAACAATATTTAGAAGAAGAGAATTTAAAGCTTTTTAAAAAACAATTAAAGGTTTATTAATATTATGTAACTCATTAATTAAGATATTATATATTTGAATATTCTATGAATCTCAAAAGTTTATTTTATTTTAGGTTTTTTTTTACTACAGAGTGAAGGAAGGGGGACCAACAAACCTTACATGGAGGGCACAACTACTCTCAAATAATACATGTTCGTGGAGTTGAAATGGATTAACACTAGACAAGATAATCAACTGTGTCATTGACCCTCCAATTTTATTTTATGTTTTGAACTTTCAAATATTTAATTTTTAGTATTTTAATTTTAAAAACTTAAATATTAATTATAAACTTTTCTTTAAGTATATTGATTAAATTCTTCAAAATTTAAGAATTAAAATGAGACATTTCAAAGCTTGAGGAAACGTTTATATATTTTTTTCTTTATGATTATTTTATCAATCTTCCTTTTCCTTTTCTTTTACTCAGCTATTAGAAAATTGAATAAACCAGTTTTTTTATTATAATAAAAATTAGGTACTCGAACTTCAAATTGTATGGTTTTATTTAACAGTTATGCCAATTTACTCACTTCAACTAGAATTTAAAGTTATATTTTATAAAATACCTATAAAATGATATGTTTTACATGATGAATTCATAAATAAATTAAATTATGAAATATATTAACAATAGGGTTAAGAATAATTTTTTATTATAAACTTAAGGGAAATATTATAAATTTATTTTGAAAAATTAGTTCAAATTATTAGCAAAAGTAAAATAAAAATGATACAATAAATAAAATTGAAGTGAGTGATTCATTGCCTTTGGATTCCTTTGTGTGTGTGTGTGTTTTTTTTTGTTGTTATTGTTTTTTTTTTTCATTTCTCTTTTTTATTTTTACTTTGGCACTATCACATGCCAAAAAGCTTGGACAATTATACATTTAATAATTAAAGGGTAACAAAGGGGATTGGTTGGATCAGAAGGATATCTATAAATTCACAATAGCCAAGAGGGATTTTAAAAGAAAATGAAAAGGCCAGCACTATCCAACTTTTTTTTTTTAATTCTCAGACTCGAACTTGCGACGCTGGTGTTGAACTGATTTATAACCAAATAATGGAACTATTGAGTCACTTAACCATTCAAAAGCACTATCCAACTCTTTAATACTTTCTTTCGATGGGAAATATGTTGGTTTGGTTGATAGATTGTAATTTTTTTTTTAGAATAATTTTATTTTTATTTTATGATAATGATAATGAAAGACGGTCTTGAAAATTGGTAGGCACATAAAATAAATATGTTTTTTTATATAAAATTTTTAGTTAAAAAATATTAATAAAAGGACTTGAATTAAACTCAAATCCAATATAATATATATTACAAATAATCACACTAATCATGAAATTACGATTTCAAATTCTCTACCGCTAATTGTTATAATTAAAAAGAAAAAAGAAAAAAAAACAAATAATCACACTAATTTCATATTTAAAAATAGAAAAGTGTGATATCATTAAATAGAATATATTAAATTTGTACTATTAACGGAAACTCTCACCAAATTTTTTGGTTGCTCATTAGCTTGTTAACTTACAAAGTTCAATTAAATTGAATTTTGAAAATTCTTTGCCTCCAATTATAACTTTGTTCACTTACTTTTATATATATATAAAGAAAAATTCTAATGGATGAATTTTGTCACGAAAGAATTATAAATGTAGTTGAATTTTAATACGGTATTATAAATATTTATTAATATATTATTATGCAATATTAATAGAATATTACAATAAAAACTCAAAACAAGATTTAACTAATCTGACAAAATTTTCAATTACGTACTAAAAATTAACCAGCAAATATGGGCTATTCTTATTCCAAACTTTTCTTTATCAAGTTTTTGAATGTAATGAACTTTTAAATAGAAATTACAGTAAATAACTAATTTTAACAGTACAATTACAAAAGTAGCAACTGTGTTAATTATTTAATAAGTACAACATCCAATCATTATAGAATTTTATTTACTAAATAGTATTACTTTTATTTTTAGTCAAATATCAAACCTTCCTTTATAGATCAAAATTTCTTGTCTACCCAATGCAACAATTTCAAAAAAGAAAATACACTTTAATTAATACACTTCCCACTATTTTCCTTCCCTCCAAAATTTCTTTCTTTTTTTTGTCCTTTTCTTTGGCCTTTTCTTTCATTGGCCTCAAAGAAGCTAGAAATGAAGGAAAAGATGTAGAAAAAAAGTAATTTTTTTGGGATGAATTTATGAAAGCCTGTAAAAAGCAAAATCTATACATAAAAAAAGAGAGAAAAACTATACTCATATATATGAATATATTAATCATTTAAATCTATCTGCAAATAATAAATAACCCCACACATCAATTATCTTGAAAGTTTTTGGACATATAATAGGCTCAAACCCTATAAAAAGTTTGTTTTTTCAAATTATTATCAGCACTTCATTATATCACATGCAAAGCCAATAATAAAGGAAAAATCATTGCCCATTTAGATCTAGGAGGGGTTTGATACATATATATAAAGTTAATGCAAGTGCATTTATCTATGTATAAGTTTTAATAGATATACAAGACATTGTTTTTCCTTTTAAAAATTAATATCATTGCATTAATGGTTAAAACACATTCGGAGTTATAACCAAATGAGTCGGCAATTGATTATCTAGTTTGATATTAATCCATTTCTATTCAAGTTCAATCTCTGAAATCAGTATTTATAATTTCCTCTCCCAATTTCTACTATAAAAAAACATTCGAAGTTATAAAGGTCTATCTAATTTTCTTCTAAAATTTGAAGTTTAAACCATTACTCTTACATTTGTGATTTAATATTATTAAAATGGTTATATATATATATTTTTAGACTTTAAAATATAAATATATAATAATTTTTTTTTGAGAAGAATATAATTAAAAAGTTTAAAGTAAAAATTCTTCTTTAAGTGATTTTTTTTTCTTAAGAACTCTGCAAAGGGTTTTTTTTTTTTTTTTTTTTTTTTACTTTTTTTCTTTTTCTCTTTTCGGGTCAAACATGAGAGAAAGAAAGATGGTGGTCGGGTGCCTCCTTTTGATCATCTAGATCTAATTTTTTTTTATAATACTTGAGGTTATAAAGTAGTTTGCCACAATATTTCCACGAAAAGTTTGAAAGGCTTTTGCCAACAATTGTAATAGTTCAATAATATCAATAATCTAGAGAAAAAAAAATTAAGAAGCTTTAACGAATTTGAAAGTTAATATTTGACTTCGTGTATATATATATATATAAGCTACAAAGGGTAGGGATAATCGTCTAGGTCTCCTATACGTGAGGTACCCACTACTCAGACTACCCTCTCAAAAAGAAAAAAATGTGTTTGTCGGGCTCAGATTGAATGTTTACGAGGTTCATTAATTAAGAAAGTCAATTAGCGCAACAAAATGTACCTTGCTTGACCGTGTTTCCTATTTCATGTTTACGTGCCACTATCTCTACTATAGAAAGAAAAAACAAAAAAAAAAGCTAATAAATACTAAAAAAATAGTTTTCTATGCATGTACTGTCCAAAACTTACCAATTGTATAAATGGTACAAAGAAAGAAACTTCATCAAAGTAGGAATATATATATATATATATATATATATATATGATTTAAGACAAAATCAAGACATAAAAATAG
Organism: Sicyos edulis; assembly: GCA_036507275.1. Lineage (NCBI taxonomy): Eukaryota > Viridiplantae > Streptophyta > Magnoliopsida > Cucurbitales > Cucurbitaceae > Sicyos > Sicyos edulis. Next base: position 37,917,501 of record CM071854.1, on the reverse strand, counting down.
TCAAAAAATTAGAAGAATGATTGGATTGAGATGAGGTGACCACTAGCAATACTCCTTGATTTTTTTTTACAATACCAATATTCCTTAATTAAGGCTAGGAAGTGAGAGGAAGGATAGCTTGTTTAATGTAAGATGGTGAATGCTTATTGGTTGCTATTGGCAAATGTTTGTTTATTTATTTATTTAATTATTATATTATTTGTGAAATTGGCTGTTGAAGTGAACAGTAGAACATGCTCTGTACTTCACTGCTCACCCAACTCAGAAATAACATGTTAACTGCCAATTTCATCCATTTTTATGTTTTTTCCTTGAAAAAAAATGTTAAGCATTTATGGAGTATTTAAAGTATAACTTAATCGATTAAGTACAGACTACTTTAGTAAAATTTTAAAAAAAATTGAAAGATTCGAACCACAAACCTCGTAATTTTTAACACATTTGGTATGTCAAATAGAATTATGCTCCCATTAACAAATGCAAATAACTTTGTTTCTTATGATTAGTGAAAGGTTTGAATTGGATATTTGAAATATTGAAACAAAAATCATTTACGGTTAAATTATGTTTAGATTTCAATTATACAGCCATTTAAATTTGATTACGATATATCATAGACATGTTTACTTTTATATAACTTAAAAATACTATAGAAAAAGATATGAATAGTTGAAGTGATGGGATTATATTTTGTTTTTTAAGGTTGTGAAAATATATATTTTTCCATTCAACAAAAAACATCTAATAACCTATGGCAAATGAGGACAATTGAAGTGAAGGGATATGCTTTGATATGGGCCAAGCAAAATGTGACATGTTTTTGCAATTGGACCAATCCTTCATGGTCATTTTATTTTTGTAAATAAATTTTTTTATTCTTATATTTCAATTATGTAAGAGAATATTTTAATAGTGGAAAATATCTTTCTATCATAGCCCATGTGTCAATGAAAGGGAAGGTTAAAGTGAACCCATTAAGAATTGTCTCTCAAGAGCATCCCAAAATTTAGGCATAATTTGTTTGATTGCTTATGTTGTCTATACAAACTTTGCTTGGTACTTGCATTTTTGTTCCAAAATTTTAGATAATTGGTCTTTATGTAAATTATTAAGCTTTATTGAGTAATTCATCTTGTGGTTATTAAATACATTAAGATGTTACTCAGCTTGTTACTATATATATTGTTATTTACTCATTTTTATTCTAATGAATGAAATTTTAAATATTTTTTACACTTAAACATATATTTCATTCATTTAACTAATATATTTATATAGTAATAAAGTAGGCTGAGTCCATAATGTTGGTATTTTGACGGTTATGAAATAATTTACAATAAATTTAAAATTCTAGTTTCTAATGTTTGAATACATTTTCAATTTTGGTTTTCTCTCGTAAATATTAAGATTGGTTATGATAAACTTATATGCTATGATTTTTTTTTGAAAACCGTGAAATCTAAGCTTCATTTCTCTATACCTGAGATACCACTGGTTCGTTCCTTGGACGTAGCACCGAGATACTTCAAAGAGTATTTTAGTTTAAACGCTTTTGAGTGACTTCGAATCAAGGATCTTTCAAGAAAGCATACCTTGAAGTGTTTAGCCTCAACCGGTGACCTACCCCATGGGGATTATATGCTATGATTTTTAAGTGAATTGGAAAAAAAATGTAGAAATAAACTGTTATGAAATCGGTAATTAACATCGAACAAAGAATAAGAAAATGCAGAAGAGAAGAAAAACACACATAATTGTGATTCACTAACGTTGTGTTAGCTAGTCCACGGACAAAGAATGGGTACGATTTTATTAAAGAGAGCGAAAATACAGAATGAACATCATGAGGCGGCTAGGGTTTGATTTGAGTTTATATAGACACTCTCATTAAACCCTATTACAGAAAATAGGTTCAAAATACATAAAAGCCCATTAAATAACAAATATAGATTTCGTCATTTGCTAACCGGGCAGCGAGACCCTCTACTAACTAATCGCAGGACATTTAGTCGTTCAAAGTATATCTCAACACACCGAAGATGCTTTCGAGTTAACATCTTCTTCCCACACCTAGTGGTAGCCTGCAAAAGTAGAATAGATATAATGAGTTACAAATCCACACTGATTTGTCCATACATGCTTACTCGGATGTCGATTGAGCATCTAATTATGCCTATGCTCATCATTCTATAGAAGCCTATTGCATGTTCTTGTGACACAATCTCGTGTCTAGGTCATCCAAGAAACAGACAACAATACACACGGTCCAGGACTAAGAGTGAGTATCGAGCCCCGACTCTCATTCGCTCAACCAAAACAAACACAAACCCTATTCTCTAGTGCAATGGCCTAAGTGCTGCCGCCTTGGCTTCGAATCTAGTCTACTATACTCGTACAAAACATATTGAGATAGATATTCGTTTCGTACGCAATCAGTTACTCAAAGGTGCAATTGAAATCCTGTACGTACCCATGAAAGACCAACTTGCAGACTGCATGCTTAATAAGAGCCCTTACAATTGCTCAGTTCACGAAGCTTAGAAGCAAACCACCACAGCTGAAACAGCCCAAAAGCCCAATACTGACAAAGCCCAATACTGGTAAAGCCCAATAGTCTCATAATCTTTCTAGAAAATAGTCATAACAAATTAATTGTGTGCTGGATGAATAGGAATTTGCCTATTATCCACTATTATTAATTTTTTCTTGAATATTTTTCATGTCTAATAAAAGACGAAACTAAAAAATTTATACGAATATTTAGCTCTCCGCTCAGCTTCTCAACAAATCAATAACATTCACAATTTTAGTATAGTTTAGGATATAAATTGTGAATATATATAGCAGTATAAATTAAAGGCGGGAGACCACAAATGCTACATAAAAGAATTAAATATGTAATCGTAGTATTGAATTAGATTACCATAAAATAATGAAATCACTCCCTCTTTTTGTAATAGTGAAAATATTTTTTAAGGAAGCAAAATTTATTTATTTATTGCATAAAGACCAATTTTAACTACATGAACAAAAAATTGATATTTGAAGCTCAAAAACCAAAATTCAATAAACCCAAAAAATGTAAGAATTGATATGGTAATTTAGCCTAGAATTTAGCTGCATGCATGGATGAACCAATTAATTAAGTTCAAATGCGCCTACAAACTAGAAAGACTAAGTTATTGAATGATAAAAATTGAAACTTTATTTTGATTTTTCAATGGTTACTAATTTGAACATATATAAACTACTTTTTTTTTCTTTGTATATATTAGAGAAGAAGGACAAATATCGATTCTCGGATCGAACATGTGATGTTGGTGTTAAACTAATTTACAACCAAACAATAAAACTATTGCGTCACTAACCCATTCAATAATATATATAGATTACTAAACTATTACAAATATAAAAACTACATGACTATAAGTACGTAATTTAAAACCAGTACTTGCAATAAATTCGAAGTTAGATTCTTTTAAGAAATTAATTGATTCACCAATATTGATTTTAATATTTCTTAAGTTTATAGAAAAAAATATTTTTTTTAAAAAAGATAAACTAAAACCGACCAATACTTTTATATAGCAAAAAAAAAAGTAATATTATAGTTACACCATGTATTACTTGGTAACCAATTAGTTACAGATTCGAATCTTAAACGTTGTTGAATTAAGAAAAACATATGTATATTTTTATATATTTAATGGCATCATGTATTACATGATAGCCATAATTGATTACAAATTTGTATTTTAAAGGTTAAATAAAAAAAAAACATCAATTGCTTTTAGTGTGATTGATAATTCGATCCTTATCTCACGAATGGTTTAAAAAGATGCACAACAACATATTTTATTCTTTATCTTTTTACAAAAATAAGAAAAATAAGGAGATTTGATATATATATATATATATATTTCAAATGAACGTTTTCTGATAATTAGTTTGATGGAATTGACATAAATAGACAAAATTATTTTGTAAAGGTTGATTAGGACAAGTAATATAATTAACCTTCAATAAATCAAAATTATGAAGAATATAAATGTTGTTTGTGAAATTGAAGTGAAGGTGACAAAAAGAAATTGAAGTGAAAAGTGACAAAATCAAATTTGACTATTTAACTTTTTTTTTTGTTCAAATTTAAATTTATTAGAGAAAATGACTACACATCCAATCGAGAGTCACTGTCAATATCAAATTTCAAGATCAAATAACTGATCATAATATTAAATTGAATTATAATCAACCAACCAAATCAATTTGCCACCCAGCTTCTTAATTTAAATTCTTTATGAAGAAACCTTCTTATTTTATCCCTTCATTAATTGCATGTTGGCCTAAATTATTACAAGTGTATAATTGTCTTTCCCCCCTATATTTTCAAGGCTAGATCATATGATTAATTAGATATCTTTTAGCTCAGAGATAAATTATTTAAGTGGCTTGAACAACATAATAAATATAGTTAAATAATTTTGTTTTTGAAATCAATGTGGTTTAATATATGAGAAGGACAATCTCAATAAGACATATACACTTATTTTCTTTCTTTAGAAAGTTTGATTTCTTACTTCATCTTTTCTTTGTGTTCAAAGTTTTGAAACTTTCACTTTTATTTTTAATAAATTCTTTTTTTTTGAGTACATAGTGGGGAAGGGGGACCAACAAACCCTACATAGAGGGCACAACTACTCTCAAATAATATGAGAGCTAAATACTGATTTTCGAGCTCAAACTCGTGACCGTGGAGTTGAAATGGATTAACACCAGACAAGATAACCAACTGCGCCACTGAACCTCGGTATTTTTAATAAATTCTTAAACTTCAAAAACAAAGTTTCAAAATTATGTACATAAGTCCATAAATTTTTTATTTTAGATTAATATGGTTATGTGACCATAATCAATGTTTTTCAAATTTCACATATCAATTGGAAAAAAATTTAAATGTTCAATATCACATTATACACAAAACTCTGATTTCTTTACAAAATTGGTTTCTTTTACAAAATTGTCAAAGACTTATCAAACATAATTGGAATTTAGTGAACTAGTAGGCATTTTTAAAGTCAAGAACCAACCAAACACATACTTAAAAAAAAGTATTAAATACAATTTGAGTCATGGAAAAATACTTAGGTAAATGTGGGAAAGTATTTTGGAAGTACTTACCTACTTTAGAGCCATATATTTTTACTTTTTTTTAAAAAAAATTGACTTTGATGGATGGAGGGAGAAATGTTAAAGTAGAAAAAGAAATATAAAAAAATTAATATATGTGGCTTTAAGGGTAAAGTACTTACCTACCTTTACCTAAATATTACTCTCATTTTATTAATAAATTCAACTAATCTAAATATATATATATATATATATATATATATACTCCAAATTAAAAAAAAAAAAATCATAGATTCAAACTTTCAATTCTTAAATATTATTCTTGTACTACAAAAATAGTTTAAACCTATTTCAACTTCAACCTATCATAATATTAGTGAATATTAAAAATTTCGAATCCATAACCAAAGTTATAAAATAGATTGACACCACTAGTCTGTTTAAGATAAAAAATTGTGATAATAGTATTGAACTGAATCATTACCAAACAATAAAACCATCGAGCCGCTATCTCATTCGATCATGATCCCACCTATCTATTCCATTACTTTTGTTTTGACAATTTTTTTTTTTTTTTTTGAATAAGCATGGAAAGTTGGTATGTTGAATAATTTTTCCAGCTCAACGCCCACTGGCCCACCAATTCTTACGTGGCAGTCCACGACTGGTCTGTCATTTCCCTTTCCGTCACCCTTCTCTCTCTCGATTCGTTGCTTTCTCCGGCAGAAAAGTTCAACCAAAAAAAAAAAAAAACCTCAAAAAAATTTCTCTTCCACTTTCCCTAATTTTTTTTTATTTCAATACACAATCATGGCCGTTTCTGATAAGTCTTTTGTTCTCTGAGCTCTCTTCTCCTTCATCAATGTCGCTCCATTTCACTTCCCTTTCAAACCCTATTCCCCAATTTCAAACCCCTTTTCCCATTCTTCCCTAATTTCATCTGGGGTTCTCTTAATTTCCTCTAATCCGAATCCTGTTCGATTTTGGCGCCGACCCAGATAAACTTTTCGCCGGAAATGTCAGGCCCTCCAAGAATCCGGTCGATGAATGTGGCGGATTCCGATTCCCGGCCGGTTCTTGGGCCGACCGGGAACAAAGCAAGAACTGTAGAGACTCGGAAACCTGGCGTAAAGCCATTGAAGAAGCTTGAAAAACCTCGCCAAGAAGCTGAATCGAAGGACAAGAGGGTGCCATTGTCGCCCCCGGCCGCGGCGGCTCAATGTGTTACTACAGTGCCGTCGGTTTTGAGGCAACAGGATCGCCATCAGGCGATTCTTAATCTCTCTATGAATGCTTCGTGTTCTTCGGATGCGTCGTCGGATTCGTTTAATAGTCGGGGTTCTAGTGCTAGAGGTACGAGGCCGCGTGGGCCGAATTCGAGGCGAAAGTCGAGTAGTGCGGTGAAGAAGGCTGAGAAGGCTGTTGATAAGGTTGGTGTTGAAAGTGTGGTGGCTGTTGTGGATACGGTTGGGTGCTTAGAGCTTAGAAAAAGATGTGGTTGGGTAACACCTAATACAGGTACTATGTGTTTAAATTTGCTGAATCTGCACGTTCATTTTACTGGGTGTTTCTGTTAGCTGGGTTGAGATAAATATGGTGTTGTTATCTTGTCAGCATTGCCCTTTAGTCTGTGATGAGCAGTGTCAAGTTGAGTACTACATGAAAACGATCATGGGTTGACATAGTAATAAAAAAGGGTCTTGGGGATCCAAGAAATTATGGGTTCAATTCATGATGACTGCCTTTAATGAGAATAGTTGTGGTGCGCTTAATTTGGGAAGCTCATGAATATCATTAAAACAAAACAAAAAGTTGATTACTACATCTGTTTTTGATATCCATAACAGTTCAGGCCAACTTAAGGGCACCTCGGTCAACTTACTGCATGACTTTACAACATTTGGATGTCAAGTAAACTGGTAGGAAATTAATTTCTAGGTAGGTGACCATCATGGATTGAACCCATCACTTATTAGATACTTAAAGGTCCTCTTGATGACAAGGCCTTTAAGTTTATTTCTACGTGAAGGAATGGATTTGATTATATTCATGAGTTTGAGTTAGAAATGTACAATTAATTAAATCTTTGTTTTAGCTGTCTGTTGAGTCTTAATTTTCCACTGACTCTATCAGAATGTTTGCTGTTCTGATCATCTATTTTCCTTCACATGGATTAGTCGGTCCTCAAGGGGTGGCGCAGTGTTGAAGACTTGGGCTTTGAGAGTATACTCCCCTCAAGGTCTCGGGTTCGAAACTCACCTGTGACATTACTCCTTTAATGTCTCTAGTACCTGGCCTAGGAACGGGTGTGGTTACTCTTGTTTAAAAAAAAAAAATGTAGTACTCGATTTTCATTTCATTATTCTTCTTCCTCCTGGAGTTTGATATGGCTGTTCATTGTTCATCTTTCCCTTTATACTCCAGGAGAACTCATTAGGATTGGCAAGCGAGTTTGGTATAGTTTCCGCTTTCACAACTGTTAGAAGATGTGTAGTGAAAACACAGTTATTGATCCCATAGAGTGGATACCTGAATAATTGGATAAGCTTCAGTGACCATTCTCTATTTCTTCTCTTCATCCCTTTTGATATATGGTAGAAAATTTCAAAATGAAGATAGTAACTGAATGGGTTGATATTTGTGCTATGCATTTCTTGATCGTGTGCCATCTTAGTTCTACTGTGAATTAACCTCAAGTTACCTTTTTAGTTAGCGTTGAATCCTATTTACCTTCCCAACTTCGTTGAGTTCTTTATTTATCAAGATTTCAAATTAGGATATTTTTTTTTAAGTAAATGGGGTTTTTTTAAGATAGGAAACGGATAACTTTCATTGATAAAAGAATAGTTACGAAAGGTTTTTTTGTTTTCTTAAAAACACATTCCCAATTCTAAGCCAGATATGAAAATTAAAAATATAATAAAGTTTTAATTCTACTATTTTTTTTTTAGTTTTCAAAATTTGGTTTTGTTTTCGAAAACCTTTTCAAAAAGTAGATGATAAAAGTCTGGAAGGGTGGTCTCGTTGGTAGAGGTTTGGTGTCTTCAAGTTATGCATCCTTAAAGGTTTTATGTTCATAATGCGATTGAGCTTAGTTGTAAAATCTCTTAATGCTTCTCTAGTTTAGGCTTTAGGATGGACACGAGTGCTCTCGAGTATGTAGTGTGACCAACTATTAAGTGGTCCAATTTCTCGGTGATAAAAAAACAGGTAAGAAAAGCTTGAATACTATAGGTAGTAGAACCGTAGAAGTAGTGCATATAAGCTTAATTTAAAAAAAAAAAAAATCTAAAAACAAAATGATTATCAAATGGAACCTTAATGTTGGATGAGAATACTTCGCATATTTTCCCTCAACTAACCCATAACAGTCCAAATTAAAAAGTTATCCAAGGGTGTGAACTATCAAGTTTGACAAAATGGATTTATATCAATTATCTCACTGTTGATTCTTAAGCAGGTGTATTTTATAAATATAAATTCTCCTCTCTTCTCCTCTCTATCTTAGTGACTATTCCACCTTTTCTTTGTTTAGAAACTAGTTATTATTTAATACATCATTTTTTACTTTCTTGAGGCTACTTATCTCATTCAGACTTTATAGTTTATAGTGTTAGCTTTATCTTTCTAAGATCTTTTCAAGTTTGGTTGGGGCTCTAAACCATGATTGCTTTTCTTTCTTTTGCTAGATCCATGTTATGCTGCCTTTCATGATGAAGAATGGGGAGTACCAGTTCACGATGACAAGTGTGTAATATATGATCAAGTTTCAAATTTTCTTACTTTAATCCTAGCATCCAACTGCATTCAACTACTTTTCGTTTAATTTCTCTGTCTCATAAGATCACCACTTGCAGAAAACTGTTCGAACTGCTTTGCCTCTCGGGTGCTTTGGCGGAACTTGCGTGGCCTGCCATCCTCAACAAAAGACATCTATTTAGGTAGTACTTTACTGCTGAGTGTTCTATCATCATATTATTATGCTATCAATTTCCTCATTGGCGTTTGGCTGGTTATTATTCGTTATGCTATTTCCAAACTTTGATCTGTTTTTTTTTTACCTAAACTTGTATAATGTGTACTTAAGGGAAACCTTCTTGGACTTTGACCCAAGTGCTGTTTCAAAATTAAACGAGAAAAAGATGGTTGCATCTGGAAGTGCTGCTACTGCTTTACTGTCAGAACCTAAGGTGCGAGCTATCATTGAAAATGGTCGTCAAATGTGCAAGGTAGATGCTAATTCTCCTTTAAAATTGTTTGTTCGTATGTAAAATGGACATATGGTCTATGCTGGATCTCAATGCATTCTATTTACTAGCTTTTATTTTCTCTCAACGGCTTTCATTTCAACCACCCTTTTCGCGCGTCTTTCTTTTCAAACACCCTTTTCGCACGTCTTTCTTTTCAAACACTAGTTCTTGCGCGTCTTTCTTCTCTCCGTCTCTTGCACGTCTTCCCTAATCTGCGCATCTTTCTCCTTTCCCTGCGTGAATCAAGGAGCGCACGACTTCCTGCAGTTTGCATCTGCCGAGATCTTGCCTCTCAGGTGCGCTTCTCCAGCGATCGACTGTGGGCATTCAGACGAAGAATGCACCTCTTTCCTTTTCCCAGAACATTCAAGGCATTTTTTTCCTCTCCTCCCCGTGCCTGGTTTCTCTTTGCATGACCTCCATTGCCAGGGAGAGATTGAGATGGCCTCTATCGATTCTGACGCCACCTCTGGGTTCGTCATGCTCTTTTTGCTCGGGATAGGGGCAATGAAGTCCAAAGCCATGGTAGGGTCAACAATCGAGTCGCCATTCCTCTCAGGGACTTTTCTTCTCAACCACTTTGTGTAATGTTGTCTTCTCTACCCACCTCTGCTTTCGATTGTTTCTCCTTCAATGACCTTGTGTAAGGTTTTTCATGCCCATCCAACACCTGTTCATTGTATCTTACACTATTGGGCGTGTATTTACCAGTTTATCTTATGTATTTTGCTCTATGATTGATCCCTATTTCTATTTCGATAGACTTGTATGCAACAGTTTCACATTATGAATGAAAATATTTTTAAAAAGAAATGCGCTCTATTTGAGAGCTCTTGTCTTGTTTTGCATGCAAACACACACAGGCGCCTCACGTACACATCCAAAGATACCTATTCTATCTTATTCCTTTCCATTGCAATGCTGGTCATAGTCTCATTGATGAATTTGATTTTTTTTTATTTGTTCATATGTCATGTTTACAATGTCTAATCTCAAACTAATCTAAGAAGAGAGAGAGATGGGGAGGGAGAAGAAATGACTAATAACTATGTTTGCTAATTTCCTTTAATATTCTAGAAGGGGCAAATATGAGAATTCCTTAATGGATGGATATTCTTGTTAGAGGAGAAGACGAATAATGTGGTATAAACAGGTAAGGATAGGAGTGAGTGAAGTAGGTATTATTTTCGAGGTTGAGTCTTAGGGCTTGGAGGATAGGTGATCGGTATTCGGTACTCTCGAGTGCACTGGGTAACGTTGTTTCTATTCCGTTCATGATTTCTTATTGTATTCTCTTACTTGTTATGTCAATGAAGATCTGTAGTTGATTTCTGCTATTGTGTGTGAGATTATACTATTTGAGATTGGTTTTAGATTATATTTCCTATTTACAAACTATAACTCTCATCTCTTCTCCATTGTGTTGCAGGTAATTGATGAATTTGGTTCCTTCAACATGTACATTTGGAACTTTGTCAACCACAAACCCATCATCAGTCAGTTTCGGTATCCACGCCAGGTCCCCGACAAGACGTCAAAAGCAGAAGTGATTAGCAAGGATCTCGTAAAGAGAGGATTTCGAAGCGTGGGACCGACAGTCATATATACGTTCATGCAGGTGGCCGGGTTAACTAATGACCATCTCGTCGGTTGCTTTAGATACACAGAGTGTATAGAGACAACAGAGAAAGGAGAAAGAAATGGTGAGATCAAGCCTACAATTAATGAGAAAATACCAGAGGCTCTGAAAAACTTGGAACTATAAAGAAGCCTTCAATCTTGCCTCAGTGTAATTAACTACCAGAGTTCCTTTTTTTTTTTTGGTAATGGCTTGTAAATTCCATGATGGGATATCTGCCACTTCCCTTGATGGGGTAAATGTAGCAATGTTTTTTTTGTGTGCATACATTGACTTGAATACAGAAGACAGGTAGAATCAGTTCTGTTAGTTTTACTACTTCAAGCATGTGGTTGGTTATTACATTTAGTATTAAATTTTGAATCATGGTGCTGGCTCCTCTTTTACTTCTAGTATCATTGTTTTTTTTTTATATCCTTGACTGTCCGGGTCAACTTACGCCCATCTCGACTAATATCATGGGACACCGTCTGGCTGTACAACATTTGAATGTCAAAGAAACTCGTAGAAAATTAATTCCTAAACCCTTTTTGACTACTTTACTCACTTCATATGGTTTAGAATCATTGTTGGTATTCATTTGATTTTTGAGAGAGCATCCTTTAAGTACAAAATGTACATTTTGTACTTAAAAAATTATAATTTTTGACGCAAGTGTATCAACAACTCAAGGTTTTGAATTCGAATCTCCCTATATCAATCTTTATTGAACTACAAGGACCATAATTGAGATAACTATGCCTGTCTCTAGTCCGAGAAACTTCGAAAGATTGGAGACACGGGAGGTGTGTACATATTAATGTCACAACAAGTGAGTCTCAAAATTGAGATCTTGAGGGGATAGACCTTCAAAACACAAGCCTTCAACTATCGTGCCACCTTTTGGAGACTGTTTTTGTATGTGATATTTTTGTGTCACAAGATCAATACTATGAGGCATTGAGCAAGAATATACAAGGTTCAAGGTAGGCTGAAGAGTATATTGATAAATATTGCAATTATTTACTAGTCGTGAACATCTAAATTTTGTTTGATAATGATTTATTTTGAAAAATTATACTTGTTTTCCCATAGTCATTTAAAAAGGTAAATGGAAAAATATGTAGGTAAGCTAGAAGTGGCTATTAAAAGATTAATTTAAAAAATAATAATAGAGAATTAGAAACCAAGATCTTAGGTATATTTGTTCATCATGAGAATTCTTTATTCATGTTCCTTTCCTCTGCTTCTTTACAAAACAATGTACTAAAAAAACTTGTAACAAAGACTATTTGAAAAGGGAAATGATAAGGATTGTCTAATATTCGAAAGATAAACTATTAAATGTCTACCGATTTTTTGCATTTAAATTTGTCTACCTTGAAGAGAGAAATTTTTACTTCCCCCAATGCCCATCTATATTCCACGATTTCATTTAAAAATAATCAATATTTTTATTGAAAAAATCATATAGAAAAGCCTACATTTTAGGAGGTTTAAAAAAAAAAAAAAAATCAAATCTCAATCTAACTAACCTACCACCTACATTTTAGGATTCCTTTTAATTTTTTATTATTATTTAATTAACCATTTTTTTCCTACAGCCAACATTTAAAATGTACAAAGTGGAGGTAAAAATAAGATTTTATGCTACATTTTAGGATTCCTTTTTAAAAATCAGATTTTTATTTAACTAATCAATGTATCTCTTTGCAATTCAATTAATTTGTGAAAAATCCCTACTGTGAGAGGATTCCCCTTGCTAAATCACCCTGGCCGATCCAGTCGAAGTTTGGAATTCCACATTCTCCTATTCAACGTCGTCCCCTCCAATTCGATTGCAAGGGTTTTGATTGCACAACCATGGAGGTCACGTCGAACACAATCATCTTTAATGGAGTATGGGTTGAAAGAGATATCTACATCAATTATAAGACAACGACGACAGCTTATCGATTTCTGCTCTTGAACTAGCGTACATGAATTAATAAAGTAAACCACGAAAGGAAGGAATTAACGTTTGAAGTCATGAGAGACAACCCAAAATACTCATATGTTTTCCTCTCGAGTTTTGTCGCCAAAATTATCGAAAAAAATCCAGGTAATGTAATGACACACTAGTCCCTAGGTCTCGTAACATGTAAGAATTTGTACCTTTAAGTCACTGGTTGTACACGCGTCTACCTCATGTTTTCACTCGTGCACATTTTACAACCGTTACAATCGAATGTGCGTGATTTGGTAGCTATACAGCACATTAGGTGGACAGATCGCTATACCCTCATTCTTCGCTACACCCTCATTCTGCCACAATTATGTAGGTCGCTATACTTCATTCCGCCACAATATGTATTTCTAAGTAAATGGTTGGGAGGGATTTAGGGAGCTATTTTTAAATCTCTTTTTTTTTTCTTTTTTTCAAAATCATTTTTAAATTTCATATTTCAAATCTTAACTTATTTTTCCATCCCATATATTTCAATTTATAAGATTATAATTTAAATTATTTTTTATAATTCAATTTTGTTATTATTCTAATTATGGGGAGTCAGTTAGTTGAAATCTATAATGAGAATATTAAACCTTTAAAATACAAATAAATAAAAAGGATACAAATGTCATTAATTTAATTATAAAATTCCAAACCAATAGATTTAGACACAAATTTAAATGAGCAGAAAGACTAGATATTTGATATTTTATTTTTAAAAAACCTAGACATTTGCCTAATTGCCTTCTCTGAAAAAGAAAGAAAACCCATGTTATGAGTCTCCTTTTGAAGGATTGAAAGGTTATTGGGCCCTTTTTCAAAGCTATTGCCATATATAACTATTTATACCAACAAAGCTTTAGTGAAAATTTAATTTGTTTTATACTATTATTTCTTATTCTCCTCTCTTTGAATAACCTAATGCATTATTCATTAATAAAGTTTTCTTCCTATGAAAAGTATGATGAAAGTGTACTGATTTTGGGGGTGATTGTGACATTCATCTTATAAATTATCTTAGGTTTTTGGTTAATAAATGTTGAATTTTTTTTAAAATTTTTTTTTCATAACCTCGAGGATGTCAAAGAAATCCCCACTCATGTTCAATTGCTACTTTAAAATTTTGAATATCAACTATAAAAGTTGTTGCTTATTATTAATTTTTTTTTAAAGAAATATTGATTTTTTTTAATTATTATTTTATTTTTAATACTATCACTAGGAAGAAGATCAATTGAAAGGATTAACTCCACACATATATAATCAACAATAATTTTCTATGTTAGTGATCATAGAATCGCTAATCTGATCAATGAGAATAGAAGTTGGGATGTGATTAGGGTTGAAGCCATTTTCTTTAGGGAGAAGGCCATTGCTATTGTTTGCCTTTCGTTGGGAGCTTCTTCGAGGGAGGATGAAATTATTTGGAATCATAGCTCAAATGGGTTGTTTACTGTGAAGAGTGCGTGTCACCTGATTATGAATCTTTCATGCGCTAAAAAGGCGTCTCCGTCGGACTGCTCTATGATTGCTACGTTGCGGAAGTATTTCTGGAAGGTTAAGGTGGCTCCTAAGATTATGATTGGGGCTTGGAATATTCTGAAAAATTCTATCCCTACTTGTGCTAACATCCAGTCAACGGGGTCTGTAAACTTTGTGGGAAAGCCGGACTGCAAGTTTTCTGTAAAAGCCTGGCTAGATGTGTTTCCTCATTTTACAGCTTTGGAAGAACCGCAACTCTGTGTTGAATAACCTTCTGCGAGCTGAAAATGATTGTTTAATGGCTCAAATCTCTATTGCCATATCCTTTATATGGGTCTTCGTGTGTTGCAGGGCATGGCTCGACTGAGAAGGAGCAGGGTCGTGATGTCGTTGGGTCAAGGTGGCGTCCCCCTCCTCTGGGGCAATGGAAGTTGAATACGGATGTCGTTGGATCGGTGTGTTCAACCTCTCCCTTCTATCTTGGTGGAATCTGATTCTAGTACTGTCATTAATTGTGTTAATGGTATTTCTCAAGATATTTCAGAACTAGCAATGTGATAGCTAATGTTCAGGATTTGATCCCGATATTTTCGGTCATCTCCTTTTCTTTTTGTAGGCGGGATTGTAATGGTGTGGCTGATTGTTGTTTTGAGTAGGAGGAATCTCCCTCCTCTGATTTCCTCTGTAGTGATGTTGAAGCAGAGATGCTCTGGATTTTCTTGATTTTAATATATTGATCTTTCAAAAAAATAATTTTCTATGTCAATAACTCAAAGACATCATATATATATATATATATATATTTATGAATGAAGAAGTCATGAATTTGACCCTTCGTCTATTTTTGAACTAAAAAAAAATCTTCCCGAAATCTTCTAAACAACCTGAAAATTTTATTTTTGATGGCAAAGGAGGTCTAAAGTCAAAATATTATTATTATTTTTTTTTGAAGATTTTACCGGTATAAGAAAAAAGGGAAGTATTTCCATGTATAGCACAAAATTAAAATTAATTTATTTGTAGTAGAAAATCCAAATTGAATTCAATCATTGGTTGAGTTTTATTAGTGATAGAATTCAATCAATGATAGACTCATTCTATCACTAGTTGAGTTTTCTATCAATATTGTGCTGCAAATATAGTATAGAATGTGATGCTGATAGTCAATTCTCTTTTTTTTTCCTTAAAAAATCTAAGGCATAATTATTTGGTTTTTTACTTTTGATTTTTGAAATTAAAGTCTATTCTTACTCAAATTTATTACAATGTGTTCTACCTTTTTTACAATATTCATCTTTTCTCAAAAAAGTATATGAATACTAACCAACTTTAAAAAACAAAAACAAATTTTTGGTTTCTACTTTTTTTTTCAATTTTTAATTTGGTTTCTATAAATACAGGCGATAAGGTAGTTCTTATAGACTTAAATTTCCAAAAACTAAATCAAAAAACAAAATAATCGGTTATCAAATGGGACCTAAGAGAATGAATTTAATTCATTATATATGGTCATATTATATGGTAGAGTAAACAGTTTGTATTCAAATTAGTGGATAAATAAAATCAAGTCAAGACTACATAATAAAATCAAATACACAAATTTCTATATGCATGCAACATTTGAAGAGAAACTTTGCTTACATTCACAACACACTTAAAAGAGAAACAGCAACTAGCAAAACACACATTAATTGAAAGATTAAAGCAACATATTTGAATGCAGAATTTAAAAGATTTAAAATTGAAATGGAAGATGATTTTTGTGTTGTAGGCTCTTAACGGTGTCGTTTAGACACTGCTTCACTGGAGTGAATTCCAATCCCAATTCCTTTAGCTTCTGGTTTGAAAATTTGTATGCCTTCTTCCTTGGATTCACTTCATCTGAGCACCTAGGATTCATATACATAAATAAAACCAACATTAAATTTTAATTATAATATTTTTTTTAAAAAATATTTCATCTATGGCAGTTTTTTGTGTTTTTTATTCATATTTAAATTTTGCTTTCCTGTCAATCGGTTGTACTTACATGCTTTGGATCAGTCGAACTAATTGCTTACAATAAGTTGGAATTGATTGCTTTCAATCAACTGAACATCTTGAAGATATCAGTTCACTTGATTTTAAATATGGACATTTTGATTAAGATTTTTTTTTTTTTTGAAAAATCTTCCTAATAAAAATACTAATGAAATAAAACTAACAAAAAAGACTTCTAGATTAGTGTGTTTTAGAATAAGCAATTTTGAGAAGAGAAGGGTATATATGTTAGTTAACTTTTAGTTCCTAATGTTAGCTTATAATTAGTTTTTTCCAAAAAAATAAAAATAAAATCTCTATCCATTTTTCCTTTTGTGTATGAAATGCTGTATAAAAAAAAAGTATATGAATAGGGAATTTTTACCATGTAGTGTTTCTACTTCCAAAAAATAGTTTGAACATAATATATCGATGAGTTCCAAGAACTAAATTTTTTTATGACGACCAATTTATCAACATATTGACTACTTTCACAAAATAACTCGTTTAACCCTAAATTGTTGAATTATTAAAGAAATTCGTATAAAATTATTTCTTAGATAATTAGGTTGTTATCAAGAATTGAATTCATAACTTTTTAAGATTCTCAAAATGCTTTATGATTATCATTGTCAACCATGGTAGTTGTATATTAAAACTAAACTAAAATGAAGTTTAAGGGTCTATCACTAAAATAATACTTTAACCACAAATATTGTTGTGCTTCTACTTCATCTAAAAGACACTTGTAAACTGTAACCAATTATGATGAAAGAGTTTGAAATTTGGCAAAAAGAAAAGAAATGAAGAATTTGAGTCCATTTCAAGTCTTCAAAGTTAAGGTTGTCTACACATAGTAACATAACTTTTTTTTTGAAATAAGGGAACTAGACCAGCCACTGAAAACATTAAAAGAGTAATATCACAGGGGAGACTCGAACTCGAGAGAAACATACCCTCAAAACCCAAGTCTTCAACTACTGTGTCACTTCTTAGAGACATATAGTGACATAACTTATTAGAAATAGACTTTAGAGTTTGAAAACTTGTCAAGTGTGATTGCAACTGGTGGAGACCACCATAAAACATAGTTGGGGTAAGTCCAGCAATTGTTAAGGATCACTAGGAAGGTGTTGGTGAGAACAATTCAGCTCCACAATTATATTTGAATATTTTCTGGTTGATAAATAAATATATTCACTTCTTATCAATTATTTTAGAAATTAAGGTTAGCATATTATATCATCAAATAAACAGAGTTGGTGTACCTACTACACCTCACTTTTTTTTTTTGAAAACAGCATAACTTCATTACTAAATCCAAACAGCATTACAAACCTCACACGAGATTATCTCCCTAATATTGGTATAAACCCCAAACCACATGTTGGAAGGTGGCCATCCAAAAGATAGAAACACATAAATAAAGTTCATCTTGAACAACAAACAACCCGATCGACCTAACGTCTTAACTAGCTTGAGATATGAAAACCCAAGCGAAAAAGACCAATAAACCTTCATCAACTCGAACACGGTTGACTTACGAAGAACTTTGGGGGATAACCCGGGGAGCGTGAGAACTACTGAAGTACGAGACCCTACCAAAATTAAGGAAAGAGTTTGCTCCGAAAGAGACCCACTCTTACCCCGAACCGACCATGCCATCGACTGACCAAGAGAGCCTTTATCTATAAGTTCCACTATGAAACGAACCAACAAAAACCATCTACCCATAGAGCTAAAAATTAACATTGACAGCAGCAGCCAACAAAACAAAACATTAAAAAAATAATAAAAAGGCCTCTAAAAACTTGACTTCTCTTTTGCAAATGACTTTTCCTCCAGCTGACCATACATGTCTGCCAAAAAATTTCTTCTCGAGCCCATCAACAAGCAGCTGCCATGACTTAGACAGAGAACTCTGACCCATCACATCAGTTCTATCAACGCTGCAAACAGTACTTCGACCAACTTCGTCTTCTCCGGCGAAATTTTTGCCCATTTTGCTTCGACCTTTGTCACCTTCTCCGCGCGGTAATCTTCATCTTCGTCAACGACACCTTTCCCCTCTCAAATGGTGTTCTTCCCACTCCCAATCCCTTCTTTTGTCGTTTATTCGTTCCAACCCCTTCCCTTGTCCTTACTCCGCACCCTCCTGAGAACACACTTACTCTCTTCCTTCCAACCTTACCTTGCAAGATGTTGAGGAAATCGACCTTTTGCAACCTTGCCTCAGCCCGATTTTCCCACCAGCTCTGTGTCCCTTCATTGCAAACACCCCGCTTTTCCCCATACAACCCCACTTGGGCTCCATACCTCCTGCTCGCCTTTGAGCCCCAAGACCGCCCTCCCCACCATGGGTGAAGTAGAGCCCAAAAACGCACAAAAATGTGCCCACACACGCTTACCGGTCGATCTCCGGGGAGATCTTCCCTAAGCCCTCAAAGTTAAAGAGAGAGAAAGCCTCATCCTTTGTCTTGATAGGTAAGAATTATTTGATTAATATATAGTTTCATCACAAAATCGAAATCTCGCATCAAAATGATGTCTCTTTTAAATTTATTATTCTTGGATTGAATCTCAATTTCATTTTTATTGGACCAAATATCTATTTGAGTTTAATAGACTTTGAATATCATATTAAATTATTATGTGGTTCCATTTTTGTTTTTTTGTATATGTGACTTTCGGGCCATTTTAGGCGCACCTCGATTAATGGCAAGAAAATTCGTAAAAAATTAATTTTGAGGTAAATGACTACCATGGATTGGACTCATCACCTTTTAGCTCTCCAAAGCCCTCTTAAACGATCATTCCATGATAGTTATTATGTTATTCCAATTTCAAAAATAATGAGAAAGGTATGATTCGAACTTAAGACCTTTTTTTCATAAGAATATACTGAGACCACTAACCTACTTTTATTATTGACATTTCTAATAGATGTTTGCGAGAATAATAACTCACTAATATAAATGTATCTAATCAACTTTATCAACACTAACACCTTCTTACTCTACATGTTTTAACAACTCTTTTTAGGTACATTAAAAAAATCATATGGGGGACTAGAAAAACTCAGAATTTACCCAAATTTAACTTCCAGGGAATGAAAAATCAGACTTACTTGGAAGGAATGGGATATCCAGGGAACAACTCGGCCAGGATCTCAACAACTTCTCCTCTATGCAGCACACTCTCGGCGCAGAGGTACCGGCCGGCGGCGGAGGGAGGGTCGTATACAAGATCAAGAGCGAGAGCTACATCGATCACGTGCACGTATGCCTGCACGGAATTGGCGTACGTCTTCGCCGAACCGGTCAAGTACTTGAGTATATGAACTATGCTGGCATTGATGGTGGGCTGCAACAATGGCCCCAACACCAACACTGGATTCACAGCCACCAAATCCACACCCTTCTCCTTTGCCTACCTCCCATGCTGCCTGCTCTGCTACTGCTTTTCCATAGCAATACCAATTCTGCAAATCCACACAATTCTCTCCTCTTAATCCCATTGCAAAATTAGATCGAGATATACTCGGTTAGTGCGGGACTCCATCTCAAAATTAATTAATAGTAAATATGTCTCTTAAGATGATTTCATATTGCATCATCTTGAATTAGATTTGAATTTGTGGTCTAAAATACCTGCTTAAGTTGGATCCTGAATCAAATACTGACTTAAATTTTACCAGTTTGAGTTGAAATCGAATTTGCAGACTAGAATATCCATTAAATTTACGTGTTTGAGTAGGTGTTATGAATTTGTGAACGAAATTATCCACTTAAATTTCTATATCATATTAGTATAAGGATTGAAAACATAATCTTAGATTAGGTACAAATTTATAAATTGATATAAAGAAAAGTAACTTACTTTTGCATGCACATAAAAAAAACTTACCTACACATAAATAGAGTGGGTAGGTTGCTCATGTGACTCAAATATTTGCCATGCATTTATTTTGTTTTCCAATGTTTTAATGAAATTAAATAAATGTGTGACTAATATTTATGCATACTCATCTTACACATTGGTTGAATCCAAATTTGTGGATTATAAATATTTTATAAGTTTCAATTTCGTTAGTCTTGAATTTTCAAATCAAATATTTGTTTAGATATTGTTTCTTTGTATTAGATCCGAATTTATGAACCAAAATATCTATTTAAAACTTTACAATATATTAAAAAATGTGAAGTTTTATTTCAAAATCAATTATTAATAAAGGGAATAACTGATAGTTTCTTATGAAAGTGTGGAATTAGTTATTGTTGGAATTGAACCTTGGTGTTCTTGCAGAACTCGAGATCACTCCAGCAGGACTCGTCTACGATCTCGTCTGGACCGCGGTTAGGGTCCATGTACACTGCCCCGATCGAGGACGTGAACACCACACGCCGGACTTTGGCTTCTGCCGCCGCGTTTATCACGTTCTTCGTGCCCTTCACGGCCGGCTCCACCATTTCCTCCTGCAAAACTCAAACAACAAGCCACAACCGTCATTTCTATCCTTTTCCTTAACTAATATTTTCATATAAAAACTGTTTTTTTTTTAATTTTAAAATTAAGCTTACAAATATCACTTTCATCCTTGTTTTTAACCTATTTTTTAAAATATGTTTTTGAGTACAGCAAAATTAATTTTTACAAACTTATTTTGTATTATTATTTTATTTACTTTATTAAATTAATTTTTTTAGCACAAATTGAGAGAAGATAACCACAAATTATACCTAGGGAGTAGTACCGCTCGCACTCAATTAAACGAGAGTTCAATATCAATTTTTCAAGATCGAACTTGTGATTATGATGTTGACCAACCCTTTTAATTAAAGTGTATTTAGGGACGTCCATTTTCCCTGCGAGGCCGGATCTCCGTGGGGACTCGCTCCTAACGGGGTGAGGAATCCCCGATTAGGAGGGTAACGGGGACGGGGACGGCGAAAAGTTTCCCGTGGGTTAATCGGGGCCGGGAACCGGGAATGTATTCCCCGTCTTCAATTTCCCGACCCCGCCCCATTTACTTTTTTTTTATAATATTTTTTGTTAATTTTTTCTCGACCATAAATTTACTTGCAAATGACAATGTTTCTATTTATCTTGCAAATGACAATGTTTCTATTTATCTATTTCATGTCAACCTTGCTGTTTTTGACTAATAGTTTCTAATCTTTGAGGTTATTCTCAGTTTTGCCCTTAACTTTTAAAGACAAGCTTTGCTTTTATAGAACCATGGCCAAATAAGTCAATTTCTTCCATTTTTAACAGATGATGAGCAATGGAAAAGAGTCCTGTGTAGCTTCTGGACTTCCTCCTCCTCCATGCCCTATGGCTCCAATTATTTCCACCTTTCATTTTCAAATAAAAATATATTTGTTGATGAAATTATCTATCCATATAAGTATTTTTCTTTAATAATTTATAGTTGAGATTTATAATTATTTTTTAAAAAAAAAATTGAAAAAAATCCCCTCAAGGACCTGATCACCGAGAAAAAAAATGGGAATTTTTCCGGGGACGAGGATTGAATTATGTGGCGGGGATGGAGACGGGGAAGCCATTCCCCGGCCCCACCCCTCCTCGTGGACATCTCTAAGTGTATTAGTTAGTAATGCTAATAATGGTCAATCATAAGTCATGCCTTTACCTCCTACATTTTTTTTATTTTTGTTACAAAAACCTCCCATTTTTGTTGGGCTAAAAAAAAAAAATTATTGTCAAGAATTCAACCGAAAGTGTGTGTTAATGACTATGATAAATTCGAATTTCATATCATCAAATGCGTTGAATTACAAAAACAAATATTGGCATGACATAGTCACTATAAATGTCCATTTTTCTATAGATGTTGGAGATCTGCTTCTAAAGAAGGGAGGAATCCTTGTTTGGAGAAAAAATTTTCCACCATCCCTCGATGAGTCGTTGTTGATCTCGTTTATATTTTACATTTATTTTATTTTTATTTTAGTAAATATATATGCACAAAAAAATATCAAATATGATCTACTTTTTAAAATTCATAAGTTATAATCATTTGGTTTGTGAAATTTAAACCTATTCTTACTCCAATATTCTATAATGTATTTTACTTTTTCTTTTTTTTATCATGTATCAATCTTTTCTTAAAAAAGTACGTGAATGTTAACAAATTTTCAAAAACAAAAACAAGTTTTCGAAAGTTACTTCTTTTTTTTTTCAAATTTTGATTTAGCTTTTACCATTTTTGTAAAGCATATGATAAGACAGTTGTTGTAAACTTAAATTTCAAAAATAAAAAACTAAAAACAAAATAATTATGAAATAGATTGCCAACTTCCATAATACCATTTTTGTTTGGACTGTAAATTTTCCCAGGAACCAAACAGAAAAGGAAGGAAAAAGAAAGGCGAAGGAGAAAATGTGTGAAGTTGGTAACTTACCGGATCGTCAGTAACAGGCGAGGCCGTGTGGAAGATGCCGTCGCAGCCGTCGATCGCCGCTTTGAGGCTCTCGAAATCGAGAAGGTCGGCTTTGTGCAAGCTGAGCCGCTCCGCCGCACCCTCGAGTTCTCTCAAATGGCCGTTCTTTGGATCCTCTGAAAAAGATCAAATTCCACAACAAAAAGAAAACTCCAAATCCTGATCCAATCAATCGATAGGAATTAATTAATTAATTAATTTCCGCAAATTTTTTTTCAAGACATATTGAGGGAGGGGAGACAAATATGGATTCTCAAAATCAAAGTTGTGAGACTCATAAATTAATTTACAACCAAATTATTTGAAACATTACGGCACTGACACACTCATTTAATTTCTCCAGATCTCATCGACATTTTGCAACAAATTTTCCAAAAATATAAATTTAGTCACATGCTTAAAAGTAAAAACGTTAGATTTTAATTAAAAAAAAAATCAGAATTTTATTTTTATAGTTTCAAGAAATTAGAACCATTTTAGAAATTAAAATTTAATCTCTACAATTTTTTAACATTTAAAATATAAATTTTATTGTACATCGTTACTAAACCTTTCATGCACAAATGATATAATTTTTTTTATTATTATATTATTTACATTTTGTATAACTTAATAACTATGAGGTTACAAGTTTGAATATTTTTTTCTATAAAAAAAAAACTCATAATCATTTTATATTTTATCGAAGCATAAAAAGTAAATTACTATTTTTAAAATTATAAAACTAAATTCTATATTTCTTCGAATAGTCTCTATTGTTTACAACTACGATAGAACTTTAAAGACTAAACTTATAATTTACGCAACAATTAATTTGATCAAAGAAGAAATCGAATCGAACCTGGATTTCGGACGGTTCCTAGTACGGTATAGCCTTTGTGGGGGGAGGAGTTTGACGATCCACGAGGCAATGAAGCCGCCGGCGCCGGTGACGCAGACGGTGGCGGAGGAAGGTGAGCCGCCGCCGACCGGCATGGTTCCGGTGGAGAATCTGGCGTAAGTGGGAAAGGGGGGTTTGGTGAAATGGAAATTGAAAAAATGAAAAAAAATCTCCCAATTTGTATAGTTCGAACCACGATGGAAACTTTGGTCCCCATTTTATAGGACAATTTAACCCCTCACCTAACCCAAAGTTCTTGATTATTAAAAATAAAAGCTAAATTATCAAAATATATCCCCGGAAATATGAAGTTGCCCTATATTTTAAAAAGTTTTTTTTAGGAATTTTGCATGTATAAAAAAAATGGCAAAATATTTGTATCTATTGTACAAAATCAAAACTAATACATTTGTAGAAAAGAATTCAAATTGAATGATATCTATCACTCATTGAGTTCTATCACTAGTTATTGATAGATGTTTAATGTGCTATACATTCAATTATTTTAGAAATTGTACTGCAACTAATACAAGAGGTAGAATTTGCCGCTGAGCGCAAATTCCCAAGTTTTTATAGTACTCTTAAATTTTAATAAACTTATCGAATGAGTTAGTGGCGTAATGAGTTGATTGTTTGGTTATAAACAAGTTCAACATCAGTGTCACACGTTCAATCCAATTTTAAGAATCAAATACGTGATCATTGAGGTGCATTTTACAAAATAATGGAACCATCAAACTACTAAATTATTATGCATGGTAAATTATTTTATTTCAATACAATTATGCATTGTAAACTATTAGAATCAGCTAAACAACAATTGAATAACTAATTTGCTTCCTTTTTAAGAAAAAAAAGAAAAGAAATTGAGCTCAATAATTTAATTTCACAAAATAATTGTAAATCGAGTCAAATTTGAATTTTTTTTGCATCCATAATCAAATATATGGTATAAATTAATGTATTAGTACAATATTAAAAAAAAGACTAGTTGCTTTGTTTTTTCAGAAAAAATTACCTGAGTTTTACTACCAATATTAGAGATTGAACTGTGTGTGTGAAATGAAAATAGATTAACATCAAACTAAATATATAATTAATGGTGCCACCAATTGATTCAACCGTAATATGAAATAATTGATTAAAAAAACTTATGTACCTACTTGATTTCTTTTCCTTTTTTAAATCATAAGGTCAATTGGTGGCAAATTTATTCAAAGCCAACTTAACCCGAACCAATTATTCACATTCTTAACTGATAATGAAGTACCAACTTATTTTTGTTTGAAAGTATATATTTTGAAATAAACATTAATCTTCTGTTCATAAAAAATATATATCAATTATGGATACTACACTCAATTTGCAACTATCATAGATTGGTCTTATAATTGGACCTTAGAGAATAAAAAAAATTATGAATTCAATATTCTACAATATTCACCAACAATTTCATTTCCTACAGATTTTGGTTAAATGTCGTAGAATTAGACTATTTATCTCGCAAAAATAATCGATGTGCCTCTAAATTGATCCAAATACTCCACAAAACATTTTCATACTTTAAGGTATTTTAGATCTTTGCAAATATGATAGTCATGAAAATTCATGTTAACGTAGAAACATTTCATATAATAAGATTGAATGATGATAATGTTTTTTTTAATGTGGTTAGGAATTCAATTATTCTAAATCAATTTGTATGCTCAAAAGTCTTGACTAACACAAAACATTGTAATGAAAGTCAAAACTCCAACATTTGAGAAAATGAAAATTACTTATCTGTTCATTGAAAGTCAGATTTATTAAACAAAAAAAAAAAACACACACACACACACAGCCATTGTTCTAATTTAGCTTTCTCATTTATTCTTACCAACCTAGGTGGGCAATCCATCACCATCACCATTTTCAAGCAGGAAGATTTTTTTTTTTTTTTTTTTTTTTTTTTTTTTTTTTTTTCTGGATTCAGAAAAAAAAACAAGGCTCTACGACTTCGAATTTACGTTCTCGATGAACTGCAAAAATAGCGTTGATTCTTGCAAATAAGCTGCGAAATTCGGTACAAAACCGAACCGGGTTTGACATCGATTTTGTCGATAGACCTAACATTATTCTTGCACATGTGCACATGTTAGGAAGAGCTAGCTTTAACAAAAAAAATTGTTTTTTTTTGTTCTTTACGTTCTGCTTGTTATGATTGTTTGTATCGAATAGAGCAGGTTCGCAGCTAAAAGAGATTAAGAACAACAATAATAAGGAAGAGGAAGAAGAGAAAGAATGCCACAATGATTTTACGTGAAAAACCCAAAACAAATTAGGGTAAAAACCACGAGCAAGATAGAAGAACTTTATTATAAAAATAGGAGTTACAACTTTCTCTCATACAAAGTAGCAACAAACTCCTCTTATAAAGATAAACTCTCTCTATTTTTATATCACAATATGGGATGTCATGGGAGATTTTGGGATGGTTTGCCAACAAATGACATAACCTATTTATAGCCTCCATAAACTTAGGCTTCAAGTATGATTTAATGGTCCACATTTTGCCTTGGTAATCAAGTCAAATAAATGACTAGGATTTTTCCACAACTTGACTTTGGATAAAGATGTCTCGATATTTCTTGGCAAGTTGAAGTTCTAGATATTTCTTTGACCATCTGGGATAAATGATAAAATCTAGAGTTTTCTTTTGGACCATAATTTCTAGATTTTGGACCATAAATTCTCTTTTGTTGGGCCATAATATTTAACACTACTGATATCCACGAGATAGGACAGGAACACATATGACTTTATTATCCTCATCCTTTTACTCTTTTCAATCTCATTTCCAAAAAATTCACAACTTATTGAATTTTTGCAAGAAATTTGTGGGGATCAAATTTCCATGAAGAAATATTTCCTATTTGTTTTTTTTTCTTTTTTCATTCAAATATCAATTTAATCTAATATTTTTTATATATAAACAGTCAAATGACTAACTTTCAATTTTCCATAAAATTATCGTTAATTTTTAATTATAAATATTTATTGTTTATCAACTAAATATTAAATTTAATAAGAAAATATTCCTATATTATAAATCAAAATAAATATAAAATATAAACGGGTCGGAATATATTCTTCGTCCCCATATTATAGTGGAGAATGTTTTTCTCCCCACTCACTCCTCCATTTTCAATCTAAACGAGCATTCACCATCTTATTAAGGACAAACACCGTGGAGAAATGGACATCTATTGACGTCGGTATTGTTTACAAAACTGGTTAGATGAAAGACTGTTTTCTTTTCTACATCTAAACACAAAAAAGTAAACAAAGGAACTATAAGATTCTGCATTCTTCTTGGACTTTAATTCCTTAGTCTATTGTTTTTAATTAAGCCTTCTTATCATTTCCTTTTGAACTATCTTCGAACCGCATCGATTAACTCATCAGAGATAACAGGCTTCTCGAGCATGGAACGAATGGTGGCATTTTCGATCGACTTTCGCGGAGTTAACTTTCGATTTCGTCTTGGTTGTAGCACAACCCCCCGAGGACAGATAAGAATGTGAAATGAATAAAAGTAAAAAACAAATGGCAAGAAAACAAGAAACCTTCTGGTTGAAGAAATGCAGGTATATTTTCTTCCTTATAAAAACAAAATCCCATGTCACAATAATATAAAAAGGGAAAGAAAAATATAGCTCAGCAAGTAAAGGGAATTATTTTTAAATATAATGAATGAAAAATATTAGCGGTAGTTATGGAAATAATAAATAACCAAAAATTCAGGGGTGAATCTAGAAAACTTAATTTGAAGTAGGGGTGCTTAAAAGAACCAATAACGTGACAGAATTCGAACTATCCAACCCAAATAAAAAGAGTTAAGTTGAGTTTAGTTGAGGTTAAAAAGAATTGAAATTTTGAAGAGTCCAAATTTAGATTATTTTGAGAGATCAAAAGAGCAATACTTACCTACACATGAATGTGTAGGGTGAGCATGCTTGTTGCATAAGTAGCACAAGTTTTTATCGCACGTTAAAACATAAAATTAATAAAATATTGGAAAACAAAATAAACATGTGGTGAAAACTTGTGTCACATTAAGCAACAAGCATACTCACCCTACACATTCATGTGTAGGTAAGTACTGCTCATATGAAAAAAATTACAAATTTCAAAATTTGAGGAAGCAGGTCATATATATATTCCCTTTTATATATAATAAAAATATATTGAGGGCCCCTCATGGAAAAAAAATAGTTTAATAAGCTGGTAAAAAACTGCATACTCGATCTAGAGATGGTAGGTTTGGATCCTTCGATCTCAAAACATTGTTATACTAATAAATAAATAAATAAAGTAGCAGGAAAAATTTCTAGAATTTCAATGCCCGGAACAGGGATGGAATAAACTTGGCAAACACAACAAGAAGTCGTTAATTTTCAGTTGCTTGATTCCAAATGTTAAAATGAACAAATCTCTCTTATAGCAAATTAAGCAAAAGAAATATTTCTCAAATATATTTTTTTAGATGAAATCAAATTTAAACGGGCAACAAACAGCTCAAGAAAATATTCTAAAATAGCAAATTGGCTGTGTGTTGGCTTGATTAATTATATGATTGTTACGGTTTCAATCATAAACATTGATATTTAGCTCTGAAAGCAATAATATCATCTATGTAGGATATGTAGTCTATGAAAGAAAAATAATGGAGGATATTCAGTAAATTTGTGAGAAAAGAGGGAAAACAATTTGATTATGTCAAAGATATTCAACTCCGTCCACTTACATAATTTTCAAAACACAGTTCAAAATAAATAAATAAACGAACTCAATTATTTTCAAGAGTGAACAACAATGACCATAGGTGCAACCTCACTCCAACACAATTGGTGAGCTAAAATTAGGAGTGTTCGTCGGTCGGTCGGGGTCGTTTTTTTGGAGAAAATCGACATTGATAAACGACATATTGGTTTTCTAATAATAAAAACCGAAAAAAATTTTGAATCCAGAATTCCGACCGACCGACCGTCGGTTAATTATTTAATTTAACCGACTCCGACCGACCTTATCAAAAAACCGACCGACCGACTTTGATTCGGTCGATTTTGGTCGGTCAGTTCGGTTTTCAGATAAAATGTGAACACCCCTAGCTAAAACCCCGCAAATGCTATTTCAGACAACTCCTACCTAACTCGAAGGAGTTGTTTGGATGAGGTTTTAATGAAGTTAGAATGAAACCTAATTTTTATATAAATTTAAAATAAATAATTATTTTGAGTCGTTACAAAAATAATTTATTTTAATTAATTAGAAATAAATGAGTTAATAATGAAAAGTTGTATTGAATAATTATAAATAAATGATTAAAATAAAATGTTATTTTTAATAATTAAAATGAGCAATCATTCAGAATAGTTACAAAAATAATTTGAATATAATTTTTTATGGACTAGTTAGTAAATCTACTATCTAAATCATTCTTAAATATGACAAACAAATATCCCAATTATTCTCATAAGTGAATCATCAAGCCTACTCCATTTAATTACTATGTTAATTAATAAGAAATGAACAAGACAAATTAAATAATTTTTTTTTAAAATATTTATATCAGTAATTAATAAGAAATGAACAAGACAAATTAAATAATTTTTTTTTAAAATATTTATATCAGGAAAGGAGGACCAAAGAACCCTAAACAAAGAGCACTATTGCACTAGGCTCTCAAATAAATGAGAATCAAAAATCGATTTTCGAGTTTGAAACTACAATCGTCAAAATGAAATAAATTAATACCAAGATAGTTTTCGGCATCACCAACCCTTTACAAAAAACTCAGGGCTACAGACAAAAATTTCCAATTGCCATTTTGCAACTAATTAGAAAGCCAAGACAACAAAAAGAAAGAAAAGCAATTTGTGTCAATAAAAATTTAACATTCAGGGCTGAAAAATATCATTTCCACTTTTCCCATGGCAAGGAAACTCTTGATTAATAAAATTGTTCAATTTGCCAGAATGATGATAATGAGCTCCACATCAATGGCCTCATAAGATAAAAACCAGTTTTTCCAATCAAAAACCAAGAAAAAAAGACACATTATAGGGTACAGGTAACAGTGCACAAAATCTAAACATAACTAAAGATCAAAAACTTTTCTAAGTGAGGCAGCAGACACCATTGAAATATAATCAATTCGAACTCACGTGCTTCTGGACGATGTGCAGCGCCTCGTGATCCTCTCCGAAATCCTGAGGATAACAAGTAAACATGAATCTTCTCAAAGAAAAGGAACAGTATATTTGAAGAGAGTGAATGGCAGCACAGTTGTACCTTAACAACAACACAAGAACAGCCAACAACTTTCCTTGCCTTTCCTTCAGAATCAATCTTGCATAGCTGGCATTACACCAAATATGAAGAAAATTAATTATCCTGAGCTCCAATGTGACAGGAATTGCGTTTTTCTTAATGAGAGAATCGAAGCTTCGCCACAATAAATAGTAATATTATACCTAAGGGCGTCCAGACCAATCCCAAGGCCCAAACCCAAAAATCATCCAAGGATTTTACTATTTTTTTAAAAATGAAAAATCATGAGTTTCACTCCACTATACCCAGGGTAACCAGGTCCGTCTCTAGACTAGGTACCAGGAGACATCGAAGGAATGGAGACACGAGCGATGTCTACAAATTAAAATCACAAGTGACTCTTAAACCTGGAACCTTGAGGAGAGAACTACTAAGCTCTCTCTAAAACAAAAACACAAAGATTTACATGTTAATCATAATTAGTTTATAGTTTAATGCATTTTTGCATTTAAACAGCTATAAATATAGACAGACTTGAACAACCGTTCAGAATGCAAAACAAAAGTTTTAGGTGAGAAAAATATACATCATATATACATACATACATACATACATAAATACATACATACATAAATACATACATACATACATATATATATATATATATAAATATACAACGTAAAGCAAGATAATGAGTATAGTATAGTAAATAATAGTGTGCCAGTGATGAAGAAAAAACGAGTAAAAATGATAGCCAAACCAGCCAATGAAGATGATGATGTTACCTCCAAGTCTCCATCACAATTTCCAAGCAAAATACAAATTTTCCAAATCATTTCTATTATTTCTTATTCGAATTTGCTATTTTAATTTATTTGACTAATTTGTAGTGGGTGGTTAAATTCAACATAGAAAGTCCTGTCCTTAAGGGGGTGGAACTAAAAGGTAATCAATTTTATCTACTTATAAACAATTGTACAAGAAAAAGGTAATCAATTTTATCTACTGATAGAATATTAGGGTGAACACCTGTTTGGTTATTATGGACGGAAGGTTATGATAAACGGTGAGTTATTATAAACGGTGTTTGAGGGGCTGGTTATGTAACAAAAAGTAATATATGTAAGGTGTAGATAAACGGACACGTAGGTTTAGATAAACGAACACGCAGGTTTAGGTAACCACCGTTTGTAATAAACGGTGGGGCAAACATCGGTTGGGTTATTATAACCAACACAGCCGTTTACATAAACGAGGGCACAAACACACCCTTAAGTAATATGTATGAGTATGATAAAATTAAACACTTACGCCGGCCCACTCGCCAAGGGTCTTTGCACTTGGAACTGTCATCAAGTTAACGTTGTGCTCAGCACAAAGTGCTTTGACTAGTTTCACATAATCTGGCTGGTTGCAGTCTTCTCCCAAGACGCAGAGCTGAGCAGCGTGCTTCTCAATAGCTTTCGCACTCTCATGAAGCCCTCGAACAAGCCCACCGTGAGCCAATGATTTTCTAAGAACAAGCTGCAAAGCAGTCTCAATGTCCATCGGCTCACCTAGAGCCGGGGCGGGAGCCTCAGCCACGACTGGAACTGCAACATCATCACTGCAAAAGAAATCATGTTAAAAGATATCATTATAATACTCCTCTAAGGCATAGTTAAGGCAATAACATAGTCACAAACCTAATCACTTACAAAAAACCTAAATTGAATAGTTTAGGTTTCGTTTGGTAATCATTTTATTTTTAGTTTTTGAAATTTAAGTCGATAAAAGACTATCTTATCATATGTTTTTTCTTACATAAATGCCTACATATAACCTATATTCTTAGAAATCAAACCAAAATGTAGAAAAAAAAAAAAAAAAAATAGCTTCCATACGTTTGTTTTAGTTTTTGAAATTTGGCTATGATTCACATACTTTCCTAAGAAAAAATGAACACATAATAAGAAATTTGAATAAAATAAGCTTAAATTTCAAAAACAAAAAATCAAATGGTTATCAATCGAGGCCACAGTAGTTTACTATCAAAGAATCATAAAATCCCCACGTATAAACAGATAAATGTTTCTTCAAAGCTCTATATTTTTTTATGATCCAAAGACCAAAAAATATAATTTCAAGATTACCTTAATTCATTCTAATTCATATTCTAGAATATCTAATACATTGAAGCGATCAAACACAAAAAATAAACGAAAATAACCGAGATAGTTAAAAATTGTTAAAAAAAAGTTTCCACTCACCCTGACATTTTTCTTCTGGATTCGAAGTTGTTTCACCTTCCTGTAGCAGAAACAAAATCATTAGCTAAGGAATTCAAATGAAACCCATAACAGACAATTGAATGAAAATGGAGACGGATCTTTCTATTTGCGAAATCGAATTAGGTACAATCTAATGTATTGTCAATGAAATTATGAGAAAATGTTTCAAAAAAAATGAAGTTATGATAAAAAGGAAGAGATAACAATGGCCATGGTCGGAAGAACGAGAATTTCTGGCCGGAGATTGAGAGAGAGATTTACCGGAGATTGGGAAATGGCGGCGGCGGCGGCAAAACGACTGAAAGAGGGAGTTTGTGAAGAGATTAGGGTTTTATGAAAGTTTCTGCTGCTGTATAAATGGGCTATTTTATTGGGCCTTGTTGGTATAGAAGAGGTGGGTCCTAAGTATTGGGCTTAGTGTTAGTTTTTTTTTTTATACTTTGGGCTCTTTAGAACCTAAACCTTAAATCATGAAAAATCGAACCTAAATCCTAAATCTTATTTAGTTGTTTATTTAAAATATTAGAATCTAAATCTTTAAAATAAAAAAAATAATAAAAAAAAAAAACTCCTACAAATATCCGTTCTCAAACCAAATTATGTCAACCTCTCCACTACCAACACCAGTTCTCAAACAAGGAGTTGTATGATGTATTAATGGAAAATTTCAACCCCAAAATCTAATCATCCCTAAATCCTAGTGAGCATATTATTTAATTTAATATTTTTAAAAAGATTTTTTATGAAAAGGAGAAGGTGTTATTTCAACCATAAAGAAAAATAGTAAAACGACTTTTTATTGATTAAAAAGAGAAAAACAATATAACAAATTTACCCTTTCTACAATCTCCAAATTTTTACTCATTTAATTGTACAATCATACTTTAGCTAAAATTTATTATTTAATTTTTTTAGTACAAATTGGGGAGAGTGGATCAACAAATCCTACATAGACGACACAACTGCTCTCAAATAATATGAGTCAAATATCAATTTCTTGGCTCAAACTCACGACCGTGAAATTGAAATAAATTTAACACAAAACAAGACAACCAACTACTAACCCTCGGTATTATTATTATTATTATTTCATTTGATAGAACCTAATAAAGATAGTCATTTTTAATTGTTGCATTAAATACGTAAAAGTAGACTATTTATATGCCAATCATGGCTGTATGAGCTAAGGTAAAGAGGTTCCTTGTTTGACAAAGAGGCTTTGTTTGCAAAGACAAAAACACAGCCTGACAATTACAGTATCCTCGGACAATGGTTAATTGTTCCATGTTTGACAAAAACATAAACAAAAACACTTGTGCCAATGGAAGAGGTGTTTTTGGAAGGAAGATCATCAGCAGGAAGGTTAGATACGAACAATAGCTCAACAGCATGTTGATGTATTAGGAACCACGATGACCGTAGTTCAAATCCTCCGATCGCTACGGTACTAAAAAAAGAAAAAAAAAATCATCTGTATTGAAACCAAACAAGTAGGTATATAAGGCATAAGATCTCCAGCTGTGCTACCCAACATCAAAGATCATTACTTAATTTCATGCCTTGGTACTTGCAAAAAAAAAAAATTGAAAGAACAAAACAATCCAAAGAAACAGTCCAAACAAAGCGAAGAGACCGCCCATATAAAAAGGGCCTCTAATCTCTTTTCCTTCTTTTAATGTTCGTGATTGTCGGGCTAGTCTCCGTGCACCTCTATTATCACATGACGTATCTGACTCTACATCATTTGGATGTCAAACAAATCATTGGTACATTAGTTTCTAGGTAGGTGGTTACCATGAATTAACTTGTCACTTCGTTCTCCAAGGCTACTTGACCACTAGGCTACCCATAATGGTTAAAAATGGACGCTAATCTAGTCTAAGAAATACAGTATCCTTGGATAATAGAATGAAATAGAAAATAATTCCATAAAAGTAGGAAAATATCATGATGTCTTGAAAACGACTTGAGATGGCATGGGTAAATAATTGCAGACTTCCACATTAGTTGGGAATCCATCCATTGGTCTCCATTTTTTCTAGTAAATATTTGCAGACTTCCACATTGTCTGAGAGTAAGAAACACATAATGAAGGCCCTATAAAAATAATCATAAGACAAAGAAGAGCAATCCCTCACCTTGACTAAGAGATCGTGAGTTCGAAGCTCCACCCTAATTATTGTTGAACGCGATGAAACCATAAATTCTCAGCAATTTAAGACACATCAATTTCATCCTCTTCGAAATAATTCATATATTGGACAGTCGAATACATCAGGGTCAGTATTACATACCAGAAATAGATTCCCAGATGCACCAACAACAGAAAACTATTTCGCATCTGAAAATACTGCAGAATCAACAACTTCAGTGAATTTCAATGAATGATTTTACGGTTTCCATCCATCTAATGAACTCGGTTTTATCCTTGTTCTTCATATATTTATGAAAGAAAACAGCTAGCTGATCGTCCACCCCCCTTGCTTCAAGGTAATCATAGAGTGAGTTTTGAAAGTCATCATCCAGTTCCCTGTGTACAAAAATAATCGTCTCAGAAAACTCGAAGAATAATATCGAAAAAATAACAATATGCTAAAGTCCTATGTGAAAATTTTATTCGAGCTTTCTGTTGGTGTATTTGGCAAGAAACGCCATAGAACTTTCTAAGATAAAAGAGTACTTATTTTATTGTTTTGAATCTATAATCAATACGGTTGTATCTGGTAAAAAAACTACCCACACTTTCACAACTATAGCTATTGTGCACTCCTTTCTAAACTTTTGATAACCAAGAATCAAAGTTTCGCCCCACTACATACTCGAGGGTGATCGGGGCATCTGCACCCATCCCAAGGCATGAACTTGAGAGACAACAAAGAATTTTACATTTAAGCTAACTCGTACGCTTCAAAGCTGGAACTTCCAAACTAACATATCTTAGAGACCCCAAGCTTCTACCAACGAGACTGCTCTTTGGGAAACTTTGTAATTGGAGAGGCCTTTTGCATTCACCTTTCGAAATTTTCGCCATTTTGTAAATCCATGCATTAATTAAATTGTATCTTAGTTAAAAAACAAATATGCAAAAGATTGTCACATAAGCAAGTACTAATTTAGTTCCAACAGTTCATCATACTTGGAATCAGAATATAGATAATATACAAGGGACATGGAAATCATACTTGAATTCAGGACCAGAATAGGGCTGAGCTGGCATCTTTTCACCACGACGTATGAAAAGCTTGTCGATCTCTAAACTATCCGGCCATGCCGAACACATAATCTCCAAAACTTCACTGCCATCTCCTTTAGTAATATTGACAATTGTGGTAATGTGAAGAAGCACATCTTCCCCTGTACTACTGCCTCCTGACTTTGGAGCTGGAATAGCTTGATCAAACATGGTCACTTCAATCTTTATATTCTCATCCTCCCCATACTCCCTTTCCAATCTGATCCACTGCTCACCTGGCCTTTCATCAATAGTAAAGGCCCCAAATTTTGTAACAGGCTGAAATGAACTCAAAATCAAAACGCGATTGAATGTTAGATTTATTGCAAATATGATAACCATTTTGTTTTTGTTTTTCAAATTTACCCTACAACAACTACTTTAACATTTGTTCACTCCTATTTCGATGTCTACATTTTATCTATGTTTTTAAAAACCAAACCAAAATTTTAAAAAATTGCTTCCAAAAATTTTGTTTTGGTTTTTGAAATTTAGTTAGGATTCAAATACTAGGGAAGATGAAACCTTTATAGAGAATTTGAGTCAAAACAAGCTTAAATTTCAAAAAATCAAAAACAAAAATCAAATGGTTATCAAATGGACCTTACGTTTTTTGTTTGGAGATGATTCAACATAGTACCATTTATAATATCATTTTCTCTCCTATTAATATTGATAACTATTTATTGAGCCTTGATTTCTAAGGATAATTGTGTAGTATTTGAGCATTAATATGATGATAAATTCACCATATTCATCTACTAGGCTTAATTGCGATTTAACCTTTCTAAAGGAAGCATCGAGAAAAGAATATCCAAATATGTAATCCAATTCCCAATCCCAATCCCAATCCCACCCACGGTGTCCGGATGAATCAATTTGCTACACATTCACATTTTTTTGAAACAAAGGTAACCACATCCGTCCCTAGGCTAGACACCGAAGACATCGAAGGAGTAATATCACAGGTGAGTTTTCAAACCCGAAACTTTGAGAGGAGCATACCCTCAAAACCCAAGTCTTCAACCACTGCGCCGCCCCTTGGGGGACTTCTACAAATTTACATTTATCTTATATTCAAATATTTTAGGGTCAAACGATATGTTCTATGTGGTCATAAGAATAGTCGAGGTGCTTGTAAGTTATCCTTAACAATCGCAGTATTAAAAGAAAATGTAATCCCAACTCCACGTAACTAATTAAAAGTTGAACTTTCCTACAGAGAAAGTTAGTAGTTCAAGGAGACCATGGTGGAGAAAACTTTTCAGCCAAAACTCTTATTCGACAGAATAGCTAGACCTTAAAAGAACAACTCATTTCAAATCGTTATGGAAATTTAAAGCTTCTGGTGCTTAACAAAAGAATAAACAAAAAACCGAGGGCAGAACACATCCATCCATGCAATTATTAGTCTAAGCTAATAAAATACAGCGCAATAATACAATAACTATTTTTTATAAAAATCGAAAAATTAGAGCTTCGCTCTACTATATATGGACTAATCACACTCATCCTTACCGGTACTGAAAGATATCAAAAGAATAAAGACATGTGAGCTGTCTACAAAATAATGTCACATATAAGTCACGAACATGAAACCTTGAACAGTACACACCTCCAAACTCAAACCTTCGACCACTGCACCATCGATGGCACAATATCGTAATTGAAGAACTGAAGGAACAATAGGCGTCTAATAAAATTAGTACATAAGAAAACCTAATGGCATTGTATTGGTGTCACTCTATCCCATTTTTGTAGCTATGACTTAAACCATATTGGTATCTCAGGGGCCGTTTGTTTGGCATATTTAGGTAGGATTTATTAACTCCTCGAAATCCTACATCCAAATGAGTTTTTACTAATTTGGAATTCCTCATTTTTACTTTTAAAAATAACTCTCATTTCTAACCCTTCGTTTATATCAACTAAATTATTTCTAACCACTCATTTTTAATCACTCCTTCCAAATCAATCAAAATAACTCATTTTTAATCATTTCTTTTTTAACTACTAATAATAACTACTCATTTTAAATCTACATCCAAACAAGGTTTTGACTCCAATTTCTTTACAAAAAAATTACATTAAAACGAATTTTTGGATACAATTCTCAATTTTTAACTCCTCAATGTAACTCCTTGAGTTAAACCCTACCTAAATATGTCAAACAAACACCCTCAATGGTGTAGTCTCTTATAAATGTCTATAACTTTTCAGATATCAACCAAAGCTTTTGTTTCCTATCAAAAAAAAAAAAAAAAGTTGGGTTCAAGATTTATCTAAGACATTAATTTGTGACAACTTCCTTGTCTTCATTCCTTCGATGTTACCCAACGAAGCTCCAATTTTCCAGTTTCCAAAAAAAAAAAATAGTACATAACTTATAAAAGACATAGAATGAAAACCTGATTGGGAGGAGAGCGTTCAAGTTCGTATCCGATTTCGTTACGGAGAAGTCTGAGAATGGTGCCTTCGAAAGCGGATCTGCGCATTTCAGATATGTAATGGCGCAGAGAATTGAGAACGAAGGGTTTTTCAGGTGGAAATCTGAAGGGATTTTGTCTTTGCGTCTGCGAAATTAGGGTTTTGTGAGAAGATGAAGAACAAAACGGAAGGCATTTTCTCAATGGTCGAATCACGCGCGCCATTGCTGTGATGATCTTCTTCGGGGTTCACTGGTTTAGGGTTTATGCACCGCAACAACGCCTAAATAAAAATAAATTAAACAAAATGTTAATTTACAAGTTTATAATTAATTTAATTTGTGTTGGTGTGGGTTAATTTATGTAATTTGGGTTTAATAAACTTAATTTTGTTATTTATTTATTAGCGAGGCTTAATTTTATTAGTTATGGTTGAATGCTTGTGTATCTCTTTTTATTAAGTAGGTCGATGGTGTCATTTGTTATCTTATTTGGTATTAATACATGTTAACTTCACAGATATAAATTTAGATTCAAAAATCGATATTTGACTCTTATATTATTTTAAAGTAATTATGTCCTCAAAGATCCCTAGCTCAATTTTGTACTCAAAGGGAAAATAAATAAAATTATAAAATTATGATATAGTTGGCGAACAACATATAATCTTAAGGGAAATTGCTATAATATGCAATTTTTACTTCACCAATTTTAATTATAATATTTTTTTAAAAAATAATTTATTTACGGCATTTCAAAATTGTTTTTCTTTCAATCGGCTCGATTTATACTTTTAAACTTTGAAAATATTGGTTTTGATCAACTGAAATTACTAAAGTTATTGAAGGCAATCATACCCTTAATTTTAAGTTGGTGTATTTTGATCATTTTGTAAGAATCCCTTCTTTTTCTTCATAAACGAATTTTTTTCAAAATTCATACTAATAATTTCTTTAGATATTGTCCAAAAGAAAAAAAAATCTTTAGCTTTCTTTTTTTGTTATACATTAATAATCTCCAAATAACTATGGAAGAAGCTAGAAAATAAAAACCACCTCGCCAACATGCAAGTCTAACATCACAAATCCATATTAAATTAGCCTTGCAAAATTTCTAATTTGGACACTAGTATAAATAGTTTTACAATCGTTAAAGTCCATTTTGATAGGGTATTTATAACATCACAAATCCTTGATTAAACTAAACAAAGATTCAAAGGATAAATGTCTATTATCATGATGAATATATTTTTTGCTAGCTAAAATATATACATATTTATTTATTAAAGAAGTCGGCTAAAATTTGAGATCGTTTGGAAAGATTGCCGCCTCTAAAACTTCAAGGGAAGCATACTTTCGCTTAGGATATACTTCTAAGATGATAGTTTAACCCACTTTTTAGAGGAGTGAAAGTGGATAGACCTTGTGAATTTGGAGTTCCTTAGTAGCAAAATTATCTTGTTGCTTCTAGTTAAATTCCTTGTAAGTTTGCTTGATTTTGTGTTGCACCATAATTTGAAGAAAGTGTGAAATTTAATTGGTTACTTGAAATATAAGTAATCACAATCTTCTTGTGGTGAGAAAATCATGGACTACACTAACCTAAGATGATTGACAAGTTGGTTTTTTTTAAAAAAATTAATTTCACTATTTTTATCAATTAATGGTTATTGCAGTTCTACAAATTATATTGATGGCATTGTCAAAACTTATAAACTTTTCCTGACCTATTAAACAAATTCAAACTTATCCTTCGGGCAGTTTCTTTTTTTTTTTTTCTTGAAACAAGGATAACCATGTCTCCGAGCAGCCTCATTAGGAATTGAAACTTCAAGGCATGTATTTTTTAAGATCGCAAGTTCGAATCTCATGAATAAGACTGTCCGAGCATTGAAATAAGTGTAAGAGTCTCAAATATAGTAGAAAGAAACTCTAATTTTGTTGAAAGAAATTGGCATAACTACGTATTTTACTAACACGACAGGACACAACTATGTTAGAAACTAGAGACTCAAATCTTCCACCCATGTTATAAAAAATTACAATTATTAAAAGTAACAAACTTGAAAGAACACAAAACAGCTCCAATTCTTTTAGTTTTCAAGTTGATCGAACATCTAACTAAAACTATATGCATCCATAGAACCAAGTCAAGTTATGGCCTAATAAATTAATATCCTTTGTTCCAAAATGAATTTACCCTATGTTTTTCTGACCTCCGTTCTTTATGGAAAGTTACGAAGGAGCAAGAAAACAGAAGCGTGTGTCGTTAATGTGCCACGGCTATGTACATTTTGACTATTATTACGAGATAAATCACCTGACACTATGATAGTTTCTTTTTTTGAGTTCAACGCAATTGGAGGTGGGAAAATTTGAAACATTTACATCGTGGTCGAACATACACTTATCCCATTGGGTTATTACTTTTTGGACCACTTTGTATTAACCAACCTATGATCGATTCTTCCTATGATGTTTTCCTAACTTTTAGACATTGATGAGCCCTGTTCTCATAAGGTTTTTGGAATCTTAATTTTCTCCAGAAATTATCCAAGTATACCACCTTACAAAATTCAAGAATTTGTACCCTATGGTTTTATTTAGGCAGGCAGATTCTCAAATCCACGAATCATTTGCTAACAATATGCTCATGATCAAGAGATTATAAGTCCGAATCCTTTATCACTAAAGGTGTGTTTGGGGAAGAGGAATTGTAATGATTACGTGTAAATGAGAATTAGGAAGAGAATAGAAAAGGGAATGATTATGAGAAGAGCTATTGTTTATGTTTGGGATAAAGGAACTTATTATGGGAAGAACACTTATTTATGATTGATGTGAAAAGAATGATTATGGAGAAAATAAAATAATGAATATGATAAGAGTGAGTGATGTATAAAAAGTTGTTGGAAAGCGAATGAAAAAGGTGATGACACAAAATCTCTTATTGAAGTAGCACTTACTGAACATCCCTTCAACAAGGAAAAGAAGCATCTTTGGGAAAACTTTATTCGGGCATTTTGTTGGAACCTATGGAAAGAGAGGAACGCTCGCACATTTCAGGAAAAAATGGTGACATATGGTTGTTTGATTGATTATAGTTTTATTGGTCTTACTAATAGTTGGAGAGCTCCTTCGTAATTCCCTCTAATCCTTGTAACACTTAATTTCATATGTTAATGAAATTGTTTCTTATTCAAAAAAAAAAGAAAAGAAAAAGGTGATTTCTGGGAAATGCGATTATGAGGGGAATGATTCCCGATGGCCCAATCACGCAAAACCATCCCCATTCTCATTCTCTCTGTTATTCCGGTGGCACAAACACACCCTAATCGGTTAACATTGGCATCTCGAAATTCGAACTTAGGACCTCTAGCACTCAAAAGGGAGAATCATACCCACTCACCAAATGCCTTTTATCACACCCACTAGTAATTAAACAATATCAATGAAGCAGAGAAGAACAGAAAAACTAAACAACAAAACAAAATCAGAAATCTATTCCAAGCAAATCCCAAATCCAAAAAACTCCACAACAATGAATTCATCTAGAAATCAAAGCAAACAAACCACCAACAGACAATCCAGCAACACACAAGAAACAAACAATCCGAAACCTAACAAACAAAACATTCAAATTCTTAGCAATCTGAAGAGTAAGAGTAAGAATCTGCAACCGACCTTCCTTCTCCATTTTCCTGAAGAACACCATCGGCTTCAAGCACTGCCGCAGAGTAAAAGCGACCGAGAACGGCAGCCCGAAAGCCGCGACGCTCTGGATCGAAACCGCGGCCGCATCCGAAACCGAATACGAAATCCAAGCCCCAATTCCAAGCTGAACCAGGCCAAGAACCGCCAGCGCTGTGCTTAATCTATACACATTCTTCATCATCGCGTCAATCACCTCCCTGGTTTCGCCGGCCAACGCCGAGAGATCTCTCTCGACCGTCGGCCCTTCGATCTCTTGGTGCTTGAACTCGCCGCCATGATTCGAAGAAAACCCAGGCTTCTGATTGAAATCCGGGGTCAAGAAGCTAGGGTTTCGCGATCTTTGAATCAGATTGAGACTCGAATTCGTGGATCGTGGGAAGGGTGTGGGGGAATGGAAGAGGGGGAAATTAGGGTTTGTGAGGGATTGGAGAAATGGGGGATTGGAATTTGGGGGTGAGATTTGGGGAAATGGATCTTTGAAGAAGGTGGAAGAAGGAAAAGGTTTGAGAAATTTGGAGCTTAACCTGCGCGTAACAATGGCGGCCATTTCTGAACTGGTTTGGTTTTGATCGATTTTTAAGGTCTTCGGCAAGAGACGAAGAGACAGAATTTATATATATATAATCTTGGGATTTTACATGTAAACTAATAATAATAATAATAATAATAATAACAGCAGTAATTAGTGCATACCTATCAATAATGAATTTAGGACTTTGAATTTCTCACTTCTATTTATCGTAATCTCAAAAAAAAAAAAAAAAAAAATCCCTACCATTTTCTAAAGGTATTCATCAATGGCTTGGTGCGGATATTTTATAAAGGAAATTTTCGGTTAATCGATCAAACCGATCGATTAAATCGACGAAATGAATGAAATTTTTTTCGGTTAACCATATTTGTAACCGACACAAGTTTGGAAATTGACCCACCGACCCTAATTTGGTCGATCGGATCGGTTTTCGAGGAATGTATGAACTCGATCTCCTACCTCTATCTATTATAATTTTTAAAAAAATGAAGAAAAATTCTTTAAATTTATTTAATTGGAGTCTTATTTTTTTACTACAATCATTTTGAGTTCTGACTTCTTTTACATTTTGTTGCATTGAAATGTATAACTTTTTGATCAACTTAAATTAAGATATTGTTGCTACCTTCTAATTATATACTCTATTCCTCTTAAATTTACACCCTTCCTCTAATTTGTAATTATTGGTTTTACTTTTTTATGGGTTATATTACCAATAAAAAAAGACTCCATCAAATTCCCAATATAAGAGTAAAAATATAAATTCAAAGATGATAGGCAACATTAAATTATTCCCAATATAAATGTAGAATGGAACCAAAATTCTTACTATTTTTAACTTAAGCCTTGTATTACATCGTGCATGGAAACCACACAAACCAAATGATATAAGAAAACTGAAAAAGGAAAAACGATATTCTAAATTGAATAATAGAATCTCCTTCTTAGAAAAGGCTTCAGTTCAAGAAGTATGCAACGAAGGAAACAAGCGAGGCGCCGACGAGCGATCCAAGAGCGGGAAGAGCAGCGGAGGCGGCGCTGCTCGGCCCCGGTGCAGCAGCCGGGGAGAGAGACTCATCGGAGGCCACGACCGCAGAGACGGTAGCGGCGGCGAGGAGGGCGGCACAAGCAAACTTCTTCATTTCCATGGTGAATGAGAGATTAAAATTGACGTTCTTCGGTTGAAAATTCGAGATCAAAACCGAAGAAAGCCTTTGATTATTAGAGTGATGCCTGAGGAGGAATGAAGCAGATTGATGTAATTTATAGGTCAATCACAAGACTAATTTAGTAAATTTTGTATTAAAAAATTTGTTTTGTTTGAGTGGTTAAAACTTATTTTGACCATGTCTTACTCTTGATTTCCATTCTTTTTCTATTAATATATAT
The DNA here is from genome assembly GCA_036507275.1 of Sicyos edulis. Taxonomy (NCBI): domain Eukaryota; kingdom Viridiplantae; phylum Streptophyta; class Magnoliopsida; order Cucurbitales; family Cucurbitaceae; genus Sicyos; species Sicyos edulis. Next base: position 37,873,797 of record CM071854.1, on the reverse strand, counting down.
AACTATTAACTTAATTTTAAGATGTAATCAATATTTAAACTTCAAGTTCAGAAAAAATAAAGATATATAAATTTTTATAATTCAAAATTTCAAAGGATTTCTTTTCTTTAAAACATAATGCTAAATCAGCTATTGCCAATATACATATATGATATACAATAAAATATAGCTAATATATATACAATAAAATATTTATTTTTTACTTAATTTGTATATTGTACTATTGTCATTTAAAAAAATATTTATTAATAATAAGTTTTTTAGCATACCATGCATGAAGTGTATGTTAATTGTAATCGAACTCGTGATTTTGTTGTTGAATTAAATTTCAACCAAATAATCAAATTATTAAATTATCAATTTTTTGGGTAGTATACTATAATAAATAAGCATGATATTTGATTATGATTGAAAAATTTATATATTGTTTTCTACTTGTACTTTTCATGTCAATCTTTAAAAAAAAAATTGTGGCCAATTAAGAATAATTTTTAAAAAAAATGATAAGCGGAGCAATTTCTCAAATAAACTCGACCTAAAATAAATTTAACTAATGCAAAATTAATCATATAGACTAATTTAAGATTAAAAAATAAAATCATATAGACTAATTTAATCAATGACGTCATAGTTAGAAATCTTGTAAATTTACTAGCTAAAATTATTTTTACTAGACAATCCCGAATCCTTATCCATGAATTTAACAATAGTTTTGAGAATCGTAGATTAAAAAATGTGACCTCTTTACGAGCTAAGTTTCCCTTTGTTAGGGAACAAAGAATGTCCCAATGGAGGTGTTGTATTCTTTTTTTTTTTTTTATATTCAAGATTTTCCTTTTCATTTAGAAATATGGAATACTTTGTTTTTTTACCCAACAATCTTCCATTCAAACAAAATACCTAAACAACAATTTGATACACATTTGTTAGAGATAACAAACAACAATTTCATATATTTTATTTTTTGTCATCGTTCAAAAAGTCATATATATATATATGGAGGTGTTTCCCTCTAAACAACAATTTCATATTGAATTCACTAATGCATATAGTTTTTTTTTTCTTTTTTTTTAATTTTTACAATATTTGAATGGGAGAATTAAAAATGCTATACGTAAAAGGAATCAAATTTTTTCTCTATTATAATAATTTAGGGATGGGGGATTCAAGTGTATTCATGCCGCTGAGCTACTGAAACGTTGCCCACCAAAGGAGATAAGGGTTCAAATTTTGTATTATATTTGTGACATTAGTCTTTTTTTTTTTTTTTTAATAAGTCTATTGATTGAGAAATTTCGGCTAGATTGTCATGTGATTATCTCAAATTCACTGTCGAAATTAAATTAAACTTTGGTACACTATTTCTCAAAATTTAATTGGACCAAATGTTAGTAATTAAACAGACCCAAGCTTATTTAGTGAACCAAGTCCAAAGAGTTCAGGTCCAAAAGGTCAAGTTCATAATCCATAAGAGTTGTATAAATAGAGGAGCACTCATTTATTTCGAAGGACAAGCGATTTCACAAACCAACCGTGCAAACACGAAAAACATCCATGGTCTACAAGTGGATTAATCAAATAGGCCAACAAGTCAAAGAACGATCGATCATAAAAGATCAACAAGTCAACGAACGATCGATCATAAAAGATCAACAAGTCAACGAACGATCGATCATAAAAGATCAACAAGTCAATGACTGATTATCGTAGAAGATCGACAAGTCAATGATCTATCATAAAAAGAGATAGAACAAGTTAGAGACCAATCATCAAAGAAGATAAAAAAGTTAAAGACCAATCCAACATCAACAAAGACCACCTCGAGGAACAAGCACTACTACAAAAAATGAGTTAGTTGACACGCATAGAACGTCAACTATATAGTACAGTTGACGTTCTTGAAAGCGTCAACGAATCGACTGTCAACTAAAGTCACTATAGTTGACGTTTGCTAAAGCGTCATCCAATGATATAATTGACATATTCAAAATGTCAAGACCATAAGTGATTGACATATTAGAAGCGTCATGTGATGGTTTAATTGGCGTTTATAGAACGTCAACCGAGAGTTTTGTTGACGTTTTTTAAATGTCAACAGTTGTTTCAAAACGTCAAGTAAATGGACATGGATTGACATTCTTTAAGCGTCAACGAAAGTATTGGTTGACATTTTGAATTTATCTAGATTTCATGTTCATCCTGTCAAATGATATATTACTGGACATAATTCCAATTATAAATTACAAAAGTAGCATAAACTTAATATATATTTTTAGTACTAATATTTTACATATTACAAAGAAAGTATGGAACCACATTCTCATCTTTGAAACATTTTTCAAAGTTGTCTTTCTAAATATACACAAAAAATACTCATTCCAAAAAGTAGCTCAACTATTTCCATAACTAGCTATATACACAAAAAAGAACATAAAATATTTTACAAAGTTTGTAGTCTTCCTAAATATATTCAAGAACATGAAAAAAATACCACATTCCACACGCACTTCATGCAGCTCACATATAGGGTACTTGACATATTCAGTCTATTCCACACACACTTGATCCAGCTCATATGAGTCTTTTGTATCAATCTGCTAACATTAAAATAGGAATGGGTTATAAATATTAGACCAAAGTCAACAAATCATCTTTACATATACCACATGGTGTTCTCTTTTCACAAAAAAGAAAACAAAAGATATCTCATTTTTTTGAAGTTTATTTAAAAAAAAATCAAAATCAAAAAGAAAAAAAAAAGTGTACATACCTTAAGGACGAACGTTGAAAGAGAAATAAAGGGGCTGCTTTGGATGTTCAACAACCTAATTTCTAGAAGCATAAATGGAGAAATCGTGAATGAGAACAGAAACACTAATATGGAGAAGTCATGAAATTTCTAGAAACACAAACAAGTTTGTTTTGAAGTATGTTGAAGGAGACAAACGACTTAGTAAAAAAAAAGGAACGAAAATAAAATAATGAAATTAATTACTTTAAAATCACAGAACTTGCAATGTGATTGTGGACTTGATAATATCATAGAACGTTTTACATAAAAATTAGAGTAAAATATAAGTTTAGTTCATATAGTTGGTAAAAGTTAGAGTTTAATTTTCATGGTTTAAAAAACTAGAGTTTTATTCCATCGATATTCAAGAACCAAAACAAAAACGCACTACTGAAAAACTTGAAACTTAATATAAAAACACATATTGGAGATTAGAAGGTTTGTATATGTTTTAGGAAAGTCCTAGACACAGTAGTTGCAGTTATGGGCTTGCAAAGAATAGAGTTGGGATTTTTAAGAAAGAAACAAAAAATAAAAAATAAAAAAATAGATAAACAAGTTTATCAATAAGCCCAAACAAATGCTTTAAGAAATAGCAAAATGCAAAGAAAGGTTAATTTCGAGTTCATCTATTGTAGTCGATGAGAGAGAAAGACACAAGGGGAAGAAGGTGAAAAGAAAAAAATTAAAGACATTCATTTTTCCATAAACATTGAAATGTTAGTGTGCATGCTACAAGATTTGAATGAAATTGATTATGAGGATTAATCCACGATTCAACCAATATCAATAGAGTCCCAAATCCTAAATGGAGAGATAGAACTCAAAATGATATCAATCCATGATTCAACCAATATCAATAGACACAAACAAATAAGTTTGAATTACTAGATTGGTAATTTACGCACCTAACAACGTACCAGATTCTTTCCTCAAAATTTTAAGGGTGGTCATGTCGAAGTTTATGGTTGGTTTTACAAATTACAGAGAAGGAAAGAAGACAAAGTCATAACCCTAAATTTAATTTGAATAATATATCGCATCTAACACTGAAACAAAATTCCAAATAGTGTTAACTAAATTGGTCATAACCATTCAAATATTTCGAAACAGAGCATTTTATTTTACTTCTAGAGCTAATGAACTTCAATTAAAGTCTAAAATAAGAAACCATTGCTATCCGTTATATTCTCACATTTTTCTGTTAGCATTCATATCTAACCATCTTTTATAACATATAAAGTAGCCAAACTAAAAAAAAAACCAACATAAATTAGTCCATAACAATTTCATTGGAGCTTCCTAACATATTAGACAAACAAAACAAGCTAAACTAACAACAATGTTAGACAAAATATTCAGCTAAACAATGAAAAAAAAAAAAAAAAACTTAGAGTACAATAGTGTGTTGACACTGACAAGTCAAAAATGCATATGCCACATTCAATTTCAAGGATTCAAAACAGAATTTTGTTCAAAAGCAAAAGGAAAAACCATACAACAAAGAAATAGAAGAGAAAGCAACACAATCTCTTCCAAGTTAATAGAGAATGAATAAGTTCAAAAAGATGAAAAAACTCAGGCATAAAGATTGATGAAGCTCATAAGTTCAACAAATATATAAATCCTATCTCCCATAATATGAACTTACCCAAACAAGAAAATCAAGGAATTAAGAAGAGGAAGAAAAGAAATAACAACTGTGATTATTTAATAAAACTCTAATGACATAAACTTTTTTAACCCTTTTTCAAATGAGACGAGTATTTTACTTAATCAGGGGAAACAAGCCTATGATCAATATTTTGAAAATAAACTAGATGAATAGAGAAATGATAAAGAGAACTACACCCTATTTTGGGAGTAAAAAAACCAAAATTCTCTTTATATTTGTCTTTATTTATCCTTCAATACAGCTATAATTTAGGCATGTCGTTCTTCCATCATTTTAAAAAATTGTATTACATTTAGTTAATCTGAGAAAAAACAAACATAAACCACAAAGAATGAAAGAATTAGGGTTTGAAAAGATTACAAATATGAAAACATAGAATTTTTTTTAGCATTTGAGGGAATAGGAAGTGGGAATGGTAACAAAAGAAAAAATAAATATGAGAGAATTTGGGGTTTCACCTCATTACCAAAGGGAAGTATCTCATGCTCACCTTTTTAATGTAGGAAAATTCCAACAAAAAAGATTTAGGGCCAACAAACATCAATTTAGAATAATATCCATAAACCAAACTTCACTTAGAATCTAGAACTTGGGACCTTAAAGAAAGCATACCGCCAAAGCCCAAGCCTTCAACCACCACCACCCTTTGGAGACCATAACTTATTATCATCATACTTGTAACACTCAAGTCAAGTTTAGGTCCTCAAGAGCTTGAATTAAACTCTTTTGCTAAGCTACACATACAGGATAATCAAAACTTAGATTTAAGGTCATCAAGATTCTTATCCATGAATCCATACCTTGACTAGAACCCCAAAACATACCCAATTGTTATAAGAAACTAACGATAACTTCTTGACAAATGCACAAGTACAAAGGCAGATTAAAATGGTTCGTACACTTTCCATAAATCTTGAAACAAGCAACTCATTCTAAAATACACTTAAAAAGAGTAGGATTACAGTACCTCACTCCATTGAAACTTTGGCCTCCTCATCATATCAGCTTCTTATTTCATCACTTCCTTCTTCAGAAGCGTAGGTGCCTTCTCCACCAAATCCTTAGCCTCCTTCAAACCAAAAATCATAAACATTCGCACTTTCTTTGGTCGATTTCCCTTCTCCAAGCGAGTGACTCTGTATTTGCTTGTTTTCTGCCCAAAACCCATTCATCAACACTCAAATCTTTCTTTCACCAACTTCAGATAGACAAGGATTCGAAGATTTACCGTATTGCAGCGTCCAAACTCCGAATCGTGCTAGCAAGAGAGGAAAATCCCCATGGGAACAAGCTACTGCAAAAGGAAATCGAATAAGTTGATGTCGATTTCAGCGTGTTGGGGATTCCAAGTGAATTGGGGAAGAAAGTCGCGGCTAGGGCTACACTTTTGTTTTCTCTTTCTTTTTAAAAACTTAAATAAAAAAAATTTCTCTTAATTTATTTTAAATTACTGTTAGTTGACGCTTTGTGTATGTCAACAAAAATATCGTTAAAGTTAACGCGCATAGAGCGTTAACTAAAACCTAGCAAAAAACTGAAGAAAAAAAATCGCGTCTTTTTACATTTATTGACGCTCTTGATATTTGAAGTATGCTTACTTGACGTTTTTCTAAAAAACGTCAAGTATATAAAATAATCAAGCGTCAACTATACCTTTTTTTGTAGTAGTGAAGCTGAAACAGATTCCACCTCGAGAACAAGCTCTACAATCCTCGAGATAGAAATTGTACCTCACCCTCGCACATATTCAAATCAATATAAAATACATATATTCTTGATTTATACGTGTTTCAATTCTATTTTATGTGCCGAAATCTCCTATAAACAAAGTCATAATCATGCTTTTAGATCAGGGTTCAACAATAAAGAATCAAATATCTTCTATTTTGCAGATAGAAAGTAATGATTCCCAATATAAGAGGAAAAATACAAATTCCCAATATAAATATATAAGAACCAAAATTCTTACTATTTTTAACTTAGCCTCGTATTACATCGTGCATGAAAACCACATAAACCAAATGATATAAGAAAACTGAAAAAGGAAAAAAGATATTCTAAATTGAATAATAGAATCTCCTTCTCAGAAAAGGCTTCAGTTCAAGAAGTATGCAACTAAGGAAACAAGCGAGGCGCCGACGAGCGATCCAAGAGCGGGAAGACCAGCAGAGGCGGCGCTGCTCGGCCCCGGTGCTGCAGCCGGGGAGAGAGACTCATCGGAGGCCACGACCGCAGAGACGGTAGCGGCAACGAAGAGGGTAGCACAGGCAAACTTCTTCATTTCCATGGCAAATGAGATTGAAATTGACTTTCTTCGGTTGAAAATTCTCACTTCTGATTGAAATGAGAGAGATCAAAACCAAAGAAAGCCTTTGATTATTAAATTGATGCCTGAGGAGGAATGAAGCACATTGATGTAATTTATAGGTAAATCACAAGACTAATTTAGTAAATTTTGTATTAAAAATTTTGTTTTGTTTGAGTGGTTAAAAATTATTTTGAGCATGTCTTACTCTAACTTCCATTCTTTTTCTATTAATGTTTATGTTTAGTTTTTTTTAACTTAATATGTATATTTTAAGATGTAAATAATATCTGAACTTCATGTAAAAATAAATAAAGATATATAAATTTTATAATTGAGAGTATTTCTTTTCTTTAAAAAATAATGCTAAATACGGATAAAAAAAATGCTAAATAAGCTTTGCCAATATATATACAATAGAATATAGCTAATATATATACAATAAAATGTTTATTTTTTACTTTTAAAATATACCCAAAGTTATTTGCAAATGTTTGTTAATTTTTATATTGTACTATTGTCATTTAAAAAAAATTATTAGTAAAAGTTTTTTAGCATACCATGCACGAAGTGTAGGGGTGCCAGAACTCATAATTTTGTTGTTGAACTAGATTTTCACCGACTAATGAAATTATTAGATCATCAAAGTAGTATATAATAATAGATAAAGCATTGATATTTAATTATGAGGAATGGAAAATTTGTATATTTTTCTCTACTTGGTGTATTTTTCATGTAAATCTTTAAGAAAATGAATAGTGGCCAATTATTTAGAACAATTTCAACAAAAGAGAGAGATAAGCGGAGCAATTTCTCTAATAAACTTGACCTAAAATAAATTTAACTAATGCAAAATTAATCATATAGACTAATTAATCTCAAAAAAAAAAAAAAAAAATCATATAGACTAATTTAACTAATGACTTCATGAGTTAGAAATCTTGTAAACTTACTAGCTTATAATCCTTATCCATGAATTTAACCATATAGTTTTGAGAATTGTAGATTAAAAAATATGACCTCTTTACAAGCTAATTAAGTTTCCCTTTGTTAGTCATTCTAAAAAAAAAAGTTTCCCTTTGTTAGGGAACAAAAAAGATTCTAAGGGTGGTGTTGTCCTTTTTTCTTACATTCAGATTCTTCCTCCTAATTTAGTAGTGTGGAATACTTTATCTACCCAACGATCCTCCCTTCAAACTAGATACACTCAAATCATATAGTTGCCTTTTTTATTCTAAATCGAGAGTCTTCTCCTACATCGCTAAGTTAAGAGTCGAGTTCTGATATACCATTTGTTAGGGACAACAAATAACCACAAACCCTTCAAATTTATATGATATTGTCTACTTTAAGAATTACTTCTCCTGACTTTATTTTTTGTTATCGTTAAAAGAATCTCATATCTATAAAGGTGTTTGTCTTTCTGAACAATAATTTCATATTGAATTCACTAATGCATAAGGGAGGTTTTTCTTTCCAATATTTGAATGGGAGAATTAAAAATGCTACACATCATGTGTAAAAGAATCAATTTTTTCTCTAACATTTAAGATTTATGGACTACAATAGAAACATCACTAAATATTTGTAGTTTTTTTTTAATTTTAAATTACAATAATTTGGTGATAGGAAATTCGAGTACACTGATACCGCTGACCTATTACTTTTGTTGGCTAAATGTTTGTAGTTAATAGTAATACAACAATTAAAACTTGTTAATACCGTTGTATGCCAACCAAGGAAGATAAGGGTTTAAATTTTTTGTTATATTTGTGGCATCTTAATTTTGTATATTATAGTCTTTTAAAGAAAAAATCTTTGAATTTATTTAATTAGTCTTATTTTTTAATATATGAGAAATTTTGGCCAATTATAAATTGTCATGTCATTATCTCAGAAGAGTTTAGACCCAAAAGCCAAGCCCATTAAAGCTCAAGCCGATGGTCTATAATAGCACGGTAAATAAAGGAGCTCTCCTTTAAAGATGGAAAAATTTAGAATTCTAGAGGGAATATGCCAAAGTTGAATTCTCTCAAAAGTTTTAAGATCAAACACCAACCAAAATCACTTTGAAGGTCAGACCGTGCAAACATGAAGAACATTCATTGAGTTCTTTAAGTGAATCAATCAAATAGATCGACAAGTCAACGAACAATCAAAGAAGAACAACAAGTCAATGACCAATTATCGTAGAAGATCGACAAGTCAACGACCGATCGTCATTAAGGATCAACACAATCATCAAAGAGGATCAACATGTTAAAGACCAATCCGACATCAACAAAGATTACCTTACGAATAGGATGAGACAAATTCCACCTCGCAAACAAGCTCTATAGTCATCAAGATATTTGTATATGTGACGGAAATAATCAGAGAACAAAATAGAGATGTACCGCACCCTCAAACATATTGAAATCAATATAAAATACATATAATTTTTATTTACCCGTGTCTCGATTCTGTTTTATTTATTGAAACTCGTGAAAACAAAGTCCATAGTTAATACTTTTACGTAAGGGTTCAACAATGAAGAAGCAAACATCTTCTATTTTGCCAATAGTTTTGACTTTGAATTCCTCACTCCCAAATAATGATAAAACTCAAAAAAAAAAAATCAACTTTGTTACCTTTTGTTGCATTGCAATCTATAACTTTCTTATCTATTTAGATTAAGGTATATTGTTGTTGACTTTTTTTTTTTGAGAAACTATTGTTGTTGACTTCTAATTATATACTATATTACTCTTACATTTACATATTTCCTCTTTGTAATTATTGGTTTTACTTCTTTGTGGGTTATATTAGCAATAAAAAATGATTTCATGAATTGCTTTCTAAAAATTCCCATTATAAGAGTAAAAATACAAATGAAAAGATGATAGGCAACATCAAATTCCCAATATAAATATATAATAGAACCAAAATTCTTACTATTTATAATTTACCCCTCGTATTACATCGTCCAAGGAAACAGACACAGACCAAATCATATAAGAAAAATGAAAAAAAGGAAATAATATATTCTAAATTGAATAATAGAATCTCCTTCCGAGATAAGGCTTCAGTTCAAGAAGTATGCAACGAAAGAAACAAGCGACGAGGCGCCCACGAGCGATTCAAGAGCAGCGGACGCGGCGCTGCTCGGCCCCGGGGCAGCAGCCATGGTGTAAGGACCCGATCCAAATTAGGGTCTAAACCTAAGTCCTTAACTCAAAATGCATGAAAATAGTATTCACAATCTCAAGCATGTAAATTTAAAACAAAACTCCTTTAAAACAACTCGGGAGAACAAGGTTATAAGAGTATAAATTCATTAAAACAGTCTTAGGGTACCCTAAAGTCAAAACAAAAAAAAACTCGATAAAACATGTTCCACTTATCACGCCCTTAAATAGTTCATGCAGAAGGAAGGAATTTAGAAGACTCTAAACAGAATAATGCAGCGGGTCCCATGGTCATCTTCGGCTCGTCCGATCACCCATCTCGATACAATCTCGTAGTACCTATGGTATTCCACAGTGGAAAGGGTGAGTTTTGCAACTCAATAAGAATTCCCCACCTCGGGGTAAAGACATGCATCAGGTCAAAAGCATCACGTACATGCAAGATAGCAACATAATCAAGGGGTCCACAAAACCCGAGCTCCTAGGCGAAAATGGTTAGGAACCATGTCCAAGATCCATGCCACGCAGAGCGGTCTGAGGCCACAAACCAAAGACCTAAAGGCCAATAGAGACCACAAATCTCTAAGGCAATCTGGGATACCTGCTCCAGGCCGAGGGATCCTGCGAGTAGAGAAGCCTGGTAGCTAAGGGACCACAAATCCCACAGGTCTCACACTCAAGGTGAGGGTGGATCCAGCACACTCACCAAAGGGCCACAAACCCAACCACATACCTGGAGAGCACCCTAGGCTACTAGTAAAAATGCCGACGGGGCCGTGAGCCAGGTGGGCCAACCATCCACGGGAACCCGACGGCAAGGGACCACAAATCCCCCGCCGGGAACGTGCGGGCCACAAACCATGCACGTCCGCTTACTAGCATCCTCTATCCGGTCTTCGTGTCTCGTTTGCGTTCAAACGAGGCACCAAGCCGTGCATCAAACATCATGCAAGTCCCTAGTGGGACATAAGAACCATCATGCAAGACCGACTCTGTCAATCAACATACGGTAGTTCATGCATATCCAGATAATCAACATAATCTACATGTTTGCCCTAGACATGATATCAATCATATAGTGCATGCTCTCGTTGAAATCAATGCAAGAAACAACACACAACGGGTATGTCAAATCAAACAAGTAAGTGAGTACAGTCAATCTAACACATGTAATAGCCACGGGCCTCGAGAAGGGGGTAACGGGTCCCTTACCTTGGCCAATCCACTAACAGCTCTCTTTGAATCCATTGGAAGCTCCAACTAGCCAAATAAAATTTCGAGCCCTGAAACGAACAAACCGGTCAAAACTAGCACCTTAGACCATCAAAATCGGATCCAGAATATCGAATTTATCAAACAGGGAAGAACCTCGAAAAACGTGTCCCGACGGCACCTGGTGGCTCACACGCTACACAACCTCGACTTGATGAACGAAGAATAGCTCGGGTCAAATCTAGTCAACAGAAAGTCAATGGGTCAATTACTTGTCATTTAATCAACAACATTTTTAGGTGATATATATACAATAAATATTTATAAAATAAATATTTATATTTTAATCAACAACATTTTTAGGTGATGAAAATTGAATGTATGACCTTTTTATAAATATACTAAAGTTACTTGGAAATGTTATGTTAAAAAAAAAGTTACTTGCAAATGTTTGTTATAATTTTTATATTGAACCATTGTTATTATCAATTCACATGTACAAATTTTGAAATATATACATAATAGTGAAATTTTGGTTATAATTAATAACTTTTTATTCTAACCTTCCTTGCAGGCTTAAGATCTTTGTTGATTAAAAAATATTTATTAGTAATAAGTTCCTTATTTATATTAAATTTATTGCTAGTAAATATAGGATCTTAAGACATTTAAAAAAAAAGTATTTTATTAGTACATTTAAAAAAAAATTATTAGTAATAAGTTTCTTATCATACCTTGCATGAAATGTACGGGGGCCAATTAATTATATCCCGATATCTTCTTAAGCTCAAGTATTCTTTTTTTCAATTAAATTTAGACATTTCAATTAATTATTGGTTTTACTTTTTTTAAGCGTTGTATTACCAATCAGAAAAAAGATTCCACGAATTGCTTTTTTGAAAAAATCCAAATATAAGAGTAAAATTATAAATTAAAAGATGATGGGAACATCAATTTCCCAATATAAATATATAATCTAACCAAAATTCTTAATTGTTTTTAACTTACCCTCGTATTACATCGTCCATGGATACCAACATAAACCAAATCAAGAAAAATGAAAAAGGAAAAAAGAAATTCCAAAATTTGAATAATAGAATCTATCAAAGCTTCAATTCAATTTTTAATCAAATAGATCAACAGAACATTAACAAGTCAATGATCGATTACAGTAGAAGATTGACAAGTCAAAGACTGATCATAAAAATCAAGATATTTACACCCTCGCACATATTGAAATCAATATAAAATATATATAATCTTCATTTACAAGTGTCTCGATTCTATTTTATCTATCGAATCTCATGTAAACAAAGTCATAGTCATACTTTTAGATCAGGTTTCAAAGATAAAGAACCAAATATCTTCTATTTTGCCAATAATTTTGACTTTAAATTCCTCAAAATGATACAATTTACAAAAAAAGAAGAAGACTTTCTTACCTTTTGTTGCATTGCAATCTATAACTTTTTTTTTTTTATCGATGTAGATTAAGATATATTGTTGTTGACTTCTACTTATATACAATATTACTCTTACATTTACATATTTCCTCTTTTAATTATTGGTTTTACTTCTTTGTGGGTTAAATTACCAATAAAAAAAGATTCCATGGATTGCTTTTTAAAAATTCCCAATATAAGACTAAAAATACAAATTCCCAATATAATATAATAATGGACCAAAATTCTTACTATTTTCAATTTACCCTCGTATTACATCGTCCATGGAAACGGATACAAACCAAATCATATAAGAAAAATGATAAAAAAAAGGAAATAATATATTCTAAATTGAATAATAGAATCTCCTTCTCAAATAAGGCTTCAGTTCAAGAAGTATGCAACGAAGGAAACAAGCGAAGCGCCGACGAGCGATCCAAGAGCGGGAAGAGCAGCGGAGGCAGCGCTGCTCGGTCCCGGTGCAGCAGCCGGGGAGACCGACTCATCGAAGGCCACGACTGCGGTGACGGTAGCGGCAGCAAAGAGGGTGGCATAGGCAAACTTCTTCATTTCCATGGCGAATGAGAGATTGAATATGACTTTCTTCGGCTATTGAAATGAGAGAGATTGTAACCGAAGAAAGCCTTTGATTGTTAGATTGATGCCTGAGGAAGAATGAAGCACATTGAAGCAATTTATAGATCAATCACGAGGGTAATTTGGGAATTTTGTATTAAAGATTTTGTTTTATTTGAATGGTTAAAAATTATTTTGAGCGTGTCTTACTCTTAATTTCCATTCTTTTTCTTTTAATAGATACGTTTATTTTCTTACTTAATATTTCTATTTTAAAATGTATCTAAACTTCAATTAAAAAAGATGGTTTTATTTTTAAATAGGTTTTAAGAACTTTTATATGATCTATATAAAATGTGTACTTACAAAAATACCAGGTACAACTAGAGAATGCTACTTTAAAGAGAATAACTATAAAATGCTAAATTTAGCGAGGATCATTGACATAATTGATTATCTTATTTGATGTTAATTCATTTCAACTTCACGATCACAATTTTGATCGTGAATATCATAACTTTTATATTATTTAAGAGGAATACTTCTCTCTATATAGAGTTTGCAATCTCTCTAATTTAAATTAAAAAATAATAATACAATCTCATACTCACTACTACAAAAATGGGTATATATGACACTTATGCCAAATAAAATTTAAGAGGGAGAAACAATTAAAGTGTCATAAATAAAAACACGCGTTTTATGACACTTTATTAGAATCATCTCGCAATAATCACAAAAAAGTGTCATAAATTAAAAAGACACGTTTTGTGACACTTTTGTAGAATCATAAATTTTTTAAATTAACTTAGAAAAATAAGTATAGCTTTAATATTTCTAAACATTATATATATTTATTTATTTATTGAGATTAATTTTATATATTTTGTTACAATTATCTTTTTAACCATTTATAAATTATAATTTTTATAATAATTAATTTCTTAATATGTCTGCTGTAATGCACCACATTTGTTAGTAATTAAACTACCCACAACCACTCGTGCGCCCCGTCGTGCTCAAACCCACCCACACACAACGCTGCTGCACAAGACGCCGACAAATTGACAGGCATGCAGAGCTAGCGCTGTACTGTAATGACCTGTAATTTTGAAAAAAAAAAGAGCTATTAAAAGATAATAATAATAATAAAGTTTACCTTCTTTTCTTTTTCTCTTCTTCTTCTTTCTTTTTTCCCAGTAGTCTTCAAACCCTAGATCTACCTTCCTGCTGCATCGCTGCCTCTGCCTGCACCCCGACCGTCGTCGACTCGCCGCCTAGTCGCAGCTGCCGCCATTCATGCCTGCTCAGCCTGTTTGGAGCGCCCCGCCAAGACAACCGCGTCTCTCCTTGCGCGCGTGCACAAAGCGAAGGCGCAGTTCAGCGCCGATCACACCCACGGCAACCCCGTTGTGCCGCCTTAGCACAGCTCCCACGCACGCTTTCGTCCCCTGACTCAGCCGACCGCATAGCTCCACCCAACAGCGCGCAAGACCTGCCCCTGTTCTGCTCCCCAGTCGCGTGTGTCCTTGCATAACCCTGCACCTGCGCAACGCTGCCTCATCTCGGTCACACTCCGCACACCCATCCCTGCAACAACCCTGCTGTTTGACGCCAACAAGCAATCGTTCTTTGCTTCGCACACGTTTGTGTTCATGGGTTTCGATCCTCTGGGGTCATTATGTTCAGATCTTGGGTAAAGTTGCTAGCTCGATGTTATTCATGTTGTCGATTAATCGTTTGGGCTTGATTGTATGTAACGATGAGTATTTTGTTTGGGTCGGTTACGAAGTGTTGTTCTTATTGGATTTTGAAGTGTGTGTATGGTAGGTTCGCTTGGGTTTGGTGCTTCTCCAAGCATTGGTCAGCCGTGCTCGAGTTTTTGTTTGGTAATGGTTCTTCCTCTACTCTCATGGTTAATTTTCATTGTTGCTTGGGTAAAGTTTTCTAATTAAGGATAATGGATAAGTCGTTTCAACTAAGTTTTAGTGGATCTTCTGACTGCCGCTCAAGGAGCACTTTTAATTGATTGTTTAGTAAGCTTCAATTTCAGGTAAGGACTCTCTACCCGAGTTGTGTGGACCCTGCACAGGGCAAAACTCATTGTGCTGTTTCATGCATTTCTAGATATGGATGTGGCCTGGTATTGTTTTGGTTGGCTCTGAATTGTTGGTTATGGATTCTTGCTAGTATGCAGGTGATGTGTTTGTCTGTTGGGTTGTCCTTTGAAGTGCCTTGACCTCGGGATTATGGGGTCTCGGGGTGTCACTTTTTCATGTGTGTTTCTCTTGTATGTTTATGTTTTGTATTTTGGGATTATGGGGTCTCGGGGTACTAAACTTGTATGTGTTCTTTAAATTATATTTCTTGTGAACATCCTAGGATTATGCGGTCTTAGCATGTTATTTGTTCTGTTATTAGTTCTTGGTTCTCGTGGTATGTGTTTGAGTTGGTGATGATGTGTTTGGTATGTAGCTAGTCCTGATCATGTAAAGAATAGTATCCTGTTAGGATGACTGAATGAGAATAATCGAGCAAGTTTTGTGATCTGTTGGGACTGAGTTGTTGGAAGTTGATAGGTTGTTGTGGTTCGAGTTCTCGCTTGTTGGAATTGTTTTGTATCTTCTTTTCAGGTAAGGATTCTCTACCCTGGTTGTGTGGACCCTGCACAGGGCGAAATTTATCATGCTACAATATGTAATATTTTCAAATATGGATGTGGGATGATGATGGATTGTTGATTATGAATTATTGCTGACATATGTGGTGTTTAGTGTATGTCGGGTTGTTACTTGCTTGTTCTGTACACTTTGTGCTTCGGGATTATAGGGCCCCGAGGTACTTTTTCTGTATGTTTTATTTGTCTTACTTATAACTATATGTGCTCTGGGATTATGGGATCCTGGGGTGCTACTGTGTATGTAATTTCTATAATTATGATTCGTGTGAAGCATGCTAGGATTATGAGGTCTTAGCATATTGTTGTTCTTATGGTCGTTCTATGGTTTTTTTGGTGTGTATGTGTGAGCTAGTGATGATGTGTTTACTTTGTGTACACTATTTATCCTTCAATTTTTTTTTTAAATTTTTTCCTCTACATATATCGCCTCATGCTTTTTTTAATTTGTTCCTCTACATATATTGCTTCATTAATGGAGGCATCTCCCTCTTGATCGTTCATCGATTGATGCTTGATGGTAATCTTTTGTAACTTAGCTTCAATTTATTAACTTAGCGTTTTTAATGATTCTTGTTTGTGGACATCCTTCTCTTATAAAATTAACTTCATGTATCTTTGAGGTTGGTTTAAAAGTTTTCGTTTTTTTTTCTACACTAACTCAATGTATGTGTGTTATAACAGTTCACTCCATATTTTCTTTCCATTTTGTAGTGTTGTTTTCTATATTTAGCTCTGGTAACTTTTAACTCTTGAGTACATTGATATTGTTTTCCTCTAACAATTTTTTTTAAAGCCTCACTAATGTCTTTCTTTTCATATCTCTCTGTTTTGTTTTGTTAAACCTTTACTAATTATATGTTTCTTTGTCTACTTGCAGCATCTTTCTCTTTTGATTCCTTCTTAATTCGGAAGGTTTGTTTTCTTCCATTCCTCAATCAGTTAATTCTAATCCGTGTGTTGATTTATTTTCATGTTACCTTTACCAATTGCTTAGTCCTTTGTTTTACTTTATAATTCCTTCTTATTGATTTTTGCGTTGGTTGAAACTGTAGCTCAATTTGGCGTAATTTTTCTTCTTTTTGTTATGAGGTTGTTTTCAGCAAGTAAGGTTAGTCATGTACAACTTTATTTGCAATAAGTTGTACGTTGGGTCTATTTTTGGAAACTTGGGAAATATGTGTGGCTAACATATTAGGAAGAGTACGATATAGCTATTGTTTATTAAATTTATTTTTACAAGTACATCTCTCCAAATCTTGTGAACTAAATATCTAACTAATTTCTTTTTATAGTGGGCAAAATGGTATCGGTGGTACCAATTCTTTCGAGTGGATAATGATCATGGAGGTAGAGTTTTACTTTTGTTTTTACGCCTTTCTTTATATCATGTTTTTTTTTAATAATTATAATCACTTTCCTCAATCAAGTATCTCTTGGTTGAATTATATTTATGTCTCTTTTGCTAAATTATGTTTTTATCAATTTGAGAGAGTATTTAGGAAGATAGAGTAGTAAACTTGGGATTGATAGTTGGTAATTGGTTTGCACTATTAGAATTTGCTAGGTACCAATTGCACCTACATGATTGGAAAGGTAGAGAAGTTGCAACTCTATTCAATGTTTTGGTTCAACATCGTGAAGGTAAGAGATTAGATCTTAATGAGATTTTCATTTGTTTGTTTGTTTTTTAGTTTCATTCTTCTCATATTTTCTCACACCACTAAGATAAGGTTATGGGAACCTGGGATCTTGAAGGGAGCACACCTTCAAATCCTAATTCACTACCATTTATATTTTTTCTTCATTTCTCTTAGAAATTTTTGCCACTCCTATAGTGACAATTTGAAGAATTTCCTTTTGTTTGCTTTGCATTTTTATTAAGGTACGTTTAAAATCTCTTAAAAAGTTTCTTATTTGATTTGTCTTTGCGTTTTTTAGGAATCGTTTGGGTGTCCAATTCGGGGCAATCTTCTAAAGTTGAACTTGAGGTAATTTGATCTCTTACATGACTTATGTTTGGATATATTTGATTATGCGAATCTTGTTATTTGCTTTTACTAGCTTAATAGTGTTCTTATCATTTTAATTGTTGCATTTTCTTTAGTATTTGATAGATATTATACATTATGTTATCTTTTAAATTATTTTTTTATGATCTTATAGATGAGTGGATCGATATTCATATATTTTTTGTTCTCCCTACTTTGACCAGAGATATTTATATTTCAATTTTTTTTTTCGTCTTTAGCTTCATGATGAACAATGGGAAATTGAAGAAAGTTTTCTTCCATTCAAAAGTCAACTATACTTGTATCCATATTTTCTTTTGAATTGAGGCAAGAATAGAGGCAACATTAGTCATTATGTAAATTTCTCCCAAGTTTTATTGTATTATATGTAAAAAATTTATCAAGATTAATATTTATATATAAAAGTTCCTTTGATGTTTGTTTTTTTTTATTGACTCAAGTTTGAAGACCATTAATTTAATTGTTGTATGTGTAATGGAAGGTATGAATTGAAAATATATTTGTTAGCAATGAGAGATACAACTAAAATAAAGAGTCATGTTTGAATATTTTGTGATTATGTTAATGTGTCATCAATAATGCACTGATGATGTATTTTAAATGTCATATGTTATTTATTGGTGATAATAAAATAATGTCATTAAAAAATAATCAATGACACTTATCCAGAAGTGTCATTGATTATGTGCGATACAATGATTGCAAAAAAGTATCATCTAAAGCATTTGTGATACTTTTTTAGAATCATCATACCCCAATTTTGTAGTAGTGACTATTTTAACTATCCCACATATATAGTGTCCCAAACAAATTCATAATCTTATTTAAATTCTACATATATTCTTATTTAAATTCTATATATATTTAAACAGATTGTCACTATTTGGTGATTCTTATTTTTATTTCTTTATTTCGTTATTCTGATATTATTAGGAAATAGACAGAACAATCAAAATTCAGCTTGAACATTTTCTAAGCTAAGTGCAATAGATAAGCATTAATGTTTGATTCTGATGAATGGCAAAAATTATATATATATTTCTGTTGATGTACTTTCCATGTAAGTCTGTAAAAAAATGAATGGAGGCCAATTAAGCAGGGTATAAATATACATGTTTTGAATTAAAAATATACAGTTTATAACCAAATAATTAAAACCATTTTTGGTAATGAGGGGAGTAACTCATATCTCTTTTACATTGATGTTGGACTTCCCACTTTTCCAATGTGGGACAATTGAGATCTCAACATGATCTCTCAAGATGGTGCCTCTTTTGGGCTCACCATTCTTGAATCGGATCTCAATTTCATTCTTATTGGACCGATACCCGTTTTGACTTTATGGGCTCTGATACCATATTAGAGAATATGAGGTTCCACCTCAAAACCAATTGATAATTAGGAGAGTAACTCATATCTCTTTTACATTGATGTTGGACTGCCCACTTTTCCAATGTGGAACAATTGAGATCTCAACAGAATCAAATAAATTAGTTCATGACATGTCATTAATAATATGATATAAACTAATTAAACAAAAGGTTACAGTGTTCATAGGAATTTTCTGTCGATATTACAAGATATTCACATGCTTGTTCCAAATTAAAATTTAAAGACGAAAAGACATGTCTAAAATGAGGTTATTATAGTAATCGTTCTCAAATTTTTATTCTTAAAGAAATATTTGCATGCATGTAGTCATTAATAGTCAAATTTTGACCACTTATTATATTTTAAATTTTAACGAATAATCACTTTAAAAAAAATTTAAAAAATAAGTAATTAAAATTTAGCCACAATGATGAATGCATGCTATCAAAACAGTATGCAATTTTTTTTTTTCTTCTTATTATTGATCAAATAAAAGTTTATTGACAAGAATCATTCTAGGTTTGTTTTTTTTTTTTTTGAGAAACTAATCATTCTAGATATTTATGTTAAACTAATCGTAACGAATTAAAGCAAAATATTTAACAAAACAATCATAAAAATTTAATGGTGCATTGTTGAGGTGCAACAGATTAAATACACAAACCATTAATGTTGGCTAAATAAACTATTTGGTTAATAAATTCTTTTAGATATTAAAGCGATGCTACATTATTATCATTTTAATTTTAAAAATAATTCATTGACAGCACTTTTCAAATAAGACAAATAAAAACAATAACAATAATAATAACTAAAAAAACAACTGTTTTGATGAAAAATTTGAGTAAATCATTTACTTTTCAACTTTCTCTCGTACTACATTGTCCATGGAAAGTCTTTAAAAACCATATCATAAGTAAAAAATAAAAATAAAAAATCCAAATTAAATAGTAGAGTCTCCTTCTCCATCGAGGCTTCAGTTCAAGAGGTAGGCGACGAAGGAAACAAACGAGGCGCCGACGAGCGATCCAAGGGCGGGAAGAGCAGCGGAGGCAGCGCTGCTCGGCCCCGGTGCTGCAGCCGGGGAGACGGACTCATCGGAGGCCACGACTGCGGTGACGGTAGCGGCAGCGAAGAGGGCGGCGCAGGCAAAGTTCTTCATTTCCATGGCGAATGTGGTTGAAATTGACTTTCTTTGGTTATTAAGATGAGAGAAATAGAAACCAAAGAAAGCCTTTGATTGTTGTATTGATGCCCGAGGAAGAATGAAGCACATTGAGACAATTTATAGGTTAATCACAAGGCTAATTTGGGAATTTTATTTTAAAAATCTGTTTTATTTGAGTGGTTAAAAATTATTTTTGAGTTTTTTTTTTTTTTTTTTTAAATATTTCCATTCTTTTATTAGGCATGTTTATTTTCTAATTTAATAGGAAAATGTAATTATGAACTCTAAACTTAAGTTTAAAAAGATGTATGTTTTTATAATTAGTAGTATTTATTTTTTTTCTTTTCAAAATAGAAAGATAGCTGGCGGGACGGTCATAGAAAAAAAAAAAAAATAAGAATAATAATGTGTACTTACAAAAGATAGTAAGCTATAGGCAATAAAAATGATAAATTTCAATAAGCTATAGCGAGATATTTATTTATAAATCAACGAATATTGTTTTTTTTTTTTTGAAAATGTAAATCAACAATATTGTTAACTTAAAAAAAAAACTTACATTCCCTACAAATGTTTATTATTATTAGTATTATTAGTATTATTTATATTGTAATTGTTAATTTTAATTTAAATCCACCCTTACATTTTTAAAATATATATTTATTAGTAATAAATTCCTTATAATTTTTTGTTATAATTAATACTTTTTATCGGTTACAGGCCTAAGATATTTGTCATTTAGAAATATTTATTAGTAATGAGTTTCCTTATTTCTAATAAATATAAGATCTTAGGCCATTTAAAAAATTATTTAGTAGTAATAATTTCCTTAGCATTCCTTGCATGAGGTGTACGAGTGTTGTAAAACTCGAATGTTCAAGCCTTTAAATCCATGTAGATGTCGTATGTAATAGTCAGCTTGCACAGACCTCGACTTATGTGACATAAGAAATTAATTCATAGGTAGGTGATCATTAAATCCATCAACTTAAACATTTCAAGGTTCAATTTAATCTTTTCAAGGTTGTCTTTCACCACTAAATCACCCCATTATTTAAATAAATTGTCTTTATTTGGTGATTTTTGTTCTTATTTTCTTTATTTATTTGGTTATTCTGATTTTATTAGGAAATAGGTAAGCAAGTTAAATTCAACCAAAACATTTTCTAAATTAATGTTTGATTGTGATGAATGGAAAATTTTATATATTTATCTCTGTTGATGTACTTTTCAGGTAAATCTTTAAAAAAGAAAATGAATGGAGGGCAATTAAGCAGGGTATATATATATATATATATATATATATATTGAATTAAAAGTATACATATATATGTATAAAGGGTTAGAATCAAACAAATTAGCCGTGGTTTGGTTGTTTGGTGGTAATCCAAATTAAACTTATGATCAAAAGGTTTGATTTCACAAATTATCACATCCTTGTTTTAAATTAAACTTTAAAGACAAAAAAAAAATGGTCTAAAATGAGGTCATAGTGATCATTCTCATATTTTTATTTCAGAAGCTGAAACACACCTGTTTCTTGTTATTGGTAATTATATAAAAGCTTATTGACAACAATCATATTAGATAATTTAATTTATGAAACGAATTCAAGCAAAACATTTAAGGAAAATTGCACAAACTACCCTTAAATTATAGGGTTTGTAACAATTACACCCTTAAATTATTGATTTGATCAATTAACCCCTTAAACTTTAAGGGTAAAATTTGTCGTATCAAAAAAACTTCTTCAACTTCCATTTCTTGAGTTCCTTTTCATAAAGTGACTTTTTTTTCCTTTCTTCTTCAATGAATCATCTACAGTTTGTGGTCTTCTTTTTCTCTGCATGCTTGAGATTCATATAATTGTTTATAGATTAATCTCTCTTTCTTTCTTTTTTTTAACCGAAAGGGTCAGTGGTGCAGTGGTTTCATTGTTTGGTTGTAAACCAGTTCAACACCAGCGTCACGGGTTCAATCCTTGGAATCGGCATTTGTAATCCCTCTCCCCCAACTTGTATTCAAAAAAAAAAATTATGGGGGTTTTGAGTTTTGAGCTTCGCAGGGCAAGAAACAATGGAAGGTAATGGTTTTTTTGTGGTTCAATCTCAACTCAAGAGAATGTTCTTGGAAGTTCGGAATTTTATAATACCATTTAGATCTTTTTGAGATAAAATTGATTGAAAAAGAAATGAAAGGAGTATGTTTAATGATTTATTAATTTTCATTTTAAAAGAAGAAATAGATAATGGAAGTCAAAGAAGATAGAAGAATTTTTTTTATATGACAATTTTACCCTCCAATATAATATTTAAATTTTCCAATATAATATTTAAATTTAATTTTGGAGTAGATTGCAACACTAATTAAAGTTTAAGGGGTGTAATTGATCAAACCAATAATTTAAGAGTGTAATATCATTAATTGTTACAAATCACATAGTTTAAAGGTAGTTAGTGCAATGCTTTCAAAAAAAAAAAAAGGTAGTTAGTGCAATTTTCCCAAACATTTATTACTAGTGAAATAAAGCGATCATAAAAACTTAAGCAACAATTATGAAATAATTCCAACCCACAAAAGAAAATTTACAGCAGCACAATTTCTAAAATAATTCATTCTATAGCACATTAATTTCTATCTACTCAATTATAGAAAACTGAGTAGTGACAGAATGAATTTATCATTGATTGAATTATATCACCAATAAAACTCAACTAGTTATAAAATTTAATTTGAATTTTATACTCTTCAATTTGAATTTTATAGTACAAATGAATTGCTTTTGATTTTATGCTATAAATAAAAATATTTTGCCTTTTATATTATACATCAATTTGAAAAATATTAAACTGATTCTACGTCATTTTAATTTTAATTTTTAGTAATCTAAATAATAATAATAATAATTTTTAATCAATTTTTAAAAAATAAATCACAACATTACATAGTCCATGGTTAAATGTAAGATAAATAAATCACTTTTCAAATAAGATAAATCAAAACAATAACAATAATAATAACTAAAAAATAATAGTTTGGATGTAAAATTTGAGTAAATCATTGAATTCAACCACTAAAGTTACTCTTCAATCAACTTTCCCTCATATTACATCGTCCATGGAAAATCTATAAAAAAAAAAAAATCCAAATCCCAAAAAAAAAAACAAAAAAGAAATTCCAAATTGAATAATCAAATAATCTCCCTCCCATGCATGCAAGACCTCAGTTCAAGAGGTAGGCAACGAAGGAAACAAGCGAGGCCCCGACGAGCGATCCAAGAGCGGGAAGAGCAGCGGAGGCAGCGCTGCTCGGGCCAGGGGCAGCGGCCGGGGAGAGAGACTCCTCGGAGGCCACGACTACCGTAACGGTAGCGGCAGCGAAGAGGGCAGCACAGGAAAAGTTCTTGATTTCCATGGCGGATGAGATTAAATTAATTTTCTTCGGCCAAAAATTCTCACTTCTAATTGAGATGTGAGAAATAGAAACCGAAGAAAGGCTTTTATTGTTGGATTGATGCCTGAAGAATAATGAAGCATATTGAAGCAATTTATAGGTCCTATCATGAGGGTAATTTGGAAATTTTGTTTTAAAAATATCGTTTTGTTTATGTGGTTAAAAATTATTTTAAGCGTGTTTTACTCTAACTTTCATTTTGTTTCCTTTAATAGGTATGTTTGTTTTCTAACTTAATGTGTATATTTTAAAATATAATTATGAATACATATATTATTTTATAAGTCTTAGTTTTTTTTGTTTTTTTTTGAGGAATTATAAGTCTTAGGAATGTTTGGGTGCAGGTGAGATGAGATGAAATATTGATAGCAGAAAACCTTATTTGGGGTGAGATGAGATGACACAAAAATCTTGTTTGGGATAGAGGGAGAGAAGACGAGATGTTAATATATGTTTTTTTTTTAAAAAAAATCTGTTCTTATATTTTTATAACAATTAAATTGTTTTTTTTTGTTTTTTTAAAAAATAATTATTCTCAAATATTTAGCTATTTATATAATAAGTATGTAAATATAATTACTATCATAAATAAAATGTAAGTAATATAAATTTAATATTAATCACTCTTAATCATATCAATGTTTTTATTAAAAAAACATAGTTTCAATGATATTATGTACGATATAATAACCATGAGGTTAAAAGTTTATAATCTTTCATACTTAAATATTGTTTAAATTAAAAAAATTATGAGAAAAAAAAATTTCACACCACCAAAATAAAGTTTGACTAATCTAAAATATTTGTACATCGTTCATAACTTTTTATTAAAAGATTTGTTAGACTTAAATAATAAAAAAAATTAAAAAATACCAAGATTCTATTTATTAAAAAATAAAAATAAAACCATTTGGTTAAACTAGTCATTATAAAATCTTGATATCAATTTTTATTTTATTTAAAAAAATTACTTTCTTATATCTTTTATACATTCATATTCATATTCATAGTTACCGAATGTCAAAGAATTATTAATAAAATACACTAATCAATAGGTAATAATAAATTAAATATATTTATCTTATTAGTCATTTGATACTTCTAGGGAACCAAAGACACCCCTAAAAAATTTTATTTATTGTTTTTTGTAGTTAAAAGACAACTTGGTCACATTTTGATTATAATTATTACATGTAAGTAATAAAATATTCCACAAATTTTGGAATTTATTGTTTTTTTTATTAGGTAGAATAGATCTCAATCTCTATGACTTATACAAGTCTTGAAATTTATAGTTGTCTATTGTATATACAATCAAGACTCTCAAAATTATTTAAATTAATTTATCCTTTCAAAAAAAAAATATATTCACTCTTACTATTATCTCAAAGTGCAACGCTCAATACAAGAATATAAAATTTGAATCTCATTTTTTTAACAAACAAAATAAGTTTAATATTTTTAAGTTTATTGAAAATAAGTTTATACTTTTAAACCTATTGTAAACTACGAATAAAAATTCAATGTGTATAAATTATTTAAATTAAATTTTTATTTTAATAATAAATTGATATATTTATTGTTAATATTAAAAATAAACACATAACTTTCAATTATTAATTTTTTAAATATTATATTTATAGTCTATCTCTAAACAATTGAAATTCTATAACTTTTTTTTGTTATTAAAGACCATTAAAAAATGAATAAAAATATGAAAATTTAACGTCATATATTAAAAGATAATATATATCTATTTATTTTAATTTTTAAAATTAAAATATATTTAAATAAACATTTGATATAATAATAGTAATTATTATAATTATATATTGATATATTAAAATAATATTATTATTATAAAAATATATTAAACATAAAACAATAAAATAAGTAAATATATATATAAATAAAAAGATGAAAAAAATTTAAATTTAAAAAAAAGAAGAAGAGAAGGTGAGATGAGATGATGTGAAGAATACCTTGGGCCAAACAAGGTGTTGGGCTCTTTTCAAAAAAAAAAAAACAAGGTGTTGAACTTCAACACCTCACCTCCTCTTAAAACAAACACCCCCTTAATATTTTGATTTTAATGTGAAAGATAGTATTTCCGAATTTATATATTTCTTTAAAATTATATATACTTAGAAAATTGACATGGGTCTAGTTAAAATATGAAAAAATAATAACAATAACTCATGTATTTGATGATTTCAATTAGTATGTATAGATAGTTGTCAATTAATGTACATATAATTTTTAATCAATTACACAAATAGTTTTCAATTAGTATCACAACAACTAGATAGCTTTAACTGCGAAGGTAAAATTGAAATATGCAAAACTAACGTCCAAAATTTTATTATGAATAAAATATTTCAAAAAAAGGTGTTATTATTAAAATAGACCATAAAAAGTTGTTAGAACAAATTTCCAATTTTTATCCACACATTCGTTGCATGTTTAATATCGTTGTCATTTAAAAGAAATTTGCTGAGGTGCAACTTTTTAGCTTTTTATTTTAATAATAACACTTTTTTTAAAAATGTTTTATAAAATTGATTGAAAACTATATATAGACCGATTGAAATCTATATGTTTGTATTCATTGAAGCTATCAGTTGCGTGAGCTTTTTTTTTATTAGACTAACTCCCATTTTATAGTGGACACAAATTTCTTCTAAAATATTATTATTCTTAGTTTTTTTATTGTTATTATACATAAAAAAATCCCCTCATTAGAACTATTTATTAGCGATAAGTTCCTTATTTCTAATAAATATAAGATCTTAAACTATTTTTAGAAAAATATTTATTAGTAATAAGTTCTTCTTGCATGGGGTGTACAAGTGCCAATTAATTATTTTGTTGATGTCCTCTTAAATTTCACATCGATTACTATTGTTGTTTTTAATGCATTTTTAACCAATTAATGTATTAATTTGTTTAGTATTTTATAAATTAAAATTTGAAGACAAAGTTTTTTTTAGAACAACGCTATAGTGATCATTCTCATATTTTTATTAGCCGAAGAATTTTGAGAAGCTCAATGCCAAAAAATATTCATGCCATAATAATTCAATGTATTGTCATTACTGGTTATATAAAAGTTTATAGACACCAATCATATTAGATATTTATGTAAAATTAATTGTGACATATGTTATACAATCAAACGGTATATCTTGTGATGTTAATAGATACCAGTTAGGAATTAATTTCCAAATATCACAAGTAAAGTTTTAATTTGACCTTCAAAACCTAATGTATTTAAGTCAAATCTGATCTTAAAAAATACTAAAGTGATGCTACGTCATCTCAATTTTTAGAGGATACATATTGGTTATCATTTAATTTATTTAAAAATAAATAAATAAATCATAGCATTAAAGCACTCTCCAAATAAGAAAAATAAAAACAATAACAATAATAATAGCTTTAAACCACTTTCCAATTGTTTCAATGTAAAATTTGAGTAAATAATTGAATCCAAGCACTAAAGTTGCTACTTTTCAACTTTCACTCATATCCATGGAAAATCTATAAAAAACCAAATCACACAACAACAAAAAAAACAAACCAACAAAAAGAAAAATCCAAATTGAATAATCAAATCTCTCCTCCCATGCTTACTAAAATAAACCCTCCCTCCCATGCAAGGCTTCAGTTCAAGAGGTAGGGGACGAAAGAAACAAGCGAGGCGCCAACTAGCGATCCGAAAGCGGGAAGAGCGTTGGAGGCAGCACTGCTCGGCCCCGGGGCAGCAGCAGGAGAGGGAGACCCCTCGGAAGCCAAGACTACGGTAACGGTAGCAGCAACGAGGAGGGCAACACAGGCAAACTTCTTCATTCCCATGGCGAATGAGTTTAGATTTCGCTTTCTTCGACCGAAAATCTCTTTCGATTGAGATGAGAGAGTTCGAACCAAAGAAAGCCTTTGATTATTGAATTGTTGCCTGACGAAGAATGAAGCACATTGAGGCAATTTATAGGTCAATCAACCCTATGTGAGGGTTTTGTATTAAGATTTTGTTATGTTTGTGTGGTTAAAAATTGTTTTGAACCTATCTTACTCTAATGTCTGCTTTTTTTTCTTTTAATAGATATGTTTACTTTCTATTTTAAAATGTAATTATTAACTCTTAAATTCAGACTAAATAAACTTCAAATAAAATAGTTTATTAACAGATTTCCTTTTTCTTTTTTCTTTTTGAAAAGATACAGATATATTTTTAACACGTAATAAAAAGATGTTTTTTTAATTTAAAAAAAAATAGAAAGATAGTAGGTAAGAACTTATATGATCTATGTAAAAAATAAAAAAAATAAAAAGAACTTTTAAAAAAATGCTAAATTTAAATTCTAAAAACTTTATGCATAAAACCTTCTTTTTTTAATTCGATAAACATTTTGGAGTAACGAGAATTGAGCACATATTATTTAAAAATATGTAAACTTTGTGGTTGATATAAAAAATTCCTAAGTACGTTTCTCAATGAAAAAACAAATTCCTAAGTACTATAGTGACCATAAAAACTGTATACATTATCTCTTAATTCTTTAAAATTAGTGATTGTTTAGTTATAGCAACTTTTAAAAATTGTTTCGTACATATGAAAGTAATTCAATTTTAATTTGACTAAAACTATCAGTTTTAAATTTTACTCAATTAAAATCTATCAAGTAGTTGTCAATTTAATCAATTGAATCATTTTTTTCCTTTTTCTGAATATTATTTCTAAAATTTTGACATTGTTAAACATAAAATTTTCCTTTTTTTTTTGGCTATCATTAAAATTCTCCTAAAATATACATGAATTCCTTATAAACGTTTGTTAATTTTGACTAATAACCACAATTGTTTATTTTTGTGAGATAATTATTACCACAATTGTTAATTTTTATTTAAATCTGTTCTTACATTTTTTATAAAAAAAAATAAACTGTAATGAATTCCATAGAAATGCTTGTTATATAATTAATATTTTCTGTCTTTATTATCTTCGCTGTAGACTTAAAATCTGTCATTATAAAATAGTTATTAGCACTACATTCCTTATTTCTAATTAAGAAATATGTGATCTTTTTTTAATAAAGAAATATATGATCTTAAGACATTTAAAACATATTATTAATAATAGTGGTTGATGTCAAAATTTAGTCTTCAACGTCAACCGTGTAATTTTTATTTCGTTAGGACAAATATCTATATAAAAAAAAAACAATAATAAATTGACATTGGTGTAGTGTGAACCACGTAGTCTCCGATACTTAAGTCAATTACGTCAAAAAGTGTGGGACGGAATCGTTTTCACAATTTAAACTAACTCACTTTTTTTAGGCTCAACTGACTATTTATAGGTATACAGGTCTTTCCGTGTAACTCTAGAAATAAGATTTGGACTCTTGAATTGGGCGATTCCGTTTTTAAAATCTAATCTCTTGTAATTGAGCTTGTGAATTTCATTAGGTCTTGAACAGGATTTTCACCCGTAATAGTATCAGTTTTGTTCACAAATGCTATCAACTTAAAGAGTTTTAACTTCATACCATTGTAACCTACTTTATAGTGTTATTCAAATTTTAAATATATTTGGAAGATTGTCTGTATTTGGTTATTCTTACTTTGTTCTTTATTTGTTATTCTGATTTTGTCAGGAAATAGAAAGACAAATTAAAATTTTATTTTAAACAATTTATAGGCATACATAGTAATAGATAAGTATTAACGGTTTGATTCTGATAAATAAAAATTTTATTATTTTTCTTTGTTTACTTTTCATGTAAATCTTAAAAAAAATGGAGGTGAATTATGTAAGATATAAATATAATTATAAATACGCAATAATGATGGGTACCTTTTTAAGGGATCCAAAACACCTTACTCAAATGTTGATGAATTAAAAAATTTTGTATATAAATATGAGGTTCTAGAATCAAACAAATTAGTTAATGACATTATCCTTAATAACATGACAAACTAAAAATAAACAAATGGTAATATTGTCGAAATGAGTTTTCTTTCGGTTAAAAATTATTACATTCTTTTCTAAATTAAAATTTAAAGACCGCACAAGAAAATTGAGATGTTATATTCTGAACGTTTATCTCGTAACCCCAAGATTTTTTACCAAGACCCACAAAAAACCCAAAAATTATGGCTCGTACCCACTGAAAACCTTAATTTTTTTACCTAACTTAAAATATCTCTTTATTACATAACGTTATTTCCCAAATATACAATATTCACAGAAATCGAGATCCTACACTTTGTGTCCATATAAAAATGTTGAGAATCCCACATTGATAAGGAGAGGATATCTCAAAGTGTTTAAAAGGTAGGTGGACTACTCTTCTTATCACCAAATTGGTTTTGAGATGGATGTCCACACTATTTCACATGGTATCAGAGCCCATCACGGATCTTAAAGCCTCCCTTGATTCTGCTGGCCCTGCCGGGGACAAGGCAATGCCTCGTCCTTCCCCCGACCGTTGGGGCATTTAACAGCCACCCTCACCCAAGATGGCACAGGGCTGCCGTGAGGGTTAGCTAAACCCTAACGTATTGAAATATTACATCCTGAACGTTGATCTCGAAACCCAAAAATTATGTTTTCATTTGATTGTTGTTCTGTATTTTTTAACAGTTTTGTATGATTTTTCAGTGGTTTCTACCCGTTCGATGATTAAATTTGAGGGGGGTTATGTTGTTGAGACTGTGTTCGATGGTAGTAAGCTTGGGATTGAGCCTTCCTCTGTTGAGGTTTCTTCTAGTGGGGAGCAAGTTGTTGATGACGCAGTTGATTATCTGATTTTGGTTCAAGTCCAAAAATCAATATTTGTCTCTCACATTATTTAAGAATAATTGTGTCATATGTAGGGTTTGTCGATCTTCTTTCCCTTAATTTGTACTAAAAAAATAGATAATTAAAATTTAAAGACAAGTCAAAAAAAAAAAGAAAAAAAATCTTCTATAAAACACAAGGTTATTTTTTGGTCAATTTTCTCATATTTTCCATAACTTAAAAATTGTGTGGAATTGTTGTATAAACGCTTATTGAAAACACTCCTACTATATATGTAAAACTAATTGTGACGAAATAAAGCAAAATATTTATAATATTCAAACAAAACAACGTAAAAATTTAAGAGCTCAAACCTTTTTTTTGCTTTTTTGAGAAAAAACTTTCAAATAGTAATGGAAGAAACCAAGTTAAATACAAGACAATTAGTGTTGCCTAAATAAACTATTTGATTAATAAATTTTTATCATTTTTAAAACTTTCAATTTTTTTTTTTTTTTTTTTTTTTTGAGATACGAAATTTCAAGTTTTAATTTTCCCTTCAAAACATAAAGTATTTATAGTCATTGCGACAACAATATTCTAGGACGAAAAAGGAAACTAAAATCTCATTTCGAAAAATATTTAAATGATGGTACATTATTTGATGCTTTTTTTTTTAATGTTTAACAACTTTTGAAAACCTTCATATCATTTCTAAAAAGTGACTCATTTTGAAAAATACTTTGTATAGTTTTAAAAAAGTTTAACAACTTTTGAAGGTAGAAAATTCAAATCTTCTCATCTCTCAATTATCATTTAACAAGCAACTCTTTTTTAAACTATATACAGAAGTTAAAGCATTAAAGCATTGATACAAAATAGACAAATAACAACAATAATAACAATAATTAAAAGAGAAACAACTGTTTGATTGTAAAATTTGAGTAAATCATTTAATCCAAGCCCTAATGTTAACTTTTACCTTGTATCTCTATCAAATGAAACACAAAATTCATTCTATCTATCTTCCTTTTTAAAATACAAACCAATACATTCGACATTTTTCGACGTTCGGTACCGCACGTAGAACCAATGCATTTTATTGAGCTGTGCTACATGTGATGTTTACCTTTATTTTTCAACCATTGGAAGAAGAAGTTGCTTGGAATCCTACATTCATTTCTCAGTAAGACAATGTCTTTAGCTTTATTTCAGTTCATATAAGATCAAGGTTGAAGCGTCACATTCGATAACACCCACACTTCACAATATCGGACTCCAAATAGCCATTCGACATCTGAAATTTATTTCGAAACCTCTTAGATTACATTGCAAGTGTAACTTTTTTTTATATATGAGTATCTAGATTGACTTACGTGCACCCCATGGTTATTCTCATGGAACATATCGCCTAACTCTACAATATTTGGATGTGTATTAATGCTCAGGTAAGTGACAATGCAAGTGTAACTAAAGACAAACCTCACCTAATAATACACAAATAATGTTGGATTCAATTGTTAATCCCAGGCCATATATGACATCATCTGAAACTGATTTTTAAACTCTTTGATGACATTACAAGTGGAACAGAAGACAAATACAATGCAAGACAAAGATGCTCAATTTCTATAATAGAATAAGACAACAAGAGCTTACCTCAACCGACATGATGTATGTGCTTATGACTATTAGGTTATGGGTTCAAATCCCGAACAAAAATAAAGTTGGAGACTGACTGACCAGCAATATAAATATTCAAGACTGAATGATTAACATAATAAGATGTGAAATATTATGCAATTGACAACAAATGGTGTGTTCTCATACCTGATTGAATGGTTCTTCACCTGATATGCAAGTCACTGAGAAAGTCCGACAACCTGAAAGTAGGCTTCAAATTTATATAAAATGCATAGTGGCACAAGAAATTGATAAATATCAAGCAAACGCACAAAACAACACCTAATATCTTTAGCTATAACAGTGAGACCATCTTCGTTCCCGATGTGACGCATCACTATCTCTTCCAACCGGCCATCCCGATGTGCATGCTGCATAGATAAAATCCATCAACATGTGAATCTTATAACGAAAAGTTCATACAGCAGAGGACAAAGCGAATGTGAACCGAAAAATGCACTGTCACAATTGGAAACAGAAAGTCTTCATTCGAAAAGCAAGCATCATCTCAGAGAGTCCAGGGATAACATAACATTCAAATAGAGCATTCAATTCAAATTACAGGCATGCTAATACGAGATGTTCGAAAAGGACTTCAATAGATGCACACAAATCAAACATTAGGAGAACACTCGGTTTCGGCTTGGGAAATCAAAACCTATGAATGATGCCTAAAAAGGTCATCTTGGTAAAATACAACACTTAAGAAGCCATAGTATATTCTATGCATAAAAGAAAGGTCTTCTATAGATAGGAAATCGTCATCTTGGCAACATAGTAACTAATTTTCCCTAGGACAAATGACTAATGTCGTTTGCCAAGTATCATTCCCCCATTCGCACGACGTTTATGACAATTAAAAAAGTCTACAAGCTTGTCCTTCTGCACACGTTCGAGGTTTTTTGGCAAAGACTCAACGTACATGCGTTAAAACTACCCAAAGAAAAATGTAGCTCAATAACTGTAATCCTCCTCATCAGTCGAGGAGTTAGCTTCACACCCCAACTGCATTAGAACAAATGCCATCTCCAAAGGTGATAAATCTTCCAAATCTAAATCTTCAGCACTAAAGTCCATATCCTCTAAGTCTTCGAACATATCAAAAATGGCATCCATATCCACAATATTAGAACTGCTTGGAGGATTTCTTCGTGGTCGAGGTCGGCGTGGAGGTGGCCTGTGATATTTCCATGTGTATGAACCAGGCTTGACCCAATGCTGGAACACAACAAACATTGTATCAATCAAAAGACTGGATGGAAAGCCAATCTGCTCTAATGAAATTAAATGACAAACAGAATGGGCATAGATCTGATGATAACATCCATTTATGTACCCACATCTTTCAATATCTACCACAAAAGCTGACTGAAAAGGAACAGCACTGCTTATGTGACACCCATGACACGCCACCAAAAAATGCAAGGGTCGTCGAGTGAAGAAGAATGTGACAATTGACATAGCATATAAGATTAGACAAGTGCAGACGATTTGCAAGCATATAGATTCACTTTAGAACCAACGAACATTCAAATGAAGTTTTCCTAATCTTAAGCTAACCTACAATCCTCCCCGAGATAACACATACAAATCCAAAACCTGTAAGCATATTACTTTTATAAATTTGAAAAAGAGAAGCCCAATACCTTCAATAAAAATAGAACAATCAATTATAAAAAGTCTAACGATACAATATTTTCCTTTTCATAAGTGATCTAACATGAATTGTTGATATCACTAAGACTGTGATAAGAACCAAACGAGAAAATAATGTATTACAATATCAATGAAACCAAATACAAGATAAACATAATGAAAGACACCTAGAAGTTAGAACCTCCCTATCATGGATAAACCAACCCAAGTCCAAAACTATTCCCATCATTTAGAATCTTAGATACCTCTCCTAAACGGCCAAACCGCCCCGTAATCTAATTTCTAACATAACCCCAAGGTATTCCTACTTCTTTTAAGGCCCAAACCTATCAGATTGATTAGACATAAATAAACAAAGGTGGCAGAACCAATCAGCCAAGTAGTCGACACATTACTTTAACCCGAATGAGTCCAAAACTTGTTCTAAGAGGGGCAGCAAAAGTAATTTCAAAGAATTTGTTTGAGAAAATGTGTAGGCGTCCTAGTAAATTAGGTGGACATTTGTAGGTACTAATTGGTTTCTTTCATGAAACATAAATTCAAAAATGAAGAAAATTGCTACTCAAGGACTCAAGTAAATTTTAAAAAGATATAATGAAAAGTTTTCCATTTACAGCTTTCTTCTCTACCGTCAACTTGAAGTCGTTAAATTTACTGTAACACCATTAAATAGAGTTTACTTACGCTCACTCGTGGGTTTCAATGAAATTATTTTTTACACATAAAAAAATGTTATTCACATTTTAAAAGTACAACTAAATTCTTATGGCTCAAACATAGATTTGATTATGAGAAATTCAATCAAAAGATTAGAAAATGCCTTCTCAACATCAACACACAAGTTAAAATTAAGTACAATTCAACACATCTAACCCACCATGACCGGATGGCCACGGTAAGCGGGGTGGGTGGCTTGTGAAGCCACCTGAGGCTCAAAAGGACAAAAGAATCTTCTTGCACTAGATTTCTGTATCCAGATCTCAAAAAATCCCTTTCATAAACTTATGTCCACGAAACCAAACAGGTAACTAAACAACACATTTCCTAGGCATTCAAATTTTAGCAAGACCAAACAGGTCAATATTTCCATTCAGTATAACAATCAGTAAACCAATACAATTTAGGCAAAGAAACAAAGAGAAAAAATGGAAGAAGAATTGAAGTTTGGGAAAATTGCAAGCCCAAAGGCCACAACAACAATATCCAGTATGCTTATAAGAACACAATTAAGATAAAGAAACTAAAGTAAATGCTTTCAGAGATAAACATACCTTGTAAAAACAACTGGATCCAAAAGGGCAGTTCCCATTTCCAAAGTTAAAGTGCTTACAATCTATTGAACTGAAAGAGAATAATATAAAGTTGTATGGTCAGAATAACGAAATTATCTCAAAAGTCACACAATTACTTTAGTTGTTATGAAGTTCCCATCCTCAAAATAACTTTGACTAATCATCCTGGACTATGAAGCTGTTCAGATTACACATGGTACGTAATAACATCCAAAGACAAATGAAGTGGGTTACAAAAATTAAAATTAGAAAGAAAAAGACGTGAGTAGAAAGAAAAAAAATATATTAACACTTAACAGTATCCAGAATGCAATCAAATTTAAGAAATGAAGAACATAAATTTACCGCAGCTTTGACTTGTAGCTATCAACAATCTCTTGCTTTTCTTCTTTGGAAGAATACCATATAACACTCGGAATGACAAAGTACGATAACTTCCTACAAATTGGGCAGGTTCTTAAAGCACTGTTAAGATCCATTCCAGAGGTAGATGAACTATTGCGCCAGTTTCTAATACAAGATATGCAGAAGGGATGGTCACATTCTGATAGAAGCCCAAATTTCCTCTCGGCTATTTCGGGTTTTGACAGAACTCGCTCCAGGCAGACACTACACTCTATTTCTTGGCTATGTTTCAACGAATCAAGATGTTTTTGCTTTTTCTCACAGGCCTTCATATGCTCCTCCCTTTCACCACTCCTATAAGGATGTAAACATTGTTTTCCACACGTGGGACATAAGTCCCCATGAATATGAGGACAGTTTTCACCGCGTGGACAAACACTACCAGCTGCAGCAAAAGAACAAATAGGAATATCATCTGGACCAACCATCCTTGGCTCCCTACTACCCCAATTATCAAGACTATCTGGATGCTCAGACGCTACACTCCAAGCAGGCTCTGACTGCAGGGGAAGAGGGGTTATCTCTGAATCAGCAAGCTCGTTCGAAGATCCAGGTAAAGGAGAAAGTGGCCTTGATACTAGGGGAGGGGTTATAGAAACAGATTCGGACAGACAAGGTTTCTGAGAATTAAAAGACGATGATGACTCTGCTTGAGAAACTTTAACATGGTCATATCTGCATCGACCGCCAAAAGCACACCTTGACTTTTGATAGTACGTACAAACCTGATACGAATAATACGTCAGAAATAGAAGGAAAAACGATCGAATTCTCAAACTGACTGTTGGTTTCTATTGATAATAAATGATAATGCAGAGCAATGTAAATATTACTCACATTGCTAGGTGGTGCCGTCCAGTCATGAGAAAACTCACAATACTCCCCTTTCAAACATGCCCCATTCGCAAAATACTTGCACAAGACCCTATACAAACCATCAAAATAAATTGCCACACTTATGAACAAGTCAATTCCAATAACAAAACTTCATAAATATAAAAATCCATAGACTACAACAACTACCCAACCAAACATCTTTCATAAAACTCAAAATTTCCAAACATTTCGAACCACAGCAAGACCTTCAAAACAACATAAACCTAATAATTAAACCAAATACCAAAGAACCATAATCAAGATTAATCCCAACCGCAACAAGTTATTCAAGAAACGAAAAAACGATATTGCAATAATCGGATGACATAATCAACAAGACCCCATGACCGTGGAGTTGAACTCGATTACAACCAAGCCAACACGCCACCAACCCTTTCGACCGCCCTTAAAATCATCAAATTCCAAATAATTAAACCAGACACCAAAGAACCATAATCAAGATTACCCAACTATATTTCACTGCCAAACCAGAAACATATAATCAAATACCGATACAAAAATCAACAAGAACAACACAAAAAAGACGAAACGTTACCTTTTAGACATGGCGATCGACGAATTGCGAAAAGGAAAAGATGATTGAACAAAATCCCCTAAATTTCTTGGATGATTAAACGAGTGGGAGATGATTTGAACAAGAAATAAGGAAATGAAAAAGAGGAATCAAGAACGAAATCAACGCAGTTCATCGTTCATTTGGAAAAGGGGGAAAAACAAGTAACTTAGGGCTTTTTTGGCGGTCTGTATCAAATATAAGCATTGGCCATTCATTTTTTGGATAACTCCAAAAATGCCCCTGTGGCTGTATGAGACATTCTGTATTCAAGTAGGGGTACTGTTGTAATAAAACTCAAATTTATGGCTTGTTTGGGATATAATGTGAATGTAAATTTAACTACCAAATTTTAAATAATACAGAAATGGAAGTTTTTTTTTCTTCTTTTTAATGGGTTTATAATATATAGGGAAAAAAACTTTGCATTTCTAGATTTTGTTTTCCTTTTTGAGAATTTGCATTTCTTGAATTTAGAGTAAATTTATTTCGTATATTTTAGAATGGAATATTTTTAATTGAATGTTACCGAATGGCCATCGAATGATTGGTTATCTGTTTTGGTATTAATCCATTTTCATTTCACAGTCACGGGTTCGATCTCTGGAACCAGTATTTGTAATCTTCTTCCCCCAATTTATACTAAAATAATAATTAAATGTCAAATTTTAAAAATTACAAAAATGGAAGTGTTTTTTTTAGAATCTTCCTTGCGTCATTTTTAAAAAATGGAAATTTTTTTAACAAATAAAATTGGTTAGAGAATCATATAAACCTTATAAATGGTACCACTCACTACTCTACTCTAAATTAATATGAGAGTGAAATACAAATTTATAAGATTAAACATGTGATTGTTGAAGTTTTTTTTTTAATTTTCTTTTTTTAAAGAATTTTTCTTCTTTTTAATAGTTTAAATTATTTAGAGAAAATAACTTTTAATGAGTATCAATTCAATTTAGTCTCTAGATTTTAAAATAAGAAATTTGTATTCTTAATATTTTAACAATTTTATTTTAATGTTATTTAAAATAACAAAATCATTAATTACATAAAGTAATTTTGATCAAAATCCTTTAAATTTTAATGTGAATTTAATTTAGAAAATAAAATTAAAGAAGCAAACAATGGACATTATTGAAATTTTAAGAATAAAAAGATTCAACTTTAAAATAAATAAATCAGACCCAAAATAGATCTCAAACCTAATTGACTAAAAAAAATTCTTTTTTCCTTTTAAAAGGTGACTATAAAAGTTTTTTTTTTTTTTTCGAGAAAGGGTGACTACAAAAGTTAATTTTCCCTAGATTGAATTATCAAATTTTGAAGCTTCTTTTTAAGATTACAAAAATGGAAGTTCCTTTTTTATTCTTCTTTTTGATGGGTTTAAAATATTTAAATTCGTTGTCCTTAGGCATCTTTGCTGAATATTATAATGAAAATTAAAAGTAAAATACACGTTTTAATGTTGTCGTTTTTTTTGGGTTGCACTTATCCGTTTAGGTAAGAATGGCGACGGTTGCTTTTTTAGAATAATATGGAAATTAAAATTAAATATAGGGGGAGATTTCAATTTATTTTCTGCTTAATTTATAAATTTAAAATTTGTGTTTGATTAGGTCAATTCAAAGGTTGACCGACTTTATGAGGTGTGAATTGAGTTTTCCTTTTTTTAATGGAAAAGAAATATCAACACAACCTAAAAACTCAAACTCAGCCTAAATTGAAAATATAGGATTGAGTTTTGTTACTCTAATGCATAGGTGTTGGGGTGAAAATAAGATCACGTGATGTTCGCTATATGTTTACTGTTGCGAAATATGATTAAAATGAAATGAAGTACGCA
The DNA here is from genome assembly GCA_036507275.1 of Sicyos edulis. Classification (NCBI taxonomy): domain Eukaryota; kingdom Viridiplantae; phylum Streptophyta; class Magnoliopsida; order Cucurbitales; family Cucurbitaceae; genus Sicyos; species Sicyos edulis. The sequence continues at coordinate 37,834,811 of CM071854.1, read as the reverse complement.
TGCCTAAACCTTAGATTGTGCAAGTATACACAATCTTGTTATAACAAGTTTTAACTAAGTACATGTCATCTCCACAAAAAATTTGTGTGCTCTTAGTTTAGTTTTCATAGCAAGAGCCAGTGGGGGAATGATAAAATGATTTGAACAAAATTAACTACAGTTTGCAGAAATAAGAACGTCAACATAATGTTATTACACGCAAGTTTGTTCTATTACTTTTTCAATAAAAAATGAAATACAACTATACAAACATTTTGATCAACATAATGTACTTAAGATTAGTTTAGCATGCATATACGGTTCGTTCATCGCTACCTCTATTCTACGACAAAACACCCTACTTGCCTATATCCACCCAATTAATGATTTAGCTACCCATAGTGTAAAAAACATGCGAAATAACAACAAAAATAACTTCTATCTTCATTAATCACAACCAACAAGAGTTTTTTTTTTTTTTTGAGATTACAACAATTAGGGGTGGGGGAGACTCGAACCTAAGACCTCAAGGTCATTAGGTGTACATTGATGCCGCTTGAGCTACTGCTCTATTGGCCAACCAACAAGAGTTCACCACAATGATTAAGTGAAATAACTAAAAAACCAAGAGATTAAAAAAAAAGCCTAGTTAACACTGTGAATGTTGAATAAACTTTGGCACTGATGACGTCTCCGGTTATAAAAGTAGGGATACAACGAGTGCGCAGAATATAAACCAACTAAGCTAAGAAAACGATAAAGAGCTAAAAGTAAGGCTCCAGCGAAGGGACATTCTCTGCATCATCATATGCATCGCATGCTTGAACTAGATTCCAATTTTTCATGATCGAATTCATGACCTAAGTGTTGAACTGGATTTCTACCAAAAAATGAAACCATCCGGGCACCAAACCTTTTGGTTGAAAAATGCATTTTTTATTTTAGTTTTAATCGTCATATTTTGTGATATTTTTGTATATAGGATTTTGTTACATGGTGCGAATTAAGTTGTGTTGGAGGATTTTTGTCGACCCGTCCGATCGTATGTATTAGTGCAATCAAACCCAACTCCACACATATTTTCAGGTTAAGTTGGGTTGAATTCCGTTGGTTTATGTTATTTTTAGTAAAATAATATTTCTATCTTTTTAATTATATTTTCCTTTTAGAATTAAATTAAATCTTATTTTATTCTTTTAGCATTAGGTATTACCAATTCCTTTTATGATTAGGTCATATTTCCTTTTATGGTTAGATTTTATCTTTTCCTTTTATAATTAGGTCATCCATTGTACTCTATTTAAACCCATTGTTGGATTCATTATTAAATAAAGAATTTAGAGAATATGTATTTCCATCTTTTTCAACATGGTATAGAGTCTCAAATTTTTCCTTTCGATCCGGGTAAAATTTTTCTCTTGTTCTCTTTCACTTTCTTTTCCATCACCTTCTTCCTCTTTTTGTAAAACCATTTTTCTTCTCCATCATCTTCTCTTTTTTTCTCAACAAAACAAAACCCTTTCCTCAAATCTCTATTTCTTTTTTCTCACCTCAAAACCAAGAAAATACAAACCATCTTATTTAGATTCATAAATTCTTTTTTTTTTTAAATCCTATCAAACTTCTTTGAGGAGAAAATCATCTTTTCAACCAATTACCCTGACCAGCATTCCCAAATTGGTCCTGACCAGCATTTCCAAATTGGTCCTGACCAGCATTCCCGATTGGTCATGTCCAGCATTCTCGATTGGTCTTGACAGCATTCCCAAATGGTCCTGACAATCAGCATTCCCAATTGGTCGTGACAATCAGCCTTTCCAATTGGTCGTGACAATCAGCATTTCTAATTGATCCTGACAATCAACATTTTCAATTGATCCCGACAATCAGAATTCTCAGTTGATCCTGACAATCAGCATTCTCAATTGATCCTGACAATCAACATTCTCAATTGATCCTGACAATCAATATTTCCAATTGTCCTAACAATCAGTATTCTCAATTAGCCCTCGCATCAACATCAGTATCATCATCTCAATTGATGCAATTGGCGCATCATCATCCAAATACCAACTCTTATTAATTTAACTCCAAGTTTGGCTTGTATTCCATATACAATCCAGCTTGAGGGGAGTGTTGGTTTATGTTATTTTTAGTAAAATAATATTTCTATCTTTTTAACTATATTTTCCTTTTAGAATTAGATTAAATCTTATTTTATTCTTTTAGCATTAGGTATTACCAATTCCTTTTATGATTAGGTCATATTTCCTTTTATGGTTAGATTTTATCTTTTTCTTTTATAATTAGGTCATCCATTGTATTCTATTTAAACCCATTGTTGGATTCATTATTAAATGAATAATTTAGAGAATTTGTATTTCCATCTTTTTCAACAAATTCTTGGGTTAGGTTAATTTGTCTCTCTTGTAAGATTCACCTATTAGCTCGTAAATATGTAAAAATAAAAATATATGATACCATACTTAAACTTATATTATTTTAGGGAAAATTTAGAAAACTAGTACCAACATGAGCATTTGCTCAACGGAATTAGTAAAAAAAAAAATTTAGCTAACTAGTTTTTGAAATTTAAGTCTACAACATGAAAACAAAAAATCAAATAGTTATCAAACGGGACATAATCATTGGTATTATTGAGTATCGACACATACTTTCGGGGAAATCCAGTCCGCTAAAAGCAAATCCTATGGCCCCAACTCCGTGAAGAAAATGCAACAATAAACTTGAAAAAGAGAACTCGCCATAAATCAGTTCGGATTGAAAAACGATGTCACTAATGGGAGGATTGTTCGAGCTTGTGCAAGCCTTGATGTACGATCCATTCGATTTCGATGTGAAAATATAAGGGTTTGATTTAAGGTTGGTGCTCACACCATGGAAGCATTCAGTTTTGTTCCATAAAGAGGATAAAGAAAACAACATTCAAGGTTAGGGATGAGTTGCAGAGAGATCTGGTGTAAAGGCCCATAATGTTCTTCTGGCCCATTATGAATGAAGAAAAAATTACAATAATACCCTTCTCTTTGCAAAAATTTACTATTTAATGTCATTTAAATCTTCAAACATGAGCTAAAATGAATTTAACTCAATCGACATACGACAACTTCAAAGGTAGAGGTTTGATTCTTCACCTATGTACTGTCAAAACACATGAGATTTTGGATTTTAATAGTTTTACATGTCAATTACTGCTAATTTCAATTCGTCTTATATTTTATTTGTGTAGGTATGTTTTAAAGATTTTTGTTTAATGTATTTTGACATACTTGTCGATAGCTCAAGACCTTTTTTTTCTTTTTTACTTCTTAGAATAATGCAAATATATAATACTTTTTAGTGTTCTTATTTATCTTAAGATAACATTAAAATCTTATTATTTTGATGTAAAAATAAATTGTAGTGGGTATAAAATAATATATTATATGTCGAAGTGGAGCTAAAATAGTGAAATTTGACATATACCCTCAATAAAGGTAAATTAGATGGTTGGTTGAATATTTTAAAAATTATATTTGCAAATGTTTAGAATATATTAAGAATAATGTTGTATGATACATTAACACACAAGAATTAAATTAGCCATGTTTCAAGATTCTCAAAAAAAAAAAAAAAAAAAATTAGCCATGTTTCAAAAGAAATTACATTAACCAAATAAAAAAAATGCATTAACCATACGAAATGAAATTTGAGTTGGGTTTTTTTCATTACTTCTTTTTATAAACTTTTCACCTTTGTTTATCCAAATTTCAAACACAAAATCAAATTTTTTGAAACTATGTTCTTTAAGTTATAAAACTTTGTTTTACTTTCTTTAAAAAAAAATTAATGTAGACAATATGATAAGAATTCTATGTTTTTTGATGAGGCAGAAAGATAACTATTCATAACTATTAATTTTCAAAATTCCAATAATTTCATTGTTTAGTGATAATCTATTTCAAAATTATGGTCATAGGTTCGATCTTAAGAATCACTATTTGTCTCTCCTCATCTCCTTTTCCATTGACACTCTCAAACACTTAATTTCCCAACTGGCTCATAATCCCATTTATTTCAATTGGTCTTTTATTTCATCTCAATTGGTTGGAATTCAATTTCACTCGATTCTTATTTATTATTATTCTTTTAAAAAAAAATTATTCTTCTTTTAAGTTGGATTTTCTAATCTATGCGATCCAACTTTAAGTTTTTACTCTTTCAAATCTATAAATCACAACACATTTTAATGTGAAGAAAATGTAAATAAAAGCCAACAAAGTATGAGCTTTGGCTATAAAAATGCATAAAAAAACCTTTACAACTAAAATCAATATTGTATCACAATTCAAAAGTTTACAATACAGCCGATGCACACTTAATATACAAATAAAACTACGGAACATAACCACGAACATCGTAGCTCTCTTCGGTCGCTCGACTCCTTATTTAACACACACAAGAACGAACAGACAAACAATAAAAGCTGATGACTACAAAGATCTCATTGGATGAAAATGCCTTCGTGTTCAACTTCAGATGCGGGTTCATTGTCGTCCTCAAAGTAGTCAAGACCTAGGGCACCATGACCCCTACCGAAGGCCTTGATGTGGTCCTTGAGCGAGCGCTTGTGTTTGAAGTCAGAGCCACAAAAACAATACCAAATCTTCCCACAATTCTTCTCGTGCGTTCGCCAATCACCCTTTACGGCGAAGGCTTTGCTGCATTTTCTACAAGTAAAGGGCTTGACGCCATGCTTTCGCTTGTAATGCGTCTGCAAGGTGCGAAAGTCCTTGAGCGGTCGTGACCTCGGGTTGTCGATGTTGTGTTTGCAGCCCGGGGCGCAGCAGTAGCATGGCAACCGGAGCATGGCGGTTGGCTGTGTTCCTTTTAGGGACTCTGGTCCTTTTCTATATTGAGAACCATGCCCCCACATATGCATCTATACATTTAAAATACAACTAATATGAAAAGTAAGAAACCAAAAGAGGATTAGAAGAGTAATGAGGAATGTTTATTTTTAGTTTTCAAAAAATGAAAATTAGTTTTATCGGTTGAAGATTCCATATTGAAAAGATTAAATCACTTGTTCGAGTTATATACTTTATAAAATCAATCACTATTCTTGGAAGTCATTCCAAATTGTGTGAGAAAGATATTTCCATGATCATAAGTAAATAACTTAGAAAAGTAATTTATAAATGCTTTCTTATTAAGAGTATATTCAATCGAAGAAAATTAGGGTGATATCATCAATTAAACTCATCGCTTCTTAATTATTTAAGATTTTCTTGACCAAAACCTGATTTATATTTTAAAAATTTAATCAAATCGAACTAATACAATCAAAATGCAGCTAAAATATGTTCATAAAATAGTTTTTTTGCTTTAGGATTTGTTCAGTAATGTAAAAGAAAAGCGTTTAATAATTATTATTTGTTTCTTATAAATTAAAAAAACAAGACGTTTTTTTCTCAGAATCTCAAGCATTTTTTTAACTAAAAAATAATATTTAGTTTGACTTCTTTGTTCTTTTGATACTAAATATACAAAGAAGTAATTTCATCGATGTTAGGTAAAACAAAGATTTTTATTATTATTAAATGTTAGAATATTTTGAAAAGAAAAAAAACGTAACGAAAGGAAGGTACAATCTATTAATCAACACATATTCTTTAAAAAAATAAAAAAATCAAAATGTGTTCAACTCTCAGCTTTAAGAAATTAATCTTTGTTTATTTATTTTACACACATTTAATTCAAAGCCTCGCATAGATTCCAAAACCCACAAAAAAAAAAAAGATTTCATTTTCAAATTTGACTAAAATTTGAAGAACAATTAATATAATAAACTAAAGAAAAAGTCGTTTAACCAATAAAACCATTATCAAATTAAACAAAAACAGCTTCATCGATCAAAAGTTATAGTTTGAGTCCCTCACTAATCTTAAAAAAATAAATAAATAAACAAAGATAAAACCCCTTTCTTTTCTTAAAGATGCATTAAAAAAATCTTTTAGGGGGTGTTTGGTGCAGGGATTAGATTAAGTTAGTCGGTATTAAGTTAAGCTGAGTATTATGTTAAGCTGAGGATTAAGTTAATCTGTGTTTGGTGGACATATTATGTTAAGCTGGATTAAGTTAAGCAGAATGTTGTTTGGTGGAGGGATTAAGTTAAACTGAATTTTTATTTAACATTTTTTATATATTTTTTTAAATGTCTACTCTTTAATTTGTTTTCTCTTAACAATAGTTTCATGACAAAATGACATTCATTTGAAAATGTAGCAATAATATTAATTTAAATAAAATATCCTTGATGAATATATATTTTATTATTTATTTCAATTTTAACTTAATATCTATATTTAATTAAAAACAATATAAAAAAAAAATTATTTTCATTCAAAAAAATTTAGAAAGATATAGGAAATTATATATAAAAAATCATTTTAATTACTTAATTACAAGATTGATATAAATTTAAAATTTAAAAAATTAATTTAATTTATTTAGTACACCTTAACTTGTGTGAATGATAATTAAGTTTGAAATTCAATTTTACTCATATTTTTAAAGTGGTTCAAATATGTTGGACTATACTATCTTGATGAAAGTTATAATGAAAGTATAAACCTAATTTTCATGTATTTTTAAATCATTCTACCTATTTTATTGGTTAATACTCATTTGAATTAAAATTGTAGTCAATATAGTAATAACAAAAGTATATTCACAAATAGGTGTATATAACAACCAATTTAGATGCTTAGAAAACAAGTCATAATATAACACAAATAAAATTTGTTTGTATATAATAATAAAACTAATTATATTCTAAGTAGAAAAATGAGTTTTATAATTTAGGAATTTCTTTTGTTCCATTCAAATAATTGTCTCTTGAAATTGAAATATATTTCTTTTATTCTCTTGAACCATTTTTTTCTTTAGATAATTTAACATTTAATATTAAATTTAAAAATATTAAATGAACTATAAAACATAAAAAAAAAAAAAAAAAAAAATTGAATAAACTTTTAAATCTAAATTTTAAAAGTTGAATAAATAGTTTGAAAAGTATAATTAAAGATAATTTCGAAAAACGAGACAGAGAGAGAAAATATGAGGATTATTGTTGGAGTTTGTGAAGGATTAACTTAATCTGAGGGATTAAGTTAATCCGTCCACCAAACAAGAATTAGAAGGATTAAGTTAATCCGGATTAACTTAATACCTCCACCAAACACCCCCTTATATAATGCAATTAATTTTCTTACATCCCAATCAAAAAATAAAAAAGAGGAATTTAATCTCAAAAAAAAAAAAGAGGAATTTTTTTTTTCTTCATCAATTCCTAGTTCTACCATTTAGAGAAGGTTTTACATATTTTCAAACACCAAAAAACAAACCCCTTTTCCCCATAATTAGTCCTTACTCATATATCCATTCTGCCAAAAAAAAAAAAAACTTAAATGTGAAACAGTTCTTATTCAGAAAATCACTTCAATTTCTCAGACTGAAAAAAAAAAAAAAAACTTATAGTCATATCAATGCAAGTACCAAAAGACACAAAGAACATTTCATGAACCCTCAAATCAAAACCCCAACAAAAAAAAACAATTTCAAATCAAATAGATCAAATAAAAATCAGTTTTTTATTTGTGTTCATAAAAAAATGAAAATGAAAATGAATTACCTGAAGATTATTGTATCGATTAAATGCTTTAGAGCAGAGAGGGCAAGAGAATTGAGTGGGACCGGTAAGGATCTGAGAAGGGGTCGGAATCCAGAACTGGCCCTTGCCGGCGGCCGGCAAAGGGTCGCCGGAGAATTGGCCGTCGAGGGGTTTTCCGGCAGGGTCCGGCGAGGGGGAGTGGAGATCGGAGCTAGGGCAAGAGAGGCTAAAATCAAGGGCGAGGGTAGTTTCGTCATTGTTGTCTAGGCCGCCGGAGGAGGGGCGGCGATCGGTGGTTTCCGGCGAGAGGGTGTTGAGGAGAGGGAGGGCCTGCGGCGGCGAACACGGCGGCGGTGACGGCGGAAGAGGGATGAAGGTGAAGGAATAATTGGAGTAGTTTTTAGGGTCTGTCATGGTTAGGAGAAGTGAGAGATTTTGCAAATTGGAAAAATAAGGGTTTCAACTTTCAAGGGTTTTCTCTTTTTTTTTTCCTTTTTTTTTTTTTTTTTTTTTAGATTTTAGGTTTTTATGTAAAAGAAAATATATGATGTGATGGGTTTTTTGAGTTTGGTTTGTTATAAAAACCTTGTGTTGTGTCTGTTTAAAGGACACCCAACCTCCACGTTTCTTACATGCTAATTTTAATTATTATCCACTTTAAATATAAGCTTTTATTTCATTATTAAAAGGGCTTAACCTTAATAAATCTTCCAAATTTTTAATTTGATAATGTATAATGAGATAACTAATTGAGTTTTTGATATAGTAATGTTAATGTTGGAAAATTTTCAAATTATTGCGATATTTAGATGAAAGGAGCAAAGTTTCACTAACATTTTGTACAATTTAATAATCAAATAGATAATAAGTTCAAAATTTTTTAAAAAATTACATTTATAAAAAGGAATTTTTTATATAAAAAAAGCAATCAAGTAAAAATAATTGAAAGAAATGAAATTGAAATAAAGAAGTTGCTAACATAAATTTACTATAAAAATGTAAATACTTGACATTGTTGATTAGTTTTGATATGAAAGCTCAAATATGGTATCATACTTTGTTAAAGTCTAAATTGGTATTCTATATTGTCCAATCAAAAATTGAAAGAATTTAAAATTGTCTTTTATCCAAAAATTGAACTTTCTTCTTTTCTTTCAATATAAATATCTTTTATCCAAAAATCAAAAATTGAAAGACAATTTAAAATTGTGAAACCAAAAATACATTATTTTGAAGAAGTGTATCGAAGAAAATTGCTGAAACATTACAACTAAAAAATAATAAATAATAATTAAAAAAAATCCTTTTCATTTTTCGAATATGCCTTTAATTATTATTTTTTGGTTAATGTCATCGGTTGTATTATATATGCATCAAGTTAAACTAGAAAGTAAAAATTACAAAACTGAAATTTAGAGTTTAATATATTTTTTTTAAGTGTCAATTGAGAGAAGGGGACTACAAAGTCTACAAAAAAAACTATTATTGCTCTCAAATGAATAAGAGTCTAAACGCTCAAAAACACAAATCTAATCGCTCAAAAACCAAACCCCATGACCTTAATAGTGACTTATAGGATGATATCAAATAATATAAGTTAGGTGTTTTGTTTTGGTATCATACGCGTTAAAATGAAAGAAGTTGATAATAAGGACCTAACAATATTAAATACACGTTTTTTTAAAACAAGGGTAACCACGTCCGTTCCTAGGTCAGGCACCCGAGACATCAAAAGAGTAATATCATATCATAGATGAGTCTCAAACCCAAGAATATGAGGGAAGCATACCCTCAAAATTCAATTCTTCATCTATTGAGTCATCCTTTAGGGACAAATACAAGTTATTATCAAACACTTGGGAAAAGGGAATGAAATATTTATGGGGAAATACATATTTAGTCCAAGAAAATTGTTATGGAAAAACTATACCTATATTTGAGATGTAGGGAATAATTATAAAGGATCATTGCATTTGTTTGACATGATAAGGAACATAGTATGGAGAGTTAAAAATAGAGAAATGGGGCGAAAGAATAGTAGTCGTGAGAAGATTAATAATGGTTAAAGGGAAACGAATAGTGATTATGGGGAATAATGTCAGTTGCCCCATCTTATCTTAAAAAATCATTTTTCACTCCGATTTGATCATGATCATTTTGCGTGGTTGAGAATCCTGTATTGAAAAAGTGAAGAAAAAAAAAAGCACGCAAAACCTTTACAAAGAAAATTTTGTTACCCATCTTATTTTTAATTGATTTTAAGATAAAATTTCATGTTATATGTGTTGGAGATACTCACTTGTGGTGCAATTATCCTACATTGATAAGGTGAGGATTCTTCAACACATTTATAAGGGATATAAGTTACTCCCCTCATTACCAATTGGTTTTGAGATGAAACCTCATATTCTCTAATATGGCATCAGAGCTTAATGTGGGTATTAGTCCCCAAATTCCGATCCTACCCAAAATGCTTTGAATTAAAAAAAAAAAGCGGGTGTGGACCCAACCCAAGCGGGTATTTCGGTCCACAAATTAGGATCCAATTCAAAATGACATTTCCCAATATATGGTCGCCCTCTTGAGGGAGCATGTTGGAGATATTCACTTGTGGTGCAATTATCCCACATTGATAAGGTGAGAATAGTGAGGTGGAACCCCGTAGACTATATGAGAATCTCTAACTTGTTCACTCATGATTATTATTTTATATTGAGAAGATTATTTTAAACTAGATCCAAATTTGTGGACCGAAAATACCCATTATTTATGGTAACTAGCTTGGGTGAATTTTGTGCATCAAATACCGATTTAAATTTGGGCCGGCCGGATTGAAATCCAATAACCCTACCTATGGTTCTAATAACATTTTAAATAATATGAAGTTATACCTCAAAATCAACAGGCAGAGAAGGCAGTTAGCTTACATCTCTTCTAAAGATTATTGAAAACTATCTTTCCAATTTAAAATCATATGAATATTTCTCACACTATTTGGTATCATAGCTAATCGTTCGCACAATTTTCTAAAGAATGGTGAATTACTCCCATATAGCCTCATACTATATAATAGCCTTGTTAAATATATTTAATTAAGAAGGGTAGATAATATTTAATAAATAGATAAAATAACCCAAAAATAAATTTTAGAAAAAAGGGCAAACTAAATAAACACAAACAGTGCCAATAGAGCATAGCTCAAGCGGCATTTTTGTATACCTAAAGACCTTGAGGTCTTAGGTTCGAGTCTCCCCCACCCCCCACCATTTGTAATCTCAAAAAATAAACACAAACAGTGGTGAAAAGGCTGAAAGAAACAAACTAATAAGTTCCAAGAAGCATTAACATTTGAAGCAAAAGAAGAAAAGCAGAAAGCTGAGGAGACTGAGAAAGTGAAGAAACTTACCCTCTGCAAAGTAGAAGGAAAAAAGAAAAAATCACAGGAATTATCATTTATCAATATTTTGCTAATAATAAATAGGAAAATTATAATTATGTAAAGAGAAAAATGCCAAAACAAAATGTCAGAGAGTACATGCTGCTTGTCCCCTGAGAGATAAGGAAAGGGAGAGAAACCCAAAAACCAAGAATATGTATTACATTTTTTTTTGTCAATGTAAATCAAATTTATTCATTTATTCATTTTTAAACTTTTAACCAAATTTTAGTGAGGGATATAGAGGGTTTTGTGTTCAAAAAATAAGATTTTTAAAATTATACAAATCCATTTAGTAAACAAACCACCAACTACCAAATCATTCAAATAACTGTTTTTTTTCTTTTTAGAATAATTACTTTTATAGTTCCCTAGTTAATTAGTTTTCATTTTCTCTGGTGCTCAAAAAAAAATTTAAACATTCAAAACTAAAAATGTATTTTTTTTCCCCTATTTTTTAACCTAATGGGGTGTAAAAAATTTATGTTAATAAAATTATAGTTAAAATTAATTATAATGTTAATTTTGGATGAACAACTGCTCACAAATAATATGTGAATCAAATATCAATTTTTATATTCGAACTCGTGATCTTAGAATTGAAATAGATTAACAACAAGATAACCAGCTGCACTACCGACCCATTCGATTAATTTTAGATGACTAGACTCTTTGATAAAAGTGCAAAAAAATGACTTCATGTATAATTCGATAATTGGAAAGGTTGTTGGTATGAATTCCTCCACTTCGCACTTAAAAAAAATTCAATAAATAATCAACAAGAACATACTTTCATAGACATCTTGTACGATTAAATTAAATTATAGATACATATTCTAGTCCATCATCCCAAAATGTTAATCATTATAGAGTGAGATAGTGGTCAAAAGAATTCTAAAAATTAAGAAGTGATGAGTTTAATACATGATGACCACATAATTAAACTTAAATTTCAACGAATTACTTAACATCTAAATGTCGTAAGGTCGGGTGATATGACACATGACATTAGTAGAGATACTTGCAAACTGGCTTAAATAGTCACAAATTTTAAAAAAAAATTATATCGCATCCCAAAATGTTGTTGAACAAAATAATATAATAATAATAAACCCTAAATTGAATCTTAAAAAACAAGAGACTCAATTGATTGATAATTAGTTTCTGCCATAAAATTCAAATAAATACATACATGTTTGTATACTATAAATATACACATTTTCATGAAAAATAATTGCAGCCATTTGCTTGGATTGACGTGTTGAATGTTTACCATCTTAGATCATTTTGAAATTTTCATGTCATCAAATTGGGCCATTGTTTTAATTCTAGTTTTTGGCTTTAAACATGCAAATTCTGACAAATAATAACATATATATATATATATATTAAGCATAAAGCTGTAGGGCTTTTATGAAATTTCCCACATGCAAAAGTTGTTTTTATTGCCAATTTACTATTATTATTTTTCTTGGAGGATCTACTTTTTTGGGTTAACGAAATGACATTGACAAGATTCAGACATGTAATTTATGTTAAGTCATATCATCGTATAAATATTTGTATGCCTCTTGTAGCCCCCTTCATCTTTTGATTTCCATATTATTCATTTAAAATTTTATTGCATACAAAATTTCCCTCTATTCATGAATTAAATTATGACTATGCGTTTGAAGTACATGAAATGATTATGAGAAACTAAAAAAATTGGAGAAAATGAATATGAAATATGATGAAATAATTTTTGGTGGGCTACACACACAGGTTAAATAACTCTTTGTATATATCATTCTCTTTTTTCTTATACCAAATTTCTAACTTTTTTTTTCAACACAAATGATAAGGATAAGATTCAAATTCATGGCCACTAGATCTTAATGTAAATGTTATGAAATCGGGAATCAACAAATAGTTGAAGATAAATAAAAAGCAGAAAGAGAAGAAACAACAAATCGAATTTACGTGGTTCACTAACGTTGTGTTAGCTAGTCCACGAGGAGAGATGAGACACAATTTTATTAATTAAAGAGAAGGACGAAAATACAAAATGAACTTTATAAGGCGGTTAAGGCTTAATTAGAGTTTATATAGACCCCCGACTAACTAATCGTAGGGCATTAGGTCGTTCAAGGCATATCTCAATAGTAAATCTTATGTTAGTTGAGCTACACATTGTTAACGGTTTAAATTTTGGTAAAATATAAGTTTAGTGTACTATGTTTTGAAAAACAAATTTAGAATTTAGTCTCTATAGTTTGAAGAAAATTAGAATTTAGTCCCTATGATTCTAAACACTAGAATTTAATCCTCATAGTTTTATAAAACCTAAAATATAGTTTTTATTGTATGTAATCACCAGTGTATTAAAACATGAAGTCCACTGTTCATACATAAATTATATAAATATCTTTTTATGTCAGTGACTTAACTCATAATTTTATAATTAACATATGAATAATTTATTTTCAAGTATTTAATTCACTAACCGTAAGATCCTAAAAAAAGGTCAAAGGTTAAATGTTGACCAAGTCCACACGACGTCATTTTGACTTGGAACAAAACAATGACACTTGGTCTTCTAGGTGTAAGGCGCGTGGCTGCTCAATCATGCTTTAGCGGTGTGTTTTTTGTTTTTTAAACGAAACGAAGTCATTCTTCTCTTCCTCTATTTTTCGATTCAAGTTCATGGGTGTCATTTCTAAGTGATGAATCATTTGCAGGTTTTTGGAGCTCAAAGCTTAGAGTGTTAAGTGATGCCTATTTTTCTTCTCCGTCTTTGAGGTAAGTAGCTATGTTTTTATTTCTTGTACTTTCTTATTTGTTGTATGAATTTTCAAGAAGGCATGGTGAGTTTTCAATTATGTTATAGTCCTTTTAGAGTGTTGTGTGGATTTTTTGTTGTGTGTTATTGTCCATTATAGAGATGTATGAATTGTTAGTGAAGTATCACTCCTTTGAAGGTGCAGTGTGAGATACTAGTGTGTATCCCTCCTTTAAGGGTGCAGTGTGAGATACTAGTGTGTATCACTTCTTTAAGGGTGCAGTGTGAGATACATGTGTGTATCACTCATTTGAGGGTGCAGTGTGAGATACTTGCGTATATCACTTATTTGTGGGTGTATGATGAGTTGCTAGCAATGCATCACTCACTTTTTTAGGGTGCATGGTGAAACCAACAATATTTCACTCATTTGAGGGTGTAGTGTGAGTTCTTACTAGTGTTCCACTCATTTGAGAATGCAAAGTGAGTTGTTGGCTATGAGGTGAATTGTTATTTGTAGTTCATTCGTTTAAGAGTGTGGTTGTACTCGATGGTTGAAGATAATATAGTGCATTAGAGCTACATAAGATTGTTCATGGTGTGAGTTGGTCCATGTTCTAATGATGTTATCTAAGTCAAAACATGATTGAGTATGGATATGTGATTTTCTCTACTAAATGATGAAATGTAGTTCATTCGCTGAAAGATGAAGTGGATAGAAATAAGACTTGCTAAGCCATCTTACTAATGTAGTGTAAGGTTATGGAAGCTTTTTCTTTCATACTGTTAACTCAGTAAGGATTATTCATCTAAGTTGCAAGATCACTTGTTCGAGCGTGAGACTAGTATGATGAGATTAGCTAGTAGTTGTAATGGTTATATAAAGTATGCAATTTGTTTAAGCGTTTGGAATGAAATCATATATTTTTCCAATAAATAAATAAATATATATATATATATATATATATATATATATATATATATATATATATGTTCAAGCTTGGGATCAGTGTGAGGAGAATTACTCCGAGGTGAGATGAAGTTATTTAGGGTCAATTAGCATGCTTGTGGTTTGCTTGAATCTATGAATAGTACATTTTAAGAATTAGGAGCATTACCTCAGCATTATGCGACGAGTTGTGTGAGCTGGTGAAGGATCGATGCTAAGGATCGTTATATAGTTGAGTTTTGGTGTGTGACTCTATTTAGAATTAAATGATTATGTTGTATATGAGCCTCATATTTATCTATTATAGTTGAAAGAGTGGAGAGTTGAGCTCGGTTTACGAAGTTGTTTTTTGTTGTAGGATGGTTAAGAGGTGCCCTAAAGTGACAAGTACGACGATCAACGAGTAAACAGTCATTCAAGTAGTAAGCAGAAGTGTCGAAATGTGCAATTGAGAGTGAGTACCTCTAGGTACACATGTTATGGTAACCATATTTGTGTGCTGATTATCAGAGCCAAGAGAGTGGCCACGAGTGAAAGGAGCTCTATACTGTGGCTTTCTTTAAGTGGAAATGACCTAGGGTGGATTTTCCTAGTACAATGTGTAGTTAGTGAAAATACCACTCTAGTAGTGTGTAGTGTGTTGCAATTGTGCACTCTGGTGTGGTGTGCGCATATGCTTGCTCTGATGGTGTGGTGTGTCTTTACCAATTTGGTTTGAACATTCCTTTAGCCAAAAGGTGTGGCTTGTAGCGTAGTTTTCAGTTGGTACACGAGCAATGTACTTTTAGTTCGTATGTAAGGGTGTGTTTCAAGCTTTAGTTGAGGTGCATGGTGAATACATAGATGTACAATGGAGCAGAGTACGTGATATGCATGCCAGATAGGGTAGTCTACGGAAGGTGGTAGGCAACTGTGAGATGTCGAGTACCATGGACAAGATTGATCCTTGTTTGTGAGTTACTAATGTAAATTTTTAGGTTTCGTTGATGAATGATAGTTTACTGCACTGAAAAACTACTTGCTTTATATGTATATATTCACTATTCGCTATGATGTTAATAATGACAAATTTCTTTGGAGCTGAGTTGATGAGACAGGATTGTGAATGGTGGGGCTGAGGAAGGTGATAGCTAGATTAGAGACTTAAAATTTAGATTTAGGTTGTTATCTTTTAGTTGTATTTTTTTAGGATGTTACACTAACAATTAGAAAGAAACCGAGGATGACTATTTTTAGGTTTTATCTAAAGTAGGACTAGTTTAAATTATTACTAAATCATTAAGCTAATATAAGCTTAATGATTTGTTTATTTTAACATTTACTAATATAAATCAAGGAGTGTGTAGCAAAGAAGGAATGGTTTGTTTGGAAAGGAAATAACTTGCAATAAGTGAGTGTTTGGTTGAAGTGGCAGTAAAAGATTACCTCCTGAATTGAATTGGAGGGTTTTCTTGTAATTTTGTTTGTATGTTTCTTGCATATGCTAATATATTCGTATCTTTTATCCAAAAAAAAAAATATTACCTCCTGAATTGAATTAAATTATAATCAAATAAGTTAGGAATAAAAAAAGTATCATCAAAGAAGGTTTTAATTCCCTACTTTTAATTGTTGTAAACTCAAAAAAAAAAAAAAAAAAAAAAAAAAGCTTCATCCACACACGTACTGGTTTTTTGGTTATTTGCATATAAAATTATCCCTTTCCATGTTGATTTTGTAGGATACATTTTGAAGGTACTGACCTTTAAAAAAACAAAAAAATATATATATAAAAAACATTAAACTATACTTTATGTTTGAATTACCAAAAACAAATAAAGAAACCTTAAAATTTTTATATAGAAAATCTTGAAATTATTTAACAACAATATTTATACTAAATATTAATTTAACAACAATGTTTTTAGATTGAAAATTTGGAAAAGAATACTAGACTTTTATGGAAGCCAATAAATTCGTGTAAAAAAATTTAAACGAAATTGTGGTCACGTATCTAAATTATTAAACAATTTGTAACTCAAGGCTTCTTTCGATAATCATATCATTTTTTGTTTTCTATTTCTAATTTTTCATATTTGATTTTTAATTTTTTGCTTTAAAAATAAAAATCAAAATGGGTTAACAAACATGTTCTTAAATAATAAAAAACAAAAATAAAAAACAAATAGTTATCATCGTTTTTTGTTTTTTTATTTTTGTTTTTACTTTTTTTTAAATAGATTTATTTATAACTAATTTTGGTTTTTGTGAATTTTTCTTGGTCTATCGAATTAATTGCTCTGCTAGCAAGTTTTGCTATTTGTTTTGTGATTTTTGTTTTTGTTTTTGTTTTTGTTTTTTTTTTTTTTTTTGTAATATATGTATATTGGTTAAGGGAAAATCGGAAAGGGGATATGGAGAGTCCAATTCCTAGATGAACATTGTGTAAAATAATATTTTTAAAAATTTTAAAAATATAATGTTAATTAGAGTGAGAGATATATTCCATGAATTTAGGATTGTATTTTTTTTTTTTCATTTTTTAAATGTTTCAAAATAGCATGGGCTAGTTTGGAGAGAAAATATTTCTTTCTTCACAGATACACAGATTTTGGTTTCAGCCCTACATTTAAATACTTTAATGGTACAATAATTTCATTATTTGATCGTAAATCTATTCAACATCAGTGTCGCAAGTTCCCTTCCCCCAATATATGCTACAAAAAAAACTTTTAAAAAAATAGCAAATTTCCCAATATTTTCTTAAAAATGAGTTCTATCATTGCCCTATAAATTATTCCTAAAATACATAATTAGATAGGGGAAAAGTTCTGTCAGCCCAATTATTTCTCACCAAAAAAATACAAAATGGCGTTGTGGCTTTTTTATAAGAAAACAAATAAAAGTGCAAAAAGTATTCAGGGGTTTTGGGTTTGGGAATCTCTAGTAAGACATGAATTTGAAATTTTTTTTTTTTTTAAAAAAAAAAGGAAAAAGGCAAAAAAAAGAAAATCAGTTTTTTTTTGTTTAATTGTTCAATTAATTTAGAGAGGGACGAATAAGTGGTTCTCAAATTTAGAATAGCAAAATTCTAAATTTTCAAATCATAAAAAAAAAAACACACTTTTACGATTTCAAAACAACAAAAAACAGACCACTTTGAGAGACCATAAACGCAAACTAATTAAAGTATTTTGCTGCCAAATGGTGTGATAAATCATCTCTTTTTAAAGACTACAACGCCTCTTCCATAATTATTAATTGGAGGGTTTTCTTGTAATTTTGTTTGTATGCTTCTTGCATATGCTAATATATTCGTATCTTTTCCAAAAAAAATTAAAGTATTTTGCTTTTATTTATTTTTTACCGAAAAATAAGACAATATTTAATATATAGTTAACAAATAATCGTATTTTATTTCAAAAAGGAAATTATATCATGGAAACAAAAAAGTAAGATATAATAAATATCAAATTTAATTTCTTTTTGTGGCTTTGGATCATGCAAGCCGTTTAGAGTGTGTTTGGAAGAAGGAAAATAGTAATGATGATAGGGAGAATGAGAATGAGAAGGAGAATACGAAAAAGAATGATAATGGAAGAATAATTATCGGTGGCCCAAACACGAAGAATCATACTCATTTCCAATTTCCTCCTTATTTTTTATGGCTCAAAACACTTTAATAAAATTCTTTATCTTTTTCGAAATAAATATGATATTTAAAAGTCAAATCTAGCCCGACTAAAAATCTTATAACCACCTTCTTCTCAAGTCTCCATACCCATTAACTTAACATTTAATTTATTATTATAAATGGTATTCATTATTTTATTTTGGTGTTTTATTTATTTATTTATTGTTAGAAATATTTTGGTGTTTTCTTCTTCACATAGATGCATATGAAATGTTTGGAATAAAGATCACGAAATGAAGGGAATCATTCTCTTTCATTGTAATTTGGTCCATCCATAATCTTACTTTATAATCACTTTTTAGTTTTTATTTTCTAATAACTTTTTATTCTTTTTCATTATTTTATTTTTCTAATAATTTATTATATTTCCTTTAATTAGGATAGTTATCCTCAAAATTTAGAGATCATGAATTCGAATTCTCTATCTTTTTTATCACATGCGAATATATAAATGATACATTTTTATAATTAAATTTATAACTGTAAAATTGTAAAATTAAATTAGATTATGATTAATCAACCGAATTAACGCAACTTTTACCAAATTATATAAAGAGAAAAATTAAATTAAACGAGTGTGCATGGCTGGGGAGAGTTTTTTTCCCCTCTTTTTTCCCTCTGAGTTCTGAAAGTCTGTCCCTCTCTGAATGATCAAATCCTAATATATATATATATATATATATATATATAATAACAATAAAACTAAAAAAAAAATTAAAAAAAATTAAAAAAAAAATTCAACAAATCTACACCATCTCTTCCAAAGGCATTCAGAATTCTCTAGACACTTAAATTTTTTTGGGAGATTGAACACAATAAAAAAAGGGTTTGTCTCCCAATCTTGGAACCCACAAAGAAAAATGAAAATAGTGATTGTTTGTTTGCAATATAGTTTTGGTTTTATTAGCCCTCTAAATAACAACAAAAACAGAAACATAACCCTTTCTGTCACATTACATACCAAACAGTATAATTATATACACATTACAACACACACACACACATAATATAGCCTTTTTCTCTATAGGGTCCTCTTCTCCATGCTTCTCCCTCTGTCCTCTGACCCTTCTCTTTCCAATGCCCTTTTTCTTTAGGACACCCTGCCCTTAACTCATATTCAATTTATCCCTTTCATCTCAATTACTACATTCATTTTTACACATACCCCACTTTGGGGTATGTTCCCCAAGAGAAATTATGTGTAGCCAACTACTCTTCATTTAGGACACCCTGCCCTTAACTTCAATGTGTTCCTCTCCCTTTATTACTTCTGATGAGTTTTGAACTTGCCCTAGAAATTAATGAACAAGGGCAATCATGTGAGGAGAGAACTTTGGGACTAAGTTAACAAGTTTGGAGGTATTTGGATGAGGTTTTGATGAGGAATTGTTTTAATTAGTTAAAAATTGAGAGTTGTAGCAAAAAATTCGTTTTGATGTGTTTTTTTTGTAGAAGAGTTAGAGTAAAAAACTTGTTTTGATGTAGATTTAAAATGAGTAGTTATTTCGAGTCGTAAAAAGAATGATTAGATGTGAATGATTAAAAATGAGTTATTTTGAATGATTGAAAATAAATGGTTAAAAATAAAGAGTTGTTTTGAGTAGTTATAAATGAATGCTTAGAAATGAGTGGTTGGAAACGAGAAGTTATTTTTAGTAGTAAAGATGAAGAATTATTTTTTAGTAGTTACAAAAATTCTTTTGAATGTAGTTTTTCAATGAGGATCGAAGTTAGTAAATCTTCAATCTAAATCTTCCTTAAATATGTCGGAAAAACACACCATTAAGATTTAAATCAACCACAAGATTGAAATATATAGGTTGATTTAATTCGTGTTCGTACAATGAGTTGACCTATGTACTAATCAAAAGCAACGTGGAAACCTACGAGACGATAAGGTTGATATAGTGAGTAATAACTCTGGTTTGTTGTTCTTTATTATTGTTTAGACAGCTCATAACATCTATTCATAATTTGAATTTCAATTCTCCCATGTTTCTAGGGTATTCCAACTCAAGTTAAGAGAAGTGTAGATTCTTAATGTATCTAAAGCTCAAATTCTTATAAAATTTCATTTTTATTGAATACAATAAGATTAAATAATAGTTGTGCAAAATGTAAATATGAATTAAGTTTAGTCTAAAAAGTAGGATCTCTTTTTAGTCCTTATACTTAAAATTAGTTCTTTTAGTATAACAAAATAAAGTTTATACTTTTAGAATCCATACAATACAAACTTTATTGTGAAACCCTAAAATGAGCAAATATGTAGTCTTAGTCATGAAGCAAATAGGGAAGTGAAAGTGATAGGGGGCAAAAAGGTTAGTAGCCAAAAAATGATAGGGTAGACCTTAGAAAAATAGGAAAAACTTTTTTTTTTTTTTTTTGCATAAATTAAGGGAAACTTCTTTACTTTTAAATTATTAATTCTTTTTTAAAGGGCTTGAATGAACAGTGAGTTTAGGGGCAATTGCATGGGATGGGCAAACAGTTCACTTTTGTTCATCATTGGAACTAACTGTTCATTCATAAATATGATGTCATAATTTCTGTCCACAAAATCACTTCTCCTTAATTTCTCTCTCTAACTTCCATTAATAAATCTCAGAGTCAGAGAGAGAAAGAAAGGGTCATGATGACCTTATCTTCCAATAGGGTTTCTTTTAAATTTAATAGTTTTATTGAAATAATAATAATTATAATAAAACCCCAAT
Organism: Sicyos edulis; assembly: GCA_036507275.1. Lineage (NCBI taxonomy): Eukaryota > Viridiplantae > Streptophyta > Magnoliopsida > Cucurbitales > Cucurbitaceae > Sicyos > Sicyos edulis. Next base: position 37,813,624 of record CM071854.1, on the reverse strand, counting down.
TTCTAATTTTTATTCATTATGTTTTTTTATTGTTTGTTTATGATTTGTATTTCTTGCCATCTTTGCCTTTGCTTCTTCCCTTTTGTACCTTTCAAGCTTGAGATCCAATTGGTTGCATATGTTTATTGTACAGTACCATAGGGTTTTGTTTGTTGGATTAGTTTTCAATTAAAAAAAATGTGATTTTAATTAAAATTAGTTCCTTTTTATAGACCTTAATTACTCATGAACTAGATGTGGATTTTTTATAAGACTAAATGTTAATATTAAAGGGTTGTTTCAAATGTGCTCCTAATTAAAAGGGTATAGACTTGAATGGAGCTATTGAATTAAAAAATGTTGATATTAAAGAATTTTAAAAAGTTTCGATATTAATCTTATAAAGAATTATTTTAGTCTTTAGACCTATAATGAACTGTTAATTTAAATTTATTTAAATAAATTGTTTTAGAAAGTAATGATAAAATAATGGGGAAAGAAGATAGAAACGTGCAATATACATTAGTTTCCCATTTTCTACTCATCCTAAACTCAAACAAAGTGTATTTTCAAAAAAAAAACTTAAACAAAGTCAATAATTCATATTTGTTATAAATATATTAAATTTTTTTTTAATGTAGGACAATTGGTTACAAGATGAATATTTTCAACATTTTCTTCGAGATAACGCCATATAAAGAAGACTATATTGGACCAAAATACCCGGTTTAGCCTCTTTTTTTATTTTTAACTTTTTGCTGGGTTGGATTCAAACTTTGGGATCAAATATCCACTTTTTTAAGTTTATGTCTGCTTGATTGGAGTTCATATTCACTTTAGAATTCAAAGCGTTCGAGTTGAATTGAAATTTGGGAGTCATTAACGATCGAACTCTAATACCATAAAGAATTTGTAAATGGGTAGAAAGGATTAATTTTTCATCTCCTCATACCCGGTATTTGAACAAGCTAATACAACATAATAAGGTTTAATAATAGCCAATAAATAACTAAATTGCATAATATCAGATTTTATACCATATATCTAAAACTAAAACTATATATTCAATACAAAGCTCATGAATTTTTTTTAGTTTGTTGGTTTGATTGTGCTTGTTATTTTTCATTATTTTTCTACTATGGATAACCTTTTGAATTTTAACTAAGTTTCAAAAAATAAAAAATTATTTTTGAAAAAATTCGCGGCCTTTAGTGGGGTTTTTTTAAAGATTTTGTTTTTTCTTGCAATTTCTGTCTCTTTTTTATTTTACTTTTTTTGCTAAATAAAAAAAAACATATTGGGGGAGGGGGACAAATACAAATTCTCGGGCTCGAAGGTATTGAACTGATTTAACAATGAAATTATTGCACCACTAATCCATTCGGTACGGGGAAATGGTATTTATATGCTTCACTTTTAAAAGAAAATCACTGTAAAATAACCTTTTTGAAAAAATCAAATGCATAATTACACATTTTAGCTAGGTTTTTTACATACCTCTTCTTCATGGTTACAGAACGGCAATTCCTTTTTTATTTTCCTTCCCTTTTAACTTTTACACATAAATTTGAAAAAATAATTTACAGGGTAATTTCTTTTTTACTGGTACGTATTTTTTAATGTCGAAAAATAAAAAAATAATAATAATAATAATAAAAACCTCCAAATCAAACATAATAATTTTCAGGACAGTGACCTTTTATCTCCCACAAATCACTGTATCCCACCAGATTCAATTTCATTTTCAAAGACCCCCTACCCATAAGATATAGGGTACCCTATAGTTTGTGGCACAAAATGGATCCAAATTATAAACCAATAGGGCCACAATTGCCACAAGTTTCTCTAATAATAACCCTATTATTTGTTTGGAATATCAATATGTTAAATCGTGCACAACTCAAAAGCTTAAAGTGATAGAATTGTTCTAAAAATCAATATCCATTAAAGATGAAAAATTCAAACTTTGAATCTAGAAATTTGTGTGACGATATCACGTTGAAACATGTTAAATCACTAATTCAAAAGTTTAAGCTTGATTGTTAATTAGATAAATTTAATTATGTCAACAAAAAATTACCATGTTCAAAATAACATTAAAAAACTAAAAGTTTGTGATTCAATCAATGGTGACGACATCTATCTAGGAATTAACAAATGAATTTTTTTATAAATTTTTTTTTTCCATTGTTAAAAAAAAATCAATTTTTTTTTATGAATATATCTTATAAGAATAATTGAAGTAAGCATAAGCTAATACAGGTATACTCACCGATATAAAAGAAATGGTGCAAGGTTTCTTTTATTTCATATAGTTAAGATATCTAATTTTAATTTTTTTCTAAAGTTTGTAGGATCTCACATTAAAAAAAAATGAAAAAATCTAATAATATAATATTTTATAAGTATGAGATACTCCTCTCCTTATCTAGTTTTGATATTGAACCTCATATTATCTCATATATATCATAATTTATTAGATCTAAATGGATATTCAGTCCAATAAAAATAAAATTGATATTCAATTCAAAATTGTTGATTTCAGAAAATACCATTTCAACTAGGCATATTAAGTATTATGCATTGAGAAAAAATAAGAAGAACTCACAACCTTTTATAAGAAAATGTGTATTACTAAAATTGATATTCAATTCAAAATTGTTGATTTCAGAAAATACCATTTCAACTAGGCATATTAAGTATTATGCATTGAGAAAAAATAAGAAGAACTCACAACCTTTTATAAGAAAATGTGTATTACTCGTAAGCTCCACCATCATATAACAAGTACAAAAATGAGTGTAGAGTTTTTTTGTTAAATGAAATAGCAAAAAAAATAGTAACAAATTAAATTTAATAGAGAAAAGAAATTGAACTCCAACATGCATCATATACTAACTAATTGATTATGGCTTCCATTCCATTATATTGTTAAATATAATATTATATAAAAAGTCAAAAATGAAGATTGACTTTTAAATGAACAATACTATATGAATGATTAAAATTAAATTAAATGAATCAAAACATGATGGTACATACCATATATGATTGAGATTAATAGTTGAAATGATTGGGAATTATGCAAGGAGAAACAAGCAAATGGTATGTAAGATGAGATTGATGGGGACTAATCATTGAATTTGGAAAAAGTTCTAAAATAATTACAATAATACAATTTGTCACGTCTACATATGTTTATAAAATTCAATTAATGAAGATTCTCACAATAATGGTGGCCAAATTTTTTTTTTTTTTTTTTTTTTTTTTTTTTTTTTGTGAAAAAGGCCAAAGCACGTATTTGTATATCAATATTCTTAATTTTATAATGCATGTTCATTATTAATATCATTATGTCTCTAGACTTTTATTATAAACTAAAATTTAATAATTAAGACCGATTTGATAATTATTTTTGTTTTTTTTTATTCTTAATCTTTTATTTTTGGTTTAAAAAATAAAAATCATATATATATTTGATAATTATTTTTTTGTTTTTTAAAAACTAAAAATACATTTGAGACGAGTTTTTGCTTTTAAAAATATCAAATTATATTATTTTATTATTTAATATTTAATCAAATATATTTATAATATAATATTATTGACCTAATAAATCTGAAATTTGCTCGGACTTTATTGGTAGCATGTTTTATCACATTTCAAGAATTTTTCCATAAAAAATTAACAATTAATTTTTCAAAGCTACTTTTTTAGTTTTGGAAATTCTTTTAATATTTTAAAAAAATTTAAAAATAAAAACCAAAATGTGTTAAAGAAAAACGAAATGATTAAAATGGAGTATAGGTTATCAAAATGTAATAATTTTAGTCAACATTGTTATTTTACCTTAACTATTTAAGTTTTAACTCGTGCTGATGTATAAATATGATATAGATATTAAATTACATGAGATTTTTAGCATGTCTCCCAACATAGATGAGAAATCATTTTCTATTTATTGACTTTAATAATTTTTGGATTTTATGTGATACCATATATTTTTTTATCCAACAACATTTATGCGCTCATTCAAACTCGTTGACCTAGTAGCATGTCAAAATAAACTTGAGATCAATTGACAATAAAATGAAAATTTTATTAACTTATGTTGTGAGGCTGTTCTCAATTTTAAAATGTGAAATCCTTCAATAACATCATACCTAGTTATGAAAGCTAGATGTATTTAGATTTAGTAAAAAAAAAGTAAAGTAGATTGGAAAGATTAATGATAATTAAGATAATTAATTATTCATTTAAGCATCAGCAATAAGTAATGATTGAATGACAAGTTTAATGCGAAGAATTTGATGTGAAATTTGATAGATGGTTAAAAATAATTATTTATTACTCATGCAAACAAAAAGTTCTACAAAGTTGTTAAAAAGCAAACAAAGTAACATTATGTTCAATGTTGAGTGTTTTATAAGTTTATTGACAACAATATTTTTTTAATTCTAAAAGTTAAAAAATAAGGACTGGATTTTAAATCAAGTACTAGCTTAGACTAGTTTTATTTTTCTAAAATATTTCGAATAAAAATGAATTTGTAGCATATTTCTTGTTCATTGTTGTGAGCTTGGCAAATTTAATTACAAGTTTGTAAATAAAACTTGACAATAATGAAATTATTTGAGGTCATGATGATTTTAACATTATTTTTAAGGTAAATTTTACAATAAATGAATAGAAGGTAGAAATTGAAGCATAACTAAGTTAAACGATCAAAAGAAGCAGATCTTCTGTGACAATCGATTGATGGTTGAAAGGAGTCTGGACATGATTCAATCGTTAAGAAATTATGAATTTAAATCTTCTATCGCTAATTAGTATATTGAATTTAAAAAATGGAAAAGAGAAAGAAAATGACAGAAAAAGTGAATGAAGGATAGGGATGGGGAGATGGCTCATGGGCCATCATATTTCCAATGTACAAAACAAAGCATTGAAATTGTATAGTTGCTCAATACCTACTTTAGCTGTTTAGAAAGCTCTATTTTTTTTCCATATCAATATTATATTCCACAACAATTTTCTGTTTATATTAGTGGATACTAAAATATAGGAAAATTGTAATTTTTTTTTTTGAAATGAAGAAAATTGTAATGAATGATTTATTTTAATATAATAATTATAAATATAATCAAATTTAAAAATATTTACATCCATAATAAAAAATATCATACTAGAGAACAATAAGACAGCGCGGAGCCCTCCAAGCGGGCTATTGTCTATTAATAAGTATTATGTATTGTTAATATTGCATTATTATTAATATTTATGACTATGGTTGCTAATTGTTTTTTTAAAGTAACCATATTTATAATTATTTTTTGAATTGAATTAATTTTATAAGTTTCTCTAAAATATATATAATTGTAATTTAAAAATAATAAAATATAGTAAAATATATGTTAATAGAATTGAGAAATATTTGGTTATGACAAGTTACAATAAGAGTTAATATTTATTGACATGACCTATGATTTGGCAACCTATAAATTAAGCTTTTAAATCCCTCACCTTGAATATGGTTGTTAAAAGAAAATATTGGTTACCTATTTTGTTGCTTTATTCTTTTTAGCAATTGTATAAAAATTAAGAACTACACCATATAGATAGTGATATCTTCTTCTTCTTTTTTTGTAAGAAGATGCATAGTGGGTTTATTTTAATATTTTGTTACTGTGGTTTTTTAAAGAATAGTAAAAAGGTAAGTTATGGAAAATACTAATTTGTTTCAAAAAGTTTAAAGTTGTTTCACTAATACTATAAAATGTTAAAAGTTTCACAAATACATGTGGATAGAAAAACGTATGAATTTTTTTTTTTCACTATTGTTTCACGTTAACTATCGTTACAAAATATACCGTTAAAGATGTATAACATAGTTACAAATATCTTATTCATAATTCACTCCATTTGATAACCATTTCATTTTTGAAATTTAAGTCTACAACAATTATTTTATCCTAAATATTTTCTTATTTATATGTTTGTATCTTACCTATATTTTAAGAAATCAAATAAAAATTTGGAATAAAAAAAAGTAGCTTTCAAAAAAAAAAAATTTAAAAATTTGGTTAGCGTTCACCTACTTTCTGAAGAAAATAGATATATATTATAGGAAACACACATTGTATGAAACTTGAAAAAAAAAAATTAATTTCAAAAACAAAAAATAAAAAATCAAACGGTAATCAAACGGACCCTAAGGTCTCATCACTAATAATATTTGAAATACAAAAATAATGATATATATAATTGTTAAGAGTTCAAAATTTTAGTCAATTACAAGTTGAATTCGTTTATGGTAAATTAGAAATTTGGTTCCAAATATTTGAAGAAAGTTAGAATTTGTCCTTATAATTTAAAAAACTAGAATTTAATCTATATAATTTGATAAAATCTAATGATTAATCTTGTCATTTATTATCATCGTAAATTATGTACGTGAAAATTAGCTATTCATGCTAATTATTTTATCTAATCAGTCAATTAATTCACACCGTTACCATTAGCACACGAATAACTACTTTCACGTATTCAATTCACTAACGATTAGAAACGATAAGGACTATATTTTAAATTTTATAAAATCATATAGAACTAAATTATAGTTTTTAAGATCACACGGATCAAATTCTAACTTTTTTCAACTCATATAAACTAAATTATAATTTTTGAAAGTATAAGAATTAGAAACGATAAAGACTATATTTTAGATTTTATCAAATCGTATAGAACTAAATTATAGTTTTTAAGATCATAGAGATCAAATTCTAACTTTTTTCAACCCATAAAAACTAAATTATAATTTTTGAAAGTATAAGAATTAAACTCAAACTTCAAATTATAGGGACCAAACTTATAATTTATTCATTATTTTAATAGTAGTCTTGGACAAAAAAAAGTTGTTACATTCGAGTCCAGCCCACAAGTCCTGGGCCCCTTCGCTACCGGCCTCAAACTGAAAGTAATATGGGCCGATGGCCCGTTGGGCCCTGAGATGCGCATATTTTTCAAAAAATGCCAACCGGAATTGAAATATTATTATTTTACCATAATATTACTTGTTCATTGAATTTAGGTTTTGATTTTGGTTTTATTTGAGGGAAATGGTTTTTTTTTTAACATAATTATTTAAGAGAAATGGTAATATATGAGCTAGTATAACAAAATAATTACAAGTTCAAAAATATTAAAAAAAAAATTAACCACAAAAAATTCGATTTATAGTCATAAATACGATTCAATATTATATTATTAATACAATAATATATATTATTAATATCGTATTCTTATTAATACATATGAGTATAACTGCTAAATGCTTTAAAAAGTAACTATATTTGTAATTATTTTTTAAAGTTTGACTAATTTAGTAAGTTTGAAAATTATTTCAAATCAATTTACTTAGAAAATAAAGACAATAAACCTTTAGAGTTTTTGCAAATATTTACCGCATGATTAAAAGAAAGAAAGAAAGATAAACTTGTAAAACACATGGACAAATAACGAATAGGACGATGATGTGATTGATTATCTAATTTGGTGTTAATTTATTTTTACTTCATAATCATGGGTTTCATCTTTAGAATTGGTATTTATAGTCCTCTTTTCCCCAACGTGTACCATATTTTAATAAAGTGATAGTTTTAGATTTTATGTTAGGAATAAAAATGTTGAACTTTGAAATATAAAGCTCAAATTAAAACAATATCCCATATTTAAATACTTATTAAAAAAAACCACAAAATAATAATTAGTATCGGGGTTGGTGCTTGGTTATTTATTTATTTATTTTAAAGAGAAGCAGCCGATTACGACCATAGCAATGACAACTATGATTAATAATTAAATGTCAAAATGTCACACTTTGTTCGGTATGCTTTTTAAAAAAATGTTAGTCATCTTTTTTTTTCTTTTTTAATTCATTTGTTGGGACTTTTGGAGTTTCTATTTCCGACCCCAAGCTTTGTTGTTTATATTAATTCTGCCCTTAGTTATTTTAAAAGGTTTCTTAGTTTCTATTTCTACTAAAAATAATACTCTTTATTTCGTTAAAAATGTCAACATAAATATGAAATTATTAACTGTATGTCAACTCAAAAAAAAAAAAATATATATATATATATATATATACATATCATAACAAGCTATATTAATTTCTAAAAGGGAAATTAAAATAATTATAAAATCAAATGGGTCAATGATGTTATAATTTCATTGTTTGGTTACAAATCAGTTCAATATCATGGTGGCATATTCGATTTCAAAATTTGGTATTTGAATCTTAATTTTTTGAGAGGAGTGATACGTTTTATGTTAGGTTTGTTATCTCCCTCTCAAATATATATTAAAAAAATAAAACAATTACAAATTTAGTCAAATTTTAAAATATTTATATTCATATGTTTTAATATTCTATTATTAATTACTCAAAAATACAATATTATGTATTATTAATACAAAATTATATATTATTGTTATTATTACCTATGACTATGAATGTTAGATTTTTTTAATTCTCATATTTATAATTATGTTTTGAAGTTTAATCTCATAAGTTTACTTTTAAAAAAACATATCATATATTATAGAGCATGAATCTTTGCTTTTTGATACAAAACTCCATTTACTGTATAAGCCCAATGCAAAAATAAACACTCTCAATACCAAATAGGTCAGTGACACAGTGGTTTCATTGTTTGGTTGTAAACCAATTTAACACCAACGTCACGGATTTGATATTTGTAATCGCTATTTGTAATCCCCCTCCTCCAACTTATACTTAAAAAATAATAATAATAATAAATAAACACTCTCAATGGACGGTGTTATACTTTAATTTAATTATTTATTAATCTTTCACTTGCATGATTTTCATTTCAATATAAATACTTCCTATTTTTAATGATCATGTTAATAAGATGAGAGTGAAATATCGATTTTTAAAATTAAACATTTAACATTCAAATTGGATTGAATTATGATTAATCAATCAAGTAAATACAACCCACATCATCTTTTTCGATACTTACTTTTTCTTTTGTTTGAATTATGTTACTTCTACTAAATGGGTCACTGGCGCGATCAACAAACAATACATAGAGAACACGACTACTCTCAAAATAATTTGAGAGTCAAATACAGATAAGATAATCAACTGCGCCACTGAGACTCGGTAGAATGATGTTACTTCTAAACTATACTAAAAAAATACAAATTTCATTTTCAAAACTCGATTTATTTATTAATATTGGTTTAAAATGAGAATATATTATTTTTATTAAAAAAAACAAAAAAATGCCTTTTCATGTCCGCCTAATATATATTCCCGTTTCTCTGTTCTTGAACGCGAACTTCTGGGCGAACTTTTCTCCAACAATCATCCGCTGACTCGCTAAGGGTAAATTTCATCTTCCCGTTTTTCTATCTATTTTTTCTTTCAGATCCGCCCTCTTCTGTTCTATATATCTGTTTCAATTTTCCCTTGTTCGTATTACCCAAGTTTTGTACAGATTCGTCTTCAGGTACAAGGGTTTTTACCTTTTGTGATTTCTCTGCGTTTTTGCTTTCTGGGGTTTTGATTTCGTGACTTGGGTTTTCTGGATTTGTGCTGTTTTGTTCTTGTTTGAGTCAGATCTCTTGATTTGCCCTTTTTTTTAGTTTGATGGTGATGGGATTTTGTTGATCTTGGTTTAGCTCTGTTTCGTAGAGAAATGGTTTTTTTTTTTTTTTTTTTTTTTTTTTTTAATTCGCTCCTTGCACTGCTTTTTGTTAATTTATTTCCCTTTTCTCCCCTGTTTTACCCTTTATTTGGTTAGCTTTGTAGGGATGATTATGATCCTATCTTGTGATATCTTGACTAGGATCTGAACTGTCGTGTGTTTCTTTAACGTTCGAGATTCACGTTTGACATTAATTTGTAGACATCCGTTCCTTCTATGTCTCGAGTGCCTCACCTAGGGACGGGCGTGGTTACCCGAGGAGGGCAAAGCTCAGCTCTGATTTCCCAATTTCAAAAACAAAAAATCAAATTATATATTATTTAAAAAAAAAAAACCGGGAAATGAGAGCTTTGCTCCCCTATACTTGGGGCACCACTAACCCGTCCCTAGACTGTGGCACTGGGATACTTCGAAGGGTATTCTAGTTTAAGCGCTTTCCAGCGGCCTCAAACCCTTGATCTTTGAAGGAAGAATGCCCTGAAGTCCTTAGCCTCAACCGTTGGGTTGTCCCTTGGGGACAAAGGGACAAATATTCCATCTAGTGGTTTGAGAATGATATGGAAAATGTGTATGCCTGATTTCTTCTGAACACTTTACTTGAATTTTGTTGTTTTAGATGTGATTTTGTTGAAGTCGTTTTTTTGGGTTGATGCATTAGAAAGGTTTGGAGGCCTTACAACCTTTATAAAATCATAGGGTTACTTCTCTCATGAGTAATCGGTTTGGAGATATAACCCATGTAACTTAACTTGATATTTATGCTCATTTAAATCTCAAGAGTTTTGTTCAAACATTCGGATCCAATCCAAGACTAGTGAGAGCTCACTGATGTTGAGTACTGTTGAATCGGTTTTGTGTATAGTTAAGTCTGTTGTAATCTATGCGAGTTAGTTAATTATCTCGTTACTGGAATATTGTTTGTTCTTTTCATCCCACTGTCTATAAATTAGGCTTCTGTTCATGCATCAACCTTTATAAGATCATAGGATTACTTCTTTAATGACCAATTGATTTTGAGATAGAACCTTGTGTTATTTAATATTATTTAATGTGCAAATATCAGAAGCTCTCTTTTAGTTCTCTTTTCTGTGTGCAACTCTAGTCTTGCTTGTTGGAATTTGGAAAGTCTTTCTAATATGGATCTGCATTCTTCTCCTGAAATTGGAATGAGAATTTGTCCACATCTAATCGGGAATTGGGAATTACTGCAGGGAAGAAGTAGCCATGGCTGATCAGGTTCAACATCCCACCATCTATCAGAAGGTTGCTGGTCAGCTCTCCCTTCAGTCGAGGGTTGCTTCAGGATTCCGTGCTAGCGAGGATGGCTTTAGGAACCCTGCCCTGTATCAGAGACGTGCAACGATCAAGAATTACTCGAATGCTGCTTTCCAATACCCTGCTGTGCAATCGTGTGTTGCTACAACCGATCTTTCTAGGGTCGCCTCAACCGCCTCCCCCATTTTCGTTGCTGCCCCTGCTGAGAAAGGAAAGTTTATAATTGACTTTTTCATGGGCGGTGTCTCTGCCGCTGTATCCAAGACAGCCGCTGCCCCAATCGAGCGTGTGAAGCTCTTAATCCAAAACCAGGATGAGATGCTTAAAGCTGGACGTCTGTCCGAACCCTACAAGGGTATTGGTGATTGTTTCAAACGTACAATTTCAGAGGAGGGTTTTGGTTCATTGTGGAGAGGAAACACTGCCAATGTCATTCGTTATTTCCCCACTCAAGTCAGTAATTATTTGTGCTTTCCACGTTTAATTACATCTTTCCATTTTCTCAACTTTCTTGTGCTAACTGTTTTATGTAACTTTTTCCAGGCATTGAACTTTGCTTTCAAGGATTACTTCAAGAGACTTTTCAACTTCAAGAAAGACAAGGATGGCTACTGGAAATGGTTTGCTGGTAACCTTGCATCAGGTGGTGCAGCTGGTGCTTCCTCCCTTCTCTTCGTTTACTCTCTCGACTATGCTCGTACCCGGTTGGCAAACGATGCCAAGGCTGCCAAGAAGGGTGGGGAAAGGCAATTCAACGGATTGGTCGATGTCTACAAGAAGACATTGCAGTCTGATGGCATTGCTGGTCTCTACCGTGGATTTAACATTTCTTGTGTTGGTATCATCGTGTACCGTGGTTTATACTTCGGAATGTACGATTCTTTGAAGCCCGTTCTCTTGACCGGAGACCTGCAGGTCAGTTTGTTAGTGATTTCAGTAGGTTTTTTTTTTGTATCGAGAAGTCGCTTAACATTCAATCATGTATCTGTTGCCCTGCAGGATAGTTTCTTTGCTAGCTTTGCCCTCGGTTGGCTCATCACCAACGGTGCCGGGCTTGCATCGTACCCAATAGACACCGTTCGTAGAAGAATGATGATGACATCTGGTGAGGCAGTCAAGTACAAGAGCTCAATGGATGCCTTTACTCAGATCTTGAAGAACGAAGGCGCAAAGTCTCTCTTCAAGGGTGCTGGTGCTAACATTCTCCGTGCCGTTGCTGGTGCTGGTGTGCTCGCTGGTTACGACAAGCTGCAGGTGATTGTCTTTGGCAAGAAGTACGGATCCGGTGGCGCTTAAGCTGGGCGACAATCGCAGCTACTTCAATTTTTAGATGTTGATGAAAATCTCTGAAAAGAGTTTGGTGGACCTTGGTCCCCTACGATTTTTGTTTTACCTCAAATAATCTTATAGTTTTTGGAGGGTGTGATTCCCTTCCCATTTATGACATTGGAATGAATTTTTGTAGAACATGTTTGATTAGTGTGGCAAACTGTCACACATTGTTTTCTTTCCAAAGTTCTAATCCAAATGAACTAAACCCTATTTTTATATATTGATGAGAAATCAATACTCGTTTCTTTTATTATGCTGATCAATTCAATTGGCAGGCATTTAGTGGCTACTCTTTTGTCATAATGTTAAATAAGTAGAGAAAAGAAAACAGAGAGTAAGATTTTTTCAAAACAATACTACTCATTTTATTTAAGAATAAAAATGGTACTCATGTTATAAAACATTGTTATGATTTATTTGATTATGTTAATAATTAGCCTTTGTGATTAAGACGGTTTTGGAAAATATAGATGTAATGAGAGTTCAATCAATGATAATTATCTATCTAGCTTTTTTGCCTTTTTACTAAGGTTTTTTTTAAATTCACTATTTTTTTTCTAAAAATTTGTTATGATTAAAACAATTATGTATATAGGTGAAACATTGGCCTAATCCCTCTAAACTAACTAAAATTTTGCTTATACTGGTAATTGCCTTCAATTAGTCTGTGATACCATCAGAAGGACAAAAATTACAAAAAATAAAAAAATCCCATCAAAATTTACTGTACATATATGTATATATATTTCTTTAAAGATACTATAATTATAAACCACAAAAAAAGCTCGGAATTCACGGGATTCGAATTTACTGTACATATATGTATATATATTTCTTTAAAGATACTATAATTATATATTTTTTACTTAGATATCTACCTCTCATCTATATTTATAGAAACTAAATCAATTTGTTTTAAAAATAAAAAAAGTAACTTCAAAAAGTTTGTTTTCAAATTAGTTAACATTTACGTATTTTTTTTTAAAAAAATGGATACATGGTAGAAATCGGTAGGACACATTGTAGAAATACAACCTCGATTTATATTCAATAAATCAGAAAATATTGGTATATTTTTGTTAATATACAAATTAAATACCTTAAATCCCCACTAAAAAAAAGGTAAAAAGGATCGGGTCGAGGTTCAGGCCATAAACCATAGGTCCAACAGGCCCAATTACGGCCCATGTAAATCTCGCAATCGCCAACCCAACGTTGACGTTACAATATAAAACCCTAAACTATTTGCAGATCAAAATCTGCTCTCTCGCCTGTGATTTTCGCCATTTCCAAAGGTATTCTCCTTTCTCTCTCTCTTGATTTCCGCCATTTTTGTTTCAGATACTGAATTTTCAATCTCAGATCCGTTCGTTTTTCATACTTGCAATTCCAAAGCCTTTTTGTTGGGATCTGATCGGTTCTTGTTTCGCAACTTCACGATTCTATTGTTGGTTCTGTTTTTGTTCATTTCTAGATCGAGATTTGTACGTCTTTTATCTGTTTCCTGTTCTTGTTTGATAGTTTTGTCATTATTTTCGTTGTTTTTATTCAGTTTAACCAATGCTCGGATTATTATGCTAGATTTCTGAAAAAAAATCTTTGATGTTTTGGTTTTTTGTTTGGTTTTGTTATTTTTTCATTTGTTTACTCCAATTTGTTTTTATGAATTAACCTGTAATCTTGTATTGAAGTTGTTGTTTGTGAAATCTTAGAGGCGATTAGATCTCAATTATTATAGGATGTTCCTACCTTTTTTACTTTGTCATCAATGATTATGCGTTATGGATTTGTATGTTCTTGCTGGTTTGTATGCCTTGATTCAGATCTGATGTGGTGTTTACGTCATCCCCTGTTTATAGATAGAGATTTGGTAATTTATAGTGCAGTGAAGTATTGGACCCCATCGTAGTGATTATGGGTGTTCATGTGTCTATAAAAGCCACACTGAAATTGACCTAATGAGTATGCTTAAAAATGACTATGAAACTGACCTTGATTAAGTTGTTAAATCGTTTATTTATTTATTTTATTGAAAAGACATACGTATCTTACAATTTTTTTAATGAAATTTTGGGAATTAATTTTAAAAAATGAAACATACCTACCAGTCCCTTTGGTCAATCGGTTCGGTTTTTTGTGAATGTATGAATGCCATTAGTAGTGATATCTAAACTCTTGTCTGCAGCTGCTCCTTTTAAACTAGCTTTGTTTGTGTTTTCCATTTTCAATGTAGTTTTGTAACTTGTTCACCCATAGAATTGTCTACATTTTGCAACATTTAACGATGCAGTTTCTAAATCCTGCAAATTTCTCATTCTTCTTTAATATCCTTCATCACGACCCTAACTATAGCCTTGTTCAAATTTGATGTGGACATTTGAATTTGTAGGGAAAGTAGTAGCTATGGCTGACCAGGTTCAGCATCCCACCATTTATCAGAAAGTTGCTGGGCAGCTCTCTCTTCAGTCTGCTTCAGGATTCCGTGCTAGCAATGATGGCTTTAGGAACCCAGCACTGTATCAGAGACGTGCAACAATCAACAATTACTCAAATGCTGCTTTCCAATATCCTGCTGTGCAATCATGTGTTGCTACAACTGATCTTTCTAGGGTTGCCTCAACCGCCTCCCCCATTTTTGTTGCAGCCCCTGCTGAGAAAGGGAAGTTTATAATTGACTTTTTCATGGGTGGTGTCTCTGCCGCTGTATCCAAGACAGCCGCTGCCCCAATCGAGCGTGTGAAGCTCTTAATCCAAAACCAGGATGAGATGCTTAAAGCTGGACGTCTGTCCGAACCATACAAGGGTATTGGTGATTGTTTCAAACGTACAATTTCAGAGGAGGGTTTTGGTTCATTGTGGAGAGGAAACACTGCCAATGTCATTCGTTATTTCCCCACTCAAGTCAGTAATTATTTGTGCTTTCCATGTTTAATTACATCTTTCCATTTTCTTAACTTTCTTGTGCTAACTGTTTTATGTAACTTTTTCCAGGCATTGAACTTTGCTTTCAAGGATTACTTCAAGAGACTTTTCAACTTCAAGAAAGACAAGGATGGCTACTGGAAATGGTTTGCTGGTAACCTTGCATCAGGTGGTGCGGCTGGTGCTTCCTCCCTTCTCTTTGTTTACTCTCTCGACTATGCTCGTACTCGGTTGGCAAACGATGCCAAGGCTGCCAAGAAGGGTGGTGAAAGGCAATTCAATGGATTGGTCGATGTCTACAGGAAGACATTGAAGTCTGATGGTATTGCTGGTCTTTACCGTGGATTCAACATTTCTTGTGTTGGTATCATTGTGTACCGTGGTTTATACTTTGGAATGTACGATTCTCTGAAGCCCGTTCTCTTGACTGGAGACTTGCAGGTCGGTTTCTTGTGATTTCATAAGTTTTTTTTTGCGCGTAGTGTGTTTAGATGAGATTTATATATCGAAAAGTCTCTGAACATTTGCTCCTGTGTCTGTCTGTATGCAGGATAGCTTCTTTGCTAGCTTTGCCCTCGGTTGGCTAATCACCAATGGTGCCGGGCTTGCATCGTACCCAATCGATACTGTTCGTAGAAGAATGATGATGACATCTGGTGAGGCAGTCAAGTACAAGAGCTCGATGGATGCCTTTGCTCAGATCTTGAAGAACGAAGGTGCCAAATCTCTCTTCAAGGGTGCTGGTGCTAACATTCTCCGTGCCGTTGCTGGTGCTGGTGTGCTTGCCGGGTACGACAAGCTGCAGGTGATTGTCTTCGGCAAGAAGTACGGATCTGGTGGTGGTTAAGATATATATCCATGATCCCAGCTATTTTTCAGTTTTTAGATGTTGATGAAAATCTCTGAAAAGAGTTTGGTAGACCTTGGTTGGACGATTTTTGTTTTACCTCAAATAATCTTATAGTTGTTTGGAGGGAGAGTTTCCCAGGCCATTTATGACATTGGTATGAATTTTTGTAGAACATGTTTAATTAGTGTGGCAAACTGTCACACATTGTTTTGTTTCCAAAGTTCTCATCCGAATGAATTAAACCCATATTTTAATACTTGTTTCTTTTATTGATCAATTCATTTGACAGGTATTTAGTGATCACTCTTTCGTCATAATGTTTTGATGTTTGGGATGGGAAATTTGAATATTATTGCCCCTAAAGCTTGAATACTTTACCGATTGTAATCATAAGTTGATGCACAAGCGAATGGCAAATAATTGCGACATGCCAAGACCAATAACGTATAAGGATGATTCTTTTGTCGTAGATTTCTCTGTGGATGACGAAAATCGTCCATAGATGTGTGTCTATCGATATCGGGAGAGAAAAATCATATTGGGACTACCAATTTTTGAATGTGTGAATTATTGAGAATTTGACAAAATATTAACTTTGTCTCACATGGAAAGTTTTGGCAAAATATATGGGAAAAATTGTCCCATGTTGAAAAGACACAAGAATGTGGTGTGCTCCCAAAGTTGTGATTAGTAAAAGTTTTAAAGAGTAGTTTTTGTAATTGAAGTCGGGAGAGAAATTGTGTTTTGTATAAGCTTTGAAGAGTAGTTTTTGTACTTGAGGTTAGGGAGAGATTGTAATAACTTTTTAGTAGTGAAGTTCTTTCTGTGGTCTTTTATCCCGTTTGAGAGTTTTTCCACGTAAATTCTTTGTTGTTCTTTTTGTTGTTTTCTTTAATTTCTTAGTTAATTTTCTTGTTTATTTTTGCGATGTTAGGAAGGTTTTTTCCTATTGTAGAAAACGTTTATATAAACTTCTGAAGGGTCGAAGAAACTTGGACTAAAGGAGAGACCCCACAAAATTGGAGCGAAAGAAAGTTATTTATACAAACAAAAAAAGGATGGCATATTTTTATTTTGTTAAGCATTTTTTCTGAAATTAGATTATCCCAATTCTAACTTAAGTTGTATTAAAAAGAATTTTATTGTTTGAAAAAAGAAGAAAAAGAATTGTATTTCTTTCTAAATGAGTTCAGGGAAAAAACAAAAGGAGAACGGTTAAAATTTTGTTTAAAAAAAATACTACAGATGTCAATGAAACATTAATATTATTTGTTTTATTTTACATCCTTATCATTATTATTATTTAACCTCTAGTTAAGTCTTTAATACATATGTGAATGTTGCATTAACGATTATTCGAGACAATTTATATGAAAGTCTTAATTGTTTCGCTCATGAAAAATCAAGGTTTAAATAACGTTTTAAGTGATATAGTTCGGTGTTTTCAAAGCGCAAGGCGACAATCTCCTTGATCGCCTTAAGGAGAGAGGCGATAGAAAGGCGAGACCCAAGTGAAGCAAGGCGCAATGAATAAAAAACATAATTAAATATTTTATATGTATATAATATAAATTTAATATAAAATTATATTTTTATTCTCATAAAAATTGAAATTCTAGTAAAATAATACTAAAAAGAAAAAAAGTATAAAAGAAGTCTTCAATGATGAACAAAAAATGAACTTTCAAGTTTCATTTCATATTTAAATATCATCCTCCTCAAGATCTAAATCTAAGTTATCATCTAGTGCTTCATTTTGAACATTTTCCTCTTCAATATTGAACTCTTCTTCATCTTCCTCGTCATCATCACTAACAATCGAAAGTACACTATTCCGATATCTAGAAGTCAAGGCATTAGCAGCTGCATGGGTCTTTCCTCTCGATCTAGTGTACACTATGAGTTCATTAACTCCACTGGCATGAGCTACATCTCCCTATGTCAAGTCATCGTCATAAAAAACAAGCTCGTCATCAACTGTGGCTTCGACATTTTCTTCTTCAAGAGTTCCAACCAACCATTCATTACTATCATCAATATGATCCAAAGTAATTGGATCAAGTTGGTCCTTTAGATCAAAACGCTCCTTAAGTAATTGATTGTATTTAACAAAAACCAAGTCATTTAAACGCTTTTGATCTAGCCTATTCCTTTTCTTCGAATGAATCTACAATTAAAAAAAACAATGTATATTTTAAAATCATTCTTTTGAATCTTGAATTAATAATTGAAAAAAAACGATTTAACGAACTTCTTACATGTTCAAATTCACTTCAATTACGCTCACATCACGAAGCACTGCATGTTAGATTAAGCACTCTTGTAGCCAACTTTTGTAAAATTGGAGTACTACCACCATAAAGAGCCCACCATGATGCTTTACACATAGTACAAACGGTTACAAAGTTAATGTTTTAGATTTTGAAAATTCAAAGTAAAAAATAATAGTAATAATGGCATTACCTGATGTCTTTACTTTCCTTATATTGATTGCTAAATCAATGCCGAACATGCCTCTTGCTTCATAATACAACTCCAATTCAATGGTACATCAATTTTGATCACTAGTGGATGCTATCAAACGCCGAATGGCTTTAAGTAATCCACTCATGATTTCTACATCTTGAACAATTGCATCTTTATGGTCATAGAAGAAAGCTGGATTCAAATAATATCCTATTGCATGCAATGGTCGATGAAGCTGACAGTCCCATCTTTTATCGATAATATCTCAAATTGGCTTATATTTCACTTCATTACCATTGAACCCATCTTTAATAGCCTCTTTTGCTCTATCCATGACTTCATAAATATATCCCATTGTAGGTTTGTCACCATCTACAAGTCTTAAAACACGGACTAAAGGTCCCGATGCCTTTAAAGTAAATACTACTGAGTTCCAAAATGAAGACATTAAAATGGTGTTAGCTGCTCTTTTTCCCTTGGGATCTTTCGCCCATTTACTAGTTGTCCATTTCTCAGAAAGAAACATGTTCCTCAAATGGGCTTTATTCTTATGAATGCTTGTTAGTGTCAAAATTGAGGTTGCAAAGCGAGTAATAGCCAGCCTAACTAGCTCATGTTGTTTAGTAAATTCTCTCATCATATTCAGTACGTACAAGTGGTTATAAATAAATCCACTTAGTGCTACTGCCTTTTTAAGACAATGCTTAATTTGTTCAATTTTTCCAATGTCTTCTAAGATAAAATCCGGACAATGAGCTGCACACGGTGTCCAATACAAATGTGGTCGTTTTACTTCTAAGAACTTACCAGCTAGGACATAATTTGAGGCTTTATCAATAACCACTTGAATTACATTTTCCTCACCAATTTTCTCGACCATTTTATCCAAGAGTTCAAATAACTTTTCTCCAGTTTTGATGCACGACGATGCATCAATAGACTCCATAAACATAGTACCAGCACTAGAGTGAACTAAAAAGTTAATTAAAGTCCTATCTCTTCTATCAGTCCATCCATCTGACATCAACGAACATCCATTTCTTTTCCATTCAACTTCATGGCTATCCATTAGATTTTTAGTGAATTGGACTTCCTTATTTAAGCACGTTACTCTAGCCTCGTGATAAGATGGAGGTTTTAAACCAAGACCAAATTGACCAATAGCTTCCAACATTACATGAAAGGTCCTTAAGTGAATGGTATTTAATGGAATACCCGCTTGGTAGATCCAACGCATGATGAATTGAACAGTGACATCTCTTCCCTCTTTATTATATTTTTTAGTGATAATAGATTGCTTCAACTTCTTTAATCTATTCCTATCCTCAATAACCTTTGAAGGATTTGGATAAGCAAACTTATCCATTGCACCCTTTTTTCGTAGCGACTTCACTTGTAATTAAGAATGACTTCTAGTAGCCTCATTGTTGTCAAATGCTCGCTTTCTAGATATTCCTGAACTTGAACATGATCCAGTAATTTCCATTGCATCCTCTTCGTTGATTGTGTTTAAATCATAATCGACATAACTAGGAAGTGCATTGTTTTCTTCTCGATTTGATTTGATTTTTTCTTGGTAAGCCTTCAATTCTTCTTTTACATTCGATGGACATTTTAAACAAGCTTTAACATTTCGATCTCTGCCAACTAGATGTGTTGTTGCTCAGCTAATACCACCCTTGGTAACTTTTCCACAGAATGTACATGTCCACGCATTGATGTCTTTTTCATCTTCTAAAATGACGTATTGCCAACAAGGATGTTTCCTTTTTGTTCCAACTTCTCTCATCCTATTATAGTAAAAAAAAAAACTTAACAATGCAATTAGAAATTAAAAAAGAAACAAAATAATATTTATACAATTAAAATTAATTCAATATTTATTATTTAATATACAAAATATTAATTCAATTTAGAAAATAATTATAGTTTAATTCATTTTTTAATTGCAATATATTAAATATAACAATTACCATCTAATAAAATTCAAACCACAAACTTGAAATGAATCAAAATGCAAAATAAAAAAAGAATTAAATTGTAATCAGAATCAAATAAATATCATAACAACTTTTTAAAACAATATCTTAAATAAGTCTACTAGAATCCAATGAAATCTAACCAATTGTTTATTTTAAAAATTGGTTAGCATTTACATATTTTCTTAAAAAATTTGATACATAGTTGAAATAGTTAGGAAAATTGTAGAAATACAATCTCAATTTATATTTATTAAATCAGAAAATATCGGTATATTTTTTATAATATACTAATTAAATGTACCGTTTAAATCCCCACTTAAAAAAAAGGGCTTCTAGCGGGACTAAGCCAACTAAAGGAAAAAATTGCAAAAGTATTCAAATTTAGAAAAAAATATCAAAACTAATTGCGGTGTTTTTAGTAGAAACTTTCTTTTATAGGGAAAATATGCAAATATCCTTCCTTCTTCCTTAAATCAACCTTTTAACTAAATCGTGGTTATTTTCTATTTCTCTCTAATTTTTGTTTTTTTGTTTTTTCAACTTTTCACCTAAAAAATCTCTCAAAATCGTCGGATTTTATAGAGTTGTTTTTTCCTTCCCATTTGGGAAGTTTGATACAAGATTTTTGTTTTTTTAAGGAGTTGTTTTGATTTTTCCTAAATACTTAAAAATTTTAATTATGTATTAATAATTAAATACGAGTTTCAAATAAATAAGGATTTATGGATGGAAATTGTTTCTATGGTATTTATCTTGTTAGGGTATTGAACTGCAACTGTTTTTAGACAAATATTGAATTGCTACTTATTTCAAAAAAAAAAAAACAAATGAAGGACAATTCTAAAATATCTGCATGCATAATGACTAATATATTTTAATACTGTATTATAAATAATAATTAGTACTGTTATTATAAGAAAAGTACATGACAATACCCACTAATTTCAATGATACTTTTGCTAAAAAAAAATTAGAGTGACCGTATTTTTAGAAAAAAAGATGAACGAACAAGTAGTCATATGATAGAGGATGTCGTTAAAATTTAAAACGTGTATTTATTTATCAATACAAAATGCGAATTTATGGATATTGATTTTGTGGTATTGATCATGTTATGTATAAGTAGTGTAAATTTTTTTAAGAAAATTGTATTGTTTATCACAACTTAATTACAATGTAAGTAAATTCTAAAATATTTGTATTCATAATCATTAATATATTTTAATACTTTATTATAAATACTTATTAATACTTGTATTATTAAATAAAGTATGTAATAAATAACTTCTTTTGCTCATTATTTTTCGAGTGACCGTATTTTAGAAAAAAATGAACGAACAATTAATCTTATAATTATTATGTTATATGAGATGTTAAATTTTAAAACTATTTATTTATTAATACAAAAGTTTTAATATATATAAATAAAGATTTATAGATATTGTTTTTGTAGTATCATGTAATGTATAAGTACAACAATTTTTTGAAAAATTATAATGGATGACCTATTCTAACAAAATAATTATAAATGTAATCAAATTTAAAAATATTTGAATCAATAGTTATAAATACAGTTCAATACATACTCATTAACACAATATTATTTATTATTAATATAATATTTTGTATTATTAATACATTATTATATGTTATTAAGACTGTATTGTGTATTATTATTGTTATGTATTATTAATACTAACAATACCGTCTTAATAATACATAGCAATAATATGTTAATACATTATTATATGTTATTAAGACGGTATTGTTATGTATTATTATTGCTAATTTTCTTTTTTAAAATTGACCATATTTATATATTTTTTAATTTGAATAAAATAGAAACTAAATGTCTTTCTTCACTATTAAATAATTATCATAGGTTTGATTTAAAAAAAAATAAAAATACAATAATCAATAATCATCCTAGTTTTGGAATACTTAAAAAAATTGAAATCCACCCAAGGGCAAATAAGAAAAAAAAAACGACTAAAAGATGATTTGAAAGGGAAAATAAAAAAATAAAATATAGGTAATAGAGCTTTAAAAAATTTCTCTACAGATGACACTATTTACCTTACTTTAGATGGGTAAGAAAAAGAAAAGTGTAAAAGAGGGTATAATAGGCATTACAGAAAAATATTATTAATTAAATTTAAAACAAAAAATAGATTTTCAAATATTTTAAGATAATGATTAGGGGCGTGTTTGGTGCAGTTATTAGGATTAAGTTAGTCGGTATTAAGTTAAGCTGAGGATTAAGTTAATCTATGTTTGGTGAACATGTTATGTTATGTTTTGGATTAAGTTGTTTCGATCGTTGTTTGGTGCAAGGATTAAGTTAAACTGAATTTTTATTTAACATTTTTTAAAAATTGTTTTCTCTTGCTAATAAATAAATGACAAAATGACATTAATTCAAAATAGTAACAATATAATATTCATTCAAAAAAATATGTTTATTATTTATTTCAATTTTAACTTAATATCTATATTAAATTTAAAAAATATATAACAAATTTTATATTCATTAAAAAAATTTAGAAAGACATTAAATTACGTAAAAATCATTTTAATTTAATTGCTTAATTATAAGGTTGGTATAAATTTAAATTTTTTTTTAAAAAATTTAATTTATTTAGTACACCTTAAGTTGAAATTCAATTTTACTCATATTTAAAAGTAGTTCTAACTTCAAATACGTTGATGAAAGTTATAATAAAAGTGTAAACCTAATTTTCATGCATTTTTAAATTATTTTACCTAATACTCATTGTTCACACGAGATTTCTGGAAATAAACAGAAATGAGACACGTGTAAATGAATTTGAATATTTATTGATTTGATTTATGCGCGTGTTACAATCTCTAATATTTGTCCTCTGATTCTTTCTCTCGGGATGGGGATTTTGAAAATATCGATCTGAGGGCTTGTGAGCTTATTCTCAGATGGAGGATGATCAAATCTTCAGTATGTTGGTGAAGAGACGATCGGTTTGAGGAAACCTTTGTCGTTGAGAGTTCTCGCTGACTGATCTTGAAGGCTTGAGGATTTGGGTGGTTGGATGCTCTGAGTTCTGAAAGCTCTGGAGTTTCTGAGTCTTCAGTCTGTAGTTCTCAGTTCCGGTCCTTTGCAAATGAGGGGGAGCTCTCTATTTATAGAGTTCCCACGGGCTTGTGGACTTGGGCTTCATGGGCTTTTGGGCCCAAACCTTGGTCTTGAGCCTTATGGATCTTTAGACTTGACTATTGGGTTGGAGCCTCATGCATCTTTGGATCTCATTGGGCTCGGGCCTCGTGAATCTTTGGGCCCAAATTTCAAACGAACTTTTAATCCAATTAATTTTGGGAAAATTATGGATTTGTAATTGACCCAATATTTAATTAGATATATTCATAAATGACGTGGCAATTTCTGATTGGTCGAAATTTCTCAGTCAACAAATGCCCCCTTTCGAGTTTTATTCACGAATATGCGTGGATGAATCTCGAAAACGTTAGTTTGAAATTGTCCCAAGCCTTTTTTGTTCTAAATGACAACATATTGATGTGCTAGTTTAATCGAAGATATGAATTTGTCTCATAACTTTGATTTATTTTTATTTGTTTTTAACACTTTTTTTTTTGTCAATTAATCAAATTTTGAATTCTGTTTCAAGATTGATTGTTCTTGTTTGACATAAAATTTTGATTTGAAAATTAAAGTAGAGTTTATTGTCTACTTAATTTGGAACTTGGGGCTTGAGTGGAGTATACTTCAATCTTTTGACCTTGAAGCTACACCAATTTTGTTTAGCTTGAACTTGGCTGAGTTTCGAATATACTCGGAATCAACTTTGGAAATAATTTAGATTTTTTTTTTTTCATGAAACTTGAACTTTAATGAAAATTTCATTGGTTGACCTCGTCTCCAATGTTGAATTTTGAAATTCACCAATGTCATTCTATGCCCAATTTTGTACTTGCAAAATTTCAATTTATTTGAATTTGAATTCGTACCAATTCCATTGTCTGAGCTTGATTGAATTTGGTCCTTACTTGCAATATAGTTTGACACAAAATCCCAAAATAATTTGAAATTTCACATGAAACTTCAAATGCCTCCCACATCGTCTTGATTCAAAATGAAAATTTTATTTGAATGAAATCTTTGGATTGATTGATTTTGACTTGATTGTTGCTACGACAATTTTTCAATGTTACAAAGGTTCCACTTTCCTTGAACTTGAAATTGGATCCATATCATTCTTGGTTGAATTTGAGCACTCCAATTGATGCGGACGTAAAATCTACCTCTCGATT